>OY728140.1:1069839004-1071096004 GCA_963277665.1 Viscum album | reverse complement strand
CCTAAACTCTTTTTATTCATTTATTTTGTAACAACACCAGTATATTTCATATACTAGGATTTTGTTATAATAATTATTCTTTCTACACTTACACACACCTAAATCTAATGGTTAATGAGCATACTGTTTCCGTGGATGGCGAATTTCTGCCTCACGAAACGATGATTGTTCAATATTCTTCTAACACCTTCAAAGGTGGCCATTATGATATCACTATATTTATATATGATATATAATATGTTTATGTTTTCCTTAATCTTATGTATTTTTCATTTATTTCATACCTTTATGGTTCCATTATGGGTAGACGCGATATCTTCATTTTAGGATGTGTGGACTACCGCCCCCTCAAAGTGATTTGATTTGTTGATGACATATGTGGGACGTATAAAGGATGAAATTGATGATATTATATATGATATTATACTGGAATTATAATATACCTTAATATCATTATGATTCCATTCCATAAAATACAAAATAGAAATGAAAGTAGCGTTCATGCGTACGTACGACTTACCGTCTCCATGAACGATGCATTTCATTTCTTACCACTAAATGTTATGTAATATTGTAAATGCATGTATATACTGGATATATATGATATATATGATATCTAAATCATGAATATAGTTCTGGATATAATGTATATTTTACCCCATGAACAACAGGTAATTATAAGAAGTCCATTTTTGACTCAAGTACCAATGATCGACAAAACGACTGTTATTAACTTAAATAATTACATAGTCTCTATAACATGGTAATAAGTGATATAAAAGGAATAATGAACTTGAAAAAGGTTCTTTAGAAAGTATAAATTATTCAAGTTTATTATTCAGGATGTTAAAGAACGATCGAGTCAAGTCGGACCCGAGGTATGGGACTTCGTCTCAATCTCCTTTCATTGAGGAATATTTTGTTTTATACTCAACTTTCTTTTATACGGTGTATAAACCCCTTTGAATTTTATGTTTATTCAAAAGGAATTTTTTTATATGAAGCGTTTACTAAATGACAAAATGTAATGTCTTTTTTGTCGTACGTATGCGGCGACAATGACTTCTCCACCGCCATGACCATTATTTGAGCTTCGACTTCCTCTACAAGCCATAAATTTTTTTTAAAAAAAAATAAAAAAATAAATATCATGTTTTACTTTTCTTTTATTTTGGTATTGAAAATGGTTGTCATAATGTTTTTATATCAATGTGTTCTATTGATATCTTGTGATTGAAAAGTGGAAATGTTATGTTTACTTTATGCATGTTTTATATGATACGATTATGTTATGGTTCTTGGGCATTGTTATCAAGACGGGTGGTTCCGTGATAAACTAAGGGCAGGTGAGCCTGATATAGCTCTCCAATGCAATGGGTAATGCAAAGGAGTTAAATGTTAAGGTTTCTCCGAAGAGATTTAGGGAATATACTCTGATGGGTATTCCAAACGTAACCATGGGGGTTACTCCCTACATAAGAATGTTATGAATGCCTCAAGTGACCTTTATGTCTTATTATTTCTATGATTTATTCATGATTTGATTTAGGTATGTTAAAATGCTTATGTTTTATGAGTAAAGTATGATTTCATACATGGACTAATGTTTTCATTTCGTACTTTTATATCCCTTACTGAGCTTTTTATGCTCATCCCAAGTTTTTGAAATGTTTTTCACAGGTCATGGGACATGTACATAATGTGATGATAGTGTCAAGGAAGTGTCAAGAAAGAATCCATGTTTTATTTTAAATATTTTTCTGTTGATGGGAAAAATGATTTCTATATTTTATGTAACCACTTTGTTTAAATGTGGAATTTAATGCATGTTTTATGATCTAATTCTCTAAAACTCTAAACCTGAAAAGATCCTCAACGTGTATTCTTGAGGTAACTCAAGATTAAGTAATGTTTAAGGCTAGGGCCTTATAGTTGGTATCAAAGGTCGGTTTAGATAACATTTAGGAGTTATAATTCTATTAAATGATTATCCAAAAATATATTTTTTATGGTCGAATTGAAATAATATAGCATTTTAAGATAACCATGTTGCTTCATCTAAGAAATGTTTGTTCAAAATGGTTTTCCATAGAGGAAACATGGAAGCAGTGCTAGGAAGGCATACAGAAGGAAATAACCATCCGAATCACCATCCTGAGATGGTTGGAATTGGAACTGAACAGTTTGTTGCAGTAATGGCGCAGTTGACTCAATCGATAAATGGTGGTGGTATCCATGCACGAGATCAGCCAGATCAACCGCAGAGGAACATGTTAGTGGTGGAACATTTCATGAGGCAACATCCCCCATCATTCAGAGGATCATTTGACCTTGTACTAGCTAAAGGGTGGATTAAAGCACTGTAGAAGATTTTTGATGTCATAGGGTGTTCAAAAAATCAAAAGGTTAGTCTTGCTATTTACCATGGGGAGGGTAAAGCAGATCATTGGTGGTCTATGGTTAAAAATATCAGGGACACTGATGAGATTGATTCTCTCAACTGGGATGAATTCAATGGTATGTTTCTTGAGAAGTATTTTCCTAAGTCTGTTCAACTTAGGATGGAAAAACAATTCCTAGAATTGAGGCAAGAGGAAGACTCAGTGGCTACCAATGAAGAAAGGTTCACTCGATTGACAAGGTATGCTCCAAATTTTATTCGAGACCTTGATAGTAAAATCAATCATTTTTACTCAGGATTAAAGCCAAAATATAGATAGGCTTTAGCTTCTCGTGAGTTCAAGGGTTATGAAAATATTGTTCTATGTACTGAGAAGGTGGAAATGGAGTTTTTCAATGATCAAGTGTTCTTTAACAATCAGTAGAAAAAGAGAATAATGTGGCAGGAGAAAGGAAAGAATTATTCAAAAAGGTCTGACGGTAAGAAAACTAAGTTTCCAGTTTGTGATAAATGTGGTAAAAGGCATGCTGGGGAATGTCTTCCGAATTCTGGAAAGTGCTATTGATACGGTAAGATGGGACATAAGGCTCGTGATTGCACTAAAAGAGATCAGAGGTGTGGTAAGACAAAATTTTATTTACAGTTAGTGAAATTTTTTAAATGCAATGAGATGGGTCACTATGCAAATGAGTGTCCTACAAAGAGCTTGAGTGATGGAAAGAAGTTATAATACAAGAAGAAATGGGTGGTGAAATCCTTTTCAACTATTTCAGCAGATGTTGGGATATCAAATGAAGTGGTATCAGGTACTTTTTTTGTTTTTTCAGATTATGCCAGTGTGTTTTTTGATTCGAGGTCTACACATTCTTCCATCTCTGAAAACTTTTCTAGTAAAACAGGAATACCATCTCAAGAAATGACTCCTAAACGTGTGGTAAAAACACCTGGAGTAAATGTTGAGGAAAAAAGAATTTATAAGAATCTTCCTATCCTTATCCGTGGAAAGAACCTACTTGCAAACCTTATTGGTTTAACTCTAGTAGAGTTTGATGTTATTCTGGGTATGGATTGTCTCTCTATTTACCATGCTAAGATTGACTGCAGAGCTAAAGAAGTTTATTTTAAGAAAGGCTTCCAGTTTTTGTACAAGAATTAACCCTTACTGTTGATAACATATCAAGAGGCCGAGAAACTTGTAAAATATGGAAATGAATGTTACCTTGCACATATTTTTGAAAACAAGGGAACTGTTCAGATTAATGATGCGCCAGTGGTAAATTAGTATCCTGATGTTTTTCCTGATGAGTTGCCTAGAATAATACCTGATCAAGAAGTTGAGTTTACAGTTGAATTAGTTCCTGATGCTAAGCTAATTTCAAAACCCCCTTATCAAATGGCTCAAATTGAACTTTTAGAGTTGAAGGAGCAATTCCAAGATTTATTAGAGAAAGGTTTCATTAGACCTAGCACATCACCATGGGTGCTCCTGTTTTATTTGTTAAAAAGAAAGATGGTTCTATGAGACTTTGCATTGATTATAGATCCTTGAATAACATCACTGTTAATAACAAATATCCTTTTCCTTATATCGTTGATTTGTTTGATCAACTCCAGGGGGCTCAGTTTTTTTCATAGATTGACATGAGATCGGGGTACCATCAGTTGAAGTTAAAGGAAGCAGATATTCTGAAGACCGCGTTTTGTACAAGATATGACCATTATGAATTTGTAGTTATGACTTTTGGGATAACCAATGCACCTACTGTATTAATGGACCTTATGAATAGAATTTTCTATTAGTTCTTGGATACGTTTTTGGTTGTTTTCATTGATAATATTTTGGTGTTTTCTAAAAGTAAATAGGAGCATGAAAGTCATTTAAGGGTTATTTTGAATACATTAAATGAAAATAAATTGTATGGGAAATTCAGAAAGTGTGAGTTTTGGTTACAACAAATTTCTTTCCTTGGTCATATTGTTTCTAAAGATGGCATAACTGTTGATACTGCAAAAACAAAGGTTGTTGAAGAATGGCCAAGACCCACAAATGTAACTTATATTCGTAGCTTCCTTGGTTTGGCAGGCTATTACCAAAGGTTTGTTAGAAATTTTTCACGGTTATCTATTCCAATGACTAAGCTAACTCGGAAGGTTGTTAAGTTTATCTGGACAAAAGAATGTGATGATTGTTTTCAGGAATTGAAATGAAGATTGGTGAATGCTCCAGTTTTGGAAATACCTTCCAGGAATGGTGAGTTTGTTATCTATAGTGATGCGTCATTGAAAGGACTTGGTTGTGTACTAATGCAGAATGATCAGGTAATTTCTTATGCTTTACGTCAGTTGAAAACTCATGAGGTAAATTACGCTACACATGATTTAAAATTAGCTGTTGTTGTTTTCGCTTTAAAAATTTTGAGGGACCATTTGCATGGTGTAAAGTGTGAAATATATACCGATCACAAAAGTTTAAAGTATATATTCAATCAGAAAGAATTTAACATGAGAGAGAGGAGATGGCTAGAATTAATCATGGATTATGGTTGTACAATTCATTACCATCCGGGAAAAGAAAATAAAGTGGCTGATGCTTTGAGTAGAAAAATTAATGCTTCATTAACAATGTTGATTTTGGAATGTGATCCTTTGGATAAGGATTTGATGAAATTTGGCATAGATGTTGTTGGTGCAGGATGTTCTTCTGTTTTGTTTCAGGTATCAGTGAAGTCTTCTCTATCAGACAGAATTAAGCAAGCATAGAAACAAGACAACGAGTTGCAAAAAAGGTAGAGATGGTTTAGAAGGGTAAGTTGCCTGAATTCAACATTGATAATGATTGTGTTTTGGGATTTTGGAAGAGATTGTGTGTGTCATGTGATTCACAGTTGAAGAGAGAGTTATTATGTGAAGCTCATAGTTCTCCGTTTTCAGTTCATCCGGGCATTACTAAGATGTATATGGATCTTCAGGGGTTTTACTGGTGGGAGGAAATGAAAAGGGATATTACTAATTTTACTGTGAAGTGTTTGACTTGTCAATAGGTTAAAGCAGAGTGACAGTTACCGAAAGGGATGCTTCAGCCTTTACCAGTTCCAGAGTGGAAACGAGAGAATATATCCGTGGACTTCGTTGTGGGATTTCCGAAGACACCTCGAGTTAATAATGAAATCTGGGTTATTATTGATCACTTGACTAAATATACTCATTTCCTTGCTATACGAGATACTTTTTCCCTAGATCAACTTTCCCGTTTGTATCATAAAGAGATAATCAGGTTTCATGGAGTTCCTATCTCCATTGTATCTGACCGTGATCTCGAGTTCACTTCTAACTTTTAGAGAGGCCTTCAGAAGTCATTGGGTACTGAATTAAATTTTAGTACTACTTTTCATCCTCAATTAGATGGGCAGTCAGAATGAACGATTAAGACTTTGGAGGATATGCTAAGTTCTTGTTCGATGGATTATCAGGGAAGTCGGGACCAACACATTTCTTTGGTTGACTTTTCTTATAAAAATAGTTTTCATTCTAGTATACAGATGACATCATTTGATGCATTATATGGGAAGCGGTTTCAAACTCCATATTTTTGGGATGAACTAGGTAAAAGGAAGTTGATGGGACCATAATTGGTAGAAGAATTGGTAGAAAAAGTTCAGATGATACAGAAACACATGAGAATAGCTCAGAGTAGGCAGAAGAGTTATGCAGACAACAGAAGGAAGGATCTCTCTTTTGAGGTAGGTGATCATGTTTTTCTCAAAGTATCACAATGGAAAAGTGTGATGCGATTTGGTAAGAAAGGAAAGTTGAGTCTAAGGTTCATTGGACCATATGAAATTATAGAGAGAGTTGGATCAGTTGCATATCGAGTGGATTTACCTTCGAGTTTATCTCAGGTACACAATGTTTTTCATGTTTCAATGTTAAGGAAGTACATGCCATATCCATCTCATGTTTTGAGTCCAGAGGTAGTTCAGATGGAAGAGAATCTATCTTATGAGGAACAACCAGTCCAGATTCTTGACCACTGGGAGAAAGTGTTGCGGAATAATGTGATTCATCATGTAAATGTTTTGTGAAAAAACCACATGAGTGAAGAGGCAACATGGGAATCTGAAAATTAAATGAGGGATAAATACCCCCACTTATTTGTTAAGTAAATAAATTACGGGGATGAAATTTTCTAAAGGGGGGAAGGATGTAACATCCCATGTAAGTAATGAATAATAGATATTTTTATCTATGTATATTTATGAATTAGATAGTGTTTTAGAGGCTTAAAATGAGAATAAATCCAATCTTAAGCATGAAATACACTAATATTTTTAAAAGATTGTTTTACTGTCTTTTGATGGAAAACCATTTTTAAATTAAACTTTTGAAAATTTTATAAGCTCTATTTGTCGAAATAAACATATTATTTATGATTGGGACATTGATATTTACATTGGATAATTTTTTGGTATTTTTCTGACAATGTTCATTTTTTAATGAATAGTGAACAATACTGCATTTTACATCAAAACTGCATTTTCATCTAATTTAATTATATGGTTAGATTATATTTTTAAATGGTTTTAAAGTTTAAATAGAATATATTTTTACCATTTAATCCAATGGTGGTCATTGGTATTAATTTCACTTTATAATTGGGCATAAACAAGTGCCAAACATTTCATAAATATTGTTTAAAAAAAACCTGATATTTGTTTTGACAACGGTAATTATTTTTAAATTAATTATTTCAATTTATGTGTTTGTAATTTGGTAAATTTGATTACATATTTGGAATCATAAGGTCCTAATTATGTAATCAAGACTCTTTTGTTTTTGGACATTATGAATTTTAACGACGGTAATTATCTTTAATTATCTTGATTAATTAGTAATTGGGTAGTTACAGATAATAAAATAATATCATAATAATAACAAATGACCCCAAAATGTGTCATAATTATACTGGTTGTGTCATGGCCGACCATGGTATTACTTGTTCTAATCTTGGGGACCCCATGGAATCACTTTTATGTGATAATGACTTTTTATCTTTTTATTTTTAAAGAAAGTTAAATATAACAAAGAATATATCACCTGAGTAAAACATTTTTAATTCTGTCTACCTAAATGATCTATTGGACTATAAATAGTCATTATAAATCTTAAAATAGTTCCTAAATCATCGTATTTTTTTATACTTTTTAGACATTAAATAAGTTAAATTATTTATGACATCATGATGATGCATCGATTACCTCATTAATGAATGATTTAAATAAAATGAAAAGATAATATAACATATAAGACATACACTTGTCAATGACCTATTGTATGAATATATTTCGATCCCTTATCACCTTATCCTCGAAACACATCAATGTGGGACCTTTAAAATCCGAATCTCATTTGAAAAATAAAGTAACATTTTATACCTTTCCAAGAGTGCCCCTCCTCTCCTCTTATAAAAGGCCCCCACCTCTACCTCCTTACCCACACTTCTCAAGCCATTGGAACGGCCAATATCTTCTCATTTAATCTCTCCACATTTCTCTCTTTATCCTAGAAGCCTTAAATTAGGTAGAAAGCTCTTCAAGAAACCCTTTTGGTTCTAACCAAGAGGAGTTACCCGATTTAAAGGTAATGTCTTCACTTGTGTGCTTGTGTTTTATTTTGTTCCCTCAACCCCCTAAAATATTTTTATTAATTTATTTTGTTACAACACAAGTATCTTCCATATACTAGGATGTTTTTATAAGAAGTATTATAGCTACACTTACACACACCTACATTTAATGGTTAATTAGTATACTCTTTCCGTGGATGGTGAATTTCTGCCTCACGAAACGATGATTGTTCAATATTCTTATAACACCTTCAAAAGTGGAAATTAAGATGTCACTATATTTATATATGATATATAATATGTTTATGTTTTCATTAATCTTTTGTATTGTTCATTTATGTCATACCTTTATGGCTTCCATTATGGGTGTACGCGATATCTTCATTTTAGGAAGTGCGGACTACCGCCCCCTCAAAGTGTTTTGATTCATTAATTCCATATGTGGGATGTATACAGGATGAAATTAATGATATTATATATGATATTATACTGGAATTATAATATACCTTCATATCATTATGATTCCATTCCATAAAATACGAAATAGAAATGAAATTAGCATTCATGCGTACGTACGACTTACCGTCTCCATGAACGGTGCATTTCATTTCCTACCTCTAAATGTTGTGTAATATTGTAAATGAATGTATATACTGGATATATATTATATATATGATATCTACATCATGAATATAGTTCTAGATATAATGGATATTTTTCCCCATGGACAACATGTAATTATAAGAAGTCCATTTTTGACTCAAGTACCAATGATCGACAAAACGTCTATTATTAACTTAAAAAATTACATAGTGTTCATAACATGGTAATAAGTGATATAAAAGGAATAATTAACTTGAAAAAGGTTCTTAAGAAAGTATAAATTAACTCAAGTTTATTATTCAGGACGTTAAAGAACAATCGAGTCAAGTCAGACCCGAGGTATGGGACTTCGTCTCAATATCCTTTCATTGAGGCATATTTTGTTTTATACAAAACTTTCATTTATACAGTGTATAAACCCCTTTGAATTTTACATTTATTCAAAAGGAATCTTTTTATATGAAGCATTTAATAAATTAAAAAAGGGAATGTTTTTTTGTCGTACGTATGCGGCGACAACAACTTCTCCACCACCGTGACCATTATTTGATCTTCGACTTCCTCTACAAGCCATAAACGTTTTTTAAAAAATGAAAAAATAAATACCATGTTTTACTTTTCTTTTATTTTGGTATTGAAAATGGTTTTCATAATGTTTTTATATCAATGTGTTGTATTGATATCTTGTGATTGAAAAGTGGAAATGTTATGTTTCCTTTATGCATGTTTTATGTGATATGATTATGTTATGGTTCTTGGGCATTGTTATGAAGATGGGTAGTTCCGTGATAAACTAAGGGAAGGTGAGCCCGATATAGCTCTCCAATGCATTGGGTAATGCGAAGGAGTTAAACGTTAAGGTTTATCTGAAGAGATTTAGGGAATATACTATGATGGGTATTCCAAACATAACCATGAGGGTTACTCCCTATGTTAGAATGTTATGAATGCCTCAAGTTACCTTTATGTATTATGATTTATATGATTTATTCATGATTTGAATTAGGTATGTTAAAATTCTTATGTTTTATGAGTAAAGTATGATTTCATACATGGGCTAATGTTTTAATTTCGTAATTTTATATCCCTTACTGGGCTTTTTATGCTCATCACAAGTTTTTGAAATGTTTTTCAAAGGTCAAGGGAAAGGTACATGATGTGATGATAGTGTCAAGGAAGTGTCAATAAAGAATCCATGTTTTATTTTAAATATGTTTCCGTTGATGGGAAAGATGAGTACTATATTTTATGTAACCACTTTGAAAAAATGTGGAATATAATGCATGTTTTATGATCTAATTATCTAAAACTCTAAACCTGAAAAGATCCTCAACATGTATTCTTGAAGTAACGCAAGATTAAGTAATGTTTAAGGCTGGGGCCTTATAGCGCCCTTATGGATCTGCCTACAACATAAACAAAACAAGAATCGACAGAGGGATGTCGGGCCGTGTTTGTTCATCCCGCGCCCTCCGTATTAGGTGATAACATTTGGCCATCATCGAACCAAAATAAATTAGGAGGAACGAGGGTATGAATTTAATCAAAACAATACCCTACCTCGATTCTAGTGAATGTTGTCGAAAGTGTGGGAAAATAATTTGAAGACGTCGTTGTATGTTGTGCTCGTGCCACGCCGCTGATCCTGGGTTCGAGCGTCATCCACGTTCTTCATCAGAGATAGTGCATTTATCGTTAGAGAGGACATCATTCTTCGTTGGAGAGGAAAGGCTCCACCAATAATCTCCCAAGTCTTCTCTCCACGTTCCACCATAGAGAAACACCAACCAACATAAAATAATAGTGAAGCTATTATTTTATGGTTTCCATGCATTCTCCAAAATCATTCAAAAAAATTCAAATTAATTAATTTAGGCTATTAATTATTTTGTGTTGGCATACTTATGAAGGAAGATGAAGAGGTTCCACAATAAATTGGGACTTCCAAGGGTTAATGGGGGGTTTTAGATCATGTGGGTCACACAAAATAATATCCTCTCAAGAGAGGATATGCATAGGTGGGCCCCATCTCCAACCACCCCTTTGAAGATTAAACCACCACAAAATAAAAATATGTTACACATATTTGTATTTAATTTATTTAGAAACCACAAAAAATTAACATCCAACCTCGATAAAATGCAACTATGGTGAGGGTCTCCTTAAGAAAATATCGGCACTTTGAGTTCAATGGTGTCCTCAGAATTTAATTCTGAGCACAAGTTAAAAAGATATGAAATGCCGCTCTCACGTTTACTGAACGTACTCGAAAAAAAGTTCGGAAAATTATTAACAGCCACACCATGACCCACTGCAGTCGAGGTTAGGCTCTGCATAGGTGAAACACGCCCCAGCGAATCCAACGGTACGCTCAAATTTCCAATCCGAGTAACCATTTAAATGTTATGAATTTTACAATAAAATAATTGTCACTTAATTATTTTATTTGCGAACAAAAACTAAATTTTTCTGGTGGCCCTCACCGACCCATGTTTGTATCTTATTAAATAAAGCATACCCTCACAAGTTCAGCGGAGGTCTCAGATTTTTAATCCATGTTACCATTTGTGAGATATAAGAATTTGAAAAATATAATAACATTATTTTATTATTTTATTTATGGTTATGCCATTTTCGGGTTTTCTCACAAGAGGCCCGCGCTGACTAAACATAAGTCATTCCTAGGGTAAACCCACCATACTGAACGCAACTGTGGTCTCAGATTTCTGATCTGAGTAACCATTTAATATTTATTCCACATTTTCAGGAAAACTTGATACACGCACTAATTTAAGCTTAACCAAACATCGACAGATCATTCTGGGCAATCCGGACCTCGGAATCACGGGCCGTCCGAATCTGCGGGCTTCTAAAAATCCTGAGTATTTAAGAAAGAAAATTCCCACAGAATTTTTGGGTCTTTACATTCTCCCCACCTCAGGTATTTACGTCCCCGTAAGCTATAACTCGAACTAAGGGAACAAATGGGGGTACTGAACATGAATCTGAGCCTCCCACTCCCATGTGCTCTCCTGGAGGTTCCTATGCTAACAAAGAACGTGCACCAGAGGTATCGACCATCCATGTAGGACCCACTTTTGTTGATCCTCAATCTCTACTGGATCCTCCGTCAAATTTTTCATGTCATCAACGTCTAGCTTTCCATTGCTGATGATGCGGGAAGGGTTGTGCACATTTCTCCTCAGCTGAGATACATGGAAGACTTCGTGCACTCAGTGAAACTATGGTAGAATAGCTAAGCAGTAATCCACCTCGTCTACTATGATGAGGACCTAGAATGGTCTGATGAATCATGGAGATAACTTTCCGCCTCGGCCCAAACTCCGTAGACCAAGTCAAGTTGAGACCTATAGAAAGATGTGGTATCCATACTCAATCTCTAGATGTCTCCGTCTCCTGGGTGTTTGTGGAAGACCCATCACGAAGTTGATGGATATCACATCCCTCTTCCACTTTGGGACCTCTAATGGATGAACCAAGCCTACTGGTACCTGATGCTCCACCTTCACATGCTGACAAGTGAGGCATCAAGAGGCAAATTTTGCTACTGCCTTCTCCATACCTGGCCACCAATGCTGTCTTCAATGGTCCTAGTACATCTTTACCACTCCTAGATGTACCGCTAAAGGAGATGTGTGGAACTCCCTCAACACTTCCTCCTAAAGTGCAACTAGTACCATATTACGTTCTCTAAAGATAATGATATGCTCCCCACCTTCAGAAAATCCATCAGGTGCCCACCCTATGGGTATCTGTGCACATCATGTCTCAAATTCAACGTCCCCATGACGCACCTCCCTGACTCACTGAAAAAGTGGGGGAGTGGTTGTAAGAGTCTAAAGGAAGGATGCTCCATCTTTATCCACAAAGGATATCTGCAACACGGCCAGCTGCTCTGTCACCTCTCCTTGTAGCTGAATGCCTGATCTCCGGCTGAGAGCATCTGCAATAGCATTCCCATTCCCAGGAGTATAGACTATCTCAAAGTCATAATCCTAGAGGAACTCAAACCAATGCCATTGTCTGAGGTTCAGTTCCTTCTTTGAGAAGATGTACCTGAGACTTTAGTTGTCAGAGTAGTCTATAAAATGTTCGACCATAAGATAGTGCTGCCACATCTTCCTGGTGAAGACCGTTGATGCTAACTCTAGGTCATGGGTTGTATAGTTCTACGCGTGATGTCTCAACTGTCGAGATCCATATGCAATCACTGCTCGCTCCTACATCAGGAAACACCCGATTCCGGTCCCTGATGCATCAAAGTATACTATGTACCCCACACTGTCTTCTGGTAGCCTCACGATGGGTGGACTAGTCATCCTCTGTCTCAGATCCTGAATGATCTCCTGGAATCTCTCAAACCACACGAATGGTTTCCCCTTTATCATCAATGATGAAAGCAGTGCTGGAACTCTGGAGAAGTCTAGCACAAAGGAATGTTTGTCCGACTAATGAGTGATCGACTGCACTCTTTTATGCATGATTCCATCATGTGCTGCCTAGGTTTTCCTTTTCGCCAACCAAGGAAAACCCCATCCCAATGTTGTAGATAAACCACATTCTTTTTGCCAAATACATTCAATCTTTGTATGAATTGTGTTTGCCCTCTCCATACCCAAACTAGCATCATAAGGCCTTGACGTAGCCCCCAAGAGGTTCCAACCGAAACACTCACCTCAAGGGTCAGATCACACCATCGACGTAAGTGTGATTATCGAGTCTCCTCCCAAAGGTATCTCTAGACTTGAGGGTCAAGTCAATGGCTTAACCGGAACCTGTAGGTCTATGACAAGATTTTTGGAGGGAAGGAATGATTTATATCTACGTCTATTGATATAATGAAACTAGTAGTAGAAACAGATCGCACCTCGAATCATTCCTAGAGCCCTTGGGTCACACTCATTGACCGCATGTAGCTACTCTCTTTCCCTGCCCTCTAGCTCCCTGAGCATGACGAGGACTACAAGTTGGGGGGTTGTAACAAGTTGAAATGTTCACCTCCTCATGCTGCTCTCCTAGCTCTGCTTCCATGTCTACTACCCTGTAGATTCACCTGTCCTTAACACTTCCTCTTCCCGAAACATCTCACATGCCCAGGCCTCTGAGACTGACGCAAGTTCGCAGCATCCCACTACTAACATACATTGGCTATATTCGCTCACCCAAAGAACATTCAACCACAAAGGTTCTCTCTAGCACCCTAACATAATTATGAGCGCATATAGGAAAAAGTGCTAGCTCGGATGTACATAAAAACACCTCTCTTAGAGGTCCATGCTATAAATAATTGTTCGCATCGTATTGATCGAGTACCAGGAATGGTTGGTACGCCTCGTTGAATACTCAACTACTGAAATGTCATTTTCCCAAAACTGTATAATCTCTAGAAAACTCTTAGCCACCTCTTCAGGCCAGTCCTCACCAGCCTATGTGTCAGGATCACCTTAGAACATGAGGGATATCTGTTGATGAAACACATGTAAGGCACTAAGCCTACTGGTGTTCTCTACCAGTACTGCTGGTTGTGTCTGCTGACCCACGGGTAGTGATATAGTTGGCACTCTTCCCGAAGGTACCATCTCAAAAAATAGTCCATGTACTGAAACCTCATCACTATGAGGACCATACTCATGGTCACTCAATGAAAAATATTAGTAGCTAAGATCAACATCTGCTCTACTAGTGTCTCAACTAGGCAGAAAACTCCAATAATTTCCTTTATCTAGTCCTCAGCTGCGTGAAAATATGTCTTGCCTTGAAACTTCGGAGGCATATGCCACTAGAACTCATAAAATGCATTTAGTTAATGTGAATCATCCGCCAGTGCGACTGATGTTATATTCTACCCAATGGGTGGGGGTGCTACTGGTACACCACCCGAAGGTGCCAACATAGAAAGAGGGACCTAAACCGGAGCCTCATCGCTCGGTGGGCCGTCATCATGTACTCTATTGGAACCCTAGATGGCTGTCTACATAGTGGCATCTTGATTAGGGACAGCTGCGCCATGGACAATAATTATACCTGGTGAGATGACTCAAATAAAATATTTGAAAACACACACGCAATTATTGTTTTTTTGCACTGAGTTGGAAATCAGATGTCAAGGTCCTGGTGTATGGATACGCCGGCCATCGCACCAACACTGGACTCCCTGAACCGAGTACCACACTTGGTACCCTTAACACTATTGATTCACATTAAAAAAGATCAGAGTCCTATGTTATGTGTTAGAACTAACTCCTCTGATACCAATTTGTCACGACCCATCACCCAGGGCCCGTATCGTGACTACCCGAAGCCGGCCTTCCATAGGCTAGGGGCTGGCGACTAACACCAAAGGACTAAATACCTAAATTGGGAAGGAATTTCTTTTATAATAATAATCAAAATAAAAAAAATTCTGCACTGAGAAGTAAAACACTAATTGAAACTGTATACAAAAGATGGTGTTGAAAGTAAAGGGGCTAGAAATACAAGTCCAATAGTTAAGTACATTACAACTGAAATCTAGTACAACTGTAGTGAAGTAAAATAGAAACTACTGAGTCATCCTTCGGGATTCACACTTGAAGGGTGGGTACATATGGCCTCCTCAGCACCCAATGTCTGTCCATCTGCTCCATGTACGTCTCGCCAAGTGGTCCACCTATGGGTACCGTCCAGCTCTACAACTCTCTACCTCGATGAGAAACATCCGTCGTCTGCAACCAACACAACGAGGTAAGGGCATAGCCCGTGTCGGGGTGAGTATAACGATACTCATTAGGGACCCCGAGACCCTCAAGGACTCACAATATCCAACTAGGATAAAACACAATGAAATATACAGTCACGAAGTATCAACCAACCCTACTTCGGTATATGCCCACACATATACCTAAGATATCAATCACAGTCCGTCTCCAAATCTCGAGCCCAAGAACAAACCATTCCACAAAGGAAGTAAAGTAAAACATCATGATGATAATGGTTGAAAGACATGACTCTGCTCACACAAGTATACATCTTTTGTAGAGTGCTAGAGATGATCAGATGTAATCACTAATTCATCTAATTTGTAGGACCCACACATGACATGGGACTACCTAAGATTCCATACCCACACATGATACATGGAAAAATATTCATTCATCTAAGATGTCGGACCCACACATGATACATGACCATCTAAGCTATCAGACCCACACAGGATACAAGACAAGCTATTCTGTCAGACCCACACAGGATCTAGGAACAGAAGTCAGAACGGTCGGACCCTTGGAGGATCCTAGTACAACATTCATCACTATCGAACCCATGGAAGATTTCAATACAGTAGTCATCACTGTCGAACCCACAGAAGATTCTGGTATAGAAGTCATCACAGTTGCAACCAGCCCTAGGGTTCCCTCACACAACACGCTCGATTCTAGTAGGGTCCGCTCCTAGAGCCATGTTTTGATACATCAACTATCACTAAGTCCCGATTATATGTATCCCATAGTTCTGTATCATCATAAGGAACCCAACGCGAAAGACGGTGCGTCAATCGGACGCCTAGTCTGTGAGTTATTGGAGTTTCTGATCCCTGGGACCGGTTGGTTTTTAGGCTCAAACCAACCCGATCGTACCCCAACTGCATCCAAACCTCAAGTTGGGTATGCCAAAAGAATTGTCTCGATCCATGAATTCCATCCCGTAGACGGTTCATCATTCAGACACCATTTACCCAAGATGAAGGCTAAAAGGTGTAAAAGGCTATAGCGGGTGCAGGTCTGGCCCGACCCAGTCCGAACCGATGTATGACCAGATCCACGGGTCCGACTCGGTTTGAGGAAGCAAACCGAGCAAAGGGGAAAGCCAGGCCCGACGAGACGTCCCAACCCGACGGGCAGCCCGGCCCGAGGGCGGCCTTGCCTGAGGGGTGGCCCGACCGCGTCGGCCTGGCCGATGGGCGACCTGGCCCATGGCGACTCGGCTATCCATGCGAGGGATGGGGGTGCCCCCCACCCGGGTTGTCAAATAGAACTGGCGCACTATGCCAGTTCGGGAGTCGCGGGACCCGGGTGTCCTTGTCAGGCTCCATAGCGGCCGGCCTGGTCAGCCGCCACCACTCCTCCACCGCGGCCCGATGGCGCTGCGGTCCTCCTGCTCTCTGCACTGCACAATGGCGCCACGCTTCATCATCCGCCGTGGCCCTTCCAGCTATGGTTCTTCTCCAGTGCAGTGTGACAACACCACTCCCTTCTGACTCACCCTCTGACGTACACTAAATAAGAATCGACGGAGGGATGTCGGGCCGTGTTTGTTCGGCCCACGCCCTCTGTATTAGGGGATAACATTTTGCCATCATCGAACCAAAATAAACGACGAGGAAAGAGGGTATGAATTTAATCAAAAATATCCCCTAACTCGATTTTGGCGATCATTGTTGAAGGTGAAGGAAAAGAGTTCAAAGACGTCTTCTTATGTTGCACCCATCACACACCGCTGATCCCGGGTTCGAGCATTGTCCCCATTCTTCGTCAGAGACTGTGTGTTCTTCATTGGAGAGGACATCGTTATTAGTTGGATAGGAAAGGCTCCAGCAAGAATCTCCCAAGTCTTCTCTCCAAGTTCCACCACAGAAAAACACCATCCAACATAAAATAATAGAAAAGCTATTATTTGATGGTTGCCATGCATTACCCAAAAAAATTGGAAAGATTTCAAATTAATTTATTAAGCCATTAATTAATTTGTGTTGGCATACTTATGAAGGAAGTTGATAAGGCTTTGCAATAAATTGGGAGTTCCAAGGTTTAATGGGGGGGGGGGGGTTAAGGGGGGTTTGATCTCGTGTGGCCCCCACCACATAATATCCTCCCAGGGAGGTTATGCAGGGGTGGGCCCCACCTCCAACCACCCTTTGGAGGATTAAACTGCCACATAATAAAAATATGTTACACATATTTTTATTTAATATATTTTGAAACCCCCAAAAATTAACATCCAACCATGATAAAATGCAATAGCGGTGATGGTCTCCTTAAGTGAATACTGACTATGTGAGTTCAATGGTGACCTCAGATTTCAGTTCTGAGTATCGGTTAAAAAGCTATAAAACGTCACTCACACGTTTACTAAACGTACCCGAAAAAAAGTTCAAAAAATTATTTATAGCCACCCTTGACCCACTGCGGTCAAGGTTAGGCTCTAAATTGGTGAAACATTCCCCAAAGAACACAATGGTACCCTCGGATTTCCAATCCTAGTTACCATTTTAATGTTATGAATTCTAAAATTAAATAATTTTCACTTAATTATTTTATTTACAGCAAAAAACTAACCTTCGTTGGTGGCCCTCTCCGATCTATGTTAGTATCTTCTTAAAGAAATACTACCCCAAAAGTTCAGTGGTGGAGTCAGATTTTTAATCCAAGTTACCGTTTGTGAGTTTTACGCATTTTAAAAATAAAATAACTTTATTTAATTATTATTTTTATGGTTATTCGATTTTCGGGTTTTCTCACATGAGGCCCGCAGTGACTAAACTTAAGTCACGTCTAGGGTAAACCTACCATCCTGAGGGCCACTATAGTCTTGGATTTCTGATCTGAGTAACCATTTAAGAGTTATTACACTTTTTTAGGAAAACGACATACACACACTAATTTAAGCTTAACAAAACTTCGATGGATCATTCCGGGCACTCCGGCCCTCAAAATCGTGCGCCGTCAGAAACTGCGTACTCGTAAAATTCCTAAGTATTTAAGAAAAAAAATATCCAAGGAATTTCCGGGTCATTACATAACATATTATTTAATTTGAATATGTTGTACTTATTCATCCCATATTATTAATATGGATGATTCATGACCAATTTCACTAGAGATGTTATATTTTGATTCAATTATCTATATATCATTGAGTCGTTGAAGATCAAAGTTATGGATTTGGGAAATTGATAAAATTTAGAATTCCATTTTTTCATTACAAATTTTTATATTGATAATATTTCACTGCTTTTATATGAGGAAATAATTGGACATTTTATATGTGGGAGGGGATTGCTATAAACACTAGATGCATCATTACCTCTCATGATACAATGTAGATTGGTTATTTTTTCAAGCACTTAAACACACACACATAGATATATAAATATATATATATATATAAGTTCTTCCAATAATAACATGACAATATGATTATTATGGAAGAAAATTTTCATTTAATCATTATCTGATTTTCCATGGGATTATTCAATTAGTTATAATTATCTTGGATATGTTTGTATATATTTTATTGTCTACACATAATTAATTATTCATATATTAATCCTTATATATTATACATCATGTTCAAGTTAATGATTATATATTATGTGTTTTAGTAATTTACTTTTCCATATTAATTATTTAATTTTTTATTACAGATTCTTCTATACGAATAGAAATACTATTCATTTGAGTTCACCCCATACATTGGTTCCTTTATCAATGTTGGAAATATGTTTATTATGATTGATATATAAGAATATTCTAAATGGAATATGGTAGGTCTCATAGAAATATCATTGTTTTATATTATGTTTTCAAATGTAATGTAAAATTCATGTATATATCCAGTTTTCCACCACTAGTAAAATATTCAATAATTTGAGATATGAGCACCTATATCTAAAATCAATGTGATATTGTAACCACCGAATTTGGGTTATAAGTGTTGTGGTTTTTGTATTTTAAATTATCCAATTATTCCCTAGTAATATTATAATAATATCGATACCATGTTTACGAGTTGAAACCATTTTCATATATTTGATGTTCTAGAGGAGGATGAGATGGTTGATATTTTTTAAATATATGATGAAAAAAAAAATATTTTCTAGTGTATATTTTTTTGTTTTTTCTATAGATTATGTGTTCAATCAATCTATACCTCATAAAATAATGCACTACATTCGATTTTAATGTGGGAAATGGTACCATCATTGTTCTCTTGAAAAACCAAATTCATCTTAGTGTGTTGTTGTAAGTGTTATTGTATACTAGTTTTGACATGGAACATCACATCCCACAATAATAATTATATTTTAATGAAAATATAGATTGATATAAATGTTGATGGGTTGAATTGATAGTTTTTCCCAAAATAATATTTTAAAAATAGTTCAATTTCATGGATTGTGTGACCAAAATATATTCAACAATAATTTTTGGTTTACCTATATTTTTTAGATATTATTTTATTATTCCCTTAGAAAAATTATGTGAATTTATATATTATTTCATCCACATATGTGTTTTTAATGTTAAATAATTATCCTGACATTGGATGATATCTAAGACAATGCATTATAGATTTTTATTATTCACCAATATTTGGGTTTTTAAATAATTGGAATAAAAATTTATCCTTTTGGTATGGATTGGAATTATCATTCTCATGATTGATATAGTTTTTAACAGTAATGATAGTATGATATAAGAAATATATTTTTTGGATATATTTGCTGTAGGAAATGACAGAATGTGTATGAATAATTTTCTTTCACATTTGTGATACATAATTTAGAAAACAAAATATTCAATATATTAAAGGAGAAGACTACTATAGTTTTCAACTATAGAATATTCATTCATACATTTTTCCATTTGTGAGATATCATATTAGTTTAAGCTACCTCAATAAAATTAATGAATTCATCATTTATTTCATATAGACTACAATCAAAAGTTTTATCAGGATCCACCATATATCCCTTAATTTTTTAATTTTCACACCAAGGTGGTTATTATTTTTATTTAAGTCTTCATGTAATATTTAAGAGATATGTTTAAATTTAATACAATAATATGTTTTTATAATAATATGAGTTCATTTTAAGGATGGTATAGTACAATAATGAAATTGGGAAGGGGAATGTCAGATAATTGTATGTTGTGATACATTATTTTAGTGATTTATTTCGAATTTTTATATAAAAAATATTATATTTACAAAATTTTATTTTTTGTTAATCAATGTATTTTTTCTGAAATTATTAATATTTTTATAAAGTTTAAGATAAATTCATATCAAATTTGGCTAATAATATTTAGACTTTGAATTGGATGTTTCTAATATCTATGATTTATGATTTATTTGTGTAATTATTTATATAAATAATTAAATTATAAATTTATTTGACATGATATATAACTATGTTATTTTTATTAGGTCCAATAAGATATTTCAACCTATGGTGAAAATTTGGATAAATTACTAAGGGAGTTGAAATTTTTAGGTAATGATACATGTTAGAAAAATTCATTTATTTATTTGTGTATACTATATTATTGGTGTAGTATATAATATGAACATTTATAATGATATACTGGAAAACTATTTCTTATTCAATAACTGTTCAGTTCATCCCACCATAATATTTAAGAGGATATATTTATGGAATTTATAAAAAGTGAGTTAGTGTCAATTGGAATAGCTTTTTGAGTTGTCCTTTCTGTTTATATATCTTTCTCTCTAATATTCATTTACCTTAACACTAATTTATTCTTCTCATTCATCATAATATATTTTTTAGGAATCATTTGTTTTTATAAAATCAAAAGGGGTAAATGGATGGCGGGAAGATTTAAATAATGTTTGAAAAATATGGATAAGTCTGCATCTACAAAAATCATTCACGATCATCGAGAATGTAAATTTTTTAAAATATATCTTAATATTGATATTTTTTTGTGGTTGGTTAATAAAATATTATATTTTCTATTACAATATTTAATATTTAAAAATAATATTTGATTCTAATGATTTAATGTGGTTATCATCATTTTTGTAAGACCATTGAATACAAATTTAAAAAAAGTAAAATACAATAAAAGAATGAATATTTTTTTATAAATTAAAATATTATTAAACAATATATCAGATTATTATTTCAATAGATGGAGTATGTGTATGTAGAATTGGAAATATATTGTATGAGACATCCCACATCTATCACTTATAGATCTGATTCTAAAAAAACATAATTTACATACTTCCTTTCAATCACATCCCTAATTTCATGACCATTCACAAATAAATTACCATTTAAATTCCATGATCCTTTTATGGTTTAGTGTTTTAAATGATATATTATAAATATTCAATTATTATACACCATGTTCTATGTATCAAATATAAATATTCCCTATATATATATATATATGTTATTTATCAAAGATGTGTCGTTAAAATATCCAATAAATTCCCCTCATTAGTGGATATTCTAGCAAACTCAAACAGAATATATATATTCTTAAATAGGGGAAATTCCATCTTATTAATGTGTGAGGAAGAAATATCAACATGGTTACACAAGATATATAATTATCAATGATCATAAGTGAGAATACGATAATTATAGGGTTGTAATAAATAATTATAATTAAATCATAAATCACAATTCATGGCATAAAAACTTTCTTAACATAATAGAAAATTTGAAAGAGAGTGGAATATTGGATCAATAAACGTGATACCCGATTGAATTTTATAGTAAATATAATATGCATACAATTTTGAAAAAGTTAATAAAATTGAACAAATATTAGTATATGTAAACATTACGTTCATTAGTCATACCTAATTTCACCCATGTTTAAAAATATCTTAATTATAGTCTTATATAAATCAATTTTTTGTATCTCATAATTGCACACACTCTTCCATAAAACTATATTGTTCCCAAATATAAACACCCTATTATATGTAAACATTTATCCATTGTTGTAGAGGATGATATTTCACCCCACATATCATTATCCAATCACATGAGTTCCAATTGAAAGAAACAATACATCATTCTACAAATAATACATGGAATGATGATGGGATTCATTCATCACATAACAAAATACGATGAATGAAAATGTGTTTCATATCCTTCTCAAATTTAGTGACATAAATAAACCATTCATAATACAAACAATAATAACAACATGATATAACCCTGGGAATTAAATGTGTATCCAATAATATGAAGAAAATTCCGGGTAAATATCATATAATCAAGTTAATAAATCACATGTTATTTACACCATTTATATAATTGGTATATTATTTTGTAATTAATTTACAAAAATCAGTTAATATATGGAATCAAATTATCTTCCCTTCAATCATAATAAAGAAAAGAGTCTTTATAGAGGATGAAAATGAAGGAAAAATTAATGTTATACACTGAATATTATTATGAAAGTAAAAGGGTGTGCTTGTTCAATAAACAAAAATAGATTTTTATAACATAAGAAATATATGTAAGGATTATGGATTGTATCAAAAATAAAATATCCTTAAACAAGAATATTTTATTTCATTGCATGTGGATTAAGTTGAAAACCATTTTAAATACCATTATTATAAATCACATCGAAAATACAAAACAACAAGGAAATATTAGAAAACAATTATTTAGTTAGATATATACCATCAATCAAGGAGTTTATAATTTCATTTTAGAAACCCATTTAATCATGTAGTGGATATTTTATTTAAAAATTTTAGGATGGTGGAAATTCATGTTCACATAAAAAAATATTAATAATAGATTCTCATTAAACATGGATGAAAATGACCCTTATATAAATTTATATAATTTTTTTAAAACATTTTATTGAATTAAATGTATTAAAAATAATATAATTAATTAAAGAGCAATATAGAAGTATATTTTAAATGTAATATAATTAATATGATCATATAAAAGATAATGTTTGCAACTAAAAAAATATACATTGTTAGTTTTACTTATAAGAAACACTTTTGGTAAAAAATTTTAAATGGAAGTGAGATTTTAATAAATATTTAAAAATAAAAAAACATAATAAAATAAATTATGAGTGGTTTTAGAAATAATTATAATTATCTAGATAGAATATATTTTAAATAATATATTGATTTAAAAATTATAAAACAAACAAAACCATTTTATTTTGGGTAACATTTTTTTATCAAAACCTCTTTATACTTTTGTATCTGTTCAATAAAAATCCATTAAATATAGAATATTATTTGGATCTTTTTTCCCGTTGAAATAAATTAATGTTATAAAATTAATTTTTTGTTTCATCGATACACCATTCTAAATAAAATATAATGTACAATAAGAAATATGTCCCAAGGGTTGATAACATGAAACAAGAAAAAATTACATAAAGAAATATCGTTTAGGAAAGAGTCATTTGATAATGATATCATAAGTATTAATTAAAAAAATAAATAGTAATTACATTAAAAATTAAAAATTACGAATCATAAATTTATTATTGAACAATATATTTCAATAAAAAGATTATAACTTAAGGGAATAAAATTGAGTTACCATAAAAACTTATAACATTTATATCCAGGAAATTAAAGGAATTTTTGATAATGAACATTATATGTAACTTAATACATTAATGATTACATGAATAATGTAAAATAAATTCATTATTTAAAATCATATCATTTTATATATGGGGCCGTGAAAAATAAGTAATATGTCCCAACTAATTAAATCTGATACATGAACTACTTTTCATTGTGATGATTCATTCTATGCAAGTTCTAATCAATATGGATAATAAAATATGATTTTAAAAAAAATTAATAAGAATTATATTCATAAATATGTAATATTATTTCTTTTATATATCATTATTAGTTATATAATTTTAATAAAGATTTACACTATATAGTTTACTCAAGATTGTTCAGACAATTTTTCTTAAACAGTTTATTTATAATTAAAATTCTAAATAAAGATGTAAAATATAATCATAAAATCATGATTTATAGTTATTTATGAAAATTATAATATAATTATTAAAAAATACCAATACTTTCATAGGATTAAAAATGTACTCTATGAATGAAATGTATAATGAAATATTCCCTTTAGGTAGTCAGATTTATTTTGATTGTTTGTTATTAATTACCCTTATAAAATGTCTAATATTATATTTTTTGAATGATAAAAAATTCCCAATTAGATATTATTTCCCAATATCAATATTACATGACTTCTAATATTCATTATTAATATTAATTTAAAGCATCATTCATGTTTGTTGTAAAACCAACCTAAAGTTGAACAAGATATAATTAATTTTTATTTATGGTTATGGGGAGATATAGTTATTAAATAATTATTAAATATGAATAAAGAAAATATATAAATTTTATTAATTCTATAAATAAAATTTTATAATATTTTTACCAATAATAGTAGATTAGATGAATGAAATGGAATAAATCATTTTCATGGGGAAGGTAGTATGTGTATATAGATGTGTGGTGTTTCCATTTTTATCATATAATGATTGGAATGTATGAACTGTTTTATAAATTTTGAACCTTCATAATGTCATAAATTTTATATTATTTAATTATTTAACATTTCACTACAAATCATTATGGTTATTTATGAGAAATAATAAAAGTCATTTATGGAGTTCGTAGTCCACATATACACATGGTGGCATTATTATTATTCATTGAATTTTACTGAATGAAACTAAATAATAAGTTTTGATTTTATAATAATAAATTATCTTTATATAACATCTTAATTAATTAATTAAATCATTATTACCATCCATAATAGATGGATAAAAAATTTTAATAGAACGATTTGAGGAGGAAGTGGCCCGAACATTCACACTATCATTATTCCTATGTTTTTTTAGTAAATATGAATTAACAAAATAAGGGATGATTCATTACTAAAATAATTTGTTATTATATTAATTATAATTATTTAATTACATCAATGTGTTTATAATAAGTCTTTAAATGTACAGTTAAGAATAAATAATTAAGATGAAAGTAATACTAACTTTGAGAGCATTAGTTTTCCCAATGAAATGCCCTTGAAAATTCATGACTTATGATAATTAATGGTGACTAGAGGATTAATTATTTTGGATATTGATCATTGTGAAATGAAATTGGATATATATAAGAAGAAATTTAATGGTAATATTTTAATATTATTGGGGGAATAATACCCTATTATAAGTGAATATGAGAGAAATTTTGGATGAACTTATTACATCTTCAATATTGAAATGTTACTATTAGAGGTTAAAATTTTCAGAAAGGGAAATAATTCGAAGGATATATGTGGTTTTTTTGGGAGAAACAAAAACCTTAAAATTTTCAATAGGTATTTAACTTAATTTCAGTCATTTCTTAATGGTAAATTAGTTTTCAAATTTTTTAATTTTACATGGGTAATTATTTTATAAACATAGAAATTACTTTTAATTAACTAAATAAATACTACAGTTTTTTCCTAATTTGAAATGTATGATTTTAAATTTAAATTTTATTTTCTAATTTTTTTAAATAATTTTCACAGAAACTCACAAACCCCAAAAAAATATTTTTTAGGAAAATAATATTTTTTATGTTTAAAACATATATTGGTTCAATATTTTTCATCATAAAACATTTTAATTTCATACATTTATTTATTATAAATTTTCTATTTCAAATCATTCCTAATCAGAATTTTATTATTTTAATAATTATTTTTTATAAAAATAATAAAACAATTACTACAATTATGATTTAATTTTTTTATAATGTTTAACATAGATTTTGTAATTTTTTAGAAAAGATATTTTAAAATAATAAAATTATTCTGTTAATAATTATTTTAATGTTTTGTTTTTTTATAATATTACATGGATAAATTATATAGTGACCAATTTAATAAATTTATTGTTTTTGTAGAAAAATATATTTTTCACAATTCATTTAAAATTTTCTTCTCCAAAAAATACTATATGTCCAAAACAAATAATTTTGAAATATTTCGTTTAAAAATTAAGATCAAATTATGAAATTCAAATTCAATAATTTTTAATATTTTATATTAAGTAAAAATTAAATATATAAGTCTACAAAAAATGGAAAAAATTTATTTTAAAACATAATGTACTCTTATACAATTTTTGTGTACTTATAACTGATTAAAGAATGTTTTTACATAAAGTTTAATAATTCTAATTTTTTCTTCATAATATATATATATAATGTCGATGATCATGATAGTCTAGTGTTTTGTGGGAAAAAAGTATTAAATATATTTTTTATCTAAAGGGAAAACATTTATCATAAAATCATGGGACATGGCATCCCCCCAATAAATAATTTCCCAATAAAGAGGTATATGTTCAATATTTTTATTATTAAACACTATTGAAAATATCATATGGTATATAAATGAAAGAATAACACGATCTTTTATTTCTTTTGAGGATTTAGCATTAATATCTGTTGAACAACTAGTGAACTCCCCATTTCATTTAATAGTAATGTCATTACTTATTAGTTACTATGTAATGCTTTTAGCAATATACCCCTCATGTTTTAGTGTAAATAATTATATTTTGGAAGTGTTTTGTATATAGATTATATAATCAACTTCATAAAAATAGGTGAATATGGGTAGATTTAGGTCCTTAAAATATGTTTTTTTCTATCATATAAATTAACATGGTCGTTATATAGTGATATCCAATACCTAATGAATACATTATTAAGGTATATGAAACAATGGAAGCTATTATTTGACTTAGAGAACATAAATAGTTATAATAAAAGATATATAAAAGTCTTATGTAATACACATACCAATATATTTTTTTATTAATAAATTTATATTAATTCTTTGTGGTGGTTATTTTAAATTTTTAATAAAAATTAAATCTATAACGGAGTTGGTAGACTAAGTATAAAATATAACCCTCATAGTATTTGACTAGATGACCAATGTTTCTCACAAAATATTTTCATCAAAACTCACTTTTATAGTTGTGATTACATAAGAATTATTTTATTTAAAAATTTATTGATCCTTATAACCATTTATATCCATTAGATTTTTAAAATGACAAGAATAATTCCATTTGATAAAAAATTAATACATTTAACTATCAACGATACATTAAGATGAAAATTATTTCCCAACATTTTGGACTAAAATGTTTCTTTTCCTCTATAGTTTGTTTATTGATTCCTTCCTTTAGCGTAGTTAAAATAGTTTTATGTTCCTTTGGAAAATACAAAACTTGTGTCTTCCTATTTTTTTTAAACAGAGGAAATTAAATCTTGATTACATCATCATATTTTCTAACAAATAATCCATGAGACATTATCCTTTAATTCAATACTGTATTTGGGTTTTCAACTATGATAATGTTGTTAATCAAAATTTATGATATATAGTTTCACCATATTACATGATTTTACAATCACACATTAAAATAATTGTTTTTCTCATTGATATAATATTCTTATTTTCCATAGAATAAATTATTTAATTTATTCTTTTGGGATTTAAAAATTTCTAAAAAAATTGAATTAATGTGAATGATGAACACCAAATAGTAATTATTATAAGATAATTTCCCAAATATCTCAACCTGAAAATTAAATAAATATAAAAAATATTACATTATAATTTAGATTATCCAACATAATGTTTGGTTTAATCTAAGATTACTTAGGCTGAGTTCCCTCATAAATCAAAAACAAATTCGATAAACCATTTAATTAATCCTAATGAATCATAAAGGGAATTTATTTGAGAAAATCATATACCTTTAGTGTGTCAATATATAAGTGTAATATTAGTCCAACACATCATTCATCAGAGTGAATATTTTGTTGATAATCTTCAATCATCATTCATATTAGATTACCCTTTGGTGGGCATATTGAAATTAAAAAATCAGAAATATGTTATCCTATAATTACAAAAAATAGGTAGATATATCCCAAGGGTATTTTCTAATGCTTTTTCATCATAATTCCCAAACAATATATATATTCAATATAAACTATTATTTGTAAAATATTTACAATTAAAATTATGATCATCTGTAACCTATAAATACTTAATTATATTTATGAAATAATAATTTATCATCAAAATATAACATATTAACCACTAATGTAATCTTAAGCTTCAACTGATAACAACTACAGTTTCCCAAGATCCGCATTACCTGGTTTGGTGCTAAAAAAACATATATTACACATTATATTCAAAACATATCTATAGTTGCTGAATATTTTAAAAATATTGTTACATTTTTATTCTAATGAAAATATTAGAATTAGTGTTTTAGATAATTTTTAAATAAATTTATACAGTGATCCAATAATAACCAAAATAGATATTACATATTTATAATGAATATTTAATATATCATTCAAATTTATATTCCCATGAATCATAATGGTTTTAGTGTACAAGGAAAATTAATATATTAATATATTATTTTATAACAATTTTGTTAATCTAAAACATCTCTATTTACAAATGTTACCCTTCTATAACCATCGAACATTGTACCCTTCTTTGTGACATTTCGAAATATGAAAACATAAAATGGATTAAGCTTAAATTATCATTATATGTAAAAGTGGGATATATAAATTACAAATCATAAGTAAAAGTATCAGTATCATTAAAATAATAAAAATTGTGATTATTATTATAAAATAATACCCAATAATTAAAATATAGAAATTATGAGTCATGGAATAAATCTATCTGATGTCATGGCTTTGGGAAATCATAAAAAACATGTTTTATGAGTTCAGATTATAAGATATCAAAATTACATAAGTGTGTGGATGTTTCATAGGAATATAATGCACATTATATGTCAAGGTTAATTTCCAACATCATTATATTATAGTGTATGACACAACACTAAATGTTTCTCATATCATATTGGATAAGGAATATAAGGCCCCATCCTTAAAAAATATATAATCTTGAGTTATGTCAAAAATTCACATTTAGGATGATTTCAAGTTCATAGTTTTATATAATTGGTACATAACAAATACGTAACAACTTAAATATTACAAATTATAAACTTCTACTCAATATCCATTTGTTTCGCATGATAAAACTCTTTAAACCATGATTACTCTTTTTATAAAAATATTTGAAACATTAATATTGGATTCTTTATTTATCTTACTCATCCTTATACCATGTGGAAAAAATTTCAAAAATGTGGGATGAGCACAAAAATCTCTTTAAGGGATATAAATAATGAATGTAACTGTTATTCCATAAATATTTAAATTCATGAAATCATTTTCACATAACCACAATTTCCTCCCATAAAACATAATATCTTTAATATACCTCATGAAATAATAGTATTTCTGAAAAAAATCATAGAGGACAAAAATAATAAATGTTTCTTGTTGCATCCAAATAATACATACATTATTGATTTCACAACTAAATAGGGTATATCCTTCATGGTTACATTTAGATTACCCATCAATGTATATTCCATTAATCTTCTAGGAGAAACCAAATCATTTAACTATATCTCATTACCCAATAAATTAGAGATCTATCACTTCCCACCTACCATCATTTTATCACAAAATCAAACATATACATAAATAATCCCCAATAACCAAAAAATAATCATAATACATAAAACAAGAAATAAGGGAAAATAATATTTCCAAATTTCTATCAAAATATTTAATTTCAAGATATTGGAAAGGGAAAATTTTATTTATTTTGTTCTAAAACATTATCTCTTATACAGGAATCCAAAAACCAAATAATAACTATACTGGAAAAAATGTCACTGGATCTATATCTGTTAAAGAAATAAATTTTTATTTAGTAAAATAACACTAATAAAAAGATTCCTTCTGTAAATGGTGGATTAAAATTAAAATTCATTGGTGTTAATTATACACCATATAAAATAATATATTGTATAACACCAAAATATGCCTCAATTAAAAGTGTGTGAGATAATTTACCTTATAATGAGCCTGAATCCTCATGTACCATCATTATAATTTTAAAAAATAAACATAGGTTAATTTTCAATTTCTCCCTACTTTTTTCACGTTTATTATTCCTTTTATATAACTTAATACCATTTTATAAATGTTACATAATTATTTGATTTCATATCGAACGTTGAGTCGAAATTTAATACTTGAGTCGAATATGAACATGGATTGATGTCAATAGTCCATGGGTTCATAATTAAAACATATTTAGAATATCATTAATTACATAAAAATTTATTTTATACATCAATTATAATTTTTTAATCAAACCATTTTTCAGGGTATGAAAAATGATCAATGTTATAATCATGGAGATGGTAGCTCATACATACACATGAGTAAAAATTCCATTATTTATTAATAATTTTAGAAATAAGGTAATTATTATTTATATTTAGAGAAATATAATAATATAATTAACAATATAATAATAATTTAAATATACTTATATATTTCATACGAGTGATGTGTTGAATAAAAATAATTCACATTGGTTTCTTGAGGTGATAGTTTACACGTACGCGCGAAGGACGTTATCATCTTTTTTTGCATGGAAAATAAGAAAATTATTGATATATTATTCTATTATAATAATAAATATTTCATAAAAATAATATATAAATTGAAATTATATCATTATAAAATTTCTTGGGAGATAATTATGGACAACAAATTTTATAGGTTCGTGGAGGTGATAGTTCACACATATACATTAACGATTAATTCCAATCACATTTAACAGGAGTGGTGATGGATTTAGGTGATGATATTGACATTATAATAAATCTTTATATTTATAATATGGGAGTTATTATTTAATCATGGTTGAATAATAATTTAAGATAATGGAAGAAGAAATAAAATAGATACACTTAAATAAAATCATTACATTTCCTTTGTATGATCACCCTTCTTAAAACCATAACAACTCTAAAAATGATGTTATGCCTAATATAAGGACTCAAGAATGTGGGTAGGGATTCAAGGAATGTGTATGAAGCAAGATTTTCCCATCCATGACGTTTTTATGTGTGAGTAATAGAGAGCAATGAGTGCCTTTTATAAGAGAGGGGAGGAATACCTTTGGAATTATTAAAAGTATTAAATTAATGTAAATTAAATTAAAAATAAAAATTGTTAGAAACACATTTAAGTATAATATAGGATGGTTATGGTTCTAAATCAATTCATCCAATAAATACTAGACAATTATTTGTTATTTTTTAAGCCTTGCCTTTATGCTTTAACCCCTTTTAACTCTTGCCGTTTTATTGAGTAATTTACTCTTTGAGGGTTAAAAATATTAAAAAATAATGCCAAAAGACCAATGAATTATTAATTAATGATATTTTTAGTCTTATATAAATTTTTGTGACGAATCACATATTTTTAGAAATATTCAATCCTTTAATTAAAAATTTTATATTTTAGGTTATGAAATAGGTGAATTATAACACTATTCATCACTATAGATTTTTAAAAAATCTTGAAAACTTTATTCCTTAGATAAAACAACATTAAATAAATCCTAACACGTCATATTCATACATAAAATTAATTCATAATGGCACATATTTTGAATTATATTCATTATAATTTTATTAATATCATTTATTTGATTATTTCTTCAATAAATCTATTATTACATGATCTTTGTGTCATAATTAAATTTAATAATGAAATTACTAAAAATTATTAAAAAATTAAAATGAGTTATTTAATAATTTTATTGTTATAATAAATACTCACAGTCAAATATTTCATTTATATAATCCCTTTTTAAAATTTTTATAGTTATGAGAGACATTATTATGAAATCTTTCTCTTTATATTAAATAAAGTATAATAAGTGTTATAATCACACCCAAGTGGCTTAGAAAGGCCCCGGGTTTCGAAAATGTATATTCCTAGCTGAAAACTAAAATTTTAATGTGTTCTCCATCAAAAGAATGTAAAACTGCATTTTTCAAAAAACCCTCATTTTATCTGTAAAATTGTATTTGTTATATTAAAAAGTATATGAAAAACACATGAGGAATTTAAAAAATTATATTCATTTTATAATTCATTAATATAATCCAAAAATATTTATTTTATTATTTTATATAACTAATTATTCTCATTTAAATAGTATTTCATAAAAACACATCATTTATATTCAATTGTTTTTTATTCAATTTCCTAAATAATTTTGTATCTGATGAAATATTTTATAAACTTTTCTAAACCATATATTCATAATTAAGTTAATATTTTTCAATCCCATAATTCTAAAGGCTATATGATAACTATAATATTAAATAATTACATTATATTGTTCATTTAAGAAAAATGTTTTGTATCATGTATACTATGAAACATTATATTTCATTTTAAAAAATAGGGATGTTAAATTCCCCCCCCCCCCCTAAAAAATTACTTCCACACAATTTAAATTTGGGGTTGGTAAATAGGTTATGAATTTTATAAATACCTTTATTTCAACCCCACATTAAAAAAAGTTTAACAAAACTTACAGCTTACAAAAATAAAGGAAATAACGAATGTTACATGAGATAACATATACTAGGGTTATATGTAGGGAATAATTGATTTAGAAGAGAAACTCAAAAAAATGTTCATTTAGAGAGTTATATAAAACATTTTCGGGAAATTTTTAGCAATAGAGAAGATATATATTTGTGATATGTTAAACGTTATTTTTCTTTATAATAGGAAAATTAAATATAAAAAGTTTTTGTTTTATGATAATTTTCAAAAATTTGAAGAATTAATTTTCTTCCTCTACTGAGAATATAAATAACATAATTCATAAGTATAGTTTCATCCTTTAATCAATTTCCACTAAAACTCACCTTTTTCTCAAAATGATGAGTATTCCTGATAACTCAACTTCGTTGGAATCACATAATCCTCCAAATATTAACTATACATCTCTTCGATCGTAAAACATTAAAAAGAACCAAAATGGTTAGGATAAGATTATATAGTTCCTCAAAATAATAATCTTTTATAAGAAGAAAGGATACTTTTAATCTCCAAATTTCAATCGTAATACTCAATGTTCCAAATATACCATTTACCAAATAACTATACTTAAAATTCCAAAAAAATAATCCAAAATAAGATTAAAACGCAAAATTTTGCAAGATTTGATCACATAATCTTCAAGGATAATTTTTAACATTTATCTCCAAATAAGATAAATCATTATTAATGTCTCATGCCAAAAAATAATTAACCTAATCACATATTTTCTAATATAGGTTAATCATTTCCATAAATAACCCAAATCTTCATAAGTCCGCTATAAAATAATAGACTCATCCAAAATAAAATTAAACAATTGATCCTCAAATAAAATACAAAAGAATTCTATTTAACATAATCTTATAGAGTTTCCAATATAGTGAACATATTCCAAAATAACATATAAGGCCTTATTATCAAAAATAATTTTCTAATACCAATGATATACATTTAGTAAAACAGAAGATAGAAGAACCAACTTATTATTATTTCATTAACTCATTTAACAAAACAGACAAAGTCATACTTACCAGGGACTTCATGTAGGCTAGTGGTATGTGATAAATCCTTTTATCACTTCAGTTGTGGTTTTGATTACTGCATCCTTGTCTGATGAGATAGGTTGTCACATATCCTATGGGTTGTACTGTTTTCTAAAACTATATAATTCTAATATCATACTCAAAATGAGATAAAATACTCAAATATTACCATAACATATTTTAACCTTAATTTTTATCCCATGCCTTTCAATTTTCATCCCAAATGTAATAGAGAATAATTACATAAAATATAATAGTCTCCAACAATACCATTAATCACCTTAAAACATCGTAACCTAATGCCTCCAAATGGGTTTCTATGTCATTGACCTTTTGACCAAACTAAAAATTATAAACCCATGATTATATCCCTAACTCTTACGAACACATCATTATATCCAAAGTTATCTAAACCATCAAATGATACCAACTACAATGCCTCAACATTAAACAATACAAAATAGTTAGTTATATCATCAATTAACATTGAAGATCCTCTCATAATTATAGTTTTATTGAATTAGGCCATAACTATAACATAAAATCTCAAATATTACAATTTTAGACACTTCTACTAACTTTTAATTTGTTTCATAAGATAAAACTCTTTAGAACATGATTTATTTTTTTATATAAATCTCTATTACATTCTTCTATACTTCTTTCTTTATTTTATTCATATTTATACAATATGTACAACATTTAAAAAACATGGAAGGAGAAAAAAATGGTGAGTAAGGTATATAAATAAGGAACAAAAGAACTAGTCCATGAATATATTTATTCATGAAAAAAAAATCACCTAATCATACTTTTTACCCATAAAACACAAGTTATTTAATAGACCTCCTCAAAAAATAGAATTTCAGAAATATATCTTAGCGTTCATAAATCATAAAAGTAACATGTGGCCACCATGACATACCTATATTGTAGCTTTCACAAATACATAGGGAGTATCCTTCATGGTTACATTTGAAAAAAGTATCAGAGTATTTTCCCTAAATAACTTAGGATAAACCTTATCATTTAATATTGTCTCTTTACCAATGCATTGAAGAGATATCACCGACTCACCTGCCCTCAGTTTACCATCGAACCCCCATATACATTAATAATACCCAAAAACCCTAGCATAATTATAATACATAATACAAGTATAAAGAAAAAATAGAACTTCCAGATTGAAATCACACGATATCAATTAAAGACATGGAAGTGGGAAAATTTTATTTATTCATATTTTAAAAACATTAGGGCTTTTAGTGGAATCCTTATACCAAATAATGTCCAAGCCAGTGAAAATGCCATTTTCACTGTGTACGATAAAAATTCATTTTGTAATTGTTGTAAAACTCATCTTATAAAAATATTCATTTTTAAAACCATTGAATAAAATCAAAATTCAAAGTGGTTGATTATACATACTATAAAATATGGTGGTTTATAATATCCATATGTGCCTCAATGAATGAAGAGTGAGATGAAGTCCATTACCAGATGTCCAACATGTCAATTACAATATTTATATTCCATAATAATAAAATTAGGTAAATTTTTTACTTTCTTGATAACCTTTTTAATGTCTATTATTCTTTTTACATCACTTATTATTATGTTGTAAAAATTAAATAATTAATTATGATCATATCAGGTGTTCAGTCGATATTCAGTACATGAGAGAAAAATAAATATGGATTGATTTAAATAGTCCATGTGGTCATAAGTCCATCATCTCAATGATAAAATTCATGAAATAATAATAAATTTTATATAGAAATAACAATTTAAAAAAAATCCATTTATACATGGTATGAAAAATGAACAACTTTATAATCATGGATATGGTAGGGCATACCTACTCCTGAGTAACATTTTTATTTTTAATTGATCATTATGGAAATAAGGTAATTATTATTTGAAAAATAAATAATTATAATAAAATTATTAACATCATATTTATTTTTTATATATAATTATATATATCATACAAGTGATTTGTTAAATAAAAACGACATGCATCACTTTGTGGAAGTGATAGTTCACACGTATGCACGAACAATGTTATCATTTTTATGTCATGGAAATTTAAAAACATAATTGATATATTATTCCATTATAATGATAATTATTTCATCAAAATAAATTAAATAATTTAATTCCATTATTATGAAAATTCATTAGAGATGCTTACAGATAACGAATTATATCGGTTCATGTAGGTGATAATACACACGTACGCACAAATGATTACTTCCTTTCCCATTTAATGGATGTGGAGATTTATTTAGGTGATGATATTAACATAATATCAACTCATTATATTTATTATAATGAATTTAATATTTCAATATGGGTGAAGAATTTTTGAAGGTAGTGGAAGAATAAATAAATTAGAAACACTAAAAAATTATATTAACTTTCATTCATATGATCACTTTTCTTAACACAATAAGACCTATAAAAAAGATTTTATGAATAATATAAGGCCTCAAAAATCTGAGGAGGGATTAAAGGAAGGGTTTTGGGAAGATATTTTTTGAACCAAAAGGTTTTTGAAATGCGAGTAATATATAGGAATGTGCGTGTTTTTATATGAGAGGGGACGGGCAACCATGGAATTATGAAAAGTATTAAATTTATATAAATTAAATTCAGATTCAAAATGGGTCCAAAAATATTTAGGTATAACATAATATGTGAATTGGAATAATTCAATTTATCCAATAAGAATTAGTCATGTTTTTATTACTTTTCAATCTTTATCTTTTTTAACCCATTTTAACTCTAAACGTTTAATTTTGAAATATACACTTTGAGGGTTAAAATAATTACCAAATCATGCCAAATGTCAAATATATGAGTAATTAATGATTTTTATAGACTTATATAAACATTTGGGCCACATATTAAATTCTTATATTTTTTTATATCATTTAATTATATATTATATATTTTATGTTATGAATTTACTAAATTTTGAAGCTATTAATCACTTGAATTTTCTAAATAGACATAAAAACTTTATTCCTTAAGAAATACAACATTAAATAAATCCAAACATTTTATATTCATTCATAAAATTATTTTTTGACAAAACATATTTTAATTTAAATTTATTTTAATATTATTAATATCATTTACTTGATTCATTCTTTAATAAATATTTTGTGCACCATATTGGTATCATAATTTATTTTAATTATTTAATTCCTAAATTTTATAAATAAATCACAATGTTTTAGGTAATAATTTTTTTACTAATAACAATTCATAGAATAATATACCACTTATATAACCCCATATTAATAATATTATAGTTATGAGAGACATGATTATGATATCTCTCTCCTTACAATAAATAAAATGTTATAAGTGTCATAACCACACCAAAGTCACTTTAAAAGGACAAAATTTAAGACCATGTTTTGTATGGGTGTACAGTTACTTATCCAATAATATTAGTAAAAGTTTTAGTTTATTTTTTTTAATATTTATAATTTTATTTTGACCATTAATTACCATATTTAGCTTTAAACGTGGAAATAAAAATAATTACTAAAGTTTCTATTCAAAATTCCCAAAAATAAAAGATACTTATTTACATAATTTGAACCCTATAATTAAAAATATGGAATATATCTTTATAAATTCAATAAAAATAATTCATAAAATAATTAAAAATTAATCTCATTGATGGAATGAGAAAATGGGTTTCTAAAGAAGAACGTTCAAAAGGTCACATAGTTTTATATCAAATTTCAATTTGAAAAAACATCTGATGATCTAAATTTTAATTAATGATAAAAAATAAAATAATTTTAAAATAAATCAATATAAAAGGATCATATATCAATATAATTAAATTAGACAAAAAATATTTTTGAACTAAAATGAAGTATTTTTCACTATTTATTAAAATATGAAATTTATCATAAAAATACCAACAATTTATCCAATGTAAATATTCAGGTCCCCATTCCAAATAATTTATTTATATTTTAAAATATAACAAATAAGAGTTAAAAATATATTTAAAATGTGTTATCCACCGAACGGCTATAAAATAGCATTTTATAAAAACACTCATTTTATCTATAAAATTGAATTTCTTCATATAAAAAGTATAGATAACAAAAAATATTAATATTAAACATTATATTGAGTTTATATTTCATTAATAAAATCCATCATGAGTGATTTTAGTATTTTTATATACACAATTTTTCACAATTATGATTTTTTTTATAAAAATGCATCCTTTATATTCAATTGGTTTTTATATAATTTCATAATTAATATAGTAACTAATGATTCATTATATAAACATTTATGAACCATATTTTCTTAATTCAGTTAATCCTATTAATTCCCATCATTCTAAAGGCCATATGATAACTATAATATTAAATAATAATTTTATGTTTTTCATTTAATCTCAATGTGGAATCATAATAGTGTTCCTTTTAAAAACTCGGGATGCTACAAGGAATCCTAACCCGATTCCCAAATCAGATCAAGAAAATTTACTCAATTCCAAAAACTATATCATTATAAATAAATATTTTCTAAATTCATTGGATTACTTTATAATCTATATAACACCTCCATGTAATCAAAACCATAAATATGTAGAATAATATTACATAAAACATTCATCCTATTATAATATAATAAATTATAGAACATAAAATAGTTTTCATATGCATATCATAATCATATTAACAAACATTCCATAAAAATAATATAGATAGTATGACTAGATTATATACCAAGTAACTATTAAAAAAAATTAATGGATCATCACATTGAAAAACAATAACATTAGAAGACTATTCAAACATTTATTTTAAAACATGAGAAAATATAGTTATCCTTTGATAAAATTTTATAAAAATTCTACTATAAGATCAAGGAATAATTTTATTTTAAAATAAACAATGAAAAATATAATTGAATAAAAAATTAACAAATTTATCTTGATTACAGGAAAATTTTATCATGAAAAATATATTAATAGAAAACATTCTTTTCACACATTTGTAAAATTTCATAAATGACTTTTTTTTAAAAATATTTAAAATTATTCATATTAAAAACATTATATATATATATATTATGGTATATCAAATATCCCATATAAAACATTTCATATATTGGTAGGAATATTCATCATACAATTTTGATGTGTATGGAAATGGGAGAAACTTATCACCATCCCAAGATGAAGTAATAACAACTTACTATTAAATAATTTCATAATAATTTTAAGAAAAAGAGATAGAAAATTGGTAATTGTACATTAAAATTCCAATAATATAGATGAGATATATAAATATAATTTTTAAATGATAATATAAAAAAATATTCTCTTCTCAAAAATTTACAATTGACGCTCCTGGGGAGAAATGAGATTTTAACATAATATCATATCGTGTGACCCATATTTATCTATACACATCCAAATACCCAATATAATAAATATATTTATTACAAATATATTCAACAAAATTATTCAGCCATAATTAAATATGAATCATTCATTTATAATTTATAAATATCATTCTATTAAGAATTTTATTATTTAAATGTTTATTTTTTTTGAAAATGGATGCTTTTTCAAATCATGGTTCAATTTTATGGTTCTCTTACAGTACACATGGTCATTTTTTCATCATCTCAATAATTTTAATAATGTAATATTTTTCATATTTATTTATCACATATTCTTTTTTAATTATTCATATAAAGAGTTGTTGAAATATGATTTACATCCCATCGTAACGGTGGTAGTTCGCTCATACGAACATGTGTTTTTATAGTTATCCAATGGATGGAATGTTGATATGGTATATAATATAAAATAACTAAATAATAATAATTATATATATATATATATTATATAATTTTTTAATCCATTATTGTCTCCAACCATATGACTTGGAGATGAGAAATTATATACCTCACCTTCACGGGATAATAATCATCACATTTGAAAAAAGTAAGATTTAATTTTCCATTTGATGGATAAGTACATTAATAAGGGTATTATAATTAAAAAAATCCATTATATGTTATGTACTAATATTATTATATTAGAGTTCATATGGGAGATTTTAAAGACACTGATGAATAAATAAATTGAAAATATATACTTAAGTAACAAACCTCTTGTTTGAACAATAATCTTATGTTTATTCAAAAAGTTTTTTTAGGAAGGAATTTTATTCAATTTTGTACCATAATACATGATGAGGAATGTTAGGAAATAATTTCATTACGTATTGGTAGAGATATGAAGCTCTCTATGTGTGGATAAGAGAGGAGTGTTTGTACCCCTTAATATGTGAGTGGGAGGACAAGCATTGAATTTTTAAAATGATTAATATCCTTTTAATGTCTCGCACAAGAAAAATGAATCCAAAATAAAACTACATAAAATATGAGATGATATATCTTATAAATACTACAAAATAATATAAATTTTGTTGTTTTTATCTCATTTAATCCTTATCAGTTCTGTTTCAACACTCTCGGGCAGTTTTCTCTCTTAAAGTGGTAACTAACATTTTTTGAATTTTATTAGTAATAATGAAAAACATAAAATTGAAATAATGAGATAATTTTAATTATTATGATACTAAAAAATAACTATTCTAATAAATTAAATTTCGGTACATGAAATAATTCATTTCAAAATAACCATGTGAGACAGAACAAAAATATTTTTAGAAAAAATGAATTTATTAGTATAAAATAGATTTTCAATTAATTATTTTACAATTAATAACTATAAAATAGATTTTTAAATATTTGATTAAATATAAAATCACTAAATTTAATTATTAATATTCCTAAATATTAATTTATTAAAAAAATATAAATAATAAAATTATGATCATGAAAACTGTTTTTCAATAATAGAGTTTTTTAAATTGAAATGATTTTATTCTGTTTTCAGACCAATAAAAATAAATGGATAAAAATATATTTTTTATTTGTTTACTTAATCCTATTAACAACAAAAAATCAAATTTATTTAAGATAATGACCAAATTAAATAATATATATTCAATAGTGTATCATGGTTCATTTAGAGAATGTGTTGTGTGTAAAAAAAATTCTATGATTTAAAACATATTTATAGAGAAATATCTTCTAAAATATAATGTTTTTAAATTATAACCCCATTAGATGAATTTTAACACTCAATGGATGTCATTATGATAAAAAATTGTGGATAAATCTGACACACCTCTTTCTTCAGGACCCATGTAGCTTCCTTAAATTTAACGATTTACAAAAAAACATTAAACAGGTTGGTGGTATTTTATTATATCAATTTATCTTTTCAATCCATTATCTCTATTGATTGTTCCTAAAAAAAATATTACTTTCCATTGGTGTGGTTTCACATTTCAAGAATTTTGATGGATCATCTATGTACTTAATTAGGATAGCTACATATAACAAATCATGAAACTGAATGACATTCATTGGATGTTCCAAGGGATAATCCACAGTCCTAATAAGGTCAATAATTTTAATGGGAATGATATATCATGGGACAAGATTTACCTCTTTATAAATATCAAAATATTCTTCCAATTTGGTTTTATTTATAATACCACATTACCAATAGTGACCACAAGGTCATGCTGATGATTGTTTGAATAAATTATTTCCGCACATAGCTTCCTTGATATATTTTTGAAATGTTCACACCATATATTCCATTTCCGTAACTAGATCCTATGTAAATATATTAATTTATCTATATACACATAATACTATTTTATTTATACAATTCCTTCCATAAAAGGCTGTATAAGGACCCATATATATCCTCTAGTGAATGATACTGTTATATTAAAATTTCACCAAAGGAATGTATTGATCACATCCAAATATGAAAATACATTGAATGGTATCTATACATGGCTTCTAGAGATAAAAATATCATATTAGACTAAATCTTTTTTTAAATATGACCAGTAATAATGAAATTAAAATACATAAATATATCCCTCTAAAGACATCTACATAATATTTTGGTAAGCCTCATATCTTAATAGGATAAAACTCAGAGTGGTACTCTATTAATTCAGACCACTTCATTAATGTATATCTATATTATTTGAAAAGGATGTAAATATTATGAAATTTTAATAAAATTATCTGAATTCATAATCTAATTTAATACATCCCTAATTTTATTATTTCCTTTCGATGTTTTTGACTCCCTCCAAAAGAAAAATAAAAATTTTAGAAAAGTATAAATAACTGTAGAATATTTTTTATTTTCCCGACAATGGGATAAAAATAGCGGTCAGTCTAAATGTGGATTAATCTCCTTGGTTGTAAAAAAATCATGAACGTTTGAACATCATGTGAATGAGTTATTCAATCCAAATGAACAATATGAGATTTATATAAAAAAGTTGTAAAATAACAAAGATTCATGTAAAGGAAGTTACTTTGATATTCATTCCAGGGGATCTAGACATTTCATATTGATCCAACATTGGTACCCAAACATGTTTACAAGATAATTCAGTGTCCCTTTAATGTATATTTTTTTATATGAGATCCCATTTCTATACTTGTATTTAAAAAATATACCAATGTAGGAGTGATTATTCTATCATTATTTATCATGATGAAAAACAATAAGGTCAAAAATAACCTGCAATGAATTAACACAAAATAGGTGATGTGGTTCCCACTCCACCAACTCAAAACCGTATATATTATTTAGGATATTTATGATGAAATTTAGATCCATGGTGGAGAGGCTTATAAATTAAATGGGGAATAAAAAAATGAAATTAAAATGGAGAATAGAGGTGAGAGACAACTTCTCAGCTAAGCCACACGATTCCATTCCGACAAGAATGGTAAACTATCAAAAATCCTACAAACATATCATCCAATTTAGGTGATTCCATTTGAATATGTTAGTTATACCATGAAATTTCCTACAAGTATATTTTTTCTATTCCACAGTGGAATTGGGACATGTAATAAAGACATTATAATGTCTAGAAAACACATCAATAAAGTCGCATGATATAATATATAGATGAATTCCATGTCACATGAAATCATATAAAAATTTCTACCAAATCATGTGGTCACCTTCGGATATGTCAGCAATGCTACATGACACTCTAGGGATATGTATGTTAGAAAATTTTATTTCCATCATACATGTCATCAAAATATTGTGACATAATCGTGTTCATGTCATTTCCTCATGTGAATAACCAAAGAAACTCTATCCATGATCACAAGAAATGTTCTATATGTGTCATTTTAGATCATTCAAAGAACACATATAATTCCAAGGAGAAAACAGATATGTCACATAGACACTGAGGACACGTCATGAAGATACCCAGGACATGTCTAGAAAAAACCTACTATATATTAGGTAGAAACCCTTGGAAAATTTAACATTTTCCTTAAGATACACTTTTAAATACTTCATCTAAACCCAAGAGAATGATATTTTGGATGAATAATGTCTTTTTAAGTGGATATTCATTGATGGATTAGTCTTGAAAAATCATAATACCTCATTCATATCATTACTTCAGGTGAGACTCGATATCATAATAAACATAGTCAATGGACCCATCATGGTCAGCATATCCATTTGTCTTCTAAAAAATATAGAATGATTCTTTAACATGAGAATACAACCTCTTATATTAATCTAAATATTCTAAACATTGGTAGAAATAATAGTACATTCGAGTGATATCAAGTATCCCACCACATTAATGGTTTTAGGATAAATAGAACTATCTTGAATCTAATTCATACATCAAGTATGGTATGTAATCAATTTTCCTAAGGATTGAGATCCATATCAAACATTCTCTCAAGGAATTTGTATTTCACAAGTCATGTATCCATGATGTGGGATCCTAGTTATTTTTTATCCCTTGTTTCTTGCACTAAGGGTGAATAATGTGAGTTTTGGGATTTACAACTATTATTTCTCTTGAATTATAAAATTCTACCAATATGGTAGAAAATATATTGTAATGCGTATTCAGATAAATGACAAAAATTACTCTATATCAGGGAATCCACCTTAAATTAAGTCTTGAATTCTTTCATATATTGTTAAACCAAAAGGAAATAACCATCACACGTACCAATTATCTATCTCAATCCATCAATGTCTTGAGGGATAAACAAATTATGTAGACTCAGATTCATGTTATATATAGGATATGTAGTATTCCTTTATAATGAATGAACCTCAAACTCAAGTCCTAAATTCCATCATATGTGTCCATTATTAATGATGATAAATAATATGAAATAGACCGAAATGAAGTTCATGGGGATTAATTCCTCTTATCTCAGGATACACATGATAGATCTTATATGCTAAATTTCATCTGTTAAACTCCAATCTCTCCTATATAGAATTATACACTATATTTGATGGTTATATGGAATAAAAATACATGAATCTACCCAATAATACTAATTAATAGGTAATAAATGGATGTCTTTGGATTCATTTGGATTTTCTAATTAATAGACCCCATTTAAATGTTCATCGGTACAACACCCAATCATTTTATTATGGTAAAAAATCTAACGTCAGGATTTGGAAGAGATTCAAGAACATCTCTTCAATATATAATATATTCCCCATGTTTGAAATAATTCCCCCCAAATGAATTTGATGAGCCTGATAACCCATCATATCAACAAATGCGTGTTTCTATCAGTTGTTGGAATTGAATCCCAAAATAATCATCTACTTTTGGGAAGAATATTTTTGAATTGTTGTGAATTTGGGATCCATTGGGAGTTTTCATGATGAGAAAAAAGGTGAAACCAATTATGAATGATTGGTTAACCACACTAAAAGTAACCTTAAATAATCTGCTTCCCAGAATTATTTCAGAAGAAAATCTGGTGTATTAAGTATGAATCTATAATCAAAACCTAACATAAAATCATTTGACAATTTCATACATTGAATAGGTTAAATAGGATATATTTTCCATTACTGATCAAGAAATCATTCTGATCCACCATGATATGGGAAATTGTTTTAACATTATGTGAATCTCTCAAATAATTAAAATGACTAGATGACCACATGTTGGTAAATTTGTTTTCCATCTCCCATGAAAAAAATGATATAGATAATGTTAGATCCACCAATAATAAAGAACTATTTGTATGAAATTGAATATTCTCTCTATGAAAAATTCATTTCATGAAAATTATTGAACCGACAAAAATATTGATCAATTTTGTTATATAAGCTTAGCTAATTAAGATTCTTTCACATTGAAAAAATTGAATTTATAATTTACCTTATTCACTATTGTCATTTTTAATAAAAAAATTAATCTCCCAAAATAAAATCAATACCCGATGTAAAATCATAATCATTTAATTGGTTTTGAACTTATTTTATGGTAGTAACCACGTAGTGTTTCCAAACAAAAACACCCACTTGACTCTTTTATATTCGGTTGGAGAACATGATTGTTCAGGCCATGGTATGATCTCGACTATCTTGGAATCCCATAGAGATATTTAGATGATGAATATTCAGGAAAGTTTGTGTCATTCATGGAATAATGATGTGAAACTAGAAGAAGTGGTCACAACCACAAACCTCTTCTAAATCTTATCCCTAGGGCATAAAAGTAATTACATTCATTATAATACAATACTGGACCAAGGAGTCTCTTATGTCTTCATCCTCGTTCAATAACTACCTTGTTGGGTTTATATCAACCTCCACCACCTGTTTTTTCACACCAATAAACATTTTTTCTCTTATTAGGGAACCACCCAACATATTTCCAACTAGGAAAATCATGCACATGTACCCATAAAATCATTACAGAAGTGGAAATATATGGATAAATGGGTGTGGGATCATATCCCCACATACACTTATGATGGAATTTGGAATATTCTGGTGGAGACTAGTGAGTTTGATCATATCCCATCTCTTTCAGATCAAGTTAGTATGCATGTTTCTATAGCGAGAATAGTGGGGATACATATCCCTTACCCCATGAATTAATCCTATCATGATATTATAATGGAAAAATGATGAAATTAATTTGTTTATATACCCACTTCAATGGAATAAATCTACCAGTATATAATGGTGAATGATAAAATGCATTCCTATATTTCCAAACTCAATTTTCCTAATATTCAATATTTTATAGCTATAGCAGAACAAATCCATCGATATAATTTTTCACTTATATAGTTATAGGGACATGACTATATATCTATCCCAATAGCCATAGTATTACATAACCATGATAATTATGAACATGTTATTACTATAATGTAAAACCCCATAAATTATTCAATCTAGCATGATTATTGGAATATCCCATTAATGGATGATGTAGAGGACCGGGATCATATCCCCATTCCAACTAGGGAACACCATTATGACAAAGGAAAATCTAAAATTTTTATCGAAGAAAGAATACAATCAAAATAGAGGAATCATTCTGGTCATATGTCGTTAAAGGATTTTCATTCATGGATATCACATATTTTAGTTGGATATTCAATAAATTGCACAAACACATTCATTTTTAATATAATTGTTTAGTTTCGATGGATAATAGGTACACAATAATATAATTTGATGAAATATCAACATCATCCCCAATAATTATCTTATCGTTTAGTAATATTCACAAGCATTCTCTACATTAATCCCCCCTCTATAGTCTCGAGAAAGGAAACATAATAATGGATGAGCTTAAAATCAAAGTAAGGGTAAAAAATAGAGATATATAATCCTAACATGATCACATGAGTATGATAAAATATGAATAACATATGAAATGAATACCTTTTAGATTAATTATCATCATATTGAGTCGTGGAATAAATATTAGTAGTTCATAATACATGAATTATAGGGAAATCAAAGAACATTTTCCATGAGATCATAACATTGGCATATGAAATGGAATTTTTCATTACACATAACAAAATAAAGTCATTTCCATGTTACCAAGGATCAATTCCATGGATATTATATTAGAATGGTTTCTCTCCCAAACCATCGTAATAGTTAAGGTTCACCCCCAAGACCATCATAATGGAAAAATTCCTTTAATAAATAGGTTTCACAATTCGTTGTTATCTTATCTATAGCTTAAAATATAAATCTTTACCCAATTAATTAGAGAGGAATATAGGTCCTAGCTGCCACATAATGAAAATCATAACTATATGTTCCATAAAATCATAAAATTCAACATATAATAAATAATTAAATGAAATGGGTTTCATAAAAATTTCATCATGTCAAAAGGTGTGGAAAATATAGAGGATTCATAATTATTTTATAATTTCATCATTACAAAAATCAAGGAAAAATAATTATGTTTCATATAAATTTTTATCACCCTAAAACCCATATAATTGAAACACAATTCATAAATATACTTTATAATAAAGTATTCAAGAAAGAATAAGAATGTTATCCTTGTTTTATATCCCTAGTAAATCCTTAGTAACATCACAATATGTCACCATATATGGAAAATTATTTTTACATCACTAAGAACATTTCATGATTATTTTTTATATAACTTTTTAAAAATAAAAATACATAAAATATTCTACAAAAAAATTCATTCAAAATAACCTTAACTACAAATAATGGATGCTTTAAAAAATAATTTAAACAATTTCTAGAGTAAAAAAATTTTCATTCAAAATATATTTTAAAAAAATAAATCAAAAAAATATAAAAATAATTATCTTTTAAAATAACATTTACTATATTTAATGAAATTATTTAGAAATCATTTATATCATTTCTTTACGAAAATGACATTTCTACTTTGAAAAAAACATAAAACAAAAAAGTTTTAAATATAGAATAATTTGAATATTAACATGGAATATTATGGTGTAATATACTATGAAAACAATGGTTATTAAACTAAAAAATTATGTTCATGTTGTACATGCTAAAGAAATGTTTTTTCACATCTTTGATAAAATACTAACATGTTTTTAAAAGAAATCATCGATAATCATTTCAATATTTTTAAAAAAATAAAAAACATGGTTAATGAAATTATAAAAATAATTTTATGAGGGTTAAAAACATTAATGAGATTTTTTTAATATAATAATTTTTCAGAATAAATATTAATTTTTGACCAATGAGATAATTAAAGAATATTATCCTAAATAAAATATTTTGAACACATTATTTGATACTATTTGTACTGTAAAGGGAAAAATTTTATTTTAAATAAATTTTCATATTAGAAGAAAATTTATGATTTAATGAAGTATTAGATAATATTATTTAATATTTGGAAGCATAATCATGAGAATTCTCGATTAATGAATTGATTATAACATAAAAACCAAACAAATTTCATAACATTTAATCATAATCCACATGAAATAATAACATACAAATAAAGTTATAACATCATGATAATAAATAAATTCATGATATTTTATGTCAAAGGGTCTGTATATTCACCTCAGACTTATGATAGGTGGATGACCTATCAATTGTATCAAAGAAGGATTATTGTAAAAAAGAACCCTTACAGCTTGGGTATCTTTTGATCTATAGACCCCATGAAAGAGATATCATTAAATAGATATTTTGATACAAATTATTTTTGTAGTAATAAATAAAAAATGAATTTTTGGACATTATAGACATTAAATAAAGTAATAAATTTTCAATATGGCATCTATCTTGCAAAAGTAGAAAATTAAGACAAAAATACCTTAGTGATTTTATAATATATTCATTCAAAAACATCATTAAAGAATAAAATAAAATGAAAAATTTAATATTCAAAAAATAATTATATTCATAATATTTAATTTCAAAGGGGGCATTTTATTCCCCACAAAAAATAAATGTGTGGACGATTTTTATAGGTCTCCTAAAATGAAATGATAGATTAGAAATCACTTACGTTAAGTCTATAAATCCATGCTATATTTTTGAAATACATAGATAATAAATATAATATCATTATAAATATATTATAGAACAATAATTATTTATATTATACCATATATTATTTACTCAAGAACATTTATTTCTCATTTATCCCAAATTACTTTGTAAAATCACATTATAGGAAATAAATTCTTTTTTTCATATATGATTTGATTTTTTATGTCAAATCATATTATATTAATCTTGGTACCATAATATACATAATAAAAATACAGAAATTAGAATCATATTTATTCATAAATTATAATATTATTACCAAACATGAAATATTGTTTTGAGAAATGAATTATATTACGATCATATAGATGGTAGGCCTTTCATACACATGAGTAATGATTCCATTTTTTAATGATCATTAATTTAAAGAGGTAATAAATATTAAAAAATTATATAACTATAATCATATCATAAATAAATTATTATTATTTAAGTATAATTATACATATCATTAATTTGGTGTGGTGGGGACAAGAGAGAGTCACATCGCTTTATTAAGGACATAGACCACACGTTCTTGGATAGCGTAATTATCTTTTAGTTATTGAAAAGTAAAGATATAAAATGACTTATTTTATTCCAAATAATAAATATGTCATTAATATCATAATCATTTCATTTTTATCACATTTATTCATTTAATTTTATCCTTATAATCATCCATGTAATGCATTAGTAAAAATATCACATAGCTTCACGAGGTAGTAGTCCGCCATATACACAACTGACATTATTGTGTCCCATAGGGAAATAAAATTAAAAAATTATATTTTAAATAATAAATCCATAGGTATAAAATTCTATAAAAATAATATATATACATTGTCCCAAAAACATTTCTAACCATGAGAAGTGGGAATGGAAAAAATGAATGACCTGGTTTTTCAGGGCTGTATTCCTCCATAAACATTAATGATGATTTGATAACCCATTTCCTAGAAGTGGGGATTGTTTTAGGTAATTATATTACTAGATGAATGATCCATTATATATAATATAATTCTTTAGAATCAAATCATTTTTTAATAACAATTTAAGGAGGCAGACGATGAAATAAAATAAAAAAGCTCGTGGAAGAATGGAAACTCTTCTTCTGGTAACATCCTTTGGTTTTTAGTAAGACCCTTCTAAGTTGGATTTATGACCAAAATAAGGATTATATATTTATATTATGGAATTTTTTATCGGATTTGGGTGTGTATTTTTCTTTCTAAAAGGGTTTTCTAGTGTGAATTGAAGATAGGGGTTAGCCTTTTATATGTGAGGTGGGTGGCACACTTGTAATTTTTGAAAAGAAAAGGACTACCAACATCATTCACATTCCACAAGGATCAAAATTGGAGTATTATAGAGACTTAAAAATTATAGGTTATAAATATTTATACACAATAAACTTTACACAAGTGGTTATTTCATTTTAATTCTTATCGTTTTAGTTTAACACCCCCTGGTAAACCAATTTTTACCTTTACCATGGTAATTAATTTTAAAATTATTCACAATTCTTTTTTTCAAAAAAATAATTCCATATTTTTTAATAATATAAATTTTTCAAATTTTAAATATAAGATACATTTTTAGAAATTCATTTTGAGGATATGGAAAATATTAAATTGAAATTAACCACGTAGTCAAATGAGAAAATAAGGTTTTCAAAGAGAAAATATTCAAATGTATGCAATGATTTTATATAAAAATTTAATGTTAAAATGTTTTAATTAGTTATATATTGTTAATATATATATAATTTTTATAATTCCATTTCAAAAATATTTATATTGAAATTAAAATTATTAATAATTTAAATTGGAATAATTTCTTCAATTAAAATTTATTATTTTTTACTAGTTGTCAAAAAATTAATATTTTTAAAAATTTATCAAAATATAACTCTAATATTGTTTTGAAATTATTATTTCAGAAATAATTTTTTTACCAATTAAATTTTAAAAAGTAATAAATAAGTATTTTTAAAATAAAATTTTGAAAATGAGACGAAACTATTTTTTAGAAAAATAAAGTTTTAAGCATAAAATTAGATTTATTACTATCTATATTCCATAAAACGAATAGGATTGATGATAAATATTTTAATAAATATATAGTAAATTAATATCATTAAATTAATTCATCAAAGGTGTATTTTTTATTTTATTGAAGGAAAAATATTTTTTCCATAAAAACGTTTTCCCGAAAAATATTTCATTTATTTTCAAATTGTGATTTATTTTTAATTATAATTAATTGGTCACCAAAAAATTGTTTTTAAATACAATTTTAAACCATATTTTATCATATTAAATATAATCCTTTTCATAACCATCATTTCAATTTTTGGGTGATAACTACCATATAATTATTTTTTAATAAAATGTTTGGTTCTTTAAAATTAAGGGTTTCCTGTAACATAATATAAACATAGTGTAACATGTAAAAAAATATTAAAAAGACTAATTTTATTGGAAAATAAAATTTCAAAAAAACTGTGTTGTTATATTCGACCTTAAATAAAATGAATTTCTCCCTTGAAATTCATCTCAGACATCAAACGATTAACATTTGAACATTTCATCATATATAACCACATCATAAATAGTGTTAATAAAACTCTTATTGACAAGGATAAAGGGATATGTGAATCTCATATTGAATTACATTTACTTTGTTTGCAAATAATATAAAATTGTTTGAAAGAAAAAATATGAACATATAAGAGAAATTAACAACCAAATACTAATAAAGTGTGATAGAGAACATGTGAAAGAAAAATGTTAATAACCAAAATATCTTAAATGAAAGCGTAATGAAAAATAGCCACTAATATCATAAAATATATGATAAAAGAACAAAATTTTATAAATGACCCATTTCAAAAAGTTATGGAATTATTTTATCATATATATTGAGAAAATAGGAAATTTTACAAAATTGATATCTTTCTATTATATACACTCAATTTCATCATTTGGTTATGCCTTGATCAATTTATACTTCATATATTACTATAAGATAATAAATTTTCTTGTCTGAAGGAATAAATAAAATCCATGAAATAATGATAATTCATTCACTATATCTGTAATAAAAATATATTAATAATGGATATCCAATATGTATAAGTCTTCATATGGTGAATTAATGTGTTAATCCTTAAAACCTCATACAATGTTCAATTTAATCCATTAAATAAATGTTAAAAACTATAAACATCCAAAATTAAAATTATAAATAAGGTCACTAAATTTAAAAAAAGAAACATATCATTAATCATCTATATATCATAAAGAATCTATTATATGTCACGAACCAAAAATGTTAATACCTTCATAATGAACTATCCTTAAACATGGTAATAACCTGAATTACAATAAATCCCTATTGAAAACATACATGCTTTCTCAATACCAACATAAAACATGGATTATTGGACATATTACTTAAATACAACAATGTTATAAAATCAATCAATGATATCATAAACCACTTTTAAAAAAATAGTTAATTAGTTTCAAGGTAATCCGTAAAATCTATTTTATCTATTAATATCAGACATCACATTATCCCCACATAAGTATCTTGAAACATGGAACATATTATCTATTATCTCCCCTTAATAAAAATATTACCGTACCGTTAAATTTATTTTATAGTCCATAATTACCATTTATTATATTTATTCAACTCTTTAATGAAAATCATGCATTAAATAGTGAATATATATCACATGATTCATATAAAATTATCCTTGATTTCCAAAATTATAATACACTAATCATCTCACTTCCCTTTCAAATCATTAACTAGGAATCACTATCTTATTACTTAATACCTCTTCCCATTAATATGTCATTCTTAATCACATCATCATTATCAAAAAAACCATTACTCATACAAAAATTATAATTAACCTCTCAATATTTCCCCTTAGGAAATAACATTTCATAATTTCAATAAATTAAAAATTTAAAACATTCAATAGTATATTTTTCCTTAGGAAGACCTATATTTTAATCTATTTAATTAAATAAAAATTTCATGTTTTTTATTTTTTGTTTCATTAATTTTTTATTTGTTTTCCCAAAATAAAATATATCATCATCCCTCTAAGACATTCGCATGAGTCTTTATATTCATATTATTGAAATATTATGAACTTTTTCTTCATTTTTCATTGATCTCCACTACCCAAACATTCATTTAAATATATCCTTATTTTCATTGATTATTTTAAGTGTTTGTTATATTTATTGATGTTAATCATATTTCTTAATCAATAATTATGAATAATCATAATATCTTTCTCTACAGTCATCATCCTATTTTTCTTCTCATTAGTAAATTGTATATAACATTAAATGTGATCTAAGTTCCATGAGGTTCCTTCCATTGAAAGAAAAAAAAGTTTGGGAAAATATATTTATCAAGGGAAACCAAATAATCATTAAAATTCTTTATTGGATGTATAAATCATGAAATTATATATTTAATCTATAACAACATAGGTTTATCTAATTTCATTAATATTAATCATATATTTAAATCCTTTACATTGGTTGATAAATTGATTGTTAATTCTCAAATAATCTTCCCCAGGAGGTTCATATGAGGTGTGAAGAAAGGCACATTGTTGTGCAATCAGTGACTATCAAGCCAAGCTCAATGAAAAATTTTCAAATTTATTTCCCCTAGTTACCCCTGTTTCAAATCCACATATAATTTTAGTATCTTGATAGGGATGTAATTTCATATAAACCAATTTCAATATCCTTTATCAAAATTTCAGGACATTTTCTTATACTTTTACTCATCATTTCAACTATCCTTAGACATATAACCGTATATATACTTAGAAATATTCCTATACATATCAATAACATTTTACCATCCTTGTATCAAAATGATACCAAAAAAGTTCCTCTAATACCAATAATACAGACCCATTAATTTTATTTATGGATATTGCATCATATTGATTAATATAGAATATATTACAAAAAAATACCTGAGGGTCATAATCATATTGTATATTTTTATATAAGGTAAAAAATAATCTAATTTATTGAAAAATCTTCAATATATCCAATAAATAACTTCTCTTTTTTTACTCTTCAACAATATACCCTACACAAAAAATTTCATCCTAACCATGGGAAATGAAACAGAATAAAGAGTGAGTCTAAAATCTTAGTAAGGGTAAACATGTGAGATATGAAAGAATAACATGAAAATAAAGGTACAAAAACATAATCATAATATATGTAAACAATACCTTGTATATCAAAAATCAGAATATTCAGTTATGTTGTAAATATTAGAAGTTAATAAGCCATGGATTGTAAGGAAATAAAAAAACATGTTCCATGGGAGAATAAAATTGACATAATACATTGAAATTTTTATTACAAAAAATCATATAATATAATTTTAATATTATTTAGGGATCTCTTCCAAGGTTATCATTGTTGAATAGGGTCACTCTACAAGCCAAAATAATTATTATGGTTCATCTCCCAAGACAATCATAACGGACCATGTCCCTTATTGAACTGGGATTACTCCCCATTACATCCCTATCTATCATGTGAGATATAAATAGTTACAATTTTCATAAGAAATATAAATATCTCTTAGATGTATCATAAATAAAATCATACACATGTTTTCCATAAGATCATAAAACATTCATCATAGGAAAACCGATGAAATGAATTTGGCTTCATAAATATTTCAAAACTTCATAGCCTATGTAAAATGGATATGTTTAAAAATAATTTCTTCATTTAATAATTGGATAACCCATTTAAAAATAAGTGGGTTTCATAATAATTATTATTAAGTTATAAATCATTAAGGAGAAAGGGGTTTTATTAAAATATTGTCACTATAAACCATTTAGATAAATAATAAGGATGACATCATTAGTTTATATCACAATAAACACTATTTTATGTAAAAGGTCGTCATAGTTAATGGAAAATAATTATGAAATATAACTTGGAACATTTATTGAGGAATTAATTTTTTTAAATAATTTTAAAAAATTAAAAATCATAAAATATTCTAGAAATACTTTTATTTAAAATTTAATTAGAAACATATAAATATATCTTTTGAAAATTATTTAAAAAATTTATTTAGGAAAATATCTTTTCATTGAAAATTATTTTTTTATAAAAAAATAATATAATATTCATGGAATAATTTTATTTAAAAACAAAATTTAAAAAATATAATGAAATATTTTAAAAAACATTAATAAAATTATTATTAAGAAAATACACATTCTTCATTGAAATACACTTTCCAAAATATAAAAAATATTTACAAACCATTTCATTGAAAATAGCCTTGGGTGAATAAAATGTAAGTTTCAATGTGAATAATGGTTATGAATGTGGAAAATATTGATCATGTTGTACACGTTGAAATAATGATTCCATTCACAATTTTGATAAAAGGGAAATGATATTTTTTGAATATAACATGAGGAATCCATATAATTTTATTATAAAGTCAAACCTGGGGATAAATTTCATTAAAAAATTCATTTTATAACTATTAAAAATATTTTGGAAAACATTATTAGAAAACATGGTTTTGGAAGAGAAGTGAATTTTTGAATGATGAGTGAAATAAAGATGATATCTTTTAAAAAAATTATTTTTAATCTTGAGTTCATAATGAGTGAAAAATTATGGTAAACCTTTTATTATATAGTAATAACAATTGGATATTAAATTAAATTTTTTTCTTTATAAATATAGCATAATATTTCATCATTTTAATCCTAATTATGAGCTAACACGATAAATGATGAGATTATAAAATAGATACCCTAAAAATATTTTGCTATTGAATCATAAGAACCATGAAAGAATAATAAAAAATGAAACAAAAAATATTATGATAATAAATAAATAAATTATATTACATTTGATAGGGGTTATATAAACACCATTTAAATGATATAGGTGCATAAAATAACATATGACTCAATGAAGGAAAATTGTGTCAATGATCCAAAACCACTTGATGTTCCTTTATACAATAACCACATGAAATAGAGATCCTCGATGTTATATGTCAACACCCATAATTATAATGTGAATAAATATAATATAAATTCATGTATGTTATAGACAACACATATGAGAATCATGTGATGAATATGGTAAGTATATCAAATAAGTAAAACGTGTGATGGAAATACCCTACCAATTTAGTAATCATTTAAATCATATGAAACAATAAAGAATAAAATAAACTGAATATTTTAATAAAATTAATAATATGTTATTAATTATAAAAAGGTAAATGTGGTAGCATATACACCACACAAAACATAGAGTAATGAAATTAAATATGTATGAAAAAAATAAAAGTGAGAATATAAATCCATTACCATAATCCTAGAATTCATTTGTAAAATTTAGAGCCTCATGTATAAAAGTTAGATGAATATTATCCACGTATTACCTAACCATTATTATATAATGTATACCACATAGTATTTACTTATTACAGTTCATTAAATATTCTATTTCTTACTCCTTATCAAAATTTCTTTTCGGTTAAGAACCACATTTTTCATATATGTTTTGATTCTTATTATCAGTCCTTGTACCATTATAATAGTTAAATAATATAAATAATTATAACAATGAAATAATTATCATATGTTTTAATCAAATATTATATTATGAATCGTAATGAATTTTTGTTTTTTGAGAAATGATGTACGTTATGATCAAGAGATTGTAGGTTGTATGTATGCATGAATAAAATTTAAATTTTTCAATGATCATTATGAAAATTAGGTAAGTAATATTTTATATTAAAATATTGACCATAAAGTAAAAATAATATAATATTTTTATAAATATACAAATAAAGGTATTCCATGTGATGTGGTGATGAAAATAGATAGTCACGATTCATTGTGAATTTGGTAGTCCACAGGTTCATAAATGATATTATAGTTGTTAAGTGACTGAATAAGTAAGAAAAATAATGATATATTAAATTTTATAAATGATAAATATTTCATGAATATAATAATTATGTCATTTAAATTACACATTTTAATTAAAATTATTCTTATTTTCATTCATGTAAATTCCTAGTGAATGATGATTCACATCACTTCAGGAGGCGACAATATGTCGTAAAAACAAGTAAAATTATCATATATCCTATAGATTAGAAATTTAAAGGGTATATACTATATAAATAATGTACAAGTATAATTATTTGATAAATATTATATATATATATATATACTTTAGATCTATCATCATAGAAAACAATGAGAGGTGCTAATGGAAAACAGTAATGACATTAGATCACAATACAATAGTCCACCATATAGATGAATAATGATTTAACAAACTATGTGACATATTTTGAGATAGATTTAGGTCATTAAAAAAACATAATTACATATAAATTTATTTAATATATTGTGGATATTATATAATCATTTTTTCATAATAATTTACAATGGTGAAGGAAGAAATAAAAAAAAAAGCTCAATCTAGAATATTATATCTTTTAGGTAACCTTCGTTTGATAGGACCAAAATCAATGATATGATGTATTTATCAAAAAAATAGGTCTTATAAGAAGAGAATATAGAATATTGAAATAGTTTTGTTGTATCATTATAAGAAACATTTTGTCTTAAAGTTGTAAAGAGGAGAGTATTGGGGGTGTCCTTTTATAAGTGTAGTGCACGACACACTTGAAATTTATAAAAAAAAATGAATAACCACATCATTCACATGGAAAAAGTGTCAAAATATAGAGGATTATAAAAACATAGAAATGATATGGTATAAATAGGGATAATAAATAGATTTTATACATGTGATTAGGTAATTTTTCATTTTTTCTATTTTTTTAATATCATGATAAACTCATTATTAAAATAACTGCGATAATTAATTTTAAAAATTTTCACTATGGTTTTTGGGAATATTTTAATTTAATATTGATATATAATATAAATTCGGATGACTCCAATTATGGATACTATTATTCCAGACTAAATTCATAGAATTGAATATTATTAATTTAAATTTAATCCTGCATAAATGATGAGAATGGTTTGATTCATAGAGAAAATGTTAAAAAAATTATAATTTTTTATATTAAAAATAAATATTATAATGATTAAAATGAACTAAATTAAATTGATATACATAATAAAACTATGTTTAAATTAAAATCTATTTAAAATATAATTTATCTTCATAAATAATTATCAGGAAAAGTCATTTATGAATTAAAATTCATCATTTTATACTATTCATCATCAAAATTAGTATTTCTAGAAAATTAACAAATATTCCCCCTAAGAAAAATATGATTTCATGATTTTAAAAATAAAATTTATTTTTTAAATTATATTTTCTTGAATTGTAATGATGTTTTAAAATATGTTCACAAATGAACAATATAACTTCTATTTGAAAAATAATATTTAATGTGTAAATTTAATTTAATTAATAGTTGTTGTGTAAAAAACAAAAAACTGGAATTCTAAATAGTTGATTAAATTAATAATATATATATTTAACTAAAATAATTCACCAAAATTGTATTTTTAAAATTTATTTATTTAAAATTTGTTTGTTTTCATAAAAGAAGTTTTTTAGAAGCAAAATTACCCTATTCTAAGATAGTTTTTTATTTTTAATTAAATAATCATTGTAAAATTAAATTTATATACATGATTAAACCATATATAGTTATAGTTTAGTTAATATTATTCATACTCTCCATTCTAATGTCTATATAAGGATTATCATATACCAATATTTCAATAATAAGGCACATTTAATTTAAACATTGAGTTGTGTGTAACATAATATAAACTCGGTGTTAAATGTGAAGAAATATATTGAAAAAATTACATCAATAGGAAAAAAAATATTTCAAAAAAACATGGGGTATTATAGGGTGCATTACCTCATTCCAATATAGTTTGATTAGTAAAATTGGAATAACACCTCATGACATTGTCATATCCCCACTGATGATGCTAATCAGAATATTCCAGTAGTGTGTAGAAGTTAGGCTTGTATACCTACTTTTTTCAATGAATGGTTGCATCAACATCCATAATATACCATATAAGAATAATCTCATATCCCTTATTTATTTCACAAATTTCCTTTAAAAATTTTTCTATGTGAAATATTTTTTTTCAACCAAGCTTATATCCCTTCTCCATTTCAGAATATCCTTCAACATTTTTCTATGTGAAATATGTATTTGAACCATTCTCATAACCCCAAATCCTCTAGGATTTACCAACATATTCTTATAAAAACCCATTGTAATGCTCATATTCTCACCATTGATATATAATATCAAAAAAAAATCTATCAGGATATTATAAATAGGATCATATTCCCAAAACACTAGATGACTATCAACTTATTCCAATAATTTTCATATATCAAGATTATAACCCTACTCAACCCCAAAATGTAGGTTATCATATTCCATCCATGTTGTTGAATGAGGCTCATATATCTGATATGATTGATGTATGTGTCCTGGAGAATGTATTTAACTTATCTAAAACATCTTAATGGTATATATACTCTTCAACAAACTTGTAATGAAATCACTACCTTGATATTAAACCAAACCGTAGTATTGATATATATCGTAGGGATAATACTCTGAATATCCAATGTGGAAAACCTCACCATAGTAATATCCCTACTTGATAAAGAAATCATCCACTTTCTCAAACATGTTCATATAGGTAAGTGATCAAAACACTATGGTCAATCTTATGTTGTTTCTTATAAACTATAAGTTGAACATCACCATGTTCATTAGGTAGTCAATAGATGAAACCTAAGTTTTATGGCCAGGTGGATACATATAAACTTTATGAAGAAGATGCTAACAAGTATATATAGAGAGAGTCAATCAGAACCACCCCAACTATATTCTATCCCATCACCAATTCTAACTATGAGATCCCATATTATCTAGATAAGTATTGTATTCCATATATATTCCAGAAAATATATGAAAATCATTATAAATTGAAGGATATATGACTACATTTTCAAGGATATTAGGGTAAGAAAAATAATATAAATAAACTCAGTTTCCAACAGGGCATGTCCATGTTCTCGAAATCCAAAATCTTGGGATTAGATAAAAATAACCCATTCCTGGGATTTTTTTTTCATTTTTATCATAAAAACACACAACGATTTATTTATATATTCCTATAAAATGTATCATATTCAAGGACTAAGATAGTATGGTGCATTTCACTTCACTATGTATCCATAATATAGAAGATCTGATGATAATTAATCCTATAATGTTATAACCAATGGTGAAATCAGGGGAATGGTTAATACATGGCGAGTTGGTCTGTACAATAAGAATTTGCTTCATTTAGGATAAAAATATGTCACAAATAGGGAGATAGGGAATCCAGTATAATCTTATGAATAGCCTCTCAATAAATTAGGACCACATCTTAAGTACAGAAGCTAATGTTGTTGACTTGATGAAAACATTTTGTAAGAAGTGAGTCTGATCATTAAATTCCATTCCACTGATCCCATCCACTAGAAAACATTCACCAAAAAATGGAATACAATACCATCATCCATAGTATCCTTCTATAAAGGACTCCACTCCATGTGGTTTGAGGTATTTTTTCATACAAATTCCACCACAGGGTCATCAAACCCTGAGATGATCCCAAAAATATAAGTGTAAGATGAAAGCAATTCCTATCTAAAATGGATTGGTGAATTTTTATCAAAATCACAACCATTTATTTCATCATACCATAAGATGGTCTTGGAGAACTCATAGAAGTTCCATATCAACCACATCCTATAGGAATGAGGAATTTATATTTCATTTCCTATCCTAGGAGCCATCATATCATCGACTTGAGTAATAAAATCCTTGAAAATAGTATCAATAATTTCAAATTTGGACCAAAAACTATTCCCAACCCATATATAGAGAGTATTATTATCATAATCATTAACTAAGATGAGTATGTCATCTCATGGTTGTGAGGTAAATAGTAATGTTCGATATCCCATCCCATCTTCCCTCCATGATACATGACCCTATCATTTGGATCCATATGAGAAAGTAAATTTAGAAAATCCTTCATGGTAACTATTTATAGACTGAGATATAGGGAATATATAGGAAATTTAGTTCAAACCTGTGAGGGTCGCAACCCAAAATTGTCTTAAATATACATAGGGGTTAGAGAAATGACCTTAATACAACTCTCAAATGAGGATTATGTGGTGTCAAAACACCCTATTTTTTTATATTAATGGGATAAATACAATTTATCAATATTATTTAGTGAATATTATCACCAAAAATCAAAAATAAATTGTGTAAATATACAAAAAATCATTGGGATGCAATGTAGAAATAATCCCCCGAGAGGTTGGTGATCCTGATGGAAACTGTATTTCTACACATATGCAGAGTCAGAGAATAATATAGAACCTGGAACCACTGAATGGTGAATTTCCGCATCCAATTCCAAACACTACCAAGGATAATTTGAATAGGGTGGATGATTCCCATTCACCACATGGAGGATCCAAAATTACTTCAAACAGATGAAGGACATATAATATGAGAATAAGATATATAATCATGGAAAACACAATAAAGAACTAACTAAGGAGAAATACTCCCTCATGGTATTGTATTTAAATAGAAATGAATATATTTCCAACCATACAATAGGATGGAGATAATAATCTCAAAATAGAAGAATTTGCGCAATAGTTCATCTTGTGATCTAGGATGTGAGTGTATATATATGAAGAAATTGTGTATAACCATGACATTACTACATTACAGTGATAAATTATCCCATTTCATGGTGATGATTTATTAAAATCATGTATCTAGAATCATCTAGATATGAAAATGGGTCCCCCTAATCAGGAATCACCAACACCCTGTAATCGATAGAGGGTCCAAAAACATATTCCTCTTGATCTATTCAATTCCATTGAATCCTTCGATGCCCAAATAGTGGTCATTGAATTGTGGTGTTCCTATAGTGACCCAATTTTAATTCATGTCTATAATAAGTAGATGATACATTTCCATAGCCCAATTTTTTTAATCCATTGATCAAAATCATTGACAGCTCTGGTGATCAAAAAATAGAATCTCATTCACATTATGTATCGATAAGCCCATAGATGGTCCCTTGAGATCAATATGTGGTCCCCTATTTGAGATGTTTATTTAGAAATTAGAATAGAATGCATTGTTATGGTATAGAAGACATCCAAGGGTTTCCATTTAGGGATGGGATGACCTTCTACTACAATTTTGTTATTAGTTCATCTCTATGTTTAGGAGAATAAAAACAATTATGAAACAAATAGTAAATATTGGAAAAAAGAGTGGATTTTAGACTTCATCTTCACATGGAATGGATTAATCTATACAATCAACATCCATAACTCATAATATAAATTTATAGAACATTTTGATGGTAATATTCAGGATGACCTGAAAACCCCTTGACCCTGAAGAAGAATCTAAGTGGGATTCATGAGTCCATAGAGAAGTTAAAATTACTAGAAGATTACATTGAGAAGAATAGCTCTAACTAATTCCCCACATCATTAAGGAAAGTTAAAAACACATTTTCGTGAAGAGAATATTGATTTTACCCTCAGAACAATAATAGTTACTTATTAGGTACCCATGAATGTCCAGATTTGTCTGGTGCCTCCCATCGAGTACAAGGGTCAATAGAATCACCCTGACTAGAATAAAAAAGCGTCCTGCTTCTCCATTTATTTTTGGAATGGAATAATTAAGTTTATTACTTTCAAAATAAGAAACTTTTATGTTATTTACTTGCAGTAATAGAAATAAACTACTCAAGCTACCAAATCCAATGAAACCCATTCATGTTGACCTCACCGATCACCGTAACATATTCTCTTTCTATAGGGGATTCAGTCACACCATCTAGAAATACATTTTCAGAGAAGACATCCTATATAGAATGGTTTATTTATGAAAGGTGATATAAGAGAATTCCCTAGCCTAGGTGACCTGTGAAATTTTCTCCCTGCTAGAAGTAGCGGTGAGTCAAAAGATGTTACATCAATGTTTAGACAGAAATTTAATAACTTAATGATTTAGAAGGATATTGAACTAGATTATTTCATCTAAAGAGAATATATTTTCCAACAAGTAATGATCTCGATAAATAGATTGGAATCATTGAATACATATCCCAATGAGAGATATAGTCATCAAACACCTAAAGAGATATAAGAGAAAGAGTTATATCTAATTCTTAACCATTATCTAACACATGAATATTTCATTCCATCAATATCCATAGAATGGGATATTCCTCACCAAATGGAAACCTCATTAGATGGAGTCCATGTTTTTGGATTTGTTAATGCTGTTCAAATTATAGACCCAATTTATAAAATCTAATACACATATGGGTTTGAAGTTCCCATACATAAATGGGGAGATGAATAAAAATGATGTAGAATATTAGGAATCATGAGATAGTGCTATAATTACCAAACCCACTATTCTTCCCACACCCCATATATTACATATATACATCCAAGACCTATGGGAGGGAACATCCACAAGTCCAATCAATTTTGGATATGACTCATATCCCAAAAGTGATCTTTCAATCCTAGTGATTATATTTGAAGAAATGGTTGTTTTGAGATTGTATTGTCATCCTAGAAAACAGGGGGAGTCATGTTTTTCTTATACAACATACGACATATTCATCCACAATAACTACTCATGTATCGTTACAATTCACATAAATGTCCTTTAGTCATGACCGTCGTTATAGGGAGAACCCCAACCTTGGAATGCAAATACATGTGTAACAAAATTATTCCATTCTAAAATCACTTTTGGTTATCCTTTCCAAAATTGTAATCCTAAAACATCTCCATATTTCATAAGTAATCATAGACTCACTCATGAAGACCCTCTATATTGCAAAAGAGTTTGAGCTAGATTTTTATATAGATGATGTATACCATCTAATTATTATTCCATCATAATGTCATAACACCATACCATTTTCAGGACATGATTAGGAGGAGTTAATTCATGGAAATATTAGACCCCGGTATGATTCTGTAAACATGGGAGTGTCAAAATATGAATGACTATGGTTGGTAATGGGTCTCGAATCAATATTATTCCAATTACAACCCTTTATACATTTGGATATGGTGACTTTTATTTGAATCCAATGAATCTAAACCTTCAATGGTATTATATGAGTGAGAAATTGTATCTTGAGAATACCAAGCTTAGGGATTAGTTTAATAATTTTACATCTAAATCTATGTTCATGGTAATTTAACATTACATAGGATATAATATCCTTAATGTAATTCCAAGGATACATATCCAAATAATTGTACCTTTAGTATTTCATTAATTATTCAAAAGCTATAATTGTGAAAAGGTTGGGATACAATATGGTGAAAAAACACACCCTTTGAGTCATGATATTACATATATGAAATGGTAGGTTTCTATATGGAGTAAGGAAAAAAAGGGTGGATGATGATATACAGGTTGCATCTTCCACTGTCTTGGGGATACCGTGAAAAATCCTTTGGGCTAGATCGATAGTGACTTTGTTTTTCTCAAAAATCTGATCAAGGTAAAATATTCATTATCAAAAATATATCTTGATCTGAAAACATCACTAGCTCATATTTATGTGATAGAAATCACATCAGCTAACATTTACTCATCCCAGGAAAATAAGAATAATAAAAATATCTAGATCTAATAATTCTATTATGAAATTTGCTAATATCAATTATTCCCCCAATTAATTTATCAATGACTAATGGTGTCCATATCTTTTATGCCCAATGTAGTAGTTCAAAAGAATACAAGAATCCACATAATCACTCTTTGATTACCCGAGTAGTTCAGGATGTCAAAGTCACTTGTCATGTAATATCTTATCTCGGTATTGATAGGGATTCCCCCTTATCAACCACCCTATATAAAACAAAAAAAATTATAATATATATGGAAGAAGAATAGGATGACCTCAGGAATGCCCCTTAATCATTTTTGGAAGGCATCTCTGCCACCAAAAATGAGATCAGGCATGTAAAACATGTAATATAAGAAGATTTACATCTAATGTTAATTAGTGATTACATGACTCTAGCTGGTCAATATATGTATATTAAATTTATAAATTATAATTAATACACATTACATTGGAATTATATATACATTATAATTATAAACCCCAATGGGATACTCATCTCCAATGATTTCCCCATGATCATTGAGGTTTCAAATAAAAAACATGGAGAATGAACCCCCCACATGCTACCAATATTGTTTAAAAAGTTTAAAAATTGATTAATGAAAATATTTATGGGTAGTGAAGTACCAATAATGGACTTCCAACATCATCCCCATCATGAAAAGGAACATGTCGATCATGGTCTTTATTGATTTTATAAGCCTCAACTGATAATGTCAGAAAAATGATTTTTTATTTCCAATTATATAAATTTTCACCAATTAAACTTATGGAAATAATGAAAATTTCATAAGGGATGGGTATTCATAGTATAATTAGATAAATAAATACCTTAAAGGGGAGGATCCCTGAAATCACGACCGATTGTTTCCTATCGACCAGTCAAGGATCTGGTCCTCTGCTAATGTGTATAGCAACACTCGAGTTTAATCCTCGATGATGATACTTTTTAATAGCCGGTTTTTTAGTTAATTGTATTCTAATTGGGGGGGGGGGGTTGGTAGAGATTATGAAATAATATATGGATGATGTTTGATTTAAAAAATTGATAAATATTTGGGTGAGTTCATTATTGGGGATTTAATCTTATGATATCCTTAAGCTTTGCTTTATATTGCACTAAATTAATACCCACTTCACATGATGATTTTATCAGAATTCCCATGTTTTAAAGATTTAATCCAAGCCGTAACAGAAATTAGGGTTATAATAATTACCATTACTTATTTATGGTTGTTTATTTTGGATTCCAATAATCCATGGAATAAACATATTAAACAAAACATGTCATTAATCCATCACATATAAAGTTCAACATACACAATATTAACTCAAACATTGCTCATCAAGAAAAATATCTCACTCACATAATATCCCCAAATTATAACTCACTACAATGGAAGGTTTACTCATCCATTTAAATTATTAGTAATCTAGTTATAATTATTATGATGATAAATTAATAAGATATGAAAAATAAAGGGATATGAAAAGAATGGTGTGTCGAACACACACACAAACGATGAAGGGAATTAAATTCTAACATTAGATTGAATGAGAAAGCAAAATAAGGGAAGGGGATTCAACTATATTTAAAATATTTTAATAAAATTCATATTAATATACAGAATGTGGATGATAATAAGACAAATTGGACAAGAAATTTTTATTAATAGAGAGTGAAAAAAATACTTACAAGATTACAATAATGAAGAACACAAAAGTAAAAGGAAACAAGGAGAGGAGGAAATGTCTCTAAAGTAAAAAATAGAGTATGTAAGGTCCTTTAAAACCATTGTAAAGGATTTGGTCATGCCAACTGATTCTCCTCTCTTCGTAAATTTCAACCATTTTTAAAGGAGAGGAGGGGATGTATTTATATCCCAATGTTGGGGGCTGTTTTCATTTTAAAAACACCTCTCCACTTTCATAAATTATATAGCTGAATATTGAGATATGATCTTCTTAAATGTTTTATATAAATACCTTCTATACCTAATCTGATAAGGTGGCATCCATTGGAAATGTTAAGTGAATGTTATGGTGGTTGGATTAAACAATTTTAATATGTACTCTTCAATATAAATGATTTGTAGTCCAAAATGTGAATGGGTTTTAGAATTATATTATGTCTTTAAATATGAATAATTTATTCAAAAAAGTCATCCATATATACCTCCTCTTTCACAATGAAAAATCTCAGCTTTATTTGACTAATATATCAGAGAAATGTCATGAATAATGTTCATATTTTAATTCCCATCCAGAATGGTGGGATGAGTTCAAATGAATAATTTGGGACCCTTGTCTTTGGATTTTTTACATGCTATTTTTATCCAATAATCCTTACATTTCCCCCATAACATTGGAGGATTATAAAGTAATTTTTAAATCCTGATTAATTCCAGAATTTTAATCTTCACAGCTCATCCAGTTTCATTACAGATTCTATAGGCCTTCTTCTGTGGTCTATATGAGCCTTCAAATGGCGAAATTGGACCATGATTCCATCAAATGAAATATTATATATTGAATAAGGAATCCTAAGAAACAATAACCACAAAATTTATATCAGTAGGGTGAGATTTATAAATAAAATATCAAACCGACTCAATTAGATTACTTCTAAAAATGCTCAAAAATTATACATAGTATTAAAACATTATATTTCACACAAATTATGCTCATTTTATATAAAATTAGTAAAGGTAGTATATAATAAGCCATGAAAATGTTAATAACATAAAATAACCCACACTTAGTTTTTTTAATTTCCTCATATGCAACTAATATAAAAACATGAAAAAATCATTCCCACTCACCAAAAAATATTAAAATTTTGTTTTCCCAATCAGGGGAGGTTTCGACAATATCACTCATCTGTATTGAATTCCACCACTAGATGTTATAAATACATTGTTCCACAAACAATTCATTTTTTCATGCTCAAATTTATAAATAGAATACGTGGGCACTCAAACCACACTCCTCTGAAGATGATAAAATTAATTTATGGAGATTCACTCATTCACCAACCAAAATTGAAAATCTTAGATTTTGTAAGAGATATCATCTTCCAATACCTATCCAAAGTGCTCAAAAATCAAGATGTCTTTTTAGGGATTTTTATGTGGCTATGGGATGGTTGGAAGATGATATTCAAAAGATAGGAAAAAGGGTGAAAAACACCAACATTGGTAAAACAATGCACAATTTTGTTTTTAAAATGAAACATGGATGGAAATGGAAACACATATTTATAAGGTAATAATTGCATGAAGAAATATATAATAGAGGAAGAAAATTTGAAGATGATGAGAAGATGATATATTTATAAAACAAAAAACTTCTCCTAATGACATAAGTGTTCATCATTTTTTTGTTCTTTTTTCAAAAGTTGAACATCAAATAGATCTCACACACATCTCCCAAACCATGATTGATCTCCTCATAACAGTAATTGTAATAGTTATAACAAGATCAAAGGATGAGTAAGAGTGATTTTTGACCTACCCAAGGCACAACTCTTTTTTTTGTTCTTTTTTTATTATTTTCATTCTTTTAACACTTGTCAATAACATTTAAAAAATTACATAATTAATAGTACTATAAATTACTTAAAATATACTGAATGACAACCTCTCCCCCACACTAAAATGGATTATTTCCCTCAAGCATATGATAATATTTTGAAATAAACAAAAGGGTACCCAAAATGAAATCAATTCCCCCACACTTAAATTTCAAAAAATCATGAAATGAAAATCCATGATGATAATGGGTGGGAAACAGTATTGGGATTGTAATGTTGCTATCCAATAATTCATTTGATTTAAGGGTATTTCAAAAGGAGTATTAATGTAAGGGAAATGGGAGGATATTTGGATATTGTGATTCTCATGTGGTTCATAAAATTCCTCTATCATATTAATGCACACTAAAGTAGGAAATTCCTCTTGATGGTCCAGAAACTCCAGACTCACAAATGGGGGTGAAAACAAATATTTTGAAAAGCTGGCCATAGGTGGCCTTGGCAAGAAAGCTAATGTTGTTCCTCACAGGTAGGGAAAATTAGTTTCCAAATAAAATATTTATCATTCAAAATTTTTTGCTTTTGACACAATATTCTTTATCTGTATTTATGAATAAACCACATGATTTTTTGAGATTAATCCATTAATTTTGACACCGAAAAATGGTTGGAAAAAATTTGGAAATTTGGAGGTTAGTAATCATGATTTGGACTTTCATAATATTTTAAAATTATTATCATTTTTAGTTTTTTTAGGTTTTTTAGTTCTTTATTAATACAGACCTACAGAAAAAAGAAACAGTAAATAAAAAACATTATGAGGAAAGTGTTAAAAAATGAGAATGAGGGAGGAAGAAGAAGAAAGAGATATATATATAGAGAGGGAGAGAGAAAGAGGAATGGGTGCCCCCTGGTTTGGATTTGACATATTGTTGTCTATATCTGATGGTTAGTCTACTGTGGATCCGATTGAAGTCGATGTGTTTCTATGATTGTGGTATGTTACCTAAAAAAGAAAAATCATTATTCATCTAACAAAAAACTACAAAGAAAATAAAATTTTATAAAATTAAAATAAAAATTGCGTTGCCTTCTAAGATTAACTGCATTTATATTTCTACAGCAAGAAATTTGTAGTGGACTACCTATAGTCCAATAGTGGCCACTGTATTTTCTCAACTCCAAAGTGCTTCCAGAAAAACTTCTCCTTTGGGATGCCTAATTATTCATTGGATAATTTATCCCCTTCCTTGATTTATTTCTTGCAATTAAATGGAGGTGGAAAGAGAATATGACGATCCTACTGTTGGTCTCCAATGTGAGGAAAGGTTTTATCCACAAACTGATGGATTTATATGCTAGGAAATTCAGGAATATGTGTCAATTCTGATGGATCATTTATGTAAGGATTAGATAACACAAAACCACAATATGAGATCCCAATTGTTTTTGACTCATTTATTTCATCACTTTATGATGTTGAGTAATAAGGATCAGTGGAGTCATAATACTGAATACTATTTTCAATATCTTTTATTCTAATGTTGTTCACCAAATAATGGTCAATTTCAACCTCACAAGTGATCAATTTATTAATTAGGGAACAAATCGCACAAACATCACACTCATTAGGACAAGATAAACACATTTGTTTAGGGTTAACCTCACATATAACAGAATTTTTAGAATCACGGATAGGAAATGATGAATGTTGGATAAACTGATCTGATTCAACAAATGATCAATCTAGTTCATTTTACTCATTATCATTCATGCTGGATAAGTGGAGATCAGTGGAAAGATAATATTCTAATGATTTTTCAAGATCCTTTATATTAATGGAGTTTTCATTTGTAATTTCAACATCAACTTCTCTATTTATGACTTGGTTAATGAGGATGAAATATTCAAACACTTCTCTATCTTTAGAATAATAAGGAAATGATGCATTGGGATTCAACACATTCTCAGAGGGAGTTTCAGAATAACGGATATAGAATGCATATTAATTCTCTAATTGGTATCACATCGATTGAAAAATATTGAACTTGATTAGTTGGTCACCAAATTCCATGGATAAGATGCCAGCGTGGATATCAAATTTAGTTTTAGATTCATTAGGAAAGGACTTACTAAAATCAGAGGATATTGGTGAGAAAATGTCTCACCTTCCATGTTAAGGACATATAAGTCAGTTGGGAAGATAATATCATTGACTCAGACAAGGAAATCCTCAATTATACCCACAGTACTAGTAGTGATTCGATTGGCCAATTGAATGACAACACCCATTGGATCTAAGGGACCTAGACCAAGGTTATAGAAGATGGATTTGGGCATGACATTAATTGAGGCTCCTAGGACAATGAATGCATCATCGAATTTGGAACTTCCAGTTTGGAATAGAACCATAAAGGTCCCTGGATATTTTCACTTAATGGGAATATACAACTAGGTGGAAACATTTATTAAGGACCTAAGTTGTCACTTTTTGGAGTACAACTCCATGAGAAACATGGCATACTAAGGAATTTTTTTAATGGCATCTAAGAGGGGAATGTTCACTTAAACATGTCTAAACATGTCTAGAATTTAAATATTGGATTCAAAGGACTTATTTGGCTTAGAAACGTCTTGAGGAAAAGGAATTGGGTTCCTAAGTGGAATGGAAGGAGGTGAGGGAATGGCTTCAGGTTCCTTTTCAAATTTATTTTTCTTTTCATCTTCTAGTTCAACATTCAAATGAGGATTAGAGGACCTATCTTGAGGCATATCAATTTTCTTTCTTAATCTAAGTGCAATTTCACTCACATTACCCTTGGGGTTGGGTAATGGTTGAGTTGGAAGTTGGGAAGAATTTTATTATTGTTGATGGCTTAGGTGGGATGTAAGTTGACCAATTTGGGTTTCAATGATTTTAAGTCCGGAACGGTAGAATGAGGCAAGGTATTCAACTACACTTTCCCATGGTTTCATGGAAGAAGGGGCTTGTCCCGAATTGGGATTTCCTTGATTTAGGTTCTTGGGAAAGATATTGCATTGGTTTGGGAATTGAGAAGGCTCACTAGGATAGTGGAAGATTGGAGGAGAAAGAAGAGGATTGATCATTTTAGGTTATGAAAAAAGGGTAAGTTTTTTGGATGTTACCAACAACTTGAACATATTAAAACTTGTTTGGGTTTGGATGAGGGAATTGTGGGGGATTAAAGACATGATTACCATACCTCAGGCCTTGGTTATAAGAATAAGTGAAGGGCTCAGAGTGAGGTAGGATGAAGTTTCTAACAAACTAACCTATTAATTGAGAGTTGTTTTTTTGCTGAGCATAGACTGCATTGAGCTCCATTGGTCTAGATGAATTAGAGGGTTCATCTTGAATTTGTGGATAGGGGTATTTTGAATGAGTTGGTGAGTTGTAGATTCCACCATTTTTGACAGGTCTAAGAAACATTTATTGTAGAGAAGATGAGTTTGGGGCTTTGGTTTCCCCAACTAGTTGTCGTACAAGACCTATAAGTCCACTCATCCAATCTATCATCTTGTTGACTCCATAGACTGATTGTCTTGGTATTTATTTAATTGATCATGTGCTCGAGTATGGAATTATTGTGTGTTCTCATCCATGTTTCTTATGAGATTTTTTACAACTGCAGGAGTTTTATCAACAAGACCACAACCACTTGCGGCATCAAGGAGAGTTCACTCCATCTCCAATAACCCCTCATTGAAGTATGAGATCAATTGTTGGTTTGGGATTTTGTGATGTGGTTAGGTTGCAATAAGATTTTTGAACCACACCCTATATTTATGGAGTGATTCACTTGGGAACTAAAGAATACCACTTATTTCCTTTCAGATAGAAGTAGTATGAGAATAATGAAAGAATTTCTCTAAGAAGATTCGCTTCATGTCATTACATGTGGTTATGTAAATAGGAGTAAGGTAGTAGAGCCATGAATTGGTGAAGTCAGCTAGGGAAAAAGTAAATGCTTGAAGTTTTATTTATTCATCAGAAACCCCTTAATAATTCATGGCAGAGCACACCATTGGGAACTCTTTAAGATGCTGATGTGGATCCTCACTGGCTAGCCCGTGGAAATGTGGAAGAATATGAATCAAACCTGATTTGAGTTTGAAATTAGCCACTATTTTTAGATATAGAATACCAAGAGGTTGGTAAATCATTTCAGGGGAAATAGTTTCTTTATGTATTTATTCCCTAGGATTGGCCATTTCTAATTAAAATGGTTAGATAACGACATGTTCTTGAATGAGTTGATTATCTCTTATGTTTCTCTTAAGTTGGAGAATTTTTCTCTAAATTTCAGTGTCAAAAAAATCTTAGGGATTGTTTGGGATGATACTAGGTATTCAGAGAGATGTTGGATGAAAGAAGAAGACAGGTTTTTCTTTATTTTTTTCCAGTTTATGATTTTTATGAGAAGGTGGGTTTTTCTTTGTGTTTTTTTAATTTTTTTTAAATTTTGTTTTTTGGGTTTTTTTACAATAACAAAAAACTAATGACTACATAAAGAACCATTCCTAGTAATAGTGCCATTTGAAAGTGCCGTCGATTATCACCTATCAACTGGTAAAGGTTCTGGTGCTCTGCCAATGTGTATAGAAGCTCTTGTGATAAATCTTTCCAGATGATACTTTTTAATATTCATTTGTTTTTAATTCATTGTATTATGATTGGGGGGTTTGTTTGAAATGATTATGAAATATTTAATGGATGATGTTTGATTTAAAAAATCTGTAAAAATTGGGGTGAGTTCATTATTGGGAATTTAATCTTGTTATATCCTTGAGCTTTTCTTTGCATTGCATTAAATTAATACCCACTTTACAGGATGATTTTGATAGGAATTCCCAAGTGTTAGATCTTTAATACAAGTTGTAACATAACATAGGGTTATAATAATTACCATTACTTTTTTATGGTAGTGTATTTGTGGTTCCAATAATCCTTGGAATCCAAATATTAAACAAATCATGTCATTAATCCATGACATATAAAGTTCAACATACACAATATTAAATCAAAGAATACTCATAAAAAAAATGGTCTCAGTCACATAATATCCCCAAATTATTACTCAAACAAATGGTAGATTTAATCATCCATTTAAATGACTAGTAACCAGGTTATAATTTTTATGATGATAAATTAAGTCGATAAGAAAAAGAAAGGGATAAGAAAAGAGTGGTGCATCAAACACACACAAATGATGAAGGGAATTAAATACTGACTTTAGATTCAATGAGAATTAAAATGAAAAAAACAAGATTAAAATGTATTTAAACTATTTTAAGAACATTAATATTAAACTACATATTGTGTATGAGAATAAGAGTAATTGAATAAGAAAATTTCATTAATACAAAATTACAAAAAAATACTTACAAGATTACCATAATGAAGAACACAAACGTAATAGGAGACTAAGAGAAGAGGAAAGGTCTCTCAAGTAAAACCATGAGTATGGAAGTTCCTCTTAAGCCTTTGGAAAGGCTTTGGTCGAGCCAATTGATTCTCCTCTCTTATGAAATTCCATTCATTTTGAAAGGAGAGGAGAGGATGTTTTTAGAGTCCAATGTTGTGGGCTGTTTGCATTCCAAAACATCCCCTCAACTTGCATCGCCACTATGATAAATTAGACATTCGAATCTCAAGATATGATCTTCTTACATGTTGTATATAAATATCTCCTCTATCTACTCTAAAAATGTGGTGGCCATTTTACTTAAGGAGCCAATGTTATGGCGGTTGTATTATACAATTTTAATATGTCGATTTCAATACAAACGTTTTGAAGGCCAAAATGTGAATGGGTTTTTGAATAATAAAATTCCTTCAAATCCAAATTATTTATTCAAAAAAGTCTCCCATATATATCTCATATTTTACTCTAAGAAAAATCATCTAGAGTGTATTTATAGATCAGAATACATGTCATGAATACTGTACTGATTTTATTTCCTAGCCCGAATGGTGAGATGAGTTTAACTGAATCATTTTGGCCTCTTTTCTTTAGAGTTGAGCCCTGTTATTTTTTTCAAGACTCCTTACATTGTACCCCAAACTTTGGAAGATAATAAAGGATTTTGGAGGTCATGATTGAGCACAACAATTAAATCCTTATGGCTGGTCCAGTTTTTCAAATATTCTATAGGCCTTACTGTGTGGTCCATATAGGCATTCAAATGGACCAATTGGCCCATGATTACTGCTAATAAAATGTTTTATATTAAATTAGGAATCGTAAGAAACAATAAACATGAAATTTGGATCATTAGGGTGAGAGTAATAAATAAAATAGTAAACTAGCTCAATTGGGATACTTCTAAAAATGCTCAAAAATTATACTTAGTATTAAAACATTAATATTTCACAGAAATTATTCACATTTAATATAAAATTAGTAAAGGGAGTATATAATAAGTCATGATAATATTAATAACATCAATACAACTACCATCATGAAACATTAAAGGGTCTTATTCTATCAATTCATTTCCTTTGGATAAAATATTTTTTATACTTACCAATGCTTCATGGATAATATAGGTAAACCATTATTTTGATAAATTGTATAATTTCATGTTGATGTCCAAGTAGTTATGTATCGATGGTGGTTTGACCACCTCTATGAACATCAATCAATATACATCTTGTTGGATGAACATATTTTGAAGGTGAATCCTATAATGTGTTTTATTGAAGTTACATTAGGGAAATTCTATTGCATTTTTTATGATATCATAACATCGTGGTATATCAAGAAAAAATTAATGAAATCCTATTGATGACACCACCAAATAATCATGAAAAATAGAGGCACCTCCAAAGTAACCTTAACAATATTCAATGTTTCATACACAATTTAGATATAATATCCCACAACATCACTATGCTAATGAAAAAGGGACTCTTTCCAATAAGATTTGGGATGAAAATAATCTTTTGAGAATATCAATTATTACACAATTCACCAAAAAGTCTTTATCCCACCACAAGGTGGATTTACACATATCCCATATGACTTCCCATTGGAAAAATACCTTATTACTCTCCAAACATAGGAAAATTATTTTAATAATGAAAATAACATATACTATCTATTTCATTCAATTCAAGGTATTGAGATTCTGAATTCAAATATCAAGATGAACTAACTAGAACTCCATTTGTAGTGAATATTATTAAGAATTACTGCAAGCATAATGGTGTACCCAAGTTCAGTCATATTTTCCTATTCATATACATCTATGAATTCTATATATTTATTGTGCATCATTCTTGATGGGTAATTATCCTGAAATAGTGTGACATCTAGTTTATGTCACTAAAAGAATTTAAAGTGAAGGTTCTTAATAATTTCCTTACATTACACCTCATCCTGAAAATAATTATAGTAAAAACTAAAAAACCAGGAAAATAATAGTTTTATTCTTGTGACATTCCATGATCATCATAGAATAATTTTGATACTACCTACTGAAATTATATTTAAAGAATGATGGATGAACAAAATATCAATTGAGTTATTGTATAAATTGAATTTGAACCTTCAAAATATTATTTTTTCCCTAATTCATTTTCACTCTTCGATGGTTTAACTAATTATGATGCTTAATAAAAATCCCTCATTCCCATAATGGAGATAAACCTATAACTGAGGATATCCTACCTAATCATAAAATGGTACTCAAACCATGTGATCCAACAAATTAATAGTGATCATTACATAAATAATTTATAATTTGAACATAAAATTGGGTATTTAAGAAGATTGATGGTATAATTTTATTTTGATCCAACATTACATCATGTCCCTCATTTAAAGGAATGCATGCATCAATTCACTAGTGATCTCAACCACAATCTTGGTTTATCCCAATCTACATTATGTATTTTTTTCACATAACACACAAAACGATGGTATCATAACTCATAGTCTATGTTAGTGATCAAATAAATGAGTCCATAAAATCCCTAGAGAATTATGAAATGTCATACACCATGGGATAGATGGATCCCAATGTTTATTTCCTTATTAATGGGACCCCCCAAGTCCGATGGAGCCAAAAGTGAATGAACTCAATGATGAGAAGTGAAATATATTTGTTGGGACAAGAAAAATGTATATAAGTAACCCTATAAATGAAGCATTGTTTATGTCCTCCTGAAATTCATTTTATAATGAGAAATTCTCTCCATCATGGAATATGTCCATCAAGGATCCTATGGTGCTCATCGAAATGGTACCAGACTCTCCCACCAAATTAATAGGCATTGTTAATGAAGGTAAACAATGATGTAGGACTGTGTAAAATTATTAATAGAATTTATTGAATTATAGATTCATGAAATCTTCATCTTTAAACTCCCAATAATGTCTACTAATAGATAAATATTCTTATCTAATTACCACGTGGAAAATGGACATTTTGAGCCTTATCCCCCCTATAAAATAGTAGTTTAAGTACTCCCTTAAAACATCCTAATGATATTAAAATGGTGATATTTATTACACATCATTAAAGTTAAGAAGAATAATATAATTTACAACACAAATAATAAAATCATGACCTGATATAGTGCCCCATATACAACATAAATAGAAATGTGATCCAGATATAGTTTATCATTTTTGAAGATACTATACCAAGAGTAAAACATCAATTGCAACCATTAATATCTCTATAATGAAGTTAAATATGATTAGATAGAGGCCTTAAATATTAATATATGAAATATACTACATATAATAGTAGAAAATGGAATCAATTTAGTGAAAGAAAACCTCTTTCATTTTTTATGGGCATGTTGTACCACCACACAAATATCCACACAAGACACTCCATATTCATTTTTCGATGGAACTGAAGTATCATTTCCCATATCTATCAAGTTGATATTCATAAGAATACTTATCATTGGAGAAAACATATATGACAATAAATTGAAAAAGATCATCAATAATTTATAATGTCCTAATGAGAAAAAAAAGAATACACTATGCAACCTCGATGTTCATCAAAATCAGATTGTGTGAGCCATTAATAAAAACATTTTAATATACACCATCCATCATGGATAATATGTATTGGTTCTCATAACCACAATTATACAAGAAACTAAACCTATAATGTTTTAAAACATGTTATAAGGGAATTATTTTGTTAATAATTTTATCTAATGGAGCTTATTAATGGACAAAATGGATGGTTGATTATGTTATTCCCTAAAACAATTAAAGAAATCTAAAAATGTACATAGAATATAATCCACCATGAATTAAATATCTTGGAGTCATTAAATTAAACAAAAAATTAAAATATTTACATTCTTAATAATGTAAAACCGCTCTGACGATTCCCTTACCACATGATGTTAAACATCGTAGAGAGTGTTACGTCACCAAAACAATATCAACAAATGAGATCGATCTGTGTGAATAAAAAATGATGTACTCAAATATCTATTTGTGAGTTAGTTCCATATGTTTCATTTTCCCTTTAAATATTTAGGTTTAGATTGATTTATATTATTATAGGAATAATAGTGATTCCTAAATCTCGAATCCTAGGACTTGTCACAATATCAGTAGAAAATATATCCCCTCTTCTGTATGGGTCAGACATGAACAGAGATTTATTAATTGAAGAACTACATGTATCATGAATCCTATTGACATATGATTTGTAGTGACAGTTGTATCATCAATCATGTGTCCTTATTTAATATAAAAACTTCCTTTTACCATATGCATGATTCATACATACGTAGGGAAAATCTATACATTAACTAAATGTGAATTTATTTCTATTTACTAATGATACATAGTGATTCTGGGATCTCCAATATCTATTCCAATTGAAATATAAATGGAAAAAATGATTCCCCTTGAATATAGGTCAAAATTATGTAGGGAATTTTCCGGTTCAAGGGTAATGTGTGGCTTTATTCAAATTAACATAAGATACATATTGATGATCAGTTCCCAAATCTGGGGGTCTTCCGAAACATATACTGAAATTCCCCATTTCTATATATCAGCTAACATATATAAGAAAACTTCTATATTACTAAATATGGATTGATTTTGATTATCATATCATACATATTACTTGTAACATCCTAAGGGTTTATAAACTAAATTGAAATTCATGAATCAATGAATGATTATATCATGAAACATGGTTGTAAGGATATAGTTATAAAGCAGTCGCTAAACATTATTTTTTCACTTCTATGAATTTAATTTCAAAAAAATAGATATCTACTACTGTCATCAATATGTTATTTAGAGTTTGATAGAACCAAATTTTTTGTTGAATAGTAGCATACCATTAGGAATAGTAATATGAATATTAATATGCCCCTTATGAATATTAAATTATATTTTTATTTTATTTTCTTGAGGTTAGAAGATAATGAGATCTTGAATAATATTTCAAGGTGATATAAAATGAGTTATAGTTTTAAAATAGTTATTTTTTGTAACAAATTATAATTTTATTTAAAAATTAAATAAATCATATATAAAAAATAGTTTTCAAAAAATGGAATTCAATTTTTAATTCTATACCTGAAAAAATGGTTTTGGTATTTTTTTGGATTTTTCCAAGACAGTTGGATTTTATGTGAATAGTAAAAAATCAGTTTTATGTTTTTAGGTATTTAATGGAATCACAATGTTGTAATAATGATGTAATAATTATGGTCCACTCTTAATGATAAAAATTTGATATGAGGTGTCCCATTTAATCAATACCATGGGCAGAAACCATGGACAAGCCAATGGGTTTGAAAATACTACTATTGAGGTGTCCTTTGCAATTAATAACCCCCCCTGCAATTTCACTTTAAATACCAACCTCATCCCCTCTTCCTATCACTCATCAAAAGATTTGATCATTTTATAAACTATTCCAAGTCCCCATCCCAATTCTCTTACCCATGTCCAAGACCTATTGGTCTCACTAAAAGGCCAAAACCAAGGGCCCTATAGAGGATTTCAAGGAGAATAGATCATGAGGTAAAGATCCTCTTTCATTTGCTACTGTTTTCTTTTAAATTATTTTCTTTTCTCATACTCTCTTATACAACCCTTACCCATGATTAATTAAATCTTAATAATCTTATATATTATTGATGTTATAATTTTTATGGAAATATTCCTCAACATACATCATATCCTCCCCCTCATATAAATACATCGTCCGTGTTGTGCTGATTTACCAACATCATGTATGATGTGTTTTCAATTTCCTTTACTTCACTAAAAACTAATTATAAAACCATTTTAATGGTTGAAATATATTTAATGTTTAATTATATAAATTCATTAATGTTATGTAGTTTACATATATATAGTCTAATATGTTATATAACAAGTCAAGCTTGTGATTATTGAAGAACCCTTTCAATGATCTAAACAAATATCACTAATGATTTATACAATGATTAATCCTAATACCATATATGAAAAATGATTTGTGACATAATTTATTTTTATGTTTACAAATTAATAACAAATTATTCGACTAATAGTGTTTCTCCTCCATTTGAAAGAAAATTCATTACAAACCAACCATAGAAATCATGTGATGCATGCACCCAAAACAATGGAAAAACAATATTTTATTAATAAATGGGTCTAATTATGTTATAAAATGATCATATAAGGTGTTATAAACATGAATATGTTCCTTTAAAATAGTAATAATAATTTTTTAACCATTATACACAAGGTCTAATGAATTTTTATGTATAAAAAACCTGAGGTAAGGGAATTCTTAACTGAATTTCAATTCTTTGGGTTAACCTTATACTTTATTAATTAAGTGATACTGAGATTATATGTGTAAATAATTCTATTTATATTAGTATTTATTTTGTTGATTTATAATTTATAGGCGTATTCCTTTTATTCCACTAATTCTCACTTAAATTATATGATATCTGTAAAGGACATTCCTTTTGAATTCTTCTTTTAAAATTGTATTTTACAGAATTCAAAAGAAATGTTTTTATAATAATAATAATTTTTTTCTGATTATGTTATGGATCATAGTCGTTTTTATGATGAAGGGAGAGACCTATATCTCCCACCAATGCATTGGTTATGTATAAGTTAGAGGTCGGCTGTATGGTTTCTCCAACTGTAATTGTGAGGGTTACACTATAAGGTAGTCGTGGGGTTACATTGTAAGGTGGTCGTGATGGTTACAAATTATAAGTTAGCTGTGATGGTAAGAAAATTATGTATGTAATTCCACAAGATAACCATATTCTCTATTTATGTTTTCCATGATTTAGGAAAATCTCAGGTTTCACAATGTAAGTATATGATTAATTATAACAATATATTTGTTAAAATGATTTCATCTGTTTATAAGTATTAATGTAATAATGGTTTCTTCCCTTATTTTAATATAAATTATTGAGTTTTTTTAGTAATTGCATGTTATAAAATTATTTCTATTGGATATAAGGAATTTTAAGAGAAATAATGAAGTCATGTTATATGTTATGAAGTTTTTTCAAATAAATCATGTTGTTTTTTGTGTAAAAAAATTATGTTATTGAAGAAATGGATACTATTTTAATGGTACCCACATTTTATGGTATTGGGTTGATATGTATGATTTATATTTTAACATTCTAACATTATAAATTAAAAATATCCTTTGGAATGTAAAGAAGAAAAATATAGTTGAAATAACTATAATTTTAATTTTTAAGGCCATGGTCTTATAGTTGGTATCATATAAATGTTTAGATTACTTTAACGGTTAGAAAGATGTTAATGGAACACAATAATTTATAATTACATTATTTTTATGCTGAAATGGTATAGCATTAATGGATTAACATGGTGCTTCATTTATGATATGTCTATTCAAAATGTTTTTCTGCAGAAGAAACAGGGAAGATGAAGTTGGAAGGAACGGAGAGGCTGATATCTTTTTGAATATGAAAAAAGGAAGGATTTTAATTGGAACCGAGATGCTTGTGATCATAATGTATCATATGAAATAATATATAAATTCTAGTGGAATCCATGAATGATAAAAACTTGAGCTACCATTAAGAAAAATGACTATAGTGGAACATTTTATGAGGAAACACCCTTCTGATTTTAGTGAATCTTCTAACATAGTAGATGCTAAAATATGGATTAAATCCATTGAAAAGATATTATAATTTATGAGATGTTCAGATAATCAAATTTTTAGTCTTTCCATTTATCATTTTGAAGGTGAAGCTGATAAGAGGTGATTAATGGTAAAGAATAATATGGATAGAGACGAGACTGAAGTAATTCTCACCCTACTAGAAATGTATGATCCAAATCTTATTCGGGATCCTGAAAGGAAAATCAACCATTTTTTACTCAGTATTTAATCCATGACATCGAATGGAATTTGCCTCTTGAGAATTCAAAAGATTTTAGAAAATTGTACAATGTGCTGAGATTGCAGAAATGGAGTGTTTTGATGATCACGTGTACTTTGGGAACAAAGAGAATAATAATTCCAGGTGGCCTAAAATGGGTAAGAATCAATCAATGAAATATGATGGTAAGAAATTTTAGTTTCCTCTTTGTTAAAATTTAGGTTAAAGCACCCTGGTGAATGCCTTACTAATACTGGGAATTTTTTCGATGCGGTAAGTTTGTACATATGTCTTGAGATTGTAATGAATAAAATATTAATATAAATTCAGACAAGAAAAATACAAATTTTTTCATATGTGATGAGATGGGTCATTATTCAAATGTATACCTAGAAAAATGATCTGAGTGAGGAAAAGCAGCCAAACTATAAGCAAAAATCTATACTGAGATCCTTTAAAACAACATCAACAGATGTCAGGCCATCCAATAAAGATGTATTAGGTACATTTTTTTGTTTACTAAGATTTTGTTAACGTCTTGTTTGATATGGAGTCTAAACATTTCTTTATTTATGATAAATTTTCTAGTAAATAGAAAACATCCCCTAAAAAATGAGACCAGAACATATGGTTAAAAAACCAGGGGGAAATGTTACAGTAGAAAGGCTTTTAAAGAATTTTTCTATTATTATCTATGGAATGAAATTACTTGAAAACCTGGTTTTTTTACCTTATTAGAGTTTTATGTCATAATGGGTGTGGATTGGATTTCTATATATCATTTTATGATGGATTATAGAGGTAAAAAGGAATCTTTTTAAAAGTAGTTTAACTTTGTATGAAAGAATGAACCCATAAAATTGATAACATATCAAGAATTTGAGAAATTGTTGAAATATGGAAATGAATTTTTTCTTGATTATATTGTTTAAAATAAGTGAACTATTCATATTAAGGATGTTCTAGTGGTAATTGAATGACATTATGTTTTCTTGATGAGTTACCCAATGTTATACTAGATCGGGAAGTTGAATTCACAATTGACTTAGTTCATGATTTTAAGTCAATTTCAAAACACCTTTATTTAATGTTTCAAATGGAATTTCTTGAATTTAAAAATAAGTTGCATGTGTTTCATTATAATGGATTCATTTTTCCTAGAAATTCACCATGGGGATGATCCAGTTTTATTCATTAAAAAGACAGATTCATCCATGAGATTTCTAATTTATTATAGAATTTTGAATAACATTACTATTAAGAATATGTATCATTTTCCTCAAATTGATGAAAAATATGATCATCCCTAGGGAGTGCAGTATTTTTCCAAGATTGAATTGAGATCTGAGTACCATCGACAAAATGTGAAAGAGAATTACTTTCCAAACACATCTTTTAGAACTAGATATGGTCATTATGAATTTGTAGTTATGATGTTTGGGTTAACTAATTCACCTGAAATATTAATTGATCTTATGAATATAATATTTTATAGATTCTTGGATAGTTTTTTGTTTTTTTATTGATGACATTATGGTATTCTCTTTAAGTAAATAGGGGCATGAAAAACATTTAAAGGTTGTTTTGAAAACCTTAAAAGAAATGAAACTCTATTTAACATTCATAAAGTGTAAATTTTGGTTGAAACAGATTTATTTTCATTGTAATATTTCAAATAATGATGTGATAATAGTTGATCCTAACAAAACAAAAAATTTTGATGAATAAAAAAGACCTAAAAATGTATATATATTCCTAGTTTTCCTAGAATATTAGGTTATTACTAATGGTTTATTAAATAAAAGTATCTATCTCGATAACTAAGTTAAGTTATAAATGGGTTAAATTTTATTAGACAGATGAATGTGATGATTTTCTTCAGTAATTTAAAATAAGATTGCAGAATTAACTAGTTCTAACCCTACCTTCCAGAAATGGTGAGTTTTTCATCTACAATGACTCTTCATTAAAGGGACTGGGTTGTGTTCTGATGCATAATGATCATGTTATTGCTTATTATTTAATACAAATAAAACATCATGAGAGAAATTATCCCATGAATGATTTGGAATTATCATTTGTGGTTTTTTTTTGAAAATTTGGAGGCTTCATTTATACAGAGTCAAGTGTGAACTATATACTGACCATAAAAATCTAAAGTATATATTCACTCAAAAATAATTAAACCCGAGTCAGAAAAGATGTCTTAAATTGATAAAAATATTATGATTTAACAATCAATTTTCATCAAGGAAAAAAAGTGGTGGATGTCTTGAATCAAAAAAATAATGAATCATTAACTATGTTATGGATAGTACATTACCCATTGATTAATGATTTGATGAATTTATCCATAGTTGTTGTTTATGTATGAAATTCCTCTATTTTGTGTTAGGTTTTAGTGTAGTCATATTTTTCAGAAATAATTAAGCAAGTATAGAAGGTAGACATGGAGTTACAGAAAAAGGTATGAATGGTTAAAGTTTTTATGTTTTTAGAATTTAACATTGGTAATGATTGTGTATTGAGATTTGTAAAAAGATTGTGTTTTCCTTGTGATTCTTGGATAAAGAAATATCTTTTATGATAAGCTCATTTTTCTCCATTTTCCATTCATCCTAGCAGTACATAGATATACGGAGTCCATTAGGAGTATTACTTGTGGGATGAAATTAAAGTGATATTATAGATTTTATAGTGAAATTGTTAGACATGTCAACAGGTAAAAGCAGAGTGGTAGTTACCGAAGGGGATGAATTATCCTTAACTAGTACCATAGTGGAAATGGTAATATGTATCCATGAACTTCATTGTGGGAATACCAAAGACTTCTGAAGGTAACAATGAAATTTGAGTTATTGTTGATCGATTGACTAAATCTACTCATTTTCTTCCTATTCAAAATACTATGTCCTTGAATTTTCATTCTTGATTGTACCTCAAAGAGATTTTTAGGATACATGAAAGTAATATTTCCATTATATATGACCATGATCTTGGGTTGACTTCTAGATTTTGGAGAGGACATCAGACGTCCTTGGGAATAGAATTAAATTTCAGTACAACTTTTCATTCTTAATAAGAAGGGCAGTCATAATAAATAATTTAGAATTTGGAGGATATTCTTCTATCTTGTTCAGTGGAATACCAGTGAAGTTAGGATGAACATATTTTATTAGTTGATTATTCTTATAATATCATTTTTAATTATAGTAATAGATGGTACCTTTTAGGAATTATATGTGAAGAAGTGTCGAAATCTTGCATTTTGGGATGAATTCTAGGAAAGGAAGATGATGGTACAAGAATTTGTAGTGGAAGTGGAAGAGAAATAGAATAAGATCCTACAGCACATGAGGATAGCTCAGAGAATGCACCCAAGTTCTGTTAATAATAAGAAGAAAAGTTTTTCTTTTGAGGTAGGTGATCGTCTTTTTCATAAAATCTCAACATGGAATAGTGTTATGTGTTTTGGTATGAAAGGAAAGATAATTCCACAGTTCTTTGGTTTTTATGATATCAAATAGAATGTTGCACCAGTAACCTAGAGAGTAACATTACCTCTATGTTTATCTTAGATAGATAATGATTTTCCGTTCTCGATGTTGTTAATGTATGTAGAATATTAATATAATGTTTTTATCACACAATTAGTTTATCTAGAATAGAATATTACTTATGAAGAGAAACCTTCTTAGATTCTTGATCAAAGAGAACATGTATTGCGGAATAAGGATATCCACCAGGTAATGGTTTTTTGTAAAAAAAACATGGTTTATGAAGCAATATGGAAATATTAAAATGATATGAGGGAAATGTACCCTCATTTTTTTAATAGATAAATAAAATTGAGAGGACAGAATGGCCAGAAGATGGGGAGAATATGACACCATAACATTTTAAAAATAAATTGAAATGTATGAATCACTAAATCTCTACATAATGAAACTTCTTTGAGGGAGATAGTTACAAACTATCCTTCACACATAATTTTTCCACCTAGATTTTTTTAATTTCAAAAAATGGAAACTACAGTAGCGATAAATAATTTATTTGGAGTCTTATAGAACAAACATGTTTTTTTGGTGAATAGTAGCCTGCACTTATGAATAGTAATATGAATAGAAATATGACCCTTCTAAATAGTAAATTTTATTATTATTTTATTTTTAAATGGTTACAAGATAATGAGATCTTGATTAACTTTTCAAGGTGATATAAAATGAGTTATAGTTTTAAAATTTCTATTTTTTTAAATTATGATTTTATTTAAAAAATTAATTAATGATATTTAAATAATTATTTTCATGAAATGGATTTAATTTTTTAATTATACACATTTAAAAATGGTTATGGTGTTTTTTTGAGATTTTTATTGGATATTTGATTTTTTATAAAAGTAAAAAATACTATTTATGTTTTCAGGTGTTTAATGACATCATAATGATATAATAGTGATGTAATAATTCTGGTAAACTCATGAAAATTAAGTTATTATATGTGGTTCATGATGTGTGCAATACCATGGGAAAAAACCATTTGAATGTTTGGGAGTTTTGAAATACCACTGATGAGGTGTCCTTTGAAATTAATTAAAAACTCCCACACTTTCACTATAAATACCACCCTCACAACCTCTTCTTATCACATCTATAAAGACATTATCATTGTATAAATTCTACCCTATAAATTTCCCAAGGATCTTCCCCACTTCTAAGACCTTCTGTTCTCACCAAAATTCTAAAACCAAGAGCTTTAAGGTGGATCTAAAAGAGAAGAGATCAGGAGGTAAATATCCTCGTTCATTTTCTCGTGATTTCTTTTCAATTGTTTTATTTTTTAATACCATAATACCCTCCAATTATCCTTTAGTATTGAAATCTACAAAATCATATATATTCTAAATGTTATCTTGTTTGTGGTAAAATTCTCTAAATTACTTCATATCTTCCCCCTCTTATAAATACATCGTCTGTGTTGTGTTGATTTACCGACATCATGGATGTTCTGTTTTAAATTTACATTACTTCCTTAAAAACTAGTTATGAAACCTATTTAATGGTTAAAATATATTTTAATTTGTAATATGTAACTTATTTTAGGCTCTTGATTTTATATATATAAAAAATAATAAGTTATATAAGAAAACAATTTCATGATTATCGATGAACTGCCAAAGTGATCTAAACAAATATCACTAATTATTTATCTAATGATTAATACTCATACCATATAACCAATATATTTAACATTATAATTTAATATTAAATGAAAATTTAGATAAAAAATAATTACAGTTTTGTACTTTCACTTCCATTCAACAAGAAAATTATTGAAGGACCAATCATGGGAATCTTGTGACGCGTGCACCAGAAACAATGGAAATATAAAATTTTATTAATAAATGGGTTGAATGATGTTTTAAAATTATAATATAATAAATTATAAACATGAATATGTTTCATTAAAATATTAATAACTCTCTTTTATCCATTATACATGAGTATTATTGATGTTTTAAGTATGAAGAACCCGAGGTAAGGGAATTCTTAACCCAATTTCCATTATTAGGGTTAACCTTCTACTTCATTAATTATGTTGTACTGAGATTATATACGAAAATAATTTCATTTATAATATGATTCATTACATACATTTATAGTTTGATAACAAATTCCTTTTATTATTTTAACTCTCACTTCAATTATATCATATTTGTAAATGATTTTATTTTTAAAATCCTCATTTAAAATTATATTTTACAAAATTCAAAAGAAATGTTTTATGCAATTATTCATGTTTTAGGATTATGTTATAGTTATTTTGAATTTTTTATGATAAAGGGAGGAACTGATATATCCCTCTAATTAATTGTGTTTTTTTAAATTGGGGGTCTGACGTATTTTTACTCTAAGTGTAACATTTATGGTTACATCATAAGGTAATCATGAGGGTTACATTGTAATGTAGCTGTGATAGCTAAAAATTATAAGGTACCCATGAGGGTTACAAAATAAATTAATTAATTCCCCAATATTCAATTATTCACTATTTTTTTATGATTTATAGAAATCAATTGTTTCACAATGTATGTAGATGATTCATTAAGGGTGAGAATTTTTTTTAAAATGATTTCATATGTTTATAAGTATTTATGGACTAATGGTTTCATTCTTTTTGTTTATATCCCTTGATGATCATTTTATGCTCATACATTTTTCAAATGTGTTCTACAGGTTACAAGTATGTGTGAGAGAAAGAAAAAAGTTAATTTAAATGTTAGGATGTTTTGTCAAAGAAAAAATATTGTTATTTTGGGTTAACAAATTTATGTTTTAGAAGAAATGGATGATTCTTTAATGGTAACCACTTTGTATAATTATGGATTAATATGTATGAGTTATATCCTAAATTTATAAAAACTCTATAATGAAAAGATCTTCTAGAATGTAAAAAAGTGAAATATAGTTGAAATAAATAGATTATGTAATGTTTAATGTAGGGGACTTATATTAATTCCTAGATAAAAAATCATTGAACCATTCAATTATATAAATGGAAAAATAATTTCCGATTGATATAGGTTATCCATGACTAGATAATTTTCTAGTAAGGAACTATTTGTGACCTGATTCCCATTACCATCACATATATATTAACACTTAGTTCTCTTATAATGGTCCAAACTATAAGATGACAAAAAATACACCTCTTAACATATAGGTAAGACAAGTGTAGAGAAGCTTCCTTATATGAATAATTACTGTATGATTAATATTAATATAGTACACATAGTGATACCTAGATCCAAAATCCTAGGCCTATGACCAAATTGAAAGAGATCCACTTATATAAATAGGATCTTAATTAGTGAGGGGAGTTTTTCATCCAATATCTATGTTTTGAAAACTCGATACCATTGTAAGATACATAGTGATGTAGAGATCCTAAATAACATACCCAACAACGAGTTTCCAATACACAAAAATATTTCCCTCCATGAGAGTCTGATTCGTAAAGACATTCCATTCTACATTAAATTATGAATAACACCAAAAATTCCCAAATGTTTATTCTCAAGTTGTTTAATGAACATCCCATTATCCCTTTCTTATCATGTCATGCATGAATCCTGTCTGATTTGGGACCTAGACACGATGCTTTGAAGGGCACTGTTGTGACATGATATTGAATGGGAATACACCCATAGTCCCATGGTGTTAAACTACATGAAAATTTCATAGTCACATGATAATAAACTAAACCACAACATCATAGTTTCATGATGTTAAAATGAACAAAAAGAATACTTAAAAATGATGAGATCATCCCACTGATGACTATATAATCAAAAATAGAATATTTTATCCCTTCACCCCAAAATAATTCAAATACATTTTATCATAACTATTCAGGTTCTCAAACCATTATTTAATTAAAAATTATCCTAGAACCATATTCATATCATCAATAGCTGAATTTATACAAACCAATTCTCCAAGATGATATTATTCTTCTAGAAACCCATGAATCTTGAACTCACATGCTACAAGTTTTCCCTTGTAAAATACTATTTAGAGGGAGTAGTTAAAAAATGAACATCGTTAGGTTTCAATATTCAACATTTCAATTCCAAAGATCATATGTATAGTTAGTATTTTCGATCTAGAGTATATTCACTATCAATCCTAAAATCCATTTTCTTATCTATGTGTGATATAGTGTTTTACCATTATCAATGGCTGAACAATACCCACAAGTTACCACATACAGTTATATCTATTCATCATGTACCATGATTTATATATCAAATATAACAATTATTCTAACACATTTAGATACTACCAATTTTATAAATATTTTAATTTTACCAATTTTCAAACCAAAGTGATAATAACATGTTATTTTAACCCATTATCCCTTTGTATGCATCTTCTCTGAGTACCCAATTTCCTTTAGTGAGTTATTCTTCATATAATTATCATAGTCATAAGAAATTAAGCTACTTTATAACATCGTAGTTTCATGATATTAAACTACACTACAACATCCTAGTCTGATGATTTTAAACAATATAAAAACATCTTGGTTTCATGAAATTAAATTTCATGACTTATTACTCATCAGAAGACATTAAACTACAAGTTATATATGATATATTAAAATACCTAAAATTTCATTGGGTGGGACATATTTTCTTAGAATTTTGGATTGGGATTTGTCATTAAAAATATACCAAAATTAAATTTGGATAATCACATTCCCTGCGTATGATCCTGATAAATATAGAGTACTCTTTACAGACCATAACGTCATGACTAACTAAGGGAGGAAAACCAAATCCTTATATCCCATTCATTAAATTAGGGTCAATACAAAGTGATATCTTAAAAATAGAAGACTATGGAATGATTACATCCCTTATAAAATACATTGGTTACACAAGGAAGACTAGTACTAAACATTGAATATTTCTCATTTTATGGCAGTCCATGTAATAAAAATACCCATTTCCAATAATTGAATCAGATCGACATACAATATTTTTTATCATTAGATATATTTATTCATGAAGGGATAAATCATATGGCTATGCATCAATAATACTGTATAGGTTTAGAATATTCCTCTCGTATCTAGACATCCCAAACAGTGAAAATTATCTTAAGTAATATTTATCTCAATTACACATTGGTCCCTACATCCTAACTTCATGATAGTAAACTACAAGTAAGACATTATTTTATCCTTACATGAATGTTCCTGACATATGTGTCCCCATGAAATGACAACAAACAAGAAAGAACATCATCTATCATCACTCCTATTAAAAAAGATGTAAATTTAATCTATCTAATCTTCTAATGTTTGGGTTTCTATCTTCATATTTCTAAGCACCTCAATCTATAAACCAAACATGGTTTCCTAAGAGTAATTAATAGCTTCAATACTTCCATGGAACTTCATAAAGAATACATATATTTATAGGCACATTCTTTATATTATTCATTCCTTACACTATCTCTAACATATCATCTCCGGACCTTCAATTTTTTTTTGATTTCCTTATAATAAAAGGAATTTGATCCATCATGTACCTAACATCATCATAATGGAGCTTTTAACAATTGGATGATTTGATATAATCCTTGGTTTTATTTTACCATACCATTACTCATGATCAACGAAATTTGAGCCACAATTTACAACAATCTCATCCCCCATATGGGAGGGTGTGGAGATCTTCTGTCCTTGGGTATCCCAATTAGAATATTGTGTAACAAACCCCTAGTATTATTTACACATGCATTATGACCTTAAAATATATGAACATTCATTAATTTTTTATGACATTAAACATTATCTATTGATGGAACAAATCAAATGACCCTAAAATGATAGTGAATGATGCATAAAAATTTTCATAATAATAATCCATAAATATTGATCTAAGATAAAATCATGTCTCCACTCACTAAACTTTTCATCGTATTTGTTTTGTTAAAAAAGATAGTGTAAAAATGGTGTATTACTCTTTATGGCCATCTTTTTTCCCTACTAAAACCTTATCAATGTGCACTATACACCCTAGTATAAGAGAAATACTGAGTAATGATTTTTCACATCACTTAACCGTGATAACTGGTTCACTAGGAATTGACAGATCTTTTAGTGTCTGAAAACCTTCTTGAATATTACATTTTCCACAAATAATATTATTATCATTGATGTATGAGTTAACACTCACCAATTAATTTAGCTGATGCGCTTCTGATAGAACCTAGTGGCATTGATTTACATATCTTAGTTCTTATATATAATGAATTAGTAATAGGGGAGAACAACACTAATGAGTCCACAATAGAATTCATCAATGAATATCACAATAGCTTGGATCTTGCTCCTATTTTTTTCTTTTGTTATAGAAGAATAGTCCCCATTACATCCTTGTGCTATTTTCTAGGTGCATGTGATTCATTTTTTTACAATTACAAATGGTTGACATGCATCCATTGTCCCACATATTCAATTTAATCAGATAATCCTAGACCATGATTTAAAATCACATTGAAAATGATATTTAAGAAGATTCAACATCCTTAAGGTTATGTCCCCTTGTATTTTAGCCATCTCGAAGAAGGAATATGGTACTCCATTCATGAAAATTTTGGTGGAACATATCACATTACTTGAATCCACAAAAAATCGGGCATGAGCATCCAATCCATATAGTAAACTACTCTATGGTTCCAGAATAATTCTTGGAAAAATAATTTCTACTTACTTAACTTCATAAATAAAACTTTTGAATCATCAAAAATATTTTTGGGCCTTATTAATAGAGAATCAAACCATATTCTTGATCATGCATGTACGAACAATGTTATCATGTATAAGTTAATTTCAAAAACTTACTGGAGGCATCTCTTCAATGAATTAGAGTAGCTCCAATCCTTGTGATCCCCTATAACATTGCATTCAAACACCACATATCATATTGTTTCATGATCATCCTCAGTTTGTATTCCCCATTCTATCACTATTAGTTGAATTTTTTTGGGTTATTACTTACATAACCCATATTGAAAATACCCAGGTGGATTAGGTTTCCTTAATGAAAACCCACCATATATCAAACTACACATCAACAAGGATACATGGTGTCACATCCAATCATAGATAATCATCCCTCATAATTTATGCAAGAAATCAAGTTGTCAAAAACCATCATGAACAATCCTAATTTAAGATATAAATTAATAATATATGGTATTATAATCCTTCATGGATAATAATTATTCAAAATCCCAGGAAGTGTAATGGTTTCCCAAATTCATTATGAATTCCCATCCATCACAACCAATAATTGATGTTCCATTCTTAAAGAACCTAAACTACAACAACAAATGGTCTGAGCCAAAGGACCCTAAACTAAAAAAATTGATCGCCTGAGCTAAATTACCCTACAGTGCAGATACAAATTGTCTAAGCATAAAGTAAAAAACCAATAGAAGATGGTCTATGATAGAATACCCTAAATTGTTACATCAAAATGTCTAGTTTAAGAACCCAAGTTTTTATAACGAGTAAAATTCCCAACCCTGTATGAATTTTTGACTTGTCCCAGAGAGAAGTGGATAATTTGGGTAGTTTCAGGAAATTTACAGACTATATGTCATGTAATTTAAGTACACACCGTGTATATGTTAGGAGAGTTATAGGCCATGTGCTTACCGAGTACATGCTGTGTGATGAACATGTAGAAATTTATTACTACACAACATGTAGTTTTAGACACACTGTGTACCCTTGACAGTGTGAAAGCCATACATGGCGTGTAGGCCTGATGACTAGGTAGGATTGTTGAAAACAAGTACACATCATGTCCTCCTTGGACACACCGTGTAGTCTAGCCATGTATGAGAGAAACACATGGCGTGTGGGTAAGACGTCGAGGAAGGGAAGAAAACCAAGTACACGCTGTGTACCCCTAGGTACATGCTGTGAACTCATGTTGACAAGTTTTGGAAAGTCAGTCGGTGAAATTACAACTACAAAATGAATAGTTAAATTATATACACGATATTTATCCCTAAAGTACATGCCGTGTAGTTTCCTTTTTTAGCATTAAAATGGGAATTAGCCTCATTTTTTAGGAATAACACATTGTGTTGCCCGGTTTCATGAACCAAGCCAGCCGCAGCTCGTTTTTTCTCTTGGTTCTTTGTCCAAAGTTAGATTCCATCATGGTTAGATGCATTGGGACCCCCTCGGTAAGGCCTCGATTCCTCTTGAGTCATTTTGTTTGATTTCTGTACTAGAATGAGTTATAGGGGTTTGATAGGTTTTGACACTTTTGTAGATCTACCGCGTTTTAGACCTAATTGGAGGCTGTTATAGGAGGATTAGCATTGTACGAGTATCAGGTAGGTGGTTCATATCTCTTTTGGTGTTTTTGTGGTCATTTGGGTGATGCGGCCTTCTACGCGTTTTTCGGGTATTTTGAGTGGAACCCTTTTTTATCCAATATTGCATATTATATTTCTCATTAACCTATGGGATACATTTATGTATGACATGTTACCAAATTTGCTTTAGCGAGGCCGGGCGATGGGTCGTTACCCATTCGGGAATTTTGGTTGGGGGATTCCAAAATGGTTATAATTGAATTATAATGTTTCAAACTATTGAGTTTAGTTTATTAAACTTGATATAAATTTTTTAGAGGCATTAAAGTCCTTAGGGATGGTATGGGACAACACTTTCCATAGTGTAATTCAACTGTTTAGATTGTTTTTCCTGTTTATGTGTTCTGTTTAAATATGTTATATATGTAATTGCTGAATTGCCTATGCTGGACCCTTTGGGGTTTGTTGGGCTTGTCTCGGGTTACGTTGGGTGGTCCGGACCATGGGATTGAGAATCAAGGATGTCTGTTTGAGGCAGGATGACTGTCAAGTTGGCCATGGCCTGGGTTACTAGGATGACTATGCCATCATACTTGAGTGACATAGTCGCAGGGACAAGAGGTGTCAGAGGCGTTTTGGTTTCGGTACTATTTTGGTGACTACCACTCACCTAGACTTTGAGTAGTGTGCATACAGAGATACTCAGTGATGAGGTAGTTTTGACCACTCGTGTGGATAAGGGCCCCTGTTAGTTGCGGTTTAGGTACTATTTGTGGGGTTTCCTTGTCGTAGGAAGCCATGTGGAAGGTGAGGAGTCTTCAGGGGATAGCATTGAGGCTATCAGGTTGGGTGAAGAGGCTCACTGTTATTTGAGGGCAGATATCATTGTTCCTCAAGATACTTTATTTTAGGGCATACATCGATGTCCCTCTAGGTACTTTATTTGAGGTAGACATCATTTTCCTCTTGTTAAATTATTTGAGGGCATGGATTTTTGTCTCTCTGGTACTTATTTGAGGAAAGACATCGTTGTTCCTATGGGTTACTACTATTGGGAATGCCTTCTAGACATCGGTACATGAGACATGTGGTGTCATGAGGCACATGGTGCTGGGTTTTATGACAGAGATTCCAGTGTTGGTCGAAGGAGGTGACACTCCATGATGGCTGGTGAGCACCAGTGGAGTTTGTGGTTATTTTTACATCGTACTATTTGCTGCATTCCTTATAAATTCATGCACGTGTAAACACATATATTTGGTACGCACCATTGGGTGGTATCCTACTAAGCTTCGCCTCACACCATGCACGGGCCCTTCAGAACATGTTCAGACTTTATGGATTTACGTGCATGAAATTGGCTAGCTTCATAAGCTGAGTTGTATTAGCTATTGAATGGAGATGGTATGGACCATGAGGTCTTACGCAGCTGAAGTTTACATTGTTTGATTTATTTCATGTATCATCATGATTCTTGTTTTTGTAGCTATAGTTCATTATCCATTGACACCTTTTTATATTCATATACGTATGACCTTCTTGGATGCATGTTTTCTTGTTCAGTGTTAATTACAAGTGATCAGCATGCTTTTGTGTTTATTTCTGCTGATGTTGTTTATATTTATTGCTTCTGCTGTTTATCAATATTGAATTTTTTTCAGCTCTATGGGTCTGGTTCGAGTCTGCTGAGTCATTTATTTCATTGCATCTTGATTGTTATATTTGGACCAGTACCATTATTTTTATCATTCGAGATGGTATAGCCTCCCCACTATACCTATAAGTCTCTCAATTGTAGTCGTTAGCCTTTGGTGTTTAGGTAGGGGCACCTAAGGTAGTACCACCCAACCCGTTTAGCACTGTTTGGGTGGATGTTCGGGTCCGGGTCATTACAAAGTTGTATCATAGGAGTTCTTGACAGGGATTTAGTAGTAGTGTTTCACTGGCTACTAATGAGATTGAGAATTATCTTTTATTTCTTCTGGTTTTACTATTAGGGATATGGTAGACTAGATATAATTTGTTACTGGAACTGGGTTTCTAGCTTGTTTTTGGGTGCATGTATCCCTAGGTACGAGGGATGACCATGTTTCCATTGGTGGGAATTGTTGTTTTCTTTTTTCCCAGATTACAGTTTATATACGATTTCCACCTCTGTGGCTCACTAGGTGTGTGATGTTGTTGATTGTGATATATAACCATTGACCTAGTGTGGTAAGGGAGAATTGGACCTTGGCATGGTATGGGATGACATGTTTGCTAGGCTTTTGATAGGCACATTTTTAGGGTATTTCAATTTCATAACTCCACGTATGCTCTGGGATGTGATAGTACCATGTGAATAAAATCAAATTTCGTGCTTTGTATGCTCTGAAATGTGGATATGTGAAATTTTTTATATAATTTCTTGATGTTGCAATGTGCATTTCATGCTTTATATAATTGTATAATTTCATGTGGCAGGATATTTGGGTTTGGCTCTTGTGTGAGCAGGCGGGTTCTTTAGTTGAGGTGATTGTTTTCTCTAGGATTGGCTGATTCGGTCATTGGTTTGAGGCAACATTGGTTTTCAGCATGGGCATGGCCTGAGGTACTTTTGATACATGTCTCTAATAGGGGCGGGTAATGAGGCCATAAGGCTGGGTTGCCGTGTGGTATGATTGCGGTGGGGGAGAGTAAGGGTAGTAGTTAGGCACAGTCTTTTTCTGATTTCCTATTTGTATATGGGTTGTATGTCCGTTTATGGTATTCAACGGGTTCCTTTTTGGGTGACTCAGATGGTGCGTCAGGCTGGAGATGGTATAATGTCACAGGTGTGGGATCAGGTTCAGGATCTGGTACAGGCCGAGCAGGCGCCGCAGGTACAGGCTCAGGGAAAGGATCTGCGTGGACTGACTAGATGCAAGTCAGTTGGTTTAGCACAATATCGGGTGCGTGATATATATATATATATGATATGTGTATCATTAGGGGAATCAAGTATGCGGGTTATTTGAGGAGCCATGGGCATTAGGGCATCGGGGATGCAGGTTACATGAGGTGCTAGGCACCCGGACCTCGTGGAAGCGGACACCGATGCGGTGAGGGATATGTTGGGTGTTGGGAATGACATAGGAGAACCAATGAGATGCAGGGGTGAAGATGCATCACAGAAGGACTATGATTCTAGAAAATAGGTTAGTAACCTTTTTTTTCTTTGATTTTTGTTGGGTTGAGACAGATTTAGGTGATTCTTATGGTGGGGATCCCCCTTGAGGAATTTAGTCGAGACTATTGAGACGGGGAAGTCAGGGTTACTTTGATCATGGTGGTATGTTTGGTTCCATCTCTGGGTTTCATTTGATATCTTGGGTATGACCTATGTTAAGGTGGGGAGATGGTAAGATCCAGGGTTTTTAGAATGGGTCAAAATCTAGAACCTGTTTGCATTTTTGACTAGTCCCTAAGAGAACAAGAGAATATGGGCAGTTTTTGGAAAATTCCAAAACTATACGTCGTGTACTTTAAGTACATGTTTTGTATATGTTGAGTGAGTTACCATCCATGTGCTCACTGAGGACATTCCATGTGATGACCATGTAGAAATTTCATACAACACGGCGTGTAGTTTTAGACAAGCTGTGTACCCTTGACTATGTGGAATCCATACATGGTGTGTATGCCTGATGGCCGGGTAGGATTTTTGAAACCACGTACATGCCATGTCCTCCATGGATAGAACATGTAGTCTAGCCATGTATGAGAGAAACACATGGTGGGTGGGTAATCCGGTGAGGAAGGGATCAAAAACTATGTACACACCATGTACCCCTAGGTACACGCCGTGTAGTCATGTCGGCATGTTCTGGAAAGTATGTCGGTCGAATTCCAGCCTCCAAATGAATAGTTAAATGATATACATAGCATATATTCATAAAGTACACATTGTGTAGTTTCTTTTTTTGCATTAAAATTGGCAGTAGCCTCGTTTTTTAGGTAGAACACATTGTGTCGCCCGGTTTCATGAACCAAGCCAGTCGGAGCTTGTTTTCTCTCCCGGTTCTTCGTCCGAAGTCATATTCCATCATGGTTAGATTCATTGGAACCCCCTCGGTAAGACATTGATTCCTCTTGATCTATTTTGTTTTATTTCAGTTATAGAACATGTTATAGGGGTTTGAGTGTTTTTAACTCTTTTGTAGATCTATCTCATTTTAAACCAAATTGGACGCTGTTACCAGAGGAGTAGCATCGTACGAGTATCAGATAGGTGGTGCATTCCCCTTTTTGTGTTCTATTTTTTCATTAGGGTGAGGCATCCTTTGGCGCGTCTTTCTAGTATTTTGAGCAGGACCCTTATTTTATCTGATATTTCATATTATATTGATCTTTGACCTATGGGATACCATTGGGATTGCCCTGTTACCAGTTTTGCTTGAGCGGGGCCCGGTGAGGGGTCATTGCCCATCGGGGCACTTTGGCCGGCAGATGCCCAAATGGTTTTAATTGATTTATAAAGTTTTAAACTATTTATTTAGTTTATTGAACTTGATATAAACTTGTTAGAGGAATTTAAGACCTCATTACTAGTATGGAACAACACCTTGCATAGTGAAATTCAACTGTTTAGATTGTTTTTCCATTTTATATGTTCTTTTGAAATATGTTATATATGCAATTGCTGAATTGCATATTCTAGACCCATTGGGTTTTGTTGGGCTTGGAATGGGTTATGTTGGGTGGTTCTGATCATGGGATTTGGCGTCATGGACGTCGTTTTGAGGTAGGATGACTGTTAGGTTAGGCATGGCTTGGGTTACTGAGATGGAGATACCATCAGACTTGAGCGACATGGTCGCAGGGACACAAGGTGTCCGAGACATTGTGTCCTGTGTCCTATTTTGGTGATTACCACTCACCCGAACATTGAGTTGTGTGAACACATAGATACTCTGTGATGAGGTGGTTTTGACCACTCGTATGGGTAGAGGCACATGTTAGTTGTGGTTTAGGTACTATTAGTTGGGGTTTTTTACAAAGGAATCCACATGGGACATGAGAAGCCTTCAAGGGATAACATTGAGGCTATCGGGTTGGGGGAAGAGGCTCACTGTAATTTGAGGGCAGATATCGTTGTTCTTCCAGATACTTTATTTGAGGACAAACATTGTTGTCCCTCCGGGTACTTTATTTGAGGGCAGACATTGTTGTCCCTCCGGATACATTATTTGAGGGCAGTCATCTCTGTCCCTCTGGTACTTATTTTAGGAAAGACATCATTGTTCCACTGGGTTACTACTGTTGGTTGTGCCTTTGGGACATCGATACTTGAGACACGTGGTGTCAGGAGGTACATGGTTCCGGGTGTTATGAAAATGATTCCGTCATTGGCCAAAGTTGGTGACACTCCGCGGTGGCTGCTGAGAACCAGTGGAGTTTGTGGTTATTTGTACGTCGTACTATTTACTGCTTTCCTTATAAATGCATATTCGTGTGAACACTTATATTAGGTATGCATCGTTAGGTGGTATCCTACTTACCTTCATCTCACACCATGTACAGGCCCTTCGGGACGTGTGAAAACTTTATGGATTTGGGTGCAGGAAAGAGGCTAGCTTCAAGAGCTTGGTTGTATTAGCTGTTTTATGGAGATGGTATGGACCTTGAGTTCTCTCCTAGATAGAGTTTAATTTGTTTTCTTTATTTTCATATATTATCATGCTTCTAGTTTTTGTATCAACAGTTGGGTAGCCATTGGTGCCCTCTTTATATTCAGATATATATGACATGCTTGGATGCATGTTTTCTTGTTCAGTAGTAGTTACAAGTGATCAGCATGTTGTTGTGTTTTTTTACGTTGCTATTGTTTATATTTATTGGTTCCACTGTTTATCGATATTGAATGTTCTTTCTCTTTGTGAGTCCATTTCGAGTTTCCTAAGTCATTTATTCTGTTTCATCTTTATTGTTATACTTGGACCAGTACCCTTAATATTATCTTTCGAGAGGATGTAGCCTCCCCAATATACCTATAAGACCCTCGCTGATAGTTTGAAGGCTTTGGAATTCAGGGAGGTGCGCCTAAGCTAGTAGCACCCAGCCCGTTTAGCACTGTTCTGGTGGCTGTTAGGGTCTGGGTCGTTACATCAATGTTGGAGAATATATACAGATAACACAAAATAATTAAAAATTATAAGACCATAAATATCTAATTTAATTTGACAAAATTCCCATTAGGCTTAAAACTAGTAAAGGGAACCCATGGAAATTGTTGTTTCTATGCTCATAAGAAAAACACATTATGTGATCCATAAAATATTGAGCACTATAAAATTTAATAGCAACTAAACATGTCATGTTAGAAACCTATAAAGGGAAGCCTAAGAAAAATACGTGTCTAATATTGCTAGTCATTCACCATATGAATCTTATGTTAAAGTTACAAAAATATATAAAAATGATAGAAATATTATAAGGATCATTATTATTCCTTAGTATGAATCAATATATTCTCTCAACATCCATTGAATTATTAAAAATTTAGAGCACTTTTCCTCGGTTACATATTCACCAAAAATATTGTTTTGATCCAAGTGATCCCATGATGGCCGAAGTAGATAATTCATTATGGATTTATATCTCTATAATCATACATGGGTAATTATAAAGAAAATTCAATTATAATTAGATCATTCAAATTCAGGCATTTGGGTTTACACTATACTATAAGTAGGGTTAATTTTTTAGATGGTCTATATGATTTTGAGTTACTAAAATGCATTGAAAATGAATAATGATGGAAATACAGATCACAAAATTTAATGATAGGATGATTTATTCATTTATAATGTATAAAAGCGGATAAATATACACATTATAGATTATATATATGATTCCTAAAAAAACCATTCATGGAATGATCATGATAAAATCTGGTCTGCTGAGTTTGCTAAATAAGCTAGTGTCTAGAAAGAGTTATCATTGGAATGTTGAAGATTCATTCTATAATAGTTCTTCACCAATTCATGATGGGGAAAATACTCAATAAAAGAGGATAAGTTTTCACATTCATTCTCATTTATATATATTGAGGATTATGATTTTTCAATATTTGATATTGGAAAAGTTGTGGTTGCTTCATGTTCTTCTATCTATGAAGTCAAGTCATTTATCTGGTGATAAATTTGAGATATTTTATAGTCTCTCTATTTAGTAACATTCAATGAGTAATTTATTAAATATATTGGGTGATTAATCTAAAAACTTTTATGTTACAATAATTTATGTCATTTATTTTACACGTTTAGTGAAATATGTAGCATTATATCATACAATTACCATAGATCAAAGGCATCGGCACCAAAATCGTGAAATACTCTCTAAATACATTCCTCTTTGTCAAAAATGTACTTTATGGGAGATTCTATAATGAGTGATTTTTCTTCTAAATTATCAATTTTCCCTAGGAACTCAGTAATTGATTTAGTTGGTTCATTTGATAGAATAATTCCAAGTGGCATATGTTTAGGTATCATGTCTATTGATGGAAGGATAAGTTTATCAACTGAGAAAGCAAGAGAAGGAATCTCATGTGTCTCATCCCTAATTGATGCATCATCAATCACTAGTACCTATGGATCATAATCCCCAAAAACCCATATCATGTATAATGAAGTCATGTCATTATAGTTAGATTGTTTCCATGTAGTCTCTGGAAATTCATGAATCAACTTTGTCTTTACCATAGTCATAGGGATTGTAAAAGAATATTTATTATAAACATGAAGAACTATTATATTAATTAAGATGACTAGGTAAAATTTAGCCCATGTTTGGGAATAATCTACATATAGGAAGATATGTCTATTATGAAGTGGGAGAAAATGAAGACTTGTATCTTGACATGAAAATATAATACCAATTTGGGGAATATGTTTATGATGACATTATCCCTATATTCTAGCTAATGGACTTAGAGAAACCCACTAGGATTAGAAAAAATATGTAATAAAAATAGTAGGGTAACATGAATTTTAGTGTATTAGGTCATCGACATGAACTATAAGAACCCCATATAGATGTGATATTTTACATGATCTTTGGGAAAGGGAACCACTGAAATTGTTAATAATAATCCCGGTGGGTGTGTGGTATGAAATAAAATAGAATGGTCGTGTTGGATCAATATATCAAAAAATAAATCATTTTATAATGAAAACCTCACAACTCTGGTAACATTTGTAATCCTAGGATGGAATAAGTCACAAAACAAATTCAATGGAATTCTCATACTTACAAGACAAAAATACACCTCTAAACATCTAAAAAGAAATCAAAAAGGGATACTAATTCTTTGATGGAAGTTTCCTTATTAAATTTAATACCCCTGCCCTAGTTACCCAGAGTCAGTCCATTATTACATAACATTGGAATGATCACAAAAGATCAAATCTCGAAATACTGATTTGTTTAGTAGCCTTGGAAGTACTTGATACATTCATATGGTTTACATTACATCATAAAATGGAAAACTACAACAGCATTGTTTCCATAGACAAAACTGAGATCCCATAGACTATTCCTACAGGTCAGTCATAATACACTTCTTCGCATCTTGGGAAAAATATAACATAGAAAGGGGTGATCTCAGATTCTCAGTAACGATTACAATATATAAGAAACTATCATAAATAATCAAAAACATTTAAGGAAATGTATATGACTAAAACAAATGCATTTTAAACATTAACATAAAAATAATATGGCAAAAATAAAATCAAAATAATTCCATTTACTAACTCACATGGATATTCTACTAGTCAAATAATCACATTCAATATCAATAGCCACTTTCATAATGATGGAATGCATAATGCCAGACATTCATACCCACATAGTCAAGGACATGTTCCTAGACTACAAATAAGATTTTTTCAAGGCCATGTGTCAAGACACTAGTTTGTCTCATGAGACCAACCGATGGATTGAGGAGCTATAGTAGGCTCCACCTGTCAGTTACTAAGTCCAATTCATTCTACATATGAAAAGGTTTAAACATAACATAAACATGTGTATTTAAACTTGCATATGAAATGTCAATAATTTATCCATAAATCATGAATGGTATAAAAATAACACATCCAAAGTCATACATATAAAAAAACCTTGAATACAATATGGAATATTTATATCATAATAAATCAACTTCAAACAAGTTTAAAATACATCAAATGATGTTTATATAGATTATAATTATTTGTAAAAATCTTTGTGATAAATATCCATTTTTCATAAAAACATATAAAAGTTGCACAATTTAGTTTGGAAGACATTTAAAGTCATTTTTGAATCAAAGTTTCCAATACCACTTTGAAACTTTTGAATGGAATTATCATTTTTAAAACATTCATGTCCATATAAATAAATCCTTAAAACCCATTTTGAAAACATGGACATTAATGAGAATGATTTAGAAGAATAAATATTTAAAACATTTAAATTAGTGTCTAAGTAAAAAATTACCTTTAAAATAATACCTTTCAAAACTATTTTATGAAACATGAACATGGATAATAAATATGTCCCAGTAGATACTTATGTAAAAAAAGCCTCAGATAATAAAGATATTGTGAAATTAACCCTTACAAATTTGGTAACATACAAAACATACACCCCATTAAAGAAGTATCATACAATGAATATGTAAATACACATAAATCAAGGTAAATTACACAAATAATAAAATTATGGCCAGTAAATACACCACACAAAAGGTAATAGAGGCAATATAGCATGAATCTCACGGAAATAAGGAGTGAGATGAAAACCCCTTACCTTGCACTTTCCTTTAGTAGAGGGTACAATTAACTTCCTGTATAATGACCATTTTATGTTATTAGATTATACCAGAACCATATTAATATTTATTATATCATACAGGATTCATTTATGACTTTATACTACCAATTTAATAATGATTTTTATGTTAAATTAACATTTTGGGTAATAATCTCTTTCTTTATCGTACATATTTTAACTTGTGATTCTTGATCTTTTCATATAGATCATGATTTAAAAACATACAGAATATAAACCATGATTTATAAATCATACATATTAATAGTATAAATATTTATAATAGATAGATATATGAATTGGAAACACCATTTATGGAGACGGTAGGCCGTACGTACGCATAAACGCTATTTCTGTTTTCATATCGTACTGAACTAAAGTAAGTGAATAAGAAATATGTAAGTACATAAATACATATATATAAATATATATATCTCCAGTATCATTAGTATGTGATATATTAAATACTTATTAGTAATATATATTTATATAATCATCGACGAATGGTGAACTTGGAAATGAATCTAATGGCATTGTGGAGACGTTAATTCGTACTTACGCATGAGTGATAATATCATTACCTTAAAGGTGTGGAATTGGATGGTATATTAATTTTAAAATGACATTATAATGTTTGTTTCATTATTTATATACTTATTACTCATCATTATATCCATCCAAATAACATAGTGTTGAATAACAAATTGCACCACAACGTGGAGACGGTAAAATGTACGTATGCATGCATGGGGACATTATCATTCATATGATGGATAAAATAATGAATATTGTTGTGAAATATTTATAATAACATAATAGTATATATAAGGTACATGAGTTATTATTTTGGTATGGTAATAATGATGAAATATTAATTGGAAGATTAAAAGAACTTGAAAGATGGTGGTGAAATCATTACCTCTTCTTCGGGTTCTTCCTTTTGATTTGATCAAAAGGGCTCCGTAGAATGGTGTTCTGATCAAAATAATGCCTCTAGGATGAAGGGATGATATTTGGGAGGATATGTGGGCAGGGTTTGTATGGTCGAAATGGAATTGGAGGTGTGAATTTGAGATAAGGGGAAGTGCCCATTTATAAGAGGGGTGAGGGGAACCTTAGAAAAAACCTAAAATATTATTTTATAATAAAATAATTTTCTGTTTATAATGGCTCAGAAATTTATTATTTATAGGATAAGGTGTTTATGTGTCGATAACCACTCAAAAAATAGGTTTTAGATATGTTTGGTTCACTATATTAACCATATATTTTATATTTAACTCTTAGTTAAATAGTTTGACATTTACCATGTCTCTTTGTATTTTTATATTTTATGGTTAATAAACTTAATATAAACATCCAAGAGAACATCTAGTGGTTCATTAATGACATATAAAATAGTATTTAAGTCCTTTGGACCAACCTTATATATTTAGGAATAGAATATAAATTAATAATATAATATTTTTTTAAAAAACTCTTTTTTTTCAATTCTGACAGTCTTTGGTATTTTGTTTTTTGTAAATTTATAATAGAATTATTACTTTGAAAATAATTCATCTAACCAGACCTAACACATCATATTAACCTATAAAATTAGTGTAATTCATAAAATGTCTCAAATTACATTTATTTGGACATTTATAATATCAAATATTTTAATATTTTATTAATTAGGTAATTCATGCATCATCATTATGTCATAAATAAATTAAATTATTTAATGTCCATTATATATGAAATATTTTTATCTTTATAATTAATATTTATAGTCAAATTTATCTTCTATGTAACCATATACTAAAATTGTTTTAGTTAATAAATGTTGAATTTAACACTATTAACTCTTCATTGAATTAAATAATAATAAATCTCCTAATCTAATCCAAGTGGAACTAAAGGATCCTATTTTATTAATAAGGTATTTTAGGTCGAATTACACTTATCTAATAGAATTAGTACATTTTTAGGGTAATAATAATAATATCATTTTTACATTTAATTACCCTATTTACTTTTTACCGTGGTAAATAAAAGCCAAAAGTTATTATTCACAAAAAATTATTTTCATCTCATTGAACCAAATTTTACATACTGATATTAAATATTTCTCTTGGATTTTCAAAATTCAACTCACAGAAGCAGTAAAATTATGTTTTATGTAAATTTGCAAATACTCTTAGGAGGTGGGTAAAAACGGTAAAAAGTTCTATAAAATATTTATATATCAAAAATTATTATAAACTGATTTCAATTAATTAAATTGAACTTATATAGGTATTATGTATCTATTTTGACCTAAAACAAATTTAAATAAAATAAAAACTTATTTAAATAAAAAACTTGTTTTAAACAATAACTTAGTGTTTTTTCATTATTCATCAAAAAATTGAATGTTTTCAGAAAAATAAAAAAATTTTACCCTAAGCTAATCTGGATATTCTAAATTAAAAAATTAAGTCTATTTTTCCAAAATCAAAACATAGATGTTGCATTTATTAAATTAATATTATTTCCCATTGTCAAAACCAAATATGGTGTTTTTAGGAAATAATAACTAACAAAAGATTGATACTTGTTTATGTTCAATTTCAAAGTGAAATTATTTCCAATTAATAGAATTAGATTAAATTGTAAAAATATAATCTATTTATACTCACAAAACATTAAAATGTATAATTAAACACTAAAAAATGTTTTTGATTTAAAAAGTTGTTTTCAGTTAAAATACAGTATTTTTCACTATTCGCCCAAATATGAAAGTTATCAGAAAAACATAAAAAATATAAGTAAAATAAATTCATATTTCCCGATTATAAATAAGGAGTTTATTTTTTCAAATTAAATATATAAAAGTTTCAAATATTAGATTTAAGAAGGGATATCCATTAAAAGATGATAAAATTGATATTTTTTTTAAAAATACTTTTTTATCTGAAAAAAATGATTTTTTATTACGTCTAATAAACTCATTATATAGAATTTAAAACTATAAGGATTATATAATGTTCAAAATTTAGTTAATATTATTCATAATCTCTTTTGAACGTCTAGTTTGGTAAATCATGGTGCACTTGAACTTGGTGTTGCGTGTAGTGCAAGTTATTGAATTACTTTGAAGAAATAACATACTATGAAATATTGGGGTGTTACATTCTTCCCTCCTTCAATAAATTGAATCCTCTCAATTTGAAATTGTTCTTATAGAATAAAAGGTTTAAAATAGAAAATTATTTTGTGGGAAAACCGAAATCGGTAATTGGGTTAATAAAATTTTGTCTTAAATAAGGAAAAGGGGAATGAAAAAGTCACCAAAAAATTATGATCTCAATTTGGGGAAAATTGGTGGAAATTAGAGACACATAATTGGAGGAAAAATGTAAATATTTATAGGTATTGATTGAGGTCATTAGTCACAAAAAATTGTAATTTGAGGGCCTCAAAGCCATCAATCTATGATGATTTAAAATATCATTGGTTCAACAAAACATAAGTTATTAGGAAAACACATTTTTATTTTTAAGATCCCTGACATAATGTTTAAGAATTAATTTCTTCATATAATAGGAGAAGAAAAAATATATACTTGACAGGTAGAGTTCCATCCTTTAACTAATTTCTTCCAAATTCTCATCTTTAACTCTAAAAGATAACTGAACATAAAAAATTATTCTATTTATCATATTCATATAGGGTTCAAAAAAAAGAATTTATAATTCATCTACCAGACCTTAAAAAAACCACATTATCCAATCATGGACATCACGTGGGCTAGTGGTAGGTGATACACCATTGTCACCCTTTGGTTGCAGGTTCAAGTCTCATGGCCTTGAAAAATGTGACAGGTTTCTGCTTGACCTCCGGATTGTCCTTTATAAGGAAATCCAAAAATAATATCTAACTAAATGTATCCAAAATCATCTTTCCATACTCACAGTCCAAAATTTATAAGGAAGGTAAACAAAATGATGATCTTTTTTTCCACGTAATAACATGTGAACTCCTTCATCATGTATTATTTTAATACACTACAGCATCTTGAATTACCATAAAACCATATTTATTACATTCATGGTCTCTTATTCCTATTAGAATACTGGATATACTACATCTATCCAAAAATTTTGTAAACTCCATCAATGATGGAATATACAAATCATTAATCAGTTTCTAGGTAGTCAAGAATATCTAATATAATTTATTTAAATCAATCATGTATTATTTCATAATCACTACCTCAGTATCAGAACTATATTTTGGTTTATCTTTCTCTAAACCATCTATTTTCCAAAATTTTAACATACTATTGAGTCACATTTCCTGGTTCCATAAAATCTCAAGTCCTTAATGAAATATTACTACAGTACAATCCTTATATACTCAATAATTCTTATAACATGTACATCATTAATACAATACTCAAATGACACAATAATTTAAAATAAACGTAAGAAATCTAATCATTCCTCTTCATCTTCGGTAGTATCATAACTTTATTATTATCCAATACCATCATTTGGGGTATACACTGATGATTTGGACATTGATTCATGAAGTGTCCCAACTTTTTGCAGATGAAGCATTGTACATTTGAAACTTTTTTATTACCCTTACAATCATGTACTTGGTGTTGTTTTTCTCCACACATATAACAAACTCCCATTCCCTTCAAGAATTTACCAAGGTGATTATTTCCACAGTTATCACATATGGGAAAATCCTTCTTTTCCCTCTTCATCTTTATATAATCCATCCTTTTCTTCTCTTTCTTCCCTTCAAATCCATAGGACTCAGAGAATTCTAACCATATCTTATTCCCACATGATACTATTTAATCATATGTTGAGAATACAGGGGAGAATATTTCCTTTCTAAATTTTGGATTAATACTATGAAAGATATGATCCTTCATACTATTTGGATCATACACATTTCTGGAGTTTGTATTCCTTCTACTAGGCACCATTTATATACAATGGAATAAACTTGGTCAGTTTATGAATTGCAATGAATAATTCTAAACTTGTAAAATACCTAACATAAATAGAACAATTTATGGATATAATCCATAATAAAAAAATGTTTTCCTTGAAGAAGTATATACTCATATACCCTTCATAATGGGTTTTAAAGAAAATGAGAATTATCCTAAGCATATCCCTTGGGAGTGTCGTAACCAAGAGTGCAGAAATACCCATTGTCGTGCACTAGTTCTCGTTCGAGTCTAGATCAAAGCGGTGGTATTTGGGTTTTACCCCTAGGTACATCTGTGCCAGAGCTGCCTCTACCTGCTCGTATCCAGATAGAGATGTATAACATGGAAAACTCACAAAATCTCAAAAATAACAAAATTTTAGGAAGTTCTTCTATACTAATACTCAAAGTCTATCATAGGGTTATGTGCTCTAATCAGAGTTTAAATAAATATAGTTTCCAAGGTTTGTATGAAACATCATCTGATACTAACTGTAATGCCCTGACCCTAATTACCCAGAGTATGTGCATTATTACATAACATTGTCATGATCACAAGAGATCAAATATCAAAAGACCAATTATTTTTGTTTCCTTGGAAGTTCTAGATACATTCATAAGGTTTACATTACATCATTAAATGGAAAAATACAACAACATTGTTTCCATAGACAACACTGAGATCTCATAGACTATCCCAACAGGTCAGTTATAATACACTTCTAAGAATATTGGAAAAAATAAAACATAGAATGGGGTGAGCTCAGATTCTTAGTAAGGATAACAATATAGCGGAAACATTCATAAATAAGAATAAACATTTAAGGCAATGTATAAGACTAAAAAAATTCCTCTAAAACATGAACTTCAGAATAATATGTCAAATATAAAATCAAAATAATTCCATTTACTTACTCACATTGATATTCTATTAGTCGAATAATCACATTCAATATAAATATCTACTTTCATAATGATGGAATGCATAATGACAGACTTTTATAACCACATAGTCTAGGCCTTATTCCAAGACTAGAAATAAGATTTTTTTCAAGGACTTGTGCCAAGACACTATTTTGTCTCATGAGACTAACTAATGCATCGAGGAACTATAGTGGGCTCCACTTGCCACGTACTAAGTCCAATGCATTCATCATATGAAAAGGATTAAACATAACATAAAAATTAGTATTAAATTTATCATACGAAATGTCAATAAATTATCCATAAATTATGAATGGTATAAAAATAACACATCCACAGTCAAACATATCAAAAAACCTTCAATAAAATATGGAAGATTTTTATCATAATAAATCAACTTCAAACAAGTTTAAAATCCATCAAAGGATGTTGATATATATGAAAATGATTTGGAAAACTCTTTGTGAGAAATATTCATTTTTCATAAAAACATTTAAAAGTCACACAATTTAGAAAGGAAGAAATTTAAAGACAATTTTGAATCAAAGTGTTCAATACCACTTTGAAACATTTGAAAGGAATTAACATTTTAAAAACATTCATGTCTATATAAATAAATCCTTAAACCCCATTTTGAAAACATGGACATTAATGAGAATCATTTAGAAGAATAAATATTTAAAACATTTAAATCGATGTTTTAGTAAAATATTACCTTAAAAATTATCTCTTTGAGAACTCTTTTATGAAACATGGACCTGAAAAATATATGTCCAAGTAGATACTTACGTAAATACAACCTCATATAATAAAGATATTGTGAAATTAACCCTTACAAATTTGATAACTTACGAAACATACACCACATGAAAGAAGTATCATAAAATGAATATGTAAATACACATAAATTAAAATGTATTACACAAAGAATACAATTATGTGTAGTAAATACACCATACAAAATGTAATAGTGGAAATATATCATGAAACTCGTGGGAGTACGTTGTGAGTTGAAAACCCCTTACCTTGCACATTCCTTTTGTTGAGGGTATGTTTGACCTCTTGTATAATGACCATTATATGTTATTAGATTACACCAGAACCATATTAATAATTATTATATCATACATGATTTATTAATGTTATTATACTACCCATTTAATAATGATTTCCATGTAAAATTAACATTTCGGGTAATAATCTCTTTTTTTATCGAACATATTTTATCATGTTATTCTTGATCATATAATTTAGATCATGATTTAAATACTTCTAAAATAAAAAACATTATTTACAAATCATAAATATTTATAATATAAATTTTTATAATAAATAGATATATTAAATGGAAAACACCGTTTATGGAGACAGTAGGCCATACGTACGTAGAAATGATGTTTCTGTTTTCATATCTTATTGAATGAAAGTAAGTGAATAAGACATATGTAAGTATATTAATACATATGTTTAAATATATATAAATCTACAGTAGAATTATTATGTCATATATTACATAGTTATTAGTAATATATATTTTTATAATCGTCGATGAATGGTGACCTTGGAAATGAATCTCATCGCGTCGTGGAGATGGTAATTCCTACATACGCAAGAGCGACAATATCATTTCATTAAGAGTGTGTAATTGGATGGTATATTAATTATATAAAGACATTATCATGTTATTTTCATTATTTATATACATATTACACATCATTATATCCATCTGAATAAGATAGTGTTGAATAACAAATTACACCACGGTGTTGAGACGGTAAGCCGTATGTACGCACGCATGGTGACATTATCATTCATAGGATGGATAAAATAATGAATATGGTTGTGAAAAATATATCATAACATCACAGTATATATATGGTACAAGATTTATAAATTTTAATGGTAATATCAAAGAAAGATTAAGTGGAAGAAGGAAATAACTTGAAAGAGGGTGGTGAAATCATTACCTCTTCTTCGTGTTCTTCCTTTTTATTTAATAAAAAGAGCTCCATAGGTTGGCTTTATGATCATTACATGGCCTCTAGGATTAATGGAGGTTATTTTGGAGGATATATTGGCAGGGTTTGGCTGAGCCAAATTGCTTTGGAGGATTGAATTTGAGAGATGGGGAAGTGCCATTTTAAAAGAGGGGTGAGGGGAACCTTCAGAAAAACATAAAATACTATTTTATAATAATATCATTTTCGGTTTCTAATTGATTAATAATGTTTTATTTAAAGGTTAAGGTGGGTATGGGTCAAAAACCACTCAACTAATAGGTTTTAGACTGGTTTGGGTCACTATATTAACCTTATCCTTTATATTTAACTCTATGTTAAATTGTTTGACATTGACCATGTCTCTTTGTATTTTTATATTATATGGTTAATAAACATATAATAAAATTCCAAGAGAACCCAAAGTGGTTAATTAATGACCTATATAATATTATTTAATCTCTTCGGTAGAACCTTAGATTTTTAAAAATTGAATACCAATTAAAAATATAATATTTTTTAAAAAAACACCTTTATGTCAATTTTGACACTATTTTCTATTTTGTTTTTTAAAATTCATAACAGAATTATTAATTACACAAAATCATCTAAAAAACCATAACATTTCATATTAATATATCAAATTATTTTAATTCTTAAAAATTTTCAAATTACTTTTATTTGGATATTTATAATATCAAATATTTTAATATTTCATTAATTAGGTAATTATTGCATCATCATTGGGTCATAAATAAATTAAATTAATTAATGTCTAAAAATATAAATAAAATTACATTATGTACGAAATATATTTAGATTTCTAATGAATATTTCTAGTTGAATTTATCTTATGTGTAACCCTCTATTAAAAATGGTTTAGTTATTAAACTTTGAATTTAACACTTTTACCTCTACTTTGAATTAAATAATAATAAATGTCCTAATCTAATCCAAGTGGACCTAAAAGATCATATTTTGTTACTATGGTTGTTTCGGGACGAATTACAGTTATCTAATAGAATTAGAGTATGTTTTAGTGTAATAATAATATCATTTTTACTTTAAATTACCCTATTTACTTTTAACTGTGGTAAATCAAAGTCAGATGTTACTATTAACCAAAAATTATTTTCATCTCATTGAACCAAATTTTACATACTGATATAAACTATGTCTCTCAGATTTTATAAATTCAACTCACAAAAGCGGCAAAATTATGTATTTTGTAAATTTTTAAATGCTCATAGGAGGTGGGTAAAATGGTAAAAAGCATAATAAAATTTTTATATATCTAAAATTATTATAAACTGACTCCAATGAATTAAATTTTACTTATATAGGTATTATGTATCTATGTTTACCTAAAAAAATTGAAATAATATAAATAATTATTTAAATAAAAATACCGTTTTAAACAATTACTCAGTGTTTTTAACTATTCATCAAAAATTGAATGTTTTTAGAGAAATACCAAAATTTCACCCTAAGATAATTTTTATATTATGAAATCAAAAATAAAGCCTATTTTACCAAATTAAAAACATAGAAGTTTCATTTATTAATTTAAAATTAATTCCTTTTTTCAAAACCAAAAAGAGTATTTTTAATAAATAATAACTAACAACAGATTGATAAATTTTTATGTTCAATTTAAAATAGAAATTATTTCCACTGAATAACATTTGATTAAATTATAAAACTATAATCAATTTATACTTCCAAAAAATTAAAATGTATAATTTAACACTACAAATTATTTTGATTAAAAATGTTGTTTTTAGTTAAAATATAGTATTTTTAAATACTCACCCAAATATGAAAGCTATCAGAAAACACCAAAAATTTATTGAAACTAAATTCTTATATCCCGATTATAAATAAGAAGATTATTTTGTCAAATTGAATATATAATAGTTTCAAATATTGTATTTAAAAAGGGTTTTCCATTAAAAGGTGGTAAAGTTTCATTTTTTATTAAAAAATACTTCTTTTTTATGAAAAAAATGAATTTGTTTTTCTTATTATATCTAAGAAACTCATAATATGGATTCTAAAATTATAAGGATTATATAAAGTTTAAAGTTTAGTAAATAATATTCATAACCTCTTTTGAATGGATAGTTTGGTAAGTCATGGTGCGCTTGAACTCGGTGCTTCTTGTAGTGCAAGTTATTGAATTACATTAAATAAATAACGTAATATGAAATCATGGGGTGTTACATTAAATATGTACATGGAGATGATATAAGTGACCATGGGATAAACCCACTTTGTTAAAGTTTAACCTTTCTTCTAGTTTGGTATTCATCACCATTATGCTGAATCGAATGCACAAAAATTCATCCCTAACATGGAAAATACATCCATTCAAAAATATGTCCAATTATCAATTTAACCAAAGACACAGGGAAGTCATTTGTCTCACCCAATATCCCAATGATGCATACTACCCAACTTCTAGAATTGCCCAATTGGATGGTGTAATACTTCAAACATGTTTTGAGGGACAAAGATAGGGGAATGTGGTGGTTGGCTAAGTCACTCTATGATAAAGGAAGAAATTTATCAAATCATTAAATTAAATTCATATATATAGTTTAATATCTGCTTATAAATGATGATCATATACTATTCCAAGGATGTATTTTGATTGGGGATATCCCAAACATCCATAGTATGAAGAAATTCATCATAAATCTCCCCAATATGATGTATTTCCACCATCTTATAAATATCTCATAGATTTATACCTACCTCACCATGGTTTAGATTAAATTAGTCAATGTTGGGATAATAATGAGTCATAAGATCTTTTAATATTTTTTATTCATATTACATGATAAATTGAGAAATTGATGTTTTCTTATGAATATATATAGTGTTTAACTGATCATAGAATTTTGAGAAACTCTACCTCATCCAAAATGGACAAGCCCATTCATCAGAATATTTACCACCAGGGTGAAAACCCACTTTGAACATTATCCACATTTTGGTTTCCTATAGATGAGATGATTATGTTTGAGTATGTCAGAATAGTTTATTGATTTGAAAGATCATGATGGTTAAAACCTAGATTGAAATAATCAAACATATAACATATCCTTGAAAAAGGTTCCACAATTTAGTGATTTTAATCAGAAATGATCATTTGAATGTATTCAAGATAGGATGATAACAAGTGTAAGAAAATATTATATTAATGTAAATGGATGGAAGTATCATCTAGAAAACCGAATCGGTACAAAGGGAGACTATATTGTAATGGCCCATAATTTTATCAATGTAATTTACATTCTTTTAATTATCTTATATAGTGTAAGAAAACTAAATCACATAAAGAACTCAATAAAAACATTATTCCCAAAAATTAATAATTATATAATTTGTATTTATATAAATTAGGGACCTAATACTGACAAAATAAAAACATCGTTGTTGGAATAGTAATATGACCATTTGGAATAGTAATCTGGATAATAGAATAGAAACATCACCAATGAAAGTATAAATTAAATTTAAGAATCATATAAATGAAAATATGATATAATTATATAATAGTATTATTAAATAAATTTTGTAAAAAAGATAAATTAGGTTTTGATATTTTCATAAAATGTATATTTTTATTTATAATTTTATAATTAATATAATAAATTAATGAAAAAATAATTTTCATTAGTAAGATTCATAAAATCTTATACATTTTTAATATATTATAATGTATTTTTTCACACATTACATAGTTTTTCTATGTGTCATAAAATTAGTATTTTTCTCATAAATTTTAATTTTTTTAAAAAATACATTTCGCATATTTTTTAAATTACTTTTCATAAAATGGATTTATTTATTAAAATATATGCATTAAGAAAATTTTAGGGTAAATTTTTAGGATTTTTATAAAATATTTGAATTTTGGTGAATAGTTAAATATAATAATAAATGGTATTTAATATTATAAGTTATATTCATGAATTCTCGTGTTAGGGATGATGTAAAAACCCATTTGATCAAACTCTCATAAACCATTTACTAAATTTTGTCAATTTAATCAATAATATTGATTGTTCTAACCCAATATAATTAACAAATGGATATTATATTAAATAAACTCCCCTCTCTTCCCCTATATATTCCACCCCACTCCACCTCTTATCCTCATATATTACAAGCCCTGTATCATGACTAAATTCTTCCCATTTAACATAATAAGCATATTCCTATTGTCCCAGAACATCTAGTTTTTACAAAAGAAGAAGTTGAAGTTCCATATGAAGGTTCTCAAAAATTTATATTCAAAAGGTAAAATAATCCTTTATTGTATTTTAATTTAATTTATTTTTTATTCACTCCTAACTTACCCCTATCCAAACTATCATGATTAATCATAGATCATATATATACTATAATATTATTGTGTGAATGGAATATCTATGATAATATCTCCTCTAACCTCATTTTATTCATAAAAAGAATACATTATATGTGATGTGTCGATTCACCACTATCATAGAAAATGAGTTTTTACATTCCATTACCAACTCCAGTATTTTTCATAAAACTATTGTTATGTTTAAAATGAATTTTAATATTAAAATTATAATTTTTTTTTGTTTTGGAAATAATTTATAAAAATAATATTTAATAAATCATAATTATTTCATGATATATAGAAAACTTGCATAATAAACATTAAATTTATTATTAATATTTTATAAATTGAATAATCCCCATACCATTGTTACACATGAAATATGAGGCTATTTAAACATACTAATGTTCATTAATTACCAAATAATTTGCATATAGATAATTATTCTCATTTTACAAGAACATCCATTATTAAATTCATATAAATTGTCAATGAAAGTATTGAAATGTACATTACCAAAATGATTAAATTGAAATCAATCACTCAAAAAAAATCCATAAAAAATTGATATAATTATTATTAGTAAAATAAAAGTTGAATATGTTATGTATTTAGTACTTAGTGAATCTAACTTGATTATTCTAGATATTATGTGAATTTGTATAATTCAAACTAACATAAGGTAAGGGGATTATTGAATAAAACTCCCTTCAATTAGGGTTTCCATGTTTCTAGGAAATGTTTGTAAGGAAATTCATTTAATTTTACAAAAATATTTTTTCATTATTATTCATAGTTATTTTTTAGGATGTATATGTATCAAACATGCATTTATGATAAATGTAATGATTTTTTTCAAAATAAATATTCTTTCTAAAAAATATCATGACTACTTTGTAACTATTTATTCATTACTAAATATTATGATTCTTATAAAAAAATGATTTATTACTATTCCAATTAGCGAAACCCATGTTTAATCATGAAATTATTTTTTATAAAATTCTTATGAAACCCATTCCTTTAAATGAGTCACATAAGGAGGATAATTGAAATAGTGTTCATTTATAAAAAAAGATTATATAAATGTTATATTATGATGGGGTTGTCTAAGAATTATACAGACCACCAATCCATTTTTTTACTGTAATGTATCTCATGAGATGATGTGTAATACATGTGTACAAGATTCTAGGTTTGTTCAAAATTATAATGTTATTATTATAAACATATGTTATGTGTTAACACTATGAAATATTTTTCCACAACTTTGTGTGGAATTTGATAACTAAGACATGATGTTTCCTTTTTTTATGAATTTCCACATTCCATTCCATCATATATTTTTTCCTTTAATGATAATGATGATGATCATATACTTATTTTATAATGATGTGTATTTATTCTCAATCATGATATAATGATTCATGTTCATCTTCATCCACTTATTAGTATTTTAGATCACCCCTTTCATTGAGAAATATATTTTTGTGACTACAAATATTATGGAGAATGTGTGATTTAAAAGAATGAGAATAATATTGTAAATAAATCATTTTGATTTACTCTACATAAGTAATGTATGGACCAAATTTAGCCAAAATACTAAACCATTGGATCCAGGATTATAAAACTTTTATGTTTTTTATCATAAAAATAATGTACTTGTTATGTATGAAAAATTAGGGTTTCAATAGTTGGTATCATAGAAGGGGATAGTTATATTGGTAATTTGGATTAGAGAACATTAGTGACAACCATTAGGACAATATTATGTATATGTAAATATCTAAGAAGATTTGTTTTAGAAAAATTATAAACATAAGGATGATGTATGGTTTTCATTTAGATTCAATTATTTAATATAATAAATTATTTATTGATAATTTTATCGAAAATATTTTTCAAAAATATTATATTTTAGAAAATAATGGGAACTGGGAGAAATAATGCCAAAAATCATGTGAAGGAAATTGTAAGGATTTTCTAAATGAAATAAAAATTCTCATGTGATGTGGAGTTGAAAAAATCATGTAAATTCTTAAATAGATGTCATAGTATATGATTAATAACATGAATTAAGTGGAATTTTTTACTTTACTAGTGAATGAGAACTAGAAATTGAGTACTTTAGGCAGAAATGATCACTGATATTTATTGGATCCTCTAATACCGTTGTTTCATAATGGTGGGTCAACTTAATGGAGAATATATTTTCTATTATCCAATATTATGATAAGGAGAACATGAATTTTTCTATTTATTGTTTTCATGGATAGGGCAAACAATATTGGGAATTAATAAATATCACTAACCCAAAGGGTGAAATAGAATATGTGGAGTTGGAAGTAATTATTAAAATATATTTTTAAATGAATTTCCTTCAAATTATTCATACAAATATAGATATAGAATAAAAATATATGATGTAAAATTAATGTGAATCTCTCATTATTACAAATAAAAAATCACAATTCTTGAAATATATGACTTTAGTTTTATTATCAATGATTATATAAAAATTGATAGATTATTTAGTTTTTTTAAACTCACCATTAAAATGATCTTTAAATATGAGAATTTGGGATTTATGAAGAAGTTGTTTTATATGATATAAAAATTGTGATGAAGTTTGGAGATTTTTTCCATAGTTATTAATATATAAAGAGAATAATTGAGATTCTTGCTGGTGGGTAAAATGAAAATGAGGAAATGTGATCCTACCAACCACATGTCAAAAATTTGGGAAGATAAATTAGTGTAATTTCTTATAAGAGGTGGTAAAATGCTTCAAGTGTGGTAGAAAAGGTAATCAAGATAATGAATGTCAAATAAATTTATATAATCTGACCAACATTATAGATGAAAGGATAATACATCTTAATGAACAAACTATGGTTCAATTCTTCAACTATAGTGAGAAAGAGAACTATGAAATCTGGTGCACTAAATCACGAGTCCTTAAATATAATTAGTATCAGTAGCTACCAAATCCAAATAATCAAGGGAAATATTATGCCATCACTACTATGGTAGTGGATCAATAAAACAATTTCCTAATATTTACACTTTCTATTCACCCATTAAATGAAAAAATATTATATGATTCTGGTTCTATGAAAGCCATTATATCGTTCATGTTTTCAACATCTATTGAATCCAATCCTCGATAAATTGAAGTAGATATATTCATAAAAACACTTAGTTGTTTGATCATTAAAAACCACATGTTGTACTCTTATTCCATTGGTGAATGTGTGAATATTCTTCTACAGAATCAGGTAATACATCAATTGGGGTAATTTGGTGAAATACTGGGTGTAGATTGGCTCTCTTTATATAGAGAACACAGGAACTGCTGGAAAGGGAAATATCTTTTCATTTTATGAACCATAACCTTGTCTTCCACATAGTCAAGGAAGATCATAAATATCCTTTGTAAAATCCCTCAATAGTGTTGGTGTTGATACAGAATGAAGAATCATACATGTCCCAAATAGTTCTTACAAAGAAAGGTATTAACCTGGAATAAATTCCCATTTTGAGGGAACACACTGATGTATTTACTTAAGAGTTTCTTATTAGTCCCCTAGAACGTGAGGTGCAGTTATCAATAGAACTCATACACTGAGCTAATCATAACTCAAAATTTCCCTATGGGATGGCCTATACCGAACTAGATGATTTAAATAAGAATCAACTAGATCATTTGGATAAAGAGTTCTCATTCCCTGCTATATGAAATTGGGGTGTTCCAGTAATATCTATCATAAAGAAGGATAGATAAATGTGGTTGTGTATTAATTTTTTATATTTAAATAAAATCACCATAAAGAAATTTTATTCCCTTCTTTGTATTTATGAATTGTTTGATAAAATATAATGATCTTAGTAATTCTCAATGGTAGATATTAGTTTCGGATATCATCATCCAAAGGAGATGAAAGATGATTTTTAGGTGACAATATTCCATTAAAGGTATGGGAACTAAGAATTAAAATTTATTTCTTTTAAAATTAATAATTCCATTTCAATCATCATGTATTTGATAAAGGAATTCTACATATAATACCTATATTTTTTTTAGTTTTTATTGATTATATTCACAAATCCAAGTGATATGATGAACATGAAGAGCATCTACGAACTATTCTATAACTATCAAGGGAATAAAAATTTTATGACAAGTTCAGGATGTGTGACCTTTTGATGTAGTTAGTCAAATTCATAGGACATGTGATCAAAAGTGCATGAATTTGGATGGACACATAAAAACTAGACTTAGTGAATGGTCTCTAACCACTAGTGTCACACAATCCATTATTTTTTTGGCTTATATGGGTACTACTGATGTTTTCTGGGGAATTTATCATGATTTTATAACCCTTTAATAATGTTTTCATAAAGATTTGTAAGGTATGTATTGATAGAAGAATATGAGTAAAACTCTTAGGAACTCATGAAGATGCTAACCACTACACCTGAACTCACACTAAGAAAAAGTGGAGAGAGTTTTTTCACATATAGTGGTGCTTAAAATAAATTATTTAGTTGTGTAATAATTAATAATGATAATGTGATATAATATTCCTCAAGTAAGATAATGACCCTTGAGAATAACAATAAGATAAATGAATTACAATTAGTAATAATGATATTTTCTCTAATGATCTAAATGTATTATCTATATAGTTAGAAGTGTGACAAATATAAAGATCACAAGAAACTAATGTATATATTCACACAATAGGAGATATACATCTATCAACTGATATGTTTATATATAATCAAGGATTAAAATTTCTATATTCACTAGAATCATTGGAATGAAAATAACGTATTAGTTATTCTTAGTAGAAAAAAAATTACTACTATATCAATGATTATTATTAAGAAAGACCACATCTTCATTGAAGTGAAAATGATGGATATATAATTCATAATTGAACAGAATACATTCTTCCATTAACAAAGAATTTATAAACCATATATCCAATAGATATTTAGGGAAACACAAAGGGATGATCTGTAACTACAATAGAAGGTAAAACCGATAAAGGTTGAGAAACTAAAAGAGTACCATATCAATGATGATGTAATGATTTAAATTGGAATAGTTATTTTTGTTTCTTTATCACCTGAGATAAAAAATGAAAAAATGGAAAATGAACATAGAAAATAGTTATCTATTCATTCATCATGTACCAAGATATATTGTGATATTCATGACCAATTCTGGTAAGACAACATGAATAAGAACATTCTAGAGTATATCTCAATGTTCTTGGTATGTAACGAGGTTATAGTAGAAAGACAGAAGTACAAAGGAATGATCCAACCATTATATATACATGTCTGTAAATGGGAGAACATCACTATGTAATTTTTCACTTGTCTCTCAAAGAAATCTAGAGGAATAAATTTAATGTGGTTTGTAGTGGATTGACTCACAAAGACATTCCATTTTATTTTTATTCTAGAATATTTCTCACTTGAAGAACATTTCAAGATATTTTGTGTAAGAAGTGTTAATAATAAATGGGGTTCCACTTTAAATTATCTCTAACAATAATCCTAGGTTCACGCGTATGTTTTTGATAATTCTTCGACATGGATTTAGTAATAAATTGAATTTCAACATGTCCTATCTCTTCCAAATAGATATCCAATTTGAATGGATATTTCAGACAATTGAGGAAATACAGAGAGCCTTTTCAATTTAATTCAAAGGATGGTGGGATTAGATTATCCCATTTTTTAAGCATATATACATCAACTTTGTACACTCGAGTATTAAAATAGATCAATATGATTATCTATATAGGAATAGATGTATAACTCTACCTTATTGTGACATGTTGGAGAATGAATGATATTTGGACCTGATATTGGGAAAGAGATGAAACGAATGTTAAAGCCATTCAAAACCTTATCAAAGCTTACATGTGTCAGAAAAATAGCAATGATGAAAACTATCTAAGGGATATAGATTTTGATTTTGGCCAAAAATTCTTTATTTGAATATCTCCATAGAAGATAACCATATGGATTGCAAGCAAAGGGAATCTTGGTCCATGTTAAATTGACCCCCTTTGACTTCCTTGATAGAATAGTAGTAGTGGTCTGTCAGTTTTTCCTTCAAAAAAATATGAAATACATTTATGAAACGGTCCATGCATCTCTCTTAATGAAATATATACCTGACCCATCACATGTACTGAATCAGGAGGCGATATGACTGGAGAACATTTTCTCAAATGAAGGGAAACTGGTCCAGATCATAGATAGTAGAGAAAAAGTCCTAGGAAATAAAATAACATTCCTTTTCAATTTGTTTTGAAGTAATAATATGTAAGAATTTGTGAAATGGGGACCATATGAATCCATGAAGAAGAAATACCCTCACCTTTTTTCACCTTGTTATTTAAAATGAAATTTTAAGGAAGAAATTTCATAATAGGGGAAAGAATATTATAATCCAAAATTGTATCTATATAATTCCCCTTCTTATAATTATTTTATTTATTTTAAAATAAAAATATCACATAGGTAACCCAATAATAAAAATTTCTAAAAAATAACGCATTAAATATGTTGTTTTTATAATGATTATGTAACATATATAAATGGAATAGTAACACGATTATCATAATAGTAATATGACTATTAGGAATAGTAATCCTTCCAATAGAATAGTAAATGAAACTATATATGTATGAACTTAATTTAGGTAACTAATAAATGAAAATAATTTATTACTATATCATAGTTTTTTTAAATAATATTTTTTAAAACGATAAATTATTTGTTGATATTTTTTTTAAATATAAATGTTTATTTATAATTTAAAAATTAATACAATGATTTAAAAGTAATTGTATTATCACCACGTATATATAAAATAACATTTGGTTTTATTATTACCACAAGGTTATTTTATGAGAAATTATTTAATATTTAAAATTTTAAAATAATTACCTTTTTAAAGGGGGATTGAATATTCAAGAGCCTAGAAATCAATTATCAGACTTTGTCAATGAGGTTCTTGCTGTCACTGATAATTCCACTCATGGATTTACCAAACAGAAAGAACATGCCCAAGAAGAAAGGCCTGAGTGCCCCCATCCAACCATGCTCAATGAGGAGCAGAATAAATGTCTGGATCCCACGGAGACCAAAGGAAATGATCAGGAGAATTCAATTTCCAGTGACACTTCAATTGAAGTGGAGGATCAACATAGAAAAATTGAGGAAGATTATTTGAGATCCATGGCACGGAAAGGTAAAAAGACTCTAGTGGATGATGATGGTTTCTTCACTACAAACCCCAGGAAAACTAGAAAATGTAGAGACTACTCCCAGATAGAGAGAACCATTGTTACACGTTCTCATCTTCAAGAAAATGCAGAAACTAATCAAGTTGAACTCCTTGTTGACATGTCACATAAAGAGATTGACATATCCCAATAGGCGAAGGCCCAACAACAGAATGAAGAGATTGTAAAACAGGATGTATCTGGCTGTCAGGAACCTGAATCTTCAGAGAAGCTTCGGGACACTATCCTCTATAAAACTTTTAGAAAAGGGGAAATTTCAAAGTACACTTACCTTGAAATTAAGCAAATCATCTTCATAGAAAAAATAAAGATGGTGTTTAAAAGATCTCCTTAATCTCTCTTTATCTGAGTTTACCCCTTGATTTACAATCTGTCTCTGAATGCTCCAGCATCTTGATGGATTTTTTCTATGATTCTGATTGTGTGGTGCTCTTTGTATGGATTCTGATATGATGCATCTTGCTGTAACCTGGATTCTGGATTTCTCATTTTATGTTTGTCTTTTATTTGGAGCTGCATTCCAATATGTTTGATGGACGGTTTGGAAAACCTTCTAGTTCTAAATTGCAGGCCAGAATAGGCTTTTATCCCTTATAGATGAGGCAGACCAGGACTGGGTTCTCATTTGGAATTGCAAAAGGATTTGACTTCAAAAGCTTCAACATTATTCTGACGAGGATACTCATTAAAGTTGCTGAAGATTTATACAAGATCCATACTCTGACTCAAGAGAATTTCTTGAATAAGTTCTTCTCCTGGATTTTTGTTTGGATGTCCTTGTTTCTCTTTGCTGTTTTTCTTCTGGAGGTTTAACTCTTTTCAAGAATGGTTTCACCTTATGGATGTTCTCTACTTGGGCCCAAAGATTTTGATCCTGCCTGGTTTTTGGATTTTTAACCAAGCTCTTTATATGATAAATTATTATTCTCTGTTCTTGATGCTTCTGAGATTCTGTTTGAATTTTAATTCTTTTCAGAGATTCTCTTAAAAATGTGCTTCAATATCTTGACCGTATGCTGTCTGGATCAGTGAATTTTGGAATTTGTGGCCAATTTTTGGAGTACTGGTTTTTCTTCTGAGATGATCCTGAATTACTGTGTGGACATTTCTGTTTTACAGCCACCTATATACTCTCTATGCTCTGTTATGTTTGGCTGGCCTTGTTTGTATCTATGCAGAACCTTTCTGATATTTCTGATTTGGTTTGTTTCGAGAGGTGTCTCATGGAAAATCAGTTGCAGGCTTTATACAAGCTGGACTGAGATGTCTGGCTGACCGGTTTTATGAAGGATCTTAAAAAGGACTATAGAGCTGCTGCTTCCGTTAGAATCAGAATCTCCTGCCTATTTTCACAGACTCTTGACATACATGCAGCAGGATTGAAATTTTTCTCAGTAGGGTTGATCGCTTGAGGACATCAACATGGCTGTTTCTCTACACATCTCTTTTGTTTTCAATGTATTTTTTGTCTGTTTCATTAAATTTCATAGGGTGTAAGCGCATTAAACCTCGAGATTACCATGTAACCCCTTTTTGTTTAATAAATTCCTTTGACATGAAATGGGAGACCAGTTCATGCCAACTTTCTTCCAAAAAAACATATAATAATAAGGTCAGTATTTTTCAAATAAATGATGATTTAATTAAAAAATTATGTGTATCATATTTTGAAAATTAATTCATAATATAGAATCAATTTTTGAAATACACACATGAAAAAATATTTAGGTTTAATTTTTTTGATTTTTATAAAACAGGTGTAATTTATTCTAATAGTAAAATATAGTAGGTTATAATTTTTTAATTATATATTATGTACATGAATTTCTGTGTCATGGATATGGTAAAAATCTATTTGTTGGAAATATCCATAACGATTTACTTCAAATCAACATGGGAATAAACAATATTGATCATTTTGATCCAAAATAATAAAATAATGAATATAATAATAAAAAAACATGTCCTCCCCTAAAAACATGACCCCTCACCACTAAATCTCATCATTTATTCTTATCCTTGTAGCTTCTCTAAATTCATTAAAATTCAAATCCTAATAAATTTACACCTGTACTAGAGCTTCAAGTCTCCAAAAAATACTATAAAACTTTTCTATATCGAGGTTATGAATGATAAGATAGTCGAAAGGTATAATCCTACTTGATTCACTTTTAATCTATTTCCTTTCATATTCAATCTTATCCCCCTTAGACAATGTGTCCTTATTACACTGATATCATATATGTACTGGAATGTAATTTTGTGAATTTAATATCCATAATCAAATAACTTATCACCTAATTTTATTCTAAAAAATGAAAATACCATCCATGATATATCGATTCATCGTCTTCATGTATGATGAGTTTCCATTTACCATTACCACATCAGTATTTTCTAACAAAACCATTAATATGGTTAAACCAAATTTTAATAAGCATATTATATAATTTTTAATGTTCGATAACTTATTTATAAAAATAATATTTAATAAAACGAAATTATTTCTTAATGGATGGAAAAACTGCCAAAATAAACTAAACATTTTTCATTAATGTTTTATCAAATTAATGATCATTATACCATAAAACAGGATGAAAAATGGGACCCTAGGAACATATTTTTTCCATTAATGACACATAACTTCACCTGTTGAAAATTACTCTCATTTTAAAAGAACATAAATTATTATGAAAAATTATACCAACCATGAAACCATAGAAACGAACGCTCCAAAAACAATTAAATTGATCAATTTAACTCATCCAAATGTCCATAAATGAACATTATAAAATTATTATAAATCAAATACATGTATGAGAGGTTAGGATTTTATCAATTAATGAATCAATGTTTGTTATTCTTCAGATTAAGTGTAACTGTAGATGGAATCCTGACATATGGAAAAGGGATTTTCAAACCCTACTCCCGTTCCATGGGTTCCCCCCCTTTCTCAAAAATTTCATTATGGATAGTCAATTAATTTTAATTAAATATAATATCACATTTATAGCCCTTAATATTAAATGATAGGCATGTTTCTAGAGTGTTTTTAGAAGAAATATAATGTTTTTACAATAGAACCATTCATTTGAATACACATATTTAATCCTCCTGATTTTTTTATTATTCACTCAAAAATAATCATTCTTATACCAAAAATGTTATTTTTCATATTAATATTATCAAGAAAAAGTTAATTCATGAAATCATGAGTGATTAAATCCTAATAGCACCAATTCGTTTACATGGTTTACATTTTGATTTAAACTAATATATGTTTTACATTCCATGAATGATTACGTAAATGTTATGATGTGAATGGTGGGAATACAATTATATTACTCTCCAATTAATTAGGTAATGTAATGTATCTCATGATATGATGTTTAATTTTAATGAATATGGTTATAGATATCTAAAAAATAATGATATTAGGATTAATAACATATATAATTAATAAACATGAAACTACCATTATTCCCAACTATGAGTGGTATTTGACCACTAGGACATGATGATTCATTTATATGGATAACTAACTTCAATAAATTTATCTAATTATTTCTCTAATTATTCTTATGATGATCATATTATTTTATTATGATGATGATGATTTATGCTCATGATTTATAGATTGATTCATATTCATATTTCCCCCTTACTATGCTTTTTGATCACCAATTTATTTGATGTATAATCTTAGGTGACCACCTGTACTAAGGAGAACATGATATTTATAAATATAAAGAAAAAGATTTAAAATATGTTTTTATGTTCTATTATTTATGAGTGACTTATTTTCATATTTATTTCCATGATACAAAATGTATCCATCAAGGATATATAACACCATGGTGAAGGTTTATCTTAAAAATTATTTAATTATTATATAAGAAAATACAGGGTCACTATATGTGTGATAGAGGATTCTTTTAAAACCCGGTGAGAAGAAAACCCATTAAATTGCAACTATTAGAAAATACTTGATAGTGAGGTTTATAATTATTAATCCTAGAAATTTGGCATCTGTGTTCAGTTCTATCAGATGACAATTAAAAAGTAGATTATGTCTATAAAATTATAAGAAGAATATATCAAATTGGTAAGAGGGCTTAACAAAAAAAGAAAATGAATTAGAAAGCTTAGGAAACATCACATGAGTCATGTGACCCATATAATGCTTCATGACTGTATGACATGTTATGGCCTCAGAAATCATGTGACACGTGTAACATCTCATGATCACATGATCATTTCTAATACATACAACCATGTTGTCATATGAAATGAATAAAAATCGTATAAAGAATAGTTTCTCACTTCACAACACATCCAGATCATCAATAGATACCTTTCAAAATATGATGTGAATCAATGTTTAAGTGACATAATAATTACTTTATAATTGTCTTGTTGTGTGAGTCATTTGGAAAATTAGACGCATGATGGAGTCGTAATAATGGTTATTGTGATGGTGTTATGAAATTTGGTATTGTGATGTGGTCACATTATAGAAATAATACCAAGAGGGAATTAGGTCGAAATCCCATGTTAAATTAATTTCTACATACTTCTTTATTTGTAGGGAATAGAATAGAATATGAAAGGTCATAAAGGTGAAAAACAAACACCCAAAACAAAAATCAGATGAATCCCAAAGCACTTAGGAGGGAATTTACAATGCCCAGAATAAAGTCCTGACTCCTTAGAACCTCACATGTATGGAGTGTGATGCTCACCAATTGATAACTGAGAATTTTAAGATGGTAGAAATAACCAAATAATAGGTATTAATTTCATTATAAATGTTACTAAGGATCTTTATGGCTACATGAAGAATAATATCATGGTTCATACAATTCAATTGTCTTAATGTACATCATGATAAAGAGTTATGCACTTCAAGTGACAGGTAAATGATAATGAGAGACCACTCCAGTTATCAAATTCAATATCATGAAGGATTCCATAAATGCAATAATGGTTGTGAAAATTCTTCCAGATGTGTTCTATTCATCAAGAGACATGTCGGCTGATAGATTCATGAAAACCACCTAATACCATTCTGAAATAAAATCTATAAAAGGTAGAAGATTCATGTGAAATTGAGTTACATCTATTTTCATGAAATGATATTGTAATGTCCTGACCTTTTGTAGAGTTATATCGGCCGAGATGTTTGGTAATTATTGTCATTTTTAATTACCTTTGAGAATAATTATTACTTAGGATGTGTTTGGATAGAGTTAGATCAAACAAATTAAGAAAAATGTGATGTGCACTATTGTTTCATGGTAAAATCAGACCATTTTCCAAAACACTTGTAACCATGAGACCCTGGATAGAGAGAGACAAATAGTAGGTGTTTGGTTTACCTAACTATGTTTTTTTGTACAAAAAATCATTCATGAATTTTTTTCACATGATAATTAGTTTTCAAATCCAACAAACCCCTGAAACAACTCTTATTTGACCGTGTCTCGAGACTAGACTTCTTTGAGATCTTACATGTTCATGCCAACACCATTCATCAAGATTCAATGCTTGAATCAAAGATCTGGTCTTCTCTTGGTAATTGGATATCATCACGATGCATATCCCATTCATTAATTATTCATTACATGATCATTGGGTGGAATTTATCATTTGCATCTTTAGATTTAATTTTTTTGGGGAGAACTAGATATTGGACTATAGATCTATACTTATATTGATTAGATCGATATATACATGATCTTGATTTAGGGATATAGATCTAGAGCTCAAATCTATATCATTGTGCTGCTCTGATTTTGGATATTTCTATTGAATGGAATTCTATCAACTAATTGAGGTATTTGGACTAATATATAATTCCCATAGCTGTGGATTTTATGCATTTATGAAAAATAATATAATTTTTTCTATTCATTAGTAATTGAATTCATAAATTCAGTTAATTAGTTTGACCAATTGATTTATCAAAGCATTGTTGGAATAAATGATTAATTGATCATTTAATCATGAGACTATGGGGTTATCCTATTGGATAATTAATTTGGGGGAAATATATTATTAAAAATATGGGTTGTAATAACTATAATTAATCATGGTATTAATTATGAGATATTGAATTGGATAGATTGGGATAATTAATCCTGAATAAATTTTTATCCATATAATTATGATCTATAAAATTTATTGTGGAGTTAATAATGAAGATGTAATATTTAGAATGATATAATTAATTCTGAAAAACATAATTATGGGATATGAAATGTGTGGTTAATTAATTAATTGATGAATTAATTAATGGAATTAGTGTAACTATTTAATTGGCAAGTTAATTAAGGGTATTTTTGTATTTAATGAATTGTAGAATTTGTGATGGAATAAAGTGGATAAGTAATTATGAATTACTTGGAAGTGAATGAATGGGAACATGGTCATTCTAAATTGAGACATATAAATGGTAACATAGTTATTGTACTTATGAGTAATGGAATGGGATTGTGGTAATTTTAATTTTAAGTATAAATAGTATCATGGTTATTTAACTTATGGGTAATGGAATGGGAACACGGTCATTCTATTGAATAGTAATAATTGTAACATGGCCATCTAACCTATGAATTTGTAGTTGGTATCTTTGGAATATATGTGTAAATTTAAAAATTTATAATAAAGGCACTCAAATATATGGACTCACATGAAAACAAATCTCACTCTGGCATGTGTCAAATTGAGTATTATGATATCATTTCACCTTTAAATACTTATATCTACAGAATAATTCAAATAAAGTATTAAGATGTGATATTTCCTAGTGAAAACATTGGGCTCCGGCATGAACTGAAGCTAGTGTAGAGTTACAGGTATCCCCAGGAACCCTAGAGTTATTGTGATTAAATAAATAACAATTGATATTGCGATAACTATTTATTTATGATTTTTATTCTTTTCTATATAGATTTTCTGATACTATATTTTTAGTATAATAGTTTAAAATATTGTTAGTGGTGTCCAACAATTTTGTACTCAAAACCTACTCAGGATGCATGATCGATACCCAAATAGAAATTAATGTCACAGGTCAGCATAAGGGAAAGGGCCATGGATTAGATTACAGATTTAGGGATAGAACATGGGTGAGGGAACCTGAATTGGTTCAGGATTGAAATTTGGATTGTTATTGTCTTTACATTCAACCGAAATTTAGACATTTTGAAACTTACGTTAGATTTAGAAGATTCCCTTTTAGTTGCGTACTATATTTTTTGTTTTGGATATATTGTTACAATGTTGTTGTTTATGATTATATTTTTTTCTGAAATTTATTATGTATTTATACTAGTACTTTACTCTGATAAAAATAATATATAGTCTCCCGATGAATGACTTACCAGATCCTCATTTCTACTCAGCATCCTCTAGAGTACGTGGAGGTATGCCAAAGGTCAAGTGACCAATTTTCTCAGGGCACCATCACGTGGCTCCTAGGTTGGGAAGTTACAAAGTGGAATCAAATGAATTTTTCATTCTGAAGAGCCCGGATTAGTGTGATCACTGAGAGGGGGAGGGGGTGAATCAGTGATCCCTTTAAAATTTTTACTAATTGATTCTTTATCAATTAAACCTCTATGGCTTGTAAAGGCCTCGATCCACTCTTCTTGTATCTCTCAGCCTTTCCTCGAGTGATGCAGTAAATGTAAAGGCACAGGACACAAGGATTTACAAGGATCGGCTCCGAAGGCATACATCCTTTCCATGTTGGTTAAATACCCCAACATGGTTTCTCCACTATAATTTGGTTAGTAATTACAATGGTCAATACAGAGTCACACTGTATCTCTCCTGAGTCCCACAGGAGGTTCTTTATACTGCATCCCACAATGTTACCAGAGTCCCATTGGCCTGCTTCAGCTTCCACCAAAGACTTCTCAGCCCTGAGTCTCACAGGGGGTCTTCTCCTATCTCCTCGAGTCACAGAAGTAGCTCTTCTTCTACTGAAGCTCTTCAAGAGTCTTCAACAGCCTCAGATAAGGTTTGCTGGCCTTGTTCACATCTTCTGATTACTAGTGGTGACCAGGACTTCTCTTCTTTTCACGGGCTTTATCTCCTTCTTCTAAGGATGACCCGACCACTGTCTTCAAGAATCTTGATTGGCCAATATGTTCCTTCACTGAGTATGCCCACTCAATCTTCTTGGTCTTCTCAAATACTGAAAACTCAGATAAATGATGTCTTTAACTTTTGTCTGGATTCAGTCTCTCTTCAATTCAACTTCATGCACTGAGTGAATGCATCTCTGAATCTTCATGCACTGATTTCATGGCTTCTCAATCTTCATGCATGACTTGCATGGAATCTCAAATAGATTTATGAACCTTTGTTCTTGGACTGCTCAAATGCACACACACTGATTTAAACTTTATTTACGTGTGCATGTGCATGCATGAATGCATGCACTCCCCTTTTCTTCTTGGTGTGATAAAACCTTAAAGGGTGCAATCACTTTTAGCACACACACCTTCTTTTCAAGTCACACTTTTTAATTCTTTTTCACACACACCAAATTGGGTGTTGTTCTTTAGTGTCAATTTCTCCTTCTCTCTTTCTTCTCAAAGTGTTCACTCACTTGTTCACTTATTCATACATGCATGGATATGCATGTATCTTCTTCATTCACTTGGGCACACACAAGAGGTATGTCCTCCTTCACTTGTGCACATACAAGGCTGTAGCCTTCTTGTTTCTTTGAACACACTTTGTTCTTTTCTTCTTCTTCAAAGTGTGCACACTCCACTTGTGCACATTCTAAGGCTTCAGCCTTCTTGTTTCTATGCACACACACACTAAAAGATGGTGTGGCCTTCCTCCTCTTGAACACACACACAACCAATATGTGTTGTGGCCTTCCTCTCCACTTTGCACACATGGCCTCCCTTTATTCAACCCATATGGTGTGAACTTCTTGTTACTTTTCACACACACACACCAAGTGTGTGGGATCTACTTCACCTGAACCCACTTCAAAGGAGGCACCGCAAGTGATGCGGCCACCTCCTGTCTACCACCGTGCAAGGTGTGGGAGTAGCTTCTATCGTGTAGGTGGAGCAGTGTCTTCCTCCTACTGCGCAAGTGAGTAGATAGAGAGGGCGCAGAAGTGTGTGTGGCTCAGTCTCTTCCTACCGCACAAAGGGAGCACGATTGCTTCCTCCTACCACGTGAGTTCATGGGCACATAGGTTGAGGCCTCTTACTACAGCGCAAGTGTGCAGGCAGCGGGCGCGCAAGGTTCGACTTCTTCCATGTCACAGAAGGGAGCTCGTAGGGAGGCCTCCTCCTTACTTCTTTCGTGCTGGGATTGCGCAAAAGGAACTCATGAAGCCTTAGGTGGCTCCGGGATGCTCTACCACGCAAGTGGTGCATAGAGATTCGAACTTTTCTAGGCTAGGAGCTTTGCGGGACTTCTTCTCTCAGACGATCAGCAGCATTCTTCAAGGCATTGGCTCCTCCTTTTGTAGGCAGAGGATGCCTCAAATCTCCCGCGTGGATAAATCTTGATTTCCTGAAAACTTCGGGATTTCAATATTTTCCTCAAATCTTGTTTTTCTTCTCTGTTCAGCGCGAGTTTCATCATGACGCATGATATTAATGTGCATGTGTTTTTGAACGCATGCATGGATTATTCTTGTTCTGCCTATGCACGAATACACTACATCGCAACTCCATTTGCTTCGGCCACCTTTGAGTTTGTACTTTGAAAGGTTTCATGAAATTGAAACCGCATGCAAGAGATCTGGTTCCTTCATACGATCTCAATGCGCTAGGAATGAGTATGAATGGTGGCTGAAGTGAGGAGATCGATGTCCGGGAGAATCACTGGCTCACGACGATCGCCGACATGGCAGTAGGGCATCAGGAGGTTGAAGACAATGCTCCCCCGGCAATCGGACGGCTCACACCCTTCACGGCCCAATTAAAGATCAGATGTGTAGCCAAGATCTCACGCGATGGAACGAGCGGATGAGATAGGATGCGAGATCAGATGGACGACCAGGATAAGATCCAAGTCTCAAAAAACTCATCCCACATCAGATCGCACTACGGTTTTTCTGCGGTTTAATAGCCATTGCCTCCCATCCTCAGCTCAGAAATCTCCTCTCCCCCCTCCAGTGCCGCCCCGCACTGGTTCTCCTGCGGGTGCGCTTCTGCACCCACTCTGCCTCTTCACGGGCGCTCCCTTAGCACCCACGCTGCACGGGGTTCAACACCCTGTGGCACCCGTGGGCTACACATGGCCTCCACCATGCCTCGGGGTGGCCTTGGCCTTGAGGACTTCCCTTGAGCGCGGTTGACCCTCGGGTCCCGCATGTGCTTGAGGTGAGGGACCTCGGTTGGCCTCCTTGGTTGGCTTCTTTTTGTTAAAGTACATAGTTGGTACATTGTATAAAAGCAAAGTAACCAAGTACGAAAATTGCCAAACCATACTTCTTCTCCTCTTCATCTTCTTATGAACTCCATATATCTTCTCCAACAGCTCTTCTTCTTATGCTATAGAATTCTCAAGGATCTATCAACTATCTTCATCAACAAATAATCATAAATCACTTTGGTCTTCAATGTTCTTCTTCAGTCCAATCATAGATGAGGTTGGATCATCTTCAAATCCACATGCACTAAGATATAGTGCATGGTCTTCTTCAAACCACTTCATCCACTTGGTAGATATGGATGGTTCATTTTCACTTCATCCAATTAGTAATGTGAATGGTTCTCCTTTCTCTACTCATCCACTTAGTGATTGTGGATGGAACCCTTCTTCATTCCCCATCCACTTTGTAACTATGGATGGTACTTCTTTATCTCCTCAGGCATTGTGAAGACAATGCATGGACGTCTAACAATGTTGTGACATTGTATCTCCCTGATACAAGTCTTGGAACTTTAAGATCAGCTCTGTAATCGTCTGATTTAATATGGAGAATGTTTCAACCATTACCTCCTATGCCACTTAGTGATTCTCCTAAGTGACATGCTTCTTAGTACCATGGTCATTCTACAACAATCACCATCACCTTGTCATTCACATATCCACTCAATCCTTGACATCTTATTGACAACATCACCATCACCATCACTTCCTTTTTCATTCACATATTGACACCCTTTGTCATCCATTCAATCCTTGAAACATTATTGACAACAAATGCAACACGTCACTTACTCCTTGACATCTTATTGAAAACATCACCATCTCCATCACTTCCTTTCTCATTCACATATTGACACCCTTTTTCATCCATTCAATCCTTGTCACCTTATTGACAACAAATTCAACACAGTGCACAACAATCTCCCTCTTTGTATTTGTTTTCAACATCACTAGAGCACTTATGAAGGGGTCAATATGTGTGCCAAGCTTTTCTCCCCCTTATTGGAAACCAAATGCAAATGTGTGGTGTGGTTATCTTCAAATTATTTCTTCCTCCCTTTGAATAGAATCTTCTTGAAAATCACTAAGAGAGGGATGATGTCACATGTACACTTTAGCAAAGAGCCTTTAGTAAATCAACTCTAAGTCTACTTGGGCTAAACCGTTGTAGAAAACAAGAGTGATGTAACCAAGGAATTCAATGCTATCCATAATTCACTATACATGTGAGATCATGATTAGGCATCAAGGGGTTGAAATTTTTCAGATATATCAATGAATTGCTAAATCCTGCACATACTTCACCAAACTCATTAGAAAGCTTAGGTGCAAAGATAAAGCTCCCCCTTTCATCCTTTTGTCTTCAATCATACACTCCCCCTTAATTGACATGTTAAATACAATTAAGAAACAAGGGATGAAAGTGTGATTGGAATACCTTCATTCTTCACAAGATGATATGAATCTCAAAATATCATCTTCTTCAGATTAGCTCCCCCTCAAGAGGTGCACTCCATTCTATCCATACCATTCTCAATTTGAGAGTGATCATCATCTTCAATTCCCTGAAATGTAAGCACATGTATATACCAGTAATTAGGGAATAAGATGGAACCTCCTTTGTCTATCAGTTTTAACAACAAGGTTGATAAGATTCTCTCAACCGAGATGTTCCTCTTTCTCCATTCTTCACACTTGCACATTTGATCATCAATTATGTTTGTGCTGCTGTGGATCTTAACACATATTCAACTTCTTTGTGTGTGACTCCTCTCTTTCTAAGTGTCTTATGAGAACTAGATTCTCCTAGTGCAATCTTCATTCTCTTGAAGAATTCTTTTTGAGCTGGAATGAGTGTCATGCATTCATTACTAATATGACCAGCTTTATTGCACCTCACACACAGAACATCATCTTCATGATAAATATTTTGATTTCCTTTTCTACTAGCTTTGGCATGGGAATTTTCTTCCTTTCTCATTCTCTCCAAATATTCTGGCCAGATGATTAATATGTCATTTGGAAGTGAGGCTTCAGATTTGGATGCTCCACATGGTTCCTTTGATGCTTTTAAAATACCTTTCTTAAGAAGATTATTTTCAATCAATACCTTCTTCTTCTTCTGGATTGATTGTCCTGTTGAGTGCGGTTTGCTTCTATTTAGTTCCATGGCTTGTTTACAGATATCCATGGTATGACTTGTCTTTCCACAGTAGAAGCATTTTTTCTTGGTGGTCCTTCAGGATGGATCACCCTTCTGGGATTTGAAATCCAATGACTTATCTTTCTTTTTCAAGATCTTCTTGGGATCATTTTCAAGTTTCTTTTGCTGGTTTCCCAATGATAATTCTTCATTCTCAGCTAGGTTCTGTGATCTTCTATTCTTTTCAGCTTTGGAAACATTTGGAGATTGGAATGTATCATTCTTGTGACCACTTTTTCCTTCATCCCAGATGTTATAAAACATTCCAAATCTTTTTGCAGTAAACGTATGTTTCTGGACCTATGGATGTTGCTTCTTCTTCTCTGGCTTACTCCCCCTTGGAATGGGTTTCCTTTGTGATTTAATATTTAGAGTATTATACCAACAATTCATTGCACAATGTCCATACATGTTGCAACACCAACATTGACCCACAAATCTTGTATTCTTGACTTCTTTTGATTGTTGAGTCTTTCTCTTGAATTGCTGTGTTTTTTCAGGAGAGCTGTCTTTCTTCATCTTCTTCATCCATACTTGTTTAGAGTTATTCTTCCATCCTGCACTTTTTGTGAAAACACAATTAGAATCATTAGTACAAGATGGTATGGATGGTACCTTCTTCTTAGAAGATGTTTCCCTTTCATTAGAGGATGTCCTCCTTTTGGAATCATCTTTCTCAATACACACTTGAGTGGCAACATTTCATCTTTCATCTGATTGGGAGACTTCAGTTTTGGGTGATTTCTGATTTTTTTAATATCACCTCTAGCTCTAAACATTTCATGTTGAGAGAGATATACTCATCCTCAACAAATATTAGCCTTCCTTCCCAATTCTCTTTCAGTTGTTTCATTTGGTCTTCATGCACCTTCTTCATTTCTTGTAATGAATTTTCAAGATCCTTTATCATTTTTACATTGTCTTCTAGTTGAGCATCTTTTACAACCATTGACACTCTATGCCTTTTTTCCAGTTCATGGAAAACTTCTTTAAATACTATCTCAAAGAGTTCTTTCTCACAAATGATTCTTTGTAGTTCTTCAGGGACATCATCAATTCTTTCACTGCAAAGGGAAATGGTTTCATCCTTATCCTTCACAAGCTTTGTGAGAGTGTTGGTTATGCCAACCCTTCTTTTCAATTGATCTTCCATAGAATTGGCTTCTTCTTTTAGATGTAATTTTTTTTCTTGAAGATCATGGATACTTGTAGAAATACACATTGACACTTCCCTGGGGACTGTATTCTGAAGATATTTGAGTGCATTTAGATGATCATTGATTGTTCCATCATCATCACATCTAGAACATGCTTCATTATAAGAGTGATAAAAGGAATTTTCTTCTGTTTTGAATTTCACATTACCTTCAATGGAAGGTGTTTCTCTATTAGTAGCAACCTTCTTCTTCATCTTCTTGACCTGTTTCTTCTTTCTATTTTTATGAGTATTGGCAGATATCTTCATTTGAGGTTGTTTTCTCATTTCCTCAAATGTGCACTTCATAAAGACTCCCTTGGATCTTTTAGAGGCAAACTCCCGCTGATACCAATTGAAGTGCCCGGATCAGTGTGATCACTGAGAGGGGCGGGGGTGAATCAGTGATCCTTTTAAACTTTTTACTAATTGATTCTTTATCAATTAAACCTTTATGGATTGTTAAGGCCTTGATCCACTCTTCTAGCATCTCTCGGCCTTTCCTTGAGTGATGCAGTAAATGTAAAGGAACAGGACACAAGGATTTACAAGGTTTGGCTCCAAAGGCCTACGTCCTTGCCATGTTGGTTAAACACCCCAACATGGTTTGTCCACTATAATTTGGTTAGTAATTACAATGGTCGATACAGAGTCACACTATATCTCTGCTGATTCCCACAGGAGGTTCTTTATACTGCATCTCACAGTGTTACCAGAGTCCCACTGGCCTGCTTCAGCTTCCACCAAAGACTTCTCCACCCTGAGTCTCATAGGGGGTCTTCTTCTGGCTCCTCGAGTCACACGAGTAGCTCTTCTTCTACTGAAGCTCTTCAAGAGTCTTCAATAGCCTCAGATATGGTCTGTTGGACTTGATCACTTCTTCTGATCACTGGTGGTGACCAGGACTTCTCTTATTTGCTTGGGCTTTATCTCCTTCTTCTAAGTATGACCCGGCCACTGTCTTCAAGAATTTTGATTGAAAAATATGTTCCTGCACTGAGTATGCCCACTCAATCTTCTTGGTCTTCACAACTACTGAAAACTCAGATAAATGATGTCTTTAACTTCAGTCTGGCTTCAGTCTCTCTTCAATTCAACTTCATGCACTGAGTAAATGGCATCTCTGAATCTTCATGCACTAATTGCATGGCTTCTCAATCATCATGCATGACTTGCATGGAATCTCAAATATCTTCAAGAACCTTTGTTCTTGGACTGCTCAAATGCACACACACTGATTTAAACATTATTTACGTGTGCATGTGCATGCATGAATGCATGCACTCCCATTTTCTTCTTGGTGTGATAAACCCTTAAAGGGTGCAATCTCTTTTAGCACACACACCTTCTTCTACGAGTCACACTTTTTAATTCTTTTTCACACACACCAAATTGTGTGTTATTCTTTAGTGTGAATTTCTCCTTCTCTCTTTCTTCTCAAGGTGTTCACTCACTTGTTCACTTATTCATATATGCATGGATATGCATGTATCTTCTTCATTCACTTGGGTACACACAAGAGGTATGGCCTCCTTCACTTTTACACATACAAGGCTCCAACCTTCTTGTTTCTTTGAAGACACTTTGTTCTTTTCTTCTTCTTCAAAGTGTGCACACTCCACTTGTGCACACAATAAGGCTTCAGTTTTCTTGTTTCTATGCAAACACACACTCAAAGATGGTGTGGCCTTCCTCCTCTTGCTCACACACACAACCAATATGTGTTGTGGCCTTCCTCTCTACTTTTCACACATGGACTCCCTTTCTTCAACCCATATGGTGTGCACTTCTTGTTACTTTTCACACACACACACAGTAAGTGTGTGGGATCTACTTCACCCAAAACCACTTCAAAGGAGGGTGCACAAGTGATGCGGCCACCTCCTGTCTACCACCGCGCAAGGTGTGGGAGTAGATTCTACCGTGTAGGTGGAGCGGTGTCTTCCTCGTGCCACGCAAGTGAGCGGACAGATAAGGCGCACAATTGTGTGTGGCTCAGTCTCTTCCTACAACACAAAGGGAGCACGATGGATTCCTCCTGCCACGTGAGGTCACAGGCATAGAGGGTGAGGCCTCCTGCTACCACGCAAGTGTGCGGGCAGCAGGCGTGCAAGGCTCGGCTTCTTCCCTGTCACGCAAGGGAGCGCGCATGGAGGCCTCCTCCTTACTTCTTTTGCACAGGGATCGTGCAAAAGGAACTCACGAAGCCTCGGGTGGCTCCAGGCTGCTCTACCGCACAAGTGGTGCACAAAGATTCGTTCTTCGCTAGGATAGGAGCTTCATGAGACTTCTTCTCTCAGATGATTAGCAGCATTCTTCAAGGCATCGTATCCTCCTTTATTAGGCAGAGGATGCCTCGAATCTTCCGCGTGGATAAATCTTGATTTCTAGAAAACTTCGGGATTTCAATATTTTCCTCAAATATTGTTTTTCTTCTCTGTTCAGCATGGGTTTCATCATGACGCATGATATTCATGTGCATGCATTTTTGAACGTATGCATGGATTCTTCCTATTCTGCCCATGCACGAATACACTGCCTCACAACTCTGGTTGCTTCGGCCACCTTCGAGTTTCTAATTTGAAAGGTTTCATGCAAGTGAAAATACATGCAAGTGATTCGGTTCCTTTATATGATATCAATACGCTCGGAATGAGATTGAATGGTGGCCGGAGTGAGGAGATCGATGTACGAGAGAATCACTGGCTCACGGCGGTCGCCGGCACGACAGCAGGGCATCGGGAGGTTGAAGGCAACGCTCCCCCGACAATCGGATGACTCACACACATCGCGGATCGATTGAAGATCAGATGTGCAGCCAAGATCTCACGCGATGGAACGAGCGGCTAAGATAGGATGCGAGATCAGATGGACGGCCAGGATAAGATCCGTGTCTCAAAAAACTCGTCCCACATCGAATCGCGCTGCGGTTTTTCCACGGTTTAACAACCATCGCCTCCCATCCTCAGCTCAGAAATATCCTCTCCCCCCTCCGGTGCTACCCCGCACCGGTTCTTCTGCGGGCACGCTTCTGCGCCCACTCTGCCTCTTCATGGGCGCACCCTTGGAACCCACGCTGCACGAGTTTCATCACCGTGTGGCACCTGCGGGCTACACACAGCCTGCACCATGCCTCGGGGAGGCCTTGGCCTTGAGGTCTTCCCTTGAGCGCGGTTGACCCTCGGGTCCCACATGTGCTTGAGGTGAGGGACCTCAGCTGGCCTCCTTGGTTGGCTTCTTTTTGTTAAAGTACATAGTTAGTACTTTGTATAAAAGCAAAGTAACCAAGTAAAAAAAATTCCAAACCATACTTCTTATCATCTTCATCTTCTTATGAACTCCATATATCTTCTCCAACATCTCTTCTTCTTCTTCTATAGAATTCTCAAGGATCTCTCAACTATCTTCATCAACAAATAATCATAAATCACTTTGATCTTCAATGTTCTTCTTCAATCCATTCATAGATGAGGTTGGATCATCTTCAAATCCACATGCACTAATAGATAGTGCATGGTCTTCTTCAAACCACTTCATCCACTTGGTAGATATGGATGGTTCATTTTCACTTCATCCAATTAGTAACGTGAATGGTTCTCCTTTCTCTCCTCATCCACATAGTGATTGTGGATGGAACCCTTCTTCATTCCTCATACACTTAGTAATTGTGGATGGCACTTCTTTATCTCATCATGAATTGTGAAGAACATTCATGGACTTCTAACAATTTTGTGACATTGTATCTCTTTGATACAAGTCTTGGAACTTTAAGATCAGCTCTGCAATTGTCTGATTTAATATAGAAAATGTTTCAACCATTACCTCTTATGCCACTTAGTGATTCTCCTATGTGACTTGCTTCTTAGTACCATAGTCATTCTCCAACAATCACCATCAACTTGTCATTCACATATCCACTCAATCCTTGACATCTTATTGACAACATCACCATCACCATCACTTCCTTTGTCATTCACATATTGACAGCCATTGTCATCCATTCAATCCTTGACACCTTATTGACAAAAAAATGCAACACGTCACTTAATCCTTGACATCTTATTGACAACATCACCATCACAATCACTTCCTTTTTCATTCACATATTGACACCCTTTGTCATCTATTTAATCCTTGACACCTTATTGACAACAAATGCAACACGGTGCACAACACGTTCTTATTCTAATGTATTAATATATGGAGAATGGATGAGAGAAGAGTAGGATGATTCAGGGCCTGGTGATGAGCTCGTGTATGGGAGTAGAAACCCCATGTATGGGGGGAAACCTGATTACTCAACGTGGGATTGTTGTTATTGCTGTTTGTTATTACCATTGAATATTTTTCACCTTGAGTGGTGCACATGTGGTGTGTAGTGATTAATATTTTTAAGAATTTTGTAATATTGATTTGTGTCCTAGAATGGTCTGAGATTTCTTTATTCATGCATCATTTTAGTTACCAATTGTTATTGGGACATGCATCATATAAGCATGCACGAAAAAATGGGTTATGGTAAATTTTAGAACTTTAATTGTTTTCCTTGTTTGTGAGATTAAAATGAAGAATATTTCCTGTCATGAATATAAAATGGTTGTAAAAATGATGAGAATGAGAATAATTGGGTGTCTAAATAAAAAACATGATTATGATAGTGTATTTACCCTTGTTAACTAAAATCTATGAGTAAGATTGTTATGAATAGTAATAGCCCTTCAGTTTTGATCGTGTGGTGAGATCTGGGAAAAAATGTTCTGGCCAATTATGATTATTCTACTTATGTAAATTGTATTAGGTAGTGCTATGAGACCTAAGACATGTGTTTGTCATTGTAGATAATATGCCACCATGATGCTTGTCGAGGAGATGGTCGGGGGTATGGATATGTGGTCTTCATTCAGGGTTCTTAAGGCACTAATGGTTCTTGTTGAATATGAAGGGGACCATTTTTTAGAGAACATTTCTCGTTTCATGGAATTTATGGAAAGAGACCTAGGGTAGGTGGTGGAAGGCATGTCTAAGTTGAAGAGGGAGTTTCAGTTGTAGCACCCTCTAAATTTTTTTTGAGTGGGTGGGCCTAAGGGATCTAAATTATAGACTGAGTTTGTTCAGGTAATAATTTCTCATTTGGAGACTCTGACTAAGAGGAAGGATAAAATGGATACTTATATTATATAGGGATCAATATAGAACTAGGTAGTATATTCATTCATGCACTGGAAAAACTAACAGTATGTTTTGGAATGAATTCTTAGTGTGGTTCTGGGAGAACTTCTATCCAGAGATTTTGAGGTAAGAGAAAGCTATAGAGTTCATACATCTAAAATATGAGAGAATTTCAATTATGGATTATGTTGGATGATTTAAATATTTTTATTTCTTTTCACCAAAATTAGCAGTAGATGAGGCCGCAACATAGAAATGTTTTTAAGATGTAATTAAGTGAGTGATTAATTCCAATTTAAATATTTTCTAATTAAAGAAGTTTTCAAATATTATGGATTGGTTATCATAGAGGAAGGGAGCCTGATGAAGAATTAAATTAATTTACGGTTAGTTTTTATCAATCGATCAGGGTGTGAGACTTCCAAGATCCTGAAGAATCATTATGAAAACTTTATCTAAGAAAGTGTGATGTAGTGTAGGTACACAAGAAGGTCGGTTGGGAAGGTTCTTAATAGGGTGACCTTTCAGCGGGGTTGTAGGCTAAGACACTATCGTCTACACTTTCCCCAACCACTAATAGAGTGTCATTTCTATGGTATGATGCTTCACCTATAGATGTTCTACATATCACTGTGAAAAACTTGTGTTGTGGGAGTAGTAGGGTAGTGTAAGAGTGTGGGAATGGGGTCTTCTACACCATATTAGTCTGGAAGCTAGAGTACTACTGGCCATGGCTGTAACGCCCTGACACTAAAAGCCCAGAGCTGGTGCTTTACTTTATTACATTAGCATGATTACAAGGATCTGAATCCCAATGAACCAATAGTTTATTATTCTTGAAGAAACTAGATACATACATTAAAAACTTTTTACATTGGGAAAGGAATCAAAATAAGGTATATTGAAAAATCTAATAAACTGCATCCTTGAAAAATCAATAAATGATCTCTTATTTATAACTAGGGGAAGGAAAACAAATTAAAGGGGTGATATCAAATTCTTAGTAAGGGTATGAAATACAATGGAAGATATTATAAATATAAACATTAATAATGGTGAATAACTAAGAACACATTCCATTAAAAATGAACATGAATACATTATGGAAATAATAAGCGATGAATAAATAATGCATAATAAAAAAAATCATGGGTATTCTACTAGTCTAATATCCACATGAAATATAAATAATATTTTCATAATGAGGTAAATTCATATTCCAGACATCATAACCATACCATCAAGGACTCATGCAAAGACCATAAATAACCATTTCCTCAAGGCATTCTACGATGACCTAGTTTGTCTCTTGAGACCTACTGATGTATCAAGGAGCTTTAGCTTGCCCCAACTATCACATAATAAGTCATATTATTTCATATTATGAGTGGTAATAAACATACTCAACATATACAGTCATGTAGAAACATGTATATGAAATTTAAATAACATTCACCAGTCATTAATCATAAACACTAACCATTCAGAGTAATATGGTTAATGGTATCAAGATAGAAATCCACATTCATACTAATCAAAAACCCTTAATTTTTTTTTGATGATATCATAGTTGGTAAAACTATTTGAAATATAAGATTCATCAAAGTATGCTTACATAAATAATGATTCTTCTAAATGGGACCATTGAAAAATTCTTGAGGAAATAATACTTAAACATACCAAAGTGTCACATACCACCTTGAAACATTCAAGTAATAATCCCTTAGAATTTCATTAGAATATGGAGACTCTTAATATGATATAACATGTGTATTAAATACACCACAATAAATAAATATTTTGTGAATAAGGCATATATCTCATAAAATTAAATGTGGGATGAGAAAAAACCCTTTTTACTTTAGAAAGAAGAGTCCTTTTCAAAATTATTTTTATTTGTAATAAAATCAGATTGTAACAATCTACATACAAGAAGATAAATTTTATGGTCATTAAAATTATATATGAGTCTTCAATAAATTCCTATTTATGTTAAATCATTAACAAATAGTTTTTAATGAAGCTTTAGAGATAAAACATTTCAGTACGGTTTAAAGAAAATATTAAAGGATTTTAAAGAGCCATGGAATGATTACTAAAAAAATTGTTTTGAACCAAAATATAATTTCATTATAAATTTTTTTATTTTATAAAGCCAAATATGAATTAAATATATTATAGTGTGAACATCAAAATAGGTAAACAGTTTGAGAAGTCCCTTGGATTGGCTTGCATTTCAGAACAATTTTTTTAAAGATTATTTTAAAACATGTAACTCCCCATAAAATAAGGAATCCTTATGATTATTAAAAATATATAGGACATTAAAAAATAATTTATGAGGATTAAATATGAATAAATAATAAAATTAATTGAGGTTACTAGAAAATTAGAGAAACCTTAATGAAAAAGGAGGTTCAGGTAGAAAATATTTAAACCATTGTTATCAATTGAATCGTATGCCCCAAAATTAATAATCATAAAATGATACATTTATTATCATAAACATAAATATATTTATCTTATGAAACATAAATTTAAAGTATACATAAACCATACACATGTAGTATAATTGAATACGGAACATCTCTCAAAAAATGAGAGTGAGATGAAGAAACCCCTTACCTTAAGTTTGATGGTGTTCTTCACTTGGTATTAGTGTCTGGGATAACCAAATTAAATTAATTAATTAATATTTATATAACCTCTTATAAACGTAATTGATTTATTATAACATTTTATAGTTCATTCATGGCCTTTACGATGGGTTAATATTTTCAATTTCATTGTTCAGGTCTGTTTCTTTCATGGTTGGTATACTTATATAAATGAACCGATAATCATGTAAAATGAGGATGGTTGTAAAGAATTGAAGTTATATGTTAATATTTAACATATATATGGTTATATGGTTCTAAATTTTATTTGGTTACTTATATTGAAGATAAATCATTACATAAAATATTTAATGAAAACTGCTTGGGTTAATTGGCAGTTTTTGAACACAATGAACTCATTTTTCATTGTAAATAAAAATCATGTGTAAAAAAGATTCCAGAACCATATATTAGACATAATACATATATTATATTCTTTTTAAACAATAATAATGGTTTCATGACCATTATTGAAAACTATAATAGAAATTGAAAACCAATCATCTTTGAATGTGGTAAATTAGCACATTTCAAATGGTGTTTTCATTTTTTGTATAAACGAATTGGAAAGGAGAGATGATGAAGAAGTATTAATTTATCATGAAAAATAACGTAAATTTAAGGTACTAGATTCATCAGAACAACAATATTAAAGTAGGTGAGTAATAAAAAATAAAAGAAAGTAAATTAAAAATAAAAGAAACGTTGAGAGATCCCTTACGAAAATTCAGCAGCCTAACTGTGTTGCTTAAAATTTTAAAAAATGAATTGATGAAAGAAATAGGGTTATCTAATAATTATTATATAAAATTGATAGTAAGGTGAATATGGAATTACATTCCCAACATAATCTAGTTGAACGTAAAAATAATGACAAAAAATGAAATCTTGAAAAGGGGAAGGGTGGTTGATTCCCTTACCTTGTAGAGTAACTCCTAAAACCTGAAGGTTGGGTCCATGGGGGCATGTGGTCACCTTGGGAGGACTCCTAGGGAGGTAAAATTAACATTTAATTTAGGATTATGAGTTTGTAATGAAATAAAATAATGGAATGATTGTGTATTTAAAATAAATGAGAGGTATATATTAATTAATTTCAAAGGACACATCATTAATGGTTTTTGAAAAACAATAGGTTTTCCCATGGTATTATCCACTTGAGACACCTCATGTAACATTTTACTATAAAAAAGTTTACCAGAATTATATATTAATTATTACATCATTATGATGTTATTAAACATACTGATAATTCAAAACTATATTTTTACTATTTGTGAAAAAATCATATATTTTTCAAAAATCCCAAAAATTAAACCCAACCATTTTTATAAATTTAGATTTAAAAAATGAAACCAACTTTTTTAAAATAATTTTATAAATAATTTTAAGTTTATCTTTAAATAATTTCATTATTTATTCCAAAAAACAACTTCAAATCTATAACTCATTTTATAACAACTTAAGTGATTAATCAAGGTCACATAAAAAATTTCATATAACCATAAGACAATAAAGTAAAAATTTATGATTATATTTTATTAAAATATATTTCCATTTTAAATTATTAATTTAAACACAAAATTGCAATTAAAATATTTAGGAAATACCAAAATACCAATACATATACTATGATCATTTTTTCACTTATAAGATATCTAAATTATATCTGTATATTCATGGATGATGTTTCTATTTTTTATCCATTTTAATATTAATGATTATTCATAAGGGTATGTTACTATTCATAAGGGTATGTTACTATTCCACAATAAAATTTATTTGTTTTATCAGACTCTAAATATTTTACTGAATGTAACCATGTATGTTTGTTTTTTCGAAATTAAAATTATAGAAGTGTAAAAATTTTGGTAATTGGTTAGTTTATAATAAAGTGTTGTTTTTTAGAGACTCATTATTTTAGGAGTTCTATGTTAAATATATTTGTAAATTATTGGAGTGTTACATTATTCCCCCCTCAACAGAATTGTCTCCTCACTATTTGAAATTGCAGTTCAAAAGTTAAAGGTTGATGCTTGATAATTACTTTTTGGGAAACCCACATCTGAAATAGGGTTAATAAAATATCCTCCAAAAAAGAGGATAAGGGAAATGAGGTGTTCACCAAAATATTATTATTTTGAAATGGGTGACATTAGATGGAAGTAAAAACCTGGTAATGGAAGAAAAATATAACTATGAATTTATGATGGAATATGATAGAGAACATGCTCAGATGAAAGGTTTATTACTACAATACTACTAACTATTGGAAAAAAATTCATTGATATTATAGAAGATTGTGATAGTAAGAAAAAAATTATTTAACACACTTTTTGTTGAGTTGAGGAATTATTCCACACTATAAGAGTATAAATATACATTTCTATTTACAATATCATCCTTTGATTCACCATGAACTATCTATACTTCACTAATTATCACAAGTTATTCCATATGGTGAAGTAATTCATTATCCTCTAAAATAATGTACAAATATCAACATAATCTTTTTCAAAAATGGGTAAACATTCCAAAATATAATGAATAAAAACTTTAGAATGAAGGTCTCTAAATTTCCATTATTAACATATCATTAACCCTTTATCAACATAAAGAAGCTCTAAATTTTCTATTCCAAACATGTGAATAAATTCATCATGCATCCTCTTAAAATATGGTAATAACATGAATTATCGTAAAAACCATATTGGAAATATGCATTAATCCATATTCTTTATGTAAGATACATGTTATTAGATATATTCTTTAAATACAAAAGTGTTTTAAAATCTATCAATGATAGTATATAACACTTCAAGAAAATTAAATAATCAAATCTAAGGTAATAAATACTTATCTGTATCAATAATTTATTCATCATTATATCAATATCTAATATATATTAAGGGTTTTATTTCCATCAATAATGTGTTTTCTAAAAAGTTTAACTTTAGATTGAAACACTTTTTCCTTGTACCATTCATCATATGACCTCAAATACATAATTAAATAGTATTATAGTATAGTCATTAAATATCTCATAATTATTATTACAAGAATATCATAAAACCGTTCTTGAATCTGAAAATATAAATACATAATTTATTCTACTTCAACTCTAGTAACATTAAATGTTTGACCTTTATTCCTTTAGTTTTTATAGCTATATTTCCATGATTCTTGGGATTTTTATTTGTGTAGTTCCCTATATCCTTACAGTTTAAGCTTTTAATATAATTAAAATCATTCATTATCATGAAATTATGAGCATGGTGGCCTTTTTCTCCACACATTAAGAAAACTCCATTTCCTCTTAAGCATATATCACGGTGTTTCCTTCCACAACTATCACATGTGGGAAAATAATTCTTTCCCTTATTCCATATATCCATCTTTTTTCCAGTTTTCCTCTTCTTCTATTACTTCTTCCCTAATACAAAATACATAAAAAAATCTCTTTACCTTTATTATTTGTGCGAGATACTATATTTTAATGTGATTAGAATGTTTGAGATATTATTTCCCATTGAAATACTAACTTAAAATCAACAAAGATGTGATCATTCTTACTTCTTAAATTATATGGTTTGTTCTCATTCTCATTCATCTCACTAGTCTTCATTTATAAATAACGGAATATAGTAGATTAAATATTGAATCATCAAGTGTAATAAAAAATTATAAAAACAATTTAGCATAAATTGAAATCCTATACACAACTAATCTCATAATCATATACATTGTTTATTTGAGGAAAAAAATTTCATTTAACTACTTCATAATGGTTTGTAAAAAAAATTTAAATTATCCTAATCATATCCCCCAAGAGTATCAAACCAGGTCTGTAGTAAGGTCCATTGTTGTGTAACATGATACCCCAGGTCAAGCTCAAAACTTATTTTTGGATTTGTTACTCCTAGGTAATATGTTCCCAAACCACATCCACTTATAGTACCCGTACATGGATGTATTTGATAGAAAGTTCCATATAATATATTCTCTAAAAAATTTTCAGAATGTTCTTTTATTTTTATGCACAATTTTTATCTTAGGGTTTTTCCCTAAGCTACGACTTATAAATCTAGTTTCCCTAGGGTCTATTAAACTTCCATTGATTCCAACTACAATGCTTGTACCCCAGAATACTGGATATGGTCTATTAATTTGATACATTGGCATGATTAAAAGAAATAAAATCCCAAAATACCAATCATTTTAGTAGTCTTCAATAAACTAGATATAAACTTACAACCCAATTTACACTGGGAAAGGAAACAAAATAAGGTACATAGAAAAATCTAATAAAATGAACCCCTGAAAACGCAATAAATGATATATTATTCATAATATGGGGAAGGAAAAAAATGAAATGGGTGAGATAAAATTCTCAGTAAGGGTATGAAATACAATGGAAGATATCATAAACATAACCATTATGCATGGTGAATAACTAAAAACACATTCCTTTAAAAATAAACTTGAATACATTATGGAATGAATAAGATTTGAATAAATAATTACATAATAAAAAATAGTGATAGTTATTATACTAGTTTAATATCCACATGAACTATAAATTCTATTTTTATAGAGGTAAAATCATATGTCGAAAATCATAACCATACAATCAAGGCCTTCTTACAAGACTGTAAAAAACCATTTTGTGAAGGCCTCGTGCCAAGACATAGTTTGTCTCATGAGAACTAAAGATGCATGAAGGGGATATAGTGTGCACCACCCATCACATAATATTTCCAATTAACTTTTATTATGAGCGAGGATAACCATAAAAAACATATAAATTTATATTTTGACTGACATATGAAATGTAAACAACATTCTGTAGTCATTAAACATAAAAATTAACCATTCTAAATAATATGGTGCAGGGTATCAAGATAGAACATACACATTAAAATTTATTAGAAAACCTTAAACAACATATTTTGTAGATAATATAATCCAATATAATCCTATATTAAATAAAAGATTCAAAAAAGGATTTTGACATAAATAAATATACTTTTAAATGGGACCATTGAAAATTTCCTGAGGAAATAATCCTTAAACACTCCAAAGTGTCACATACCACCTTGAAAATGTCAAATCATAATCCTTTAGAATATCATTAGAATAATTATACTCTTGATATGATATATCAAGGTCTGTAAATACACCACAATAATGAAATAAGTTTGGGACTAGGTATATATCTCCTATTAGTTAAAGTGAGATGAGAAAAATCCTTTTGTGTTGGAGATAAGATTTATTTTGAAAAATAATTTTTATATGTCATAAAATATTATTGGAAAGATTTAAATCCCTGAAAATAAAAGGGATGGTCATTGAAATGATATTTGAGTCTTAAATAATGTATTCGTGAGGTGAAATATTTTACAAAGTTATTTTAACGAAGATTTAGAGACAAAACATTTTAGTTCGGTTTTAGGAAAATATTAAAAAAATTTAAAGTGAAAAGGAATGTTTTTTTTCATAAACTAGAAATGAACAAATTTATTTTTTGTTTTAAAATTTTGATTTTAAAAATATAAATATGGATTAATATAAATTATAGAGTGAACATCAAAATAGGAAAGAATTTCGATAAGTTCCTTGAATCAGATTGTATTTCCGAACAATTTGTTTTTGAAATATTCTTTTATAACATTTAAATCCCCATAAAATAAAGAAGGAATATTATTATAACACATATATATAACATTAATATAGAAATTATGAGGAGTACCTTGGAATAAATAATAATTTCATTATGGTGGGTAGAGAATAAGAGCAACCTGAATGAAAATGGTGGTTCGGTTAGAAAATACATAAAACATTGAAATCAATTGAGTCATATTCCCCAAAGTTATTAATCTTAAAATGATACATTTATTATCAATAACATAAATATATTCATGATATGAAACATAAATTGGCATTATACATATCCAGAGACAAGTACTTGTAGTGAATACATAATATCTCACAAAAATTGGAGTGAGATGAAGAAACCCCATAGCTTATGTCTGATGGTGTTATTAACATGGTCTTATTGTCCTGGATTACCAAATAATATTTTTTAATTAATATTTAAATAACCTATTCTACTTAAAAATGATTTATTATAACCTTATTAAATACATTCATGGATTTTTGATGCATTAAGAAGTTCAATTTCATTGTTCGAGTCTATTTGTTTCAGAAGTGGTATACTTATATTCATGAATGGAGAATCTTATAAAATGTGGGTGGTTTTAAATAAGGGAAGTTATATGTTTTCAGTGAAAATTCATTAGGTTACATGGTTTTAAATTTAATTTTGTTTCTTGGAGTGAAGATTAATCATTATATAAATTATTTAATGATAACAGTTTCGGTTAATTTGTAATTTTTCAACACAACGATCTCATTTGGATTTATAAATCAAAACCATGTGTAAAAAATGATTCCATAACAATAGATGATACATAATACATATAATTTAGTCTAGTTCAACCATAATAATGGTTTCATGACTAGAATTGAATATGATGATAGAAATTGAAAACATATATGTCCTTGAATGTGGTAAGTTAGCAAATATCAAATGTTGTTTTCATTTTTAGTAAAAAAGTAATGGGAAAATTTAAATGAAGAAGAATTATTACATTATCATGAAAAACATATAGTACATGTATGTTATAGGATTCATCAAAACAATAGTATTAAAGGAGGTGAGGAAAGAATAATAAAATGAAGAACATGAAAAAATAGAGATCCCTTACGAATATTTGGATGCCTAGCGGTGCCGGTTTAAATTTCATAAAATATTTTGATTAATGAAAATACGTTCTGTAATAATTATTACATAACATAGAAATTAATCAGAATATTTAATTACATATCTGAACATAATCCAATTGAAATTAAAAATCATAACATAAAACGAAATCTTGAAAAAGAGAAGGGTGGTAGATTCTCTTACTTTGAAGAGAAACTCCTTAAACATGATGTTTGGGACATTGGGGGCATCAGGACACCGTGAGAGGAATCCTAGGAAGGTAAAACTACCATATATTTTATTATGGTGAGTTTGAAATGAATGAAAACTAAGAAATGAGTGGGTATTTATAGTAAATGTGATTGACTTTTTTATTAATTTCAAATGACACCTCATTAGTGGTTTTTGAAAAACCATGGTCTTGCCAATGGTATTTTCCCATCGTATTTACAACATGGAACACAAAATGTCACTTTTGACTTTACACAATCCTACCATCATTTTATATTAATTATTACATCATTATGATGTCATCAAACATTCTGAAAACTCAAAATTGCATTTTACTATTCACAAATAATTCAAGTATTTTATAAAAATCCACAAAATTCAACCCAACCATTTTTCGACATTTAGAATAAAAATATGATATCAATTTTGTAAAAATAATTTTCAAAATATTATGAATTTAGTTTTTATATAAAATAATAATTTATTCCAGAAAATAACATTAAAAAAGTACTCGTTTTATCACACCTTAAAAAATTCATCAAGGTCCTATATAATTATCTTATAACCATTAGACAATAACATAAAAATTTATTATTACATTCTATGAAAATAAATTTACAATTTAAATTATTAAATTAATCATAAAATTTTAATTAAAATATTTAGGACATATATCAATACCAACACTTATTCTATGATCATCTTTTCACTTATAATATGTTAAATTGTATTCATACAATCATGGGTGAAGTATCTTTTTTTTCCAATTTACTATTCATTACTATTCAAAAGGGTATGTTACTATTCAAAAGGGTATGATACTATTCATCAAAAATTACATTTTTCTTGTTAGATTCTAAATATCTTATTGAACACAATCGTGTTTGTATGTTTTTTTAAAATTCAAATTACAGAAGTGAAAAAATTATGTTTATTGGTTATGTTATAATAAAGTGTTTTTTTGTAGAGACTCACTTATTCATGCATTCTATATTAAATATATTTTTAAATTCTTAGTGTGATTCATTATTCCCCCCTCAATAGAATTTCATCCTTGCAATTAGAAATTGCACTTCGAAAGTTAAAGATTAATTCTTGAAAATTCCCTTGTGGGAAACCCACATCAGAAATCGGTTAACAAAATATCCTCATAAAATAGGATAAGGGAAATGAGTGGGTCACCAGAGAAAAATATACTTTCAAACGGGGTTAAATTAGTTGAAAGTAAAAACCTAGTAATGGAAGAAAAATCATAATATGAAGTTATGATTGAAGATGATTGAGAACATGTTTATATAAAAGTTTGATTACTACAAAACTATAAACTAATAAAAAATCATCGATATTATCAAAGATTATAATAATAGGAATGCATTTTTTTAAGACACATTTTGTTGATTTGAGGATTTATTCCACTCTATATGAGAATAAATATACATTTATATTTACAATATCTTCCTTTGATTGCACCATGAACTATCTATACTTCATAAATTATCACATGTTACGCCATATGGTGATGTAATAGATTAACCTCTAAAATCATATACAGACATCATCTTAATCCATTTCATAAATGGGTAAAAATTCAAAAATAAAATGATTCAACACTTTAGAATAAAGGTTACTAAATTTACAATATTAATATATAATTAACCATTAATAATCATGTAGTAGCTCTAAATTTTCACATTCTAAACATGTGAATATCTTTATCATGTATCCTCTTGAAGTATGGTAATGACATGAATTTTAGTAAAACCATATTGGAAACGTGAATTATTATGTATCCCTTATGTAAGATACATGTTATTGGATATATTTATTAAATCCAATTGTATTGTAAACTCCATTGATGATAGCATAGACCACTTCTATGAAAGTAAATAAACAATTCCCAAGTACTCAATACTTATCTACCTGAATGGCCCGAAGGCCTTCATTTTTATTGATTTTCGATAACCCCCCTTTCATGGGATGAGGTGGAACCCTTACAAGGCCAGTAGGCTTAGATATTACATGTCCTATAGGCTTATGAGATTACATGACCCGAAGGTCTTAGGGAATTCAACCAGACTATCTAAAAGTAACGACCCCTCCCTAGCATCTGCATAATGATAGTAGCTCTCCACCTTCACATGGTCGTCTGGCTAGGATTCTTGTGCAAGCACAAGCTGGTCCTGTTGTCATAGCCATACCCTCTCATTCTAACAAATCCATTTGGCTCTACTCTGGTGAGTGCACCTACTCTGAATCCTCTTATGGGGCTGCTCCTTTTTTGTAGTGTGTTTGGGGAAACTATTTGTGTCCTGAAGGCCTTGAAGTGGCCCAAAGGCCTTTAATGTGGCCCAAAATCCCTACTAACTCGAAGGCCTGGGTGTACCTAAAGACTTAAGGACTCCAAGTCCAAATTTTTGTCCCAAGGTTAATAGTTCCATCTACTATAGTACAGAATAGTAACTGTTACAGTAACTGCTACATTGTATAACTCTACTACAGTACTGCATAGTATATAGTCCTACTACAGTACTTCACAGTGTACAGTTCTTTTACAGTACTGCACAATGTATAGTACTGCTACCTTACTGCTACAGTAATGGAAATATGCCTCTACCTGGTTTTGAACATGGGTCTTGTGGATGCACTTAAGGATACCTCACCAACTGGGTTGAGTCTCATGTGCAACACATTACTTATCTCTATCAATCATTTCATCATCATTATCTCATCATTAGATATATATTAAGGTATTTTTCCCCCTATCATGGGTTTTCTAAAAAGTTAAACTTTCTATTGAAACACTTTTCCCTTGTACCATTCATCATACAACCACAAATGCTTAATGAAATAGTACTGTAGTACAATCCTTATATATATATCATAATTATTATAAAAACAATATCATAACAAAGTTTATGAGTCCAAAAACAAAAATACATTATTTATTCTACTTCAGTTGTTGTAACATTATATGCTTAACCTTGATCCATTTACTTTTTCAGAGCAATATTTCCATGTTGCTTGTGACATTAATTTTCATAATGCAATATATCAATACAGTAGAAGCATTGAATATAAGAAAACTCATTTATTCTCTTGAAATTATGAGCATGGTTTCTTTTTTCTCTACACATAAAGACAAATCATGTTCCTCTTAAGCAAATACAAATGTGTTTCCATTAACAATTATCATATGTGGGAAGATACTTCTTTCCATTCTTCCCTTTATCAGTCTTTTTCCCAGTTGTCATATTCTTCCCATACTTCTTCCCAAAGCCAAAATACATATATAACTCTTTATCCTTATTATTTGGATATTATACTATATCCTCATACTATGAGAATGTTTGAGATATTTTTCCCCATCTAAATATTGGCTTTAACTCATCAAAGACATGATCATTATTAATCATTGACCTATGTTTTTTTGTGGTTCTCATTCCTTTATCTTGGCTTTATTTACAAATAATGGAATATCCTTGATTAGATTATTAGTCATAATGTATAATATCAAATTATAAAAATACTTATCATAAATTTAAATCGTATATACAACTAATCTCATAATCATAACATGGTTTCTTTGAATAAAATAATTACAATTAATTATATCATAATGGTTTGTAAAGAAAAATTTAATTATCCAAATAATATCCCCTAGGTGTGTCAAACTAGGTGCGCAGCAAGGCTCATTGTCGTATACCAAGATACACCGAGTCAAGCCCAAATTTGTTTTCTAGGTTGTTACTCTTATATACATTTGTGCCATAAAAACATCCACATGTAATATCCAGACTTAAATTTATTTACTATAAATATCAACACGATGTATTCCATATTGAAATTCCAGGACGTTCTTGTATATATATCCTCAAATTATATCTTAGGGATTTCTTCCCTAATCTCTTTTTTCTAAATCTAGTTTCCCGAACTTTTACTAAACATCCTCAGATACCAACTGTAAAGATTATAAGTATTCAAATCCCAAAGGACCAGTTATTTTATTAGTCTTGAAGAATCTATATCTATATATGGGACTTATTTTAAATTGGGAAAGGAAACAAATTAAGGTACATTGAAAAATCTAATAAACAGCATCCTTGAAAACTCAATAAATGATATCTTCTTCATAAACTAGGGAAGGAAAACAAATGAAAGGGGTGAGATAATATTCATAGTAAGGGTAAGAAATATAATAGAATATATCATAAACATAGAAATTAGTCATGGTGAATAACTAAAAACACAAGTCTTTAAAAATAAACCTGAATAAATTATGGAAATAATAAGAGATGAATAAATAATGTCATAATAAAAAAAATCATGGGTATTCTAATAGTATAATAAACACTTTAACTATCAATACTATTTTCATAGAGTGAAATGAGTATTTAGGAAATCATAACCATACCTTCAAGGGGTCATACCAAGAACATAAATAACCAATTCATCAAGGCCTCATGCCAAGACCTAGATTGTCTCATAAGACATAATGATGCATAACAAGGATATATTGGGCCCCACCCATAACATAATTAGTCGGATTCCTCCCTATTATGAGTTTGAATAAACATAAACAACATATACATTCATAATGGAAAAAACATATGAAATGTAAATAACTTTCCAAAATAATTAAACATAAACAATAACCATTCAGAGTAATATGGTGAATGGTATCAAGATGGAACATCCACTTTCAAAATAATTAGAAACACATCAACAAAATATTTTTTATATGATATCATAGGAGGTAAACCTCTATTAAATAAATTATTCATCAAAAGATGTTGACATATATATAGATACTTTTAAATGGAACCATTGAAAAATTCATGAGAAAATAATCCTTAAACATTCCAAAGTGTCTAATTCAACTTTGAAATAAATTAAATCACAATCCCTTATATTATATTTTAAATAATTATAATCTTTTTATGATTTAAAGGGTTTTTACATACAACACAAAAAATATATAAGTGGTGAATAAGAAATATATCTCAAAAAAGTTAATGTGAGATGAGAAAACCCCTTCATACTTTAGAAAGAAGAGTTCTTTTGGAAAATCATTCTGATTTGTCATAAAAATATTGAAACATGTATATCATAGAAAGTAAGAGGTAAAGTAATTTATATTATATTTTGTCTTAAATAAAGCCTTATTTAGGTGAAATCATTTTAGAAGAGTTTTTAAATAAGCTTTAGAGATAAAATATTTTAGTGCGATTTAAGGAAATTATTAAAGGATTTTAATGTGCCATGGCGTATTTTCATTTATAAAACTAGAAATTAAAAAAATAGATTTTTAATGTTAAAATGTGTTATTTAGGAAAGATTAATATGGCTTAAAATATATTATTGAGTGAATGTTAAAATAGGAAAGAATTTTGAGAAGTTCATTGAATCAGCTTGCATTTCAGAAAAATGATTTTTGAAATATTCTTTTAAAACATATAAATACACAAAAAATAAAGAAGTAATATGATTAGTAAAAATATATGGAACATTAAAACATAATTTATTAGGAGTAAATATTGATAAATTATAATTTCATTGAGGTGAGTCTAGAATAAGATTAACCCGAAAGAATATGGAGCTTTAGGTAAAAAATACATAAAATGTTGTAAGCAATTGAATCATATGCCCCAAAATTAATAATCCTAAAATATTAAATTTAATATTATTAAAATAATTATATATATGATATGAAACATGAACGGCCCATATAAATACACAATACAAAAGTATTAGTAGTGTATACAAAATATCACACAAAAATTGGAGTGCGATGAAGAAACCCCTTACAGTTAGTCTGCTGTTGTTCTTCACTTGATCTTACTATCCTAGATAACCAGATTAAATTCATTAATTAATATTTTCAGAACATATTATACATTTAATTTATATTTTATAACCTTATTATGAACATTCATGTCCTTTTGATGGGTTAATAAGGTCAATTTCACTGTCCGAGGAAGTTTGTTTCATGATAGGTATACTTATATAAATGAATGAAGAATCATGTAAAATGAGGATGGTTGTTCCCAATTAATTTTATATGTTATTAGTGAAAATAAATAAGGTTAAATGGTTTTAATTTTTATTTGTTTACTTGGTTTTAAGATGAATCATTATATAAATTATTTAATGATAATAGTTTGGGTTAATTGGCGGTTTTTGAACACAATGAATGCATTTTTCCTTATAAATCAAAACCATGTGTACAAAAAGATTCCAAAACCATATACGATACATAAAAAATATATTATAATATTTTTAAATCATAATAATGGTTTCATGACTATAATTTATGATGATAATTGAAATGGAAAACCCAACGTCCTTGAATGTGGTAAATTCAGACATCTCGGATGGTGTTTTATTTTTTAGTATAAAATAATGGGAAAGATGTGATGATGAAGAATTATTCCTATATCATGAAAAAATTTCATTACATGTATAGTACTGTATTAATCAAAACATTAGTATTAAATGAGGTGATGAAAGAAAAATAAAATAAAGGAACCTGAAAATAGAAGAAAAGTTGAGAGATCCCTTAAGAAAATTTGGCAGCCTAACGATGTCACTTAAAATTTCATAAAATATTATGATGAAACAAAAAGGGGTATCTAATAATTCTTAGATGAAATGGAAATTAGAATTAATATGTAATTACACTTCTTAACATAATCCAAATAAAATTAAAAATAATAACATAAAATAAATACAGGAAAACGAGAAGGGTGGTAGATTCCCTTACCTAGTAGAGTAACTCCCAAAACATGAATCTTGGGACCTTAGGTGCATGATGACACCTTGGGAGGACTCATAATGAAGTAAAAAATAACAAATAATTGATTACTATGAGTTTGAATGAATTAAATCTAATGAATTAGTGGGTATTTTTAGTAAATGAGAGGGAGTTTTGTATTATTTTCAAGGGACACCTCATTAGTTGTTTATGCAATACCATGGTCTTTACAATGGTATTTTCTCATTTAAGTAACCAATTTGGAAAAAATGTCATATTTTATTGTAAAAAAATCCTCCAGATTTTTATAATAATTATTACATAATTATGTTTTCATTAAACATACTGAAAACTCGTAATTGTAGTTTTACTATTCTAGAAAAATTCTAGTATTTTAGAAAAATCTCAAAAATTCTGCCCAACAATTTTTTGACGTCTAGTATTCAAAAATGAAATCCATTTTTATACAATAATTTTCTAAATTTTTTTAATTTAATTTTTAAATAAAATCATAATTGTTTCCCAAAAAACATGTTTAAAACTATAACTCATTTTATAACAACTTGATAAATTAATCCAGGTCCCCTAAAAGGGAAGGCATTGCCTTTATAAAAGTAAAAAAACACAATAGAGTATGCAATAGTAGAATGCACTAAGTGAAACTGAATACAAAAGTATCTGCTGAATGTAGATGGGCTAGTAGACAAACCAAACAGTAAATTATAGTACAACTAAAAAACTAGTACAACTGCAGAAATGTAAAGCAGAAACCACTGAGTCGTCCTCCGAGAATCCCACCTCAAGGGTGGGTACAGATGGTCTCTTCAGCACCTCGGGTCCGTCTGTTCGCTCAGTGTATGTCCCGCCAAGTGGTACAGCTAAGCTATCGGACCCACGTAGGATACTAGACCATTTACTCTATTAGACCCACGTAGGATACTAGAACAGAAGTCAAACTGTCAGACCCACATAAGATACAAGAATATTAACCATCGTCATTGAACCCACATAGGATTCCAGTATGGTAGTCATAGTCTCCCAACCAACGTAGGATTCTAGGTTGGTATTCATTATCGCCGAACCCACAGAGGATTCCATTACGGTAGTCATTGCAGTCGCAACCAGCTCTAGGGTTCCTGAAAAAATCACACTCAATTCCAGGAGGGTCCACTCCTCGAGAAAAGGGGTCGAAAAATCAAAAGTCATGAAGTCCAGAGTTGATGTATCCCAATGTTCCATCTCATCAAAAGGTACCCAACGCGAAAATGACACGTTAATCAGACGCACGGTCTGAGAGTTATTAGAATTTTTTCTCTGGGGGCCCGGTTGGATATATGATTGTTACAAACTCGGACATTTTCCAAATTTGTCCAAAACTCACTTAGAGTATCACAAAAGTACCGACACATCATGAGGGTCCCAGTGCCGCAGACGACGCATCGATCGGACTTGCGGTCATTGAGTTATTCACCTTTAAGTGAAAATGGGCTTGGCCCGTTAAGCCCAGTGGGCTGGCAGGCCGGGTCAACCTAGTTTTGGCGGGTCCGACAAGGAAGAGGGTTGGACCGGCCAATTGAATCCTGTGGCCCAGCCCTGTGGGGCGCGGCCCGACCCCACTGGCCGCGGCTCGGCTGGCTGGCCGAGCGGCCCAGCCTGGGGGGGCCGAGTGGTTCGAGGGGGGCACGACCCAACCCCCCCCCCCCCCCCCCCCGCTTTCCCAAACCGGCGGTGCCAAGCGGCGCCACCCTCAAATCCGGCCGACCAGTCATCTCGGCGTAAGAAGCCCGCTCCGGTGGGCCGTGGTCTTACTGTGCGTCAACTTTGGGTGCCACGGCTCATTAACCCAGCTGGCCGACGAGCCGACTGGTTTGCCACCGAAGCGGCCCGCAGAGCGTAGTCTGTGGTCCTCCACAGTGCGGGGCCCCTTGTGGCGTCGTAGTATTCTTTCAGACCTATCGGATTTAGGAGGGCGGTTCTTCCTCGGCCAAGCGGCCTGCTATTTTAGGCCATGATTCTTCCACACGTGGCTTGCGCACGACCACCGCTTTCGTTCGTCACCACCTTCCCAATAAGATATCCATCACAAATAAAAGATACTACGGTGGGTCGTCAGGCCGTGTCTGTTTGACCCACGCCCTCCGTGTTATCCGATATCAACTGGCCATAAACAACCATTCGAATTCAACAAAGAAAAGAGTATAATTTTATCAAACAAAAATTTTACAATTCCCCTACCTCGAAATAATATTTGCGGTAGTCGGGTGTCGTAGAAGACAACGTCACGGGGAGACAACGTCAACTCGTTGATGTCGGGGAAGAAAGACTCGAGGATGGAGCGTCGTCGGCATTCCTTACGGGTGGCTCCTTCTCCTTTGGCTTGGTTGATGATCGAAGGAAGGGATCTTCATTCTTCAGTGGTTCTTCATTGGAAGGATGGTGTTCTTCGTTCAAGAGAGGAACTCCTTCAAATTTTCAGGAGCTCTCCCAAAATATTTTCCAAGGAAATATTATGATAGACTTCTCCCAATTTTAATTAATCACCAATAAATTCAAAATAATTCAAAAGATATGTGCTAAATTAATTAATAAGGTTATTAATTACATTAGTCAGCTTCTTTATGTTTGGGAGGTGGAGAGGCTTCACTTTAAAAAGGGAAGGTGTCATAATAAATACAAGGGGAGTTAAATGGGGGGTTTAAGTGGAGTTATGTGGAGATGAAAGGTACAGGACATGTGTGGGTCCCACCACACTAAATCCTATCATGAGAGGTTAAGTGGGTGTGGGACCCACTTATAACTCCACTTGGGAGGAAAAAACTACAAGATATAAAATAAAATTTTGTTGCACAATTTTATTTATTTTATTCTAAATCCCCAAAATTAACTTTCAACTCGTATAAAATGCAACTACGGTAAAGGTCCCCTTAAGAGAATACTGGCACTGTGAGTTCATCGGTGCCCTCATATTTCAATTCCATGAACCGGTTCAAAAGATAGAAAAATATGCTCGTACGTTCACTAAACATACCCGAACTAAACTTCAGAAATTAATTCCGGGCACACCGGACCTCAGAATCAAGTACCGTCAGAAACAGAAGACTCGTAAAATTATAAAGTATTTAAGAAAAATAATTTCTTTGAAATTGATGGGACTTTGCATTACTCCCACCTCAGGGATTTTCGTCCCCATAAAGCTACAACTCACACTAACGAAACAAATGAGGGTACCGTACACTCATCTGAGCCTTCCGCTCCCAAGTTCTCTCTTGGAGGTTCCCGTGATTCCTGCAAATGCGCACCAGAGGAATCGACTGGATACGTAGGACCCACTCCTATCGATCCTTGATCTCCACTAGTACCTCTATAAATGTAGCCCTGTCATCGATTTCCAGCTCCCCGTGATCGATGATGTGGGATGGGTCATGTGCGTATGTCCTCAACTGAGATACGTGGAAGGCGCCATGCACCTAGTGCATCTGAGGTGGAAGGGCTAGGTGGTATGCCACCTCGCCTACTCTACTGAAGACATGGAATGGTATGATGAAACGCAGAGATAACTTTCCATCCAAGCCAAATCTCTATAGACCTCATCAAGATGAGACCCATAGAAAGACGTGGTCACCATCCTCAAACTCCAATGGTCTCTGTCTCCTATTAGCATAGGACTTCTGTCTGCTCTGTGCAGTCTTCATCCACTCATGGATGATCTGCACCTTCTCCATCATAGCCTGAACTGTCTCTGGTCCTAAAAGTGCTAACTCCCCAGGGTTAGTCCAGCACAGTGGTGATCTACAAGGTTGGCCGTATAGTGCCTCATATGGTGTCGTCCTAATGGTGGAGTGGTAGTTGTTGTGGTATGAAAACTCCACAAAGTGTAAGTGATCCTCCTAGCCATCGCAACCCATACTCGGGGCCTGTGCCATGATTACCCCAATCCCGCCTTCTATAGGCCAGGGGATGGTGACTAGCACCAAAGGCATAAATCTCAACAAAAAGGAAAGGCATTGCCTTTATTAAATGAAAGCACACACAAACAGAGTACAATTAGAAGCTACACTAAGTAAGTAGTAAAAAAAATGTGCTGAAAGTACAAGGGGCCTGAAATACAAGCCCAAAAGAAAGTTAAAACTACAACTGAAAGTAAAGTAAAACTCAAAGGACAATAGCTGAATGGTGACAAGTACCTCCTGGATCGTCCTTCAGGTTCCTACTAGAAGGGTAGGTACATATGTCCTCCTCATCACTCCACGTCTGTCTGTATCCTCAGGGAACCGACTCGTTGTGAGATCCACCTCTGGGTACAGACTCGTCATGAGATCTACCTCCAGGTACTGTCCATCTCTACAAGCCTTAACCACGATCAGTGATGTTCGTCATCTGCAACCAACACAACGAGGTGCGGGAAAAGCCCATGCAGGGGTGAGTATACGATACTCAGTAGGGACCCCGAGAACCTTAGGGTCTCACTAAAATCCAACAAGGATAATCACAAATAAATTTCTCAACAGATAATCCTTACTTAGGTATAAGCCCATAATTATACCTATGTTACCATGTAACCCATCTTAGCCATGACGTATCACACAGATATGAAGTCGACGGATAACCAATACTTAAGAATATTCCCACACATATATGTAAGTTATTTAGTAACCCATCTCAATCATGAGGAAAACACAAAGGTCAAGGACTCAGCTCAAACAAGTCTTTTTCATTATTGTAACCATAACTGCTGAAGATCTCCATCTCTGACGAGTACAGTGATCCTGTCACGACTCCGAGGTACTGCTCTCTAACCTAAGACTGCTGAGGTACTCCTCCTGTCAAGTACCGCGGGTCAGCCACCTCACAAAGTAGTGCTCCTCCGCCATGGGTCTGCCACCACACACAGTAGTGCTCCCCCTCATAGCCTACTAAGGTAATCCTCTTGTCGATTACTGCGGGTCTTCCACATCACAAAGTAGTGCTCCTCCACCATGGTTCTGCCACCTCACAAAGTAGTGCTCCCCACTGGGCTATGCAAGTCACTCCGAATCAAGTCGGACAAGCATTCATCAGGTCTCAGCCAGCTACATGGTCTCTGTACTCCCTACATTCTTCTCTGAGAGGGTCCACTCCACGAGCTACAAGTCGATACTTCATGTATCAAAAAGTCCCACAAAGAAGTATCTCAATGGACCGCCTCATCATAGGGGTCTCAATGCAAAGACGGGGCGTTAATCGGATGCCCGGTCTGTGAGTTATTAGCCTTTTTATCCCAGGGGCCCAGTTGGTTTCATGCACGAACCAACCTGACCATATATAAATTGTACCCCGAAATCACATAGGGTATACTCATAGGGACTGTTTCTCAATGTGATCACCAATGCCGCTGGTGGTTTTTCAAACAGACGACTGGTCTGAAAGTTATCGGCTTTTCCGTTCTAGGGGCCCGGTTGGATTTTGGGTACAACCCAACCCATACATAATCCAACTGCGTCCAAATCTCTAGAAAAGTAAGCCCAAAATTCCGTCTCACTAAAAGGAATCCAACAAAGTTGACATCACGTCAATCCGACGTCCGGAGCTCAAGTTATAGGCGTTTCCGCTTCGAGGGCCTGGTTGGTTTTGGGTTCGAACCAACTCGGCCATAAACAAAGTTCTCCAAAACCTTGAGTGTAATATAATAAAATTAGCGTCTCGATCCAAGGATTCCATTGCAACTGACAGTGCATCGATCGAAGGTCTGTATCCCACGTTATGGGCGTTTGAACAAAACTGCCTGAAAATAGGGGGTTCTGGGCCCAGACCGACCCGGCCCAAGACCCCCTGGGTCGGCCCGAATCGGGTCGACCCGACCCGGGTTCGGGTCCGGCCAATTAGGGCGCGGCCCACGTGGCCAGCGTGGAGCGGGGTGTTACAACTCCCCGGTTGAACGAAACTGGCGTGGTTTAATGCCGCGCCGCCCAATCCGAAACAGCTTCTGACATTCCGGTTCTTCCTCCTCTGCCGCGGCTCAGCTGCGGTAGTTTTCTCCGGCGGCGTGCCGCTGCCGCCTTCTGCAGACCATCGGACGCGCTTCAGTGGTCCGTTTTTCCTACCGTCTTCGCCAGCGGTGCTCCCGGGACCTGCTCTTCAATACGACGACTTTCAAACATCATTGCGGTCCAGTCACACCATCACCGTCAATCTGCGCACCAACAACAATCTGTGGAGGGCTGTTGGGCCGTGATGTTTCGGCTCGCACCCTTCGTGTTAGGTGTTACCATTGTAAAGATTAAAAAAAGATTTTATTATGAATAAACATTGAATTTTACTTAAATAAAATTGAATCAAAACATTCCACAACCTCTTAAATGAGTTGTATCATACGAATGTTCCCATCCCGCAATTTAAAAAAAACATTCACAGATCAACTCAATATTGAGTTGTTCTGTGTTCTTTGTTTAGAAGGAAACAACCATGGGAAAAAGAAAATAATATCATTCTCAAATGATCCCCTACCTCAAAATTAACGTCCACATCGTCGAGTCACAGAAGTCGAACATCGCAGAAGAACAGTATCGATTCCATCGACGTCGGAAGAAGAAGAAGAACGTTGTCGAGGGCGTCGGTCTCCACAGCAGACATCCCGTTCTTCGTCAGAGGGAGGACCCTTTTCGTCTCTTGAGCTCTCCACAAAAATCCTCCCAACATAATGAAATCCAAGACTATAACAAAAGCAAGGCTCTCCCATAATATTCCATTGCCTTTTTAATTCAAATTAATTCGAATAACCCATACATTAATTAAGAGAGTTGGAAAATATTAATGGGAGAGAGGGGAAGGTGTAAAGGCTCCTCATATTAAATGAGGGGAGTTCTCAAAAAATTAAATGAATGGGGTGTTAGGGAATTTGAAGGAGGTGGGGGCTTGAGTGGGCCCCACCCCAAATCCCTCACAAGGAAGAGGGGAAATAAGTTGTGACACAACTTTATTTTCCATAACACATAAACCTTCAGTAAAGAAAAAAATAAAATTGTAAAACAAATTTATTTTTATTCTCCACATTTTTAACAACTCCCTCTGAGAAAATGAAAATCCAGGAAAGGGGTTCCTAAGAAACTACCAGCGCCATGGTTTTATCAGTGCCCTCGAATTTTTATTCCGAGCACCGGTTCAAAAGTTAGGAAAACCCGCTCGTTCGTTCACTAAACGTACCCGAGCTAAACTTCAGGAATTGATTCCAAGCACATTGGGCCTCAGAATCAGGTGCCGTCTGAAACTGCAGACTCGTAAAATTCCAAAGAAATTAATAAAAAAAAATTCCCTGAAATTTCGGGTCTTTACATTACTCCCACCTCAGAGATTTACGTCCCCGTAAAGCTATAACACAAACTAGAAAAACAAAAGTGGTACTGAGCACGCATCTGAGCCTTCTGCTCCCATGTGCTCTCCTGGAGGTTCTCGTGCTGCCAGTGAATGTTCACCCGAGGAATCGACCATTCACACAGGACCCGCTCCTCTCGATCCTCGATCTCCACTGGAACCTCCGTGCATGTCGCCCTGTCATCGACGTCGAACTCCCTGAGGTTGATGTTGTGTGAAGGATCATGCACGTATATCCTCAACAAAGGTACGTGGATGATTTCATGCACCCAGAGCAACTGAGGTGGAATGGTTAAGCGGTAAACCACCCCGCCTACCTTTATGAGGACCTAGAACGGTCCGTTGAACCTCAGAGATAAATTTATGCCTTGGACACATCTCTATAAACCTCATCAGGGTGAGACCCGTATAAGGATGTGGTCTTCATCCTCGAACTCAAGAGGCCTCCTTTTCCTGATTAGAACATAAACTCAAAACTCCCGCTGCCACGAGGGTAAGGTTGACTAACTCAAGAGTGATCGATCACACCCTCCTATGCATGAGTTTGTTCTGTGTTGCCTAGGGTATCCTTTTCACCGACCAAGGAAAACCCATCCCAACGTTGTAGATTAACCACAACCGTTTTCCTAATATATTCAATATGAGCATGAACTGTGAATCCAATCCATACCAACATCGACGTCGTAAGTCCTCGACGTTGTCACCAAGAAATTCCAACAGAAAATCTCACCTCGAGGGTCAGGAACATTTTTGGCGTAAGTGTGATTATCGAGTCTCCTACCAAGGTATCTCCAGATTTGAGGGTCAAGTCTACGGCTTAACAGAAACTCTAGGTCTGGGACAAGATTCGCGGAAGGAAGGAATGATTTGAATCCAATGTCTATTGTTACGGCAGATAGTATTAGACACAAAATGTCCCTCAAATGATTCTTAGAGCCATTGGGTCACACTACTTGATTGCATGCAACTACTCTTTTTCCCTGCCCTCCAGCTCCCTGAACCTGGCGGGGATAACAAAGGCGGGTGGTTGTAACATGTTGAAATTTACACCACCTCATGTTGTTCTCCTAACTCTGCCTCCATGTCTGATACTCCGTAGACTCATCTATCCCTAACAATTATTCTTCTTGAAACATTTTTCACGCCTGAGTCTCTGAGACTAGCGCCAGTTTCCTATTTCTCACTACACTGTGCAGTCTTCATCCGCTCCTGGATGATCTGCACCTTCTCTACATACAATCTGTAAGAGCTGCTAATATTTCTCCTTTTCCATAAAGAGAAACTTGGTCTCATCCCCTGGATGAAGCATTCCCATTGCCTAATACAGTAAATCCTGACATGAATGATGCATTCATGCCATGGACGACGTTGTAAGGCCTCGACGTTACTACCAAGAGATCAAACAGTCACTCTCGCCTCCAAGGGTCGAGTCACACTGTCGGCATCAGTGTGAAGTCACTGGGTCTCCTCTAGTAGAAATCCCGAAAGTGAGGGTCAAGACAATAGTTTTTAACCGGTACCTCTCAGTATAAACCAAACAGATGGATAGGAAAGAAAACATCACAAAGATATGTATCCTTTATTACTGCAGAACGAAGTACAAAGACACAAATACAACAACAACATGGAACTAGAAGTACAAGGGACAAAAAAGAATCCACTAGTTCGGCTCCTGTCCACCTGCTTCCAGAGCACTACTGCCTTGTCCACTACTCAGTAATTGCTCAATCACCCGTCGCTGCTTCTGTCTTGGTGGCTCCTCCAATGCCTGAGGATCAACTGTGCAGGGGGTCGGAGAGTCACGTGCCAGGTGACCCTTCCTGCCGCATTCATAACACTTCCTGCTCCTCATATGGCTGGCTCTGTTTCATGTGCCTTTCACAACCAAAATTGTATCCCGAGGTCACCCACCTATTGGTCTGGTACTCTTGGAACCCCGCATCATCTGTCTACTGCCTACAGATGACTTGGCTACTGATCAAAACTCCTACGGCAAAGGCAGGAGCTCCAAAACACGCTCGGGGTGTAGAGTCACTAGTATGAACTCCACCTTGAAGAAGGTCTCGAAGTCTACCCAAGTGAAGATCATCTCATCAAAAAACTGGAGCATCCAACTCCACCACCTGCCTGATGGTGCCTGAAGGAGGCTGGCAACAAAAATCACCATAAAGTTCACTAGTGTGCCCACTATCCTGAACACTCTCACCACAGCCTCCAACCAATCCTCAACCGCTTGTGGGTCCGTCTCTCCTAGAAACCTGGGTGGCCTCTAGCACTGGAACACATGCAGTGCGCTCAAGCGGCGTGCATCGCCTGCTGCTGGTGCCTGTGGCATCAGTGTCCCAACATATGGTAGTACCGCTGGTGCCTCCGCTGGTGCCTCATCTGAAAGAGGGCACTGTACCGAAGCCTCATCGCTCGGCAAGCTGTCTGTACGTACATCCCTCTAGGCTCTAGCTGGTCTTCTGTGGAAAGACATCCTGAAAGAAACATAAGTGACACGGTCAAACGATTATACTAGGTGAGCTGACCTGGTTTGAGCTGTTTTCAGGGGGAAAACCTTTGAAAACACACAAGCAATTAGTGTTTTCATGCACTGAGTTGGAAATCAGAATTTAGGGTCCTAGTGTATGGATACGTCGACTGGCTGCACCAACACTGGACTCCGTGAACTGGAAACCAGACTTGGTACCATTAACACTATTGGTTCACAGAAAAAAATTTAGAGTTATAAGTTCTGAGGTAGAATCGATTCCTCTGATACCAATTTGTCACGACCCATTCTAGGGGCCCGTTCCATGACTACCCCAAGCCTACCTTCGATAGACCAGGGGCTGGCAAATAGAACCAAAGGTGTAAATCTCAACAAATTGTGAAGGCATTTCCTTTATGAAATGAAATCACGCACAAACAGAGTACAAGCAGATGCTACACTAAGTAAGCAATAAATCAAACGTGTTGAAATTACAAGGGGCCGGAAATACAAGCCCAAAAGAAAGGTACAACTATATCTGAAAGTAAAGTACAACTCAAAGGACAACAGCTGAAAGGTGACAAGTATCTCCAGGATCGTCCTCCAGGTTCCTACATGAAGGGTATGTACAAATGTCCTCCTCAACACTCCATGTATGTCCGTCTCCTTCGAGAATGGACTCATCGTGAGATCCACCTCCGGGCACCGATTCGTCGTGAGATCCACCTCCGAGTACCGACTCGTTGTGATATCCACCTCCGGGTACCGTCCAGCTCTACAAGACTCAACCACGATCCGTGATGTCTGTCATCTGCAACCAACACAATGAGGTGCGGGAAAAGCCTGTGCAAGGGTGAGTATACAATACTCAGTAGGGACCCCGAGACCCTCAAGGTCTCACTAAAATCCAATAAGGATAATCACAAAGAAAGTTCTCAACAGATAACCCATACTTAGGTATAAGCCCATACATATACCTAAGTTACCATGTAACCCATCTCTGCCATGAGGTATCACACAGATATGAAGTTGACGGATAACCACTACTTAGGTATATGCCCATATATATATACGTAAGTTATTCAGTAACCCATCTTAATCATGAAGAAAACACAAAGGTCAAAAACTCAACTCAAACTAGGATTTTCATTATCAGAACCGTAACTGCTGAAGAGTTCCATCTCTGACGAGTACAGGGATCCTGTCACGACACCGACGTACTACTCACTAACCTAAGACGGCTGAGGTACTGCTCCTGTCGAGTACCATGGGTCAGCCACCTCACAAAGTAGTGCTCTTTTTCCATGGGTCTGCCACCTCACACAGTAGTGCTCCCATTCATAGACTACAGAGGTACTACTCCTGTCGAGTACCGCAGGTCTGCCACCTCACAAAGTAGTGCTCCTCTACCATGGGTCTGCCACATCACAAAGTAGTTCTCCCCACTGGGCTGTGCAAGTCACTCCGAACCATGTCAGACAAGCAGTCATCAGGTCTCAACGAGCTACATGGTCTCCGCACTCCATATGCTCATCTCCAGGAGGGTCCTCTCCACGAGCTACAGGTCGATACTCCATGTATCACAAAGTCCCACAAAGAAGTATCTCAAAGGACCGCCTCGTCATAGTGGTCTCAATCCAACAGACGACGCATCAATCAGACGCCCGGTCTGTGAGTTATTAGCCTTTTCGTCCCAGGGGCCCGGTTGGTTTCGTGAACGAACCAACCCGACCGTATCTCAACTATACCCCGAACTCACATAGGGTATACTCATATTTCAACGTGATCACCAACGCCGCTGACGGTTCGTCAAATGGACGTCCGGTCTGAAAGTTATCACCTTTTCCCTTCTCGGGGCCCGGTTGGATTTTGGGTACAACCCAACCCGGCCATACTCCAACTGCGTCCAATCCTCGGGTGGAGTAAGACAAAAGGTCTGTCTCAATAAAAGGAATCCAACAAAGTCGACGACACATCAATCGGACGTCCGGAGCTCAAGTTATAGGCATTTGCGCTCCGAGGGCCCGGTTGGTTTTCGGTTCGAACCAACCCAGCCGTACCCAAAGTTTTCTGAAACCTTGAGTGTAATATACCGAAATGACCGTCTCGATCCAAGGATTCCATCGCAATTGATGGTGCATCGATCAGAGGTCTATAGCCCATGTTATGGTTGTTTGAACAAAACTGCCTGAAAATAGGGGGTTCTTGGCCTGGACCGACCCGGCCCAAGCCCCCCTGGGTCAGCCCGAACCGGGTCAACCCGAACCATGCCTAGGTCTGGCCCATTAGGGCATGGACCGTCCCGGCGCAGGCGCGGCCCACGTGGCTAGTGCGGAGAGGGGGGTTACAACCCCCAGATGAACGAAACAAGCATGGCTTAATGTCGCGCCGCCCAATCCGGAATGGCTTCTCCCGTTCCAGTTCTTCCTTCGCCACCGCGGCTCAGTCGCAGTGGTTTTCTCCTGCAGTGCGCCACCGCAGCCTTCTGCGGACCACCGGACATGCTCCGGTGGTCCGTTTCACCTTCCGTCATCGCTAGTGGTCCTCTCGGGACTAGATCTTCACTGCGACGACTTTCAAACGTCTTTGCAGTCCCGTCTCACCATCGCCGTCAATCCGCGCACTAACAACAATCCACGTAGGGTTGTCGGGCAGTGTTGGTTCGGCCTGTGCCCTCCGCGTTAGGTGTTATCAAATGGAAAGATTAAAACAGGATTTTATTATGAATAAACATTCAATTTTACTTAAATAAAATTGAATCAAAACATTCCACAACCTCTTAAATGAGTTGTAGCATACCAATGTTCCCATCCTGTAATTTTAAATAAAACATTCGCGGATCAACTCAATGTGGAGTTGTTCTGTGTTCTTTGTTTAGAAGGAAAAAACCATGGGAAATAGAAAATAATATCATTCTCAAATGATCCCCTACCTCAAAATTGACGTCGCACGTCGTCGAGTCGCGGAAGTCGAATGTCACAGAAGAACGGTATCGATTCCGTCGATGTCAGAAGAAGAAGAAGAATGTTGTTGATGGCATCGTTCTCCACGATCAGTGTCTCGTTCTTCATCGGAGGGAGGTCACTTTTATTCTCTTGATATCTCCACAAAAATCTTCCCAACACAACAAAAGCCAAGAATAGAATAAAAGCAAGGCTCTCCCATAATATTCTATTGCCTTGTTAATTAAAATTAATTCAAATAACGCATCCATTAATTAAGAGAGTTGGAAAATATTAATAGGAGAGAGAGGAAAGGTGGAATGGCTCCTCATATTAAATGAGGGGAGTTGTCAAAAAATTAAATGAATGGGGTGTTAGGGAATTTGAATGAGGTGGGGGCACGTGTGGGACCCACCCCAACTCACTCAAAAGGAAGAGGGGAAATAAGTTGTGACACAACGTTATTTTCCATAACACTTAAAACATTTGTAATGAAATAAAAATTAAATTGTAAAACAAATTTATTTTTATTCTTCGCATTATTAACAACTCCTCCTGAGAAAAACCAACTCCAAAAAAGGTGTTCCTAAGCAATTACCGGCATCGTGATTTTATCGGTGCCCTCAGATTTTGATTCTGAGCACCGGATCAAAAGATAGGAAAACCCGCTCGTTCCTTCACTGAACATACTTGAGCTAAATTTCGGGCAATGATTCTGGGCACACCGGACCTTAGAATCAGGTTCTGTCAGAAACTGAGGACTCGTAAAATACCAAAGAAATTATGAAAAAAAAATTCCTTGAAATTTTCGGGTCATTACACTAGCTACGACCAATGTCATGGACATATGCACGGAGCTTGTCCTCGAGAGTCTGAATGGTCCTCTCTGTCTGGCCATCCATTTGAGGATGGAAGGCGGTGCTCAGACGTAGCTAAATACCAAAAGCCTCCAATAACCCCTTCCAAATTTGGGATGTGAATCGAGCATCCTGATCGGAAATGATAGTCTATGGCACAATGTGAAGCCGTACGATCTCCAGATTGTAGAGGCTTCCCAAGATCTCTATTGAGCCGTACTCTCTAATTGGTAGGAAGTGGGCCGACTTGGTGAGTAGGTCTACGATAAACCAGATAGAGTCATGTCTTCTGAATGTATGTGGATGACCCATCACAAAATCCATGGATATCCCGTCCCACTTCCACTCTGGGACCTCAAATGGCTGTACCAAGTCTGCTGGTACCTGGTGCTCCGCCATCACTTGATGACAAGTGAGGCATCATGAAATGAACTCTCCTACACCCTTCTTCATACCCGAACACCAATGGTGTCATCTGAAGTCCTAGTACATCTTCGCCACTCTTGGATGTACTACTAGAGTGGAAGTGTAAAACTCCCTCATCACTTCCTTCTGCAGTGCAACCGATACCATAATACGTCCCCTGAAGAGAATGATGTGCTCCCCTCCTTTAGAAAATCCATCAGGCGCCTACCCTATGGATATCTGGGCACGTCGTGTCTCACAGTCAAAATCCCCATGCTATGCCTCTCTGACTCGCTGAGGGAGTGTATGAGTGACTATGAGTGACTATAGAAAGACTACTCCATCTCTATCCACAAACAATATCTAAAATGTGGCTAGATACTTCGTCGCCTCTCTTAGTATCTGAATTCCTGATCTCCTACTGAGAGCATCAGCTAAAACGTTCCCCATCCTAGGATAATAGAATATCTCATAGTCATTGTCCTGGAGGAACATGAACCATCACCGCTGTCTCATGTTCACATCCTTCTGTGAGAAGATGTAGCTGAGACTCTGGTGGTTGGAGTATAATTTAAAGCGCTTACCCATCAGATAGTGCCTCCACATATTCAAGGAGAAGACCACTACTACTAACTCTAGGTCATGGGTAGCGTAGTTCTGCTCGTGTTTTCTCAGCTACCGCGAACCATAAGCGATCACGACTAGCTCCTACATCAAGACACACCCATGTTCGGTACCTAATGTGTCGCAGTACACTATGTACCCAATTCCCTCCTCCGGTAGCCTCAACATGGGTGCACTGGTCAACCTATGCCTCAGCTCATGAAAGCTCTATGGACATCTATCTAAACACACGAAGGGTTTCCCCTTATTCTTCAAGGATTAAAGCAGTGCTGCAACTCTGGAGATGTCTGGTACAAATCTCCAATAGTAAACAGCCAGACCCAGGAAACTCCGCACCTCCATCATGCACCTGGGTGGCTTCCAATAAAGTACTAACTCGATATTCCCTGGATCCACTGCTACTCCCACCTTCGAGATGACGTGCCCCATAAAGTGAACCTCTTGAATCCAAAACTGGCACTTCAACAGCTTACCATAAAGCTGGTGCTCTCGTAGTGTGTCCAGTACAACCCGTAAGTGGTAGGCGTGCTCCTCCTCAGTAGTCGAGTAAATCAAAATATCGTTGATGAAAACTACCAAAAATCTATTGAGGTAAGGCTGGAAGATCTTGTTCATGAGACTCATGAACATTGTTGGAGCGTTGGTTACACCAAAGGTCATAACCAAGAACTCTTAGTGGCCATACCGACACCTGAAGGCTGTCTTATGTACATATTGGTCTCGAACATTGAGCTGGTGATAGCTTGACCTAAGTTCTGTCTTCAAGAACCTTCGTGCTCCCTTTAGCTGATCAAAGAGGTTGCCAATCCTTATAATGGGTACTTTTTCTTTATAGTAACCAGATTGAGGCGATGGTTGTCGACACACAGTCACAAGCTCTCATCTGCCTTCTTGGATAACAAAATCGGAGAAGCCCAGGGTGATACACTGGGTCAGATGAATCCCTTTCCCTGCAAGTCCTCCAGTTGTACCCATAACTCACGAATCTCAGTGGGAGCCATTTGATATGCTGGAGTAGATATCGGTGTTATCGCGGGGTACAGGTCAATGTAGAAGTCTATCTCTCTATGGAGTGGTAGTCCTGGAATGTCGCCAAGAAAAACATCTGCATACTGATACACCACAATAGGAAAAATCGGACTCCGCACATCAATTTCTCCAAGGATGATACTAGCCAACTAATGTGTGATCGGCTGTCCTCTCCTCTGCGTAAGTCCATCTTGCACTACAAAGGCTCCCTTCTCACCAGTGAAGGTGAACTTGCTGCCATCTATGTGGACACACTGCACTTTGCGCCTAATATAGTCGATCTGAGCATGGACTGTAGACAACCAGTCTATACCCAAGATGAAGTCATAAGTCCTCTATGCCGCTACAAGTAGATCACAGCTGAAGCACTAACTTCCTAGAGTATGCTCACACTGCCAGAAATAGTGCGTAATCGTCATGTCTGCTCCCATAGGAGTATCTAACCATAAGGATCGAGCTTAAGGCTCCATTGAAATCTCCGAGCTCTAAACAAGGGCCGAGGAAATGAAAGAATGACTAACACCTGTGTCTATAAGTACTGCAGCCAGCGTGGAGTAGACATAGATAGTACCTCGAATCATCTCAGGTGCACCGTGGTCGTATGGATCCACTGCCTAGAGCTAAGCCTGCCTCTGTCTACCAGCTCTCTGTGGTCGGGGGGGGGGGGGGACCTCCTGATGGCGGTGGTGGTGTGGTAGAGCCTCAAAACGTCATCCACCACCCATTTCTCAGCCAGCTCCTCTGCCTCGTCTACCTGCTCCCTGTGGACCACCACGGTCAAACCTCTACCTCTGCTTGGGAGGTCCCTCCACTATCTGCAACTCATCTGTATGGTGGGTCGGGTAGTCTCGAGCCATTTGACCCTGCCCACCACATGCATAACACTACCTGATCCTCGTATAGATGGCTATGTTTCGGGTGCCCCGCACAACAAAACCTGTATCCTGAAGTTTATCTCCTGATGGATTGTTCTGCTTGGACCTCTGAGACATATATCTACTACCGGTTGCAGAAGACTCCACTATGTGTCGCCCTGCGGTGGGTATCGCTGCTGGTGTTGGCTCAGCAAGAAATCTCTCCACAAGAAGGGCTCGCTCCAGCACTCCCACCTGCATCAGAATGCTGAGGGAGATCATCAAAGCCCTAATCTCGTGCCTCAGTCCCTGCTAAAAGGCTCGGGTCCTGAAGAATGGGTCTCGTACCATGTCCATGGGGTAGCACGAGAGTTCAGTAAACTTCGTTGAGTACTGAGCTACTGTCATGCTAACCTTCCGCAGGTGTTGTAACTACTAAATCCGCACTGTACGAAGGGTGGATGGAACAAACTCTGAGCGGAAGAGACTCTCAAAGTCTGTCCAAACTAGAGGTGCCTTGTCATGCACCTGGAGAATCAGGCTCAAGCATCTACCGGCCAATGCATGTAGAAGAATCGTAGGAAGGAGCACCATAAGGTCGGCTGGTGTCCATACCAATCTGAAAACTCTAACGATAGCCTCCAGCCAATCATCGGCTGTCTGAGGGTCCATCTCTCCACGGAACCTAGGCGGCCTCTATTGCTGAAACTCGTGAAATGCACTCAAGCGACATGCAATCTCTTCTACTGGGGCTGGTAGTATCGGTGGCTTAATGGGAAGTGGTACCGCTGGTGCCTCCTCTACGATGTGGCCCTGCACCGTGGTCTCATTGCTCGGTGGGCTTCCATCTCATAAGCAACTCAGAACCCTAGTTGGATGCCTTAGTGGGGCCATCCTGAAGAGAAACAGGTGCACCACGGTCAAAAAAGCTTGCCTGGTGAGCTGACACAAAGTAATCACAATTAAAACTTTTGAAACACACATGCAATCACTTTATTCGTGCACTGAGTTAGAAATCAGGGGGCATGGTTCTGGTGAATGGATACATCGGCTGCCGCACCAACACTGGACTCCCTGGACTGATAATCACACTCAATAATCTTAACACTATTGCTTCACAGAGAAGTAATAATCAAGAATCATGAATTCTATGGTAGAACTGACTCCTCTAATACCAGTTTTTCACGACCCATCCTCAGGGCACGTGCTGTGACTACCCCAAGCCCACCTTACATAGGCCAGGGGCTGGCGACTAGTACCAAAGGCGTAAATCCTGATAAAAAGGGAAGGAATTTCCTTTAGAAAAGTAAACAAACATAAAAGAGTACGCTATAGTAGAAATCAGTTAGTAAAACTGTGTACAAAAGTATGTGCTAAAAAGTAAATGGGTTAGTATACAAACCCAACAGTAATTTATAGTACAATTAAAAAGCTAGTACAACTATATAAAAGAAAAACAGCAACCACTGAGTCATCCTCTGGGAATCCCACCTGAAGGGTGGGTACAGATGGTCTCCTCAGCACCCCGGGTCCATCCGTTCGCTCCATGTATGTCCTGTCGAGTGGTCTACCTCTGGGTACCGTCCAGCTCCACAAGTCTCTACCACGATCAGTGTTGTCCGTCGTCTACATCCAACACAACATAGTGCGGCCATATCCCATGCAGGGGTGAGTATAACAATACTCAGTAGGGACCCCAATACCCCCGATGGTCTCCCAGATTCCACAAAGGATAAACCACAATGAAAAGATACAATCACAAAGTTTCAACCAACTCTACTTAGGTGTATTCCCATACATACACCTAAGTCATCAATTCCAGTTCGGCTCTAACTCTCGATCCCATGCACAACCCAGTCCACACAAGAAAGAATCCAATCACACCGATGGTAATGATTGAAAGTCAATACTCAGCTCACACAGGTATACATATTTCATAAAGTGATAATGATAATCTGATGTAGTCACTGATTCATCAAATCTATCAGACCCATGAAGGATACTAGACCAGCTTAACTATCAGACCCATGTAGGATACTAGACCAGATACTCTGTCAGACCCATGTAGGATACTAGAACAGAAGTCAAACTGTTAGACCCATGTAGGATATAAGAATAGTAACCATCACCGTCGAACCCACGGAGGATTCCAGTACGGTAGTCATGGTTGTTGAACCCACAGAGGATTCCAATATGGTAGTTTTCGTCACCGAACCCATAGAGGATTCCAGTACAGTAGTCATTGTAGTCAAAGCAAGCTCTAGGGTTCCCGCACACAACATGCTCGATTCCGGGAGGGTCCAATCCTTGAGGAAATGGGTCAATACATCAACTATCATGAATTCAATAGTTTATGTATCCCAAAGTTCCGTATTGTCAAAAGAAAACCGACGCGACAGAAGGTGCGTCAATCGGATGCCCAGTCTAAGAGTAATTAGCATTTTTGCTCCGGGGGCCTGGTTGGAAATACACTCATTCCAAACCCGACCATATTCCTAATTTTTCCAAAACTCGCATATAGTATCATAAAAGGACCACCACTTCATGAGGGTCCCAGTTCCACAGACGGCGTGTCAATCGGACATGCGGTCTTCGAGTTATTCACCTTTAACTAAAAACGGGCCCGACCCGTTAAGCCCAATGGGCTGGTGGGTCGTGTCAACCCGGTTTTGGCGGGTCTGACCCGACATAGGGTCGGACCGGCCTGGTTAATCGCGTGGCCCGGCCCAGAAGGGTGCGGCCTGTCACGGCAGGGCGTGGCCCGGCCAGGCTTGGCACATCCCAGCTCTCCATGGCTCGGTCGGCTGGCTGAGCGGTCCGAGGGGGGGGGGGCACTTTCCTGAACTGGGGGTGTCAAGTGGCGCCGCCCTCCAATCCAGCCAGCCGAAGCCCTCCCGTCTTCCTGGCGCAAGAGGCCTGCTCAGGGGGGTCGTGATCCTGCTACGCGACACCTTTGGGTGATGTGGCTCCTTCACCCGGCAAGCCGGTTTGCCGCCAAAGCGGCCCGCGGAGCACTGACTACGGTCCTCTGCAGCGCGGTGCCCCGTGTGGCACTGTGGTCTTTCTTCGGCCATGCCGGCTTTATCCGGGTGGTTCTTCTTCGGTCGAGCAGCCAGCGATTTCGGTCCGTAATTCTTCCACATGCGGACGGCACACGACCACTGCCTTCGTTCGTCGCCACCTTCCCAAGCTGATCTCCATCACAATTAAAAGATACAAATATGGGTCGTCAGGCTGTGTGCATTCGGCCCACGCCCTCCACGTTAGGCGGTATCAATTGGCCATAAAGAGTCATTAAAATTCAACAATGATAAGTGTATAATTTTTTCAATCTGAAATTATACAATTCCCCTACCTCAAATTAAGATTTGCAGTAGTCAGGCGTCACAGAAGACGACGTCGTGGGGAGATGGCGTCAACCCGTTGACATCGGGGAAGAAGGAACCGAGGATGGCGCATCATTGGCATTCCTTGCGGGTGTCTCCTTCTCCTTAGGCTTGGCCGAATATCGAAGGAAGTTATCGTCGTTCTTTGGTAGTTCTTCGTTGGAAGGACGGTGTTTTTCGTTGAAGAGAGGAACTCCGTCAAATTTTCAAGAGCTCTACCAAACGTTTTTCCAATCAAATATTATGATATACTTCTCCCAATTTTAATGAATCAACAAGAAATTGAAAATAATTCAAAAGAGATGTGCCAAATTAATTAATAAGGTTATTAATTACATTAGTCGACTTCTTTAATTTTGTGAGGTGGAGAGGCTCCACTTTAAAAAGGGAAGTTGTCATAATAAATACAAGGGTAGTTAAATGGGGGGTTTAAGGGGAGTTATGGGGAGATTAAAGGTTTAGGACTTGTGTGGGTCCCACCACACAATATCCTCTCATGAGAGGTTAAGTGGGTGTGGGCCCCACTTCTAACTCCCCTTGGGATGAAATAACAACCAGATATAGAATAAAATTGTGTTCCACAATATTTTTTTATTCTAAATCCCTAATATTGACTTTCAACCCGCATAAAACACAACTACAAAAAAGGTCCCCTTAAGTGAATACTGGCACTATGAGTTCATCAGTGCCCTCATATTTCAATTCCAAGCACCAGTTCAAAAGATAGAAAACCCCACTCGTACGTTCACTAAAATGCACCTGAACAAAACTTCAGAAATTTATTCCGGGCACACCGGGCCTCAAAATCAAGTTATTTCAGAAACCACAGACTAGTAAATTTCCAAAGTATTTAATAAAAAAAATTCCTTGAAATTTCTGGGCCTTTTCATTGAATGTGCTTCAATATCTCTAGAATCAGTTGGAAGAGTTGAAAGATAAAGGATTTATTAGTACAAATACATCACATTGGAGATCACGTGTATTTTTCTCAATGAAGTCTAATAAGAGATTAAATTTGTGTTTAGATTACTGGACGAGGAATAAGATAACTATAAAGAACCGATATTCTCTTGCAGTTAATGGTGAAAATTTTCATCAGTTAATGTGAGCTGGTATTTTCTCAATGATCAAATTTAAATTAGGGTATCATCAGTTGACATTTCATATGTATGATATACCAAGGACTGCTTTTAAGAGATGGTATGGCCTTTATTAGTTTTTCGTAATGATATTTGGATTAAAAAATTCACCAATTGTGATTATTTCTTTGATTAATAGGATCTTTCATCCATATTTGGATCATTTTGTTGTGGTGTATTTGGATGACCTCGAGGTGTACTATAAGACTCATTATGATCATGCACAACATATTTACAACGTCATGAGTACACTAATAGAAAATTGGATATACACCATCCTATCTAAGTGTCAATTTTGGACTAATCATGTACACATTGTGGGACATATACTCTAAGAGGATTATGTGGTAGTGGATCCTGCTAAGGATGTTGTGGTGGCTTCTTGGGAGAAACCCAATAATATTTTTGATTTCTGAATCATTTTGGGATTAGTTGGATATTTTAGGAGATTCATCTAAGACATTTCATTTTAGAAGCTCTACTTTTTTAGCTTGACTACGAAGGGTATAAAGTTTGAATGGAAAGAAGAATGTGAGAATGATTTTCAAAAGTTGAATAATCATTTTAAGACAATGCTAATTTTGATCCTACATGAGTCAGTTGAAAAGTACACAGTTTATTGTGATGCTTATGCGATTGGATTTGGAGTTGTGTTGATGCAAGGGAATTGAGTCATGGGGTATGGGTCCCAACATTTGAGACCACATGAATTTTACTACCCTATGCAAGAATTTTAGTTGGTAGTAGTGGTTTATGATCTTAAGTGTTGGAGAATATATCTTTTGTGAGAAAATTTTATAGTTTATACAAATCACAATATCTTATAGTATATCTTTTCATAGTGTGATATGAATATTTGGCTCCATATATTAGTAGATAATATGTAGTCATTTGATTTTGAAATGGAATATACACCCAAGAAAGGAAATAGTGTGGATGATTTTGTGATCAAGAAAACATAGACTTAGATGCTTCAAGAGTTAGCATAGAGTGGAAGATGATGACATTGTCGGCTGAAATGCAAATGATGCTTTAGGAGAGTTAGGATCAGATGAATCTTGTAATATTTTTAGTGGATTATACACTTTTGAGACAAATCAATGATAATTAATATGAAGATCTGAAGTTATAATCCTCGAGTGAATTTATTGAAGGTGGTGAGTCACCTTTGGATGAGTTTATAAAATAAAATGATATCATTTATGTGAATAATCTAGTTGTTTTTCCAACGAGCATATGCGAGGAGCTCCTATGATAATTTTATGCCCAAAGTGGGTGGTAAATACAGGTGTGACCAAAATGTATCATGACCTACGATAATTTGTTTTTATACAGCCATTAAAAATGAGATTGTTTGGTTTTCGACGGGATTATTCATCTATCAGAAGGTGAAGGTGGATCATAAACAACATGGAGGTTTATTACAGCCTTTTCTTATAAGGGAATGAAAGTTTAATGACTTGACTATGGATTTTTTTGTGGTTTCCCAAATATTATTTGAAATAGTTACACTATTTGGGTCATTTTGGATTAATTTACCATGGTAGTGTATTTATTTCCAATTAGGGAAAAAATTAAAGAATATAAATTAGGAGAACTATAAGTTTTAGAGATAGTTCGTCTGTATGGGGTGCCGCCAACTATAGTTTTAGATCACGATTCACTCTTTAATTCACACGTCTAGAAAGGCATTAATAAATCACTTGGTATACAGCTTCTGTTGAGTATAAATTTATTACCACAAATAGATGGATAGTCGGAGTGTACTATATAAGTGATTGAGGATATGTTACAAGAATATGTGATTGACTTCTATGTTTCATGGGATAAGCACTTGGATTATTGGAGTTCCCATATAATAATAGTTTTCAAGAAACTATACATATGTAACCATAAGAGGCTCTTTACAGTAGTCCATGTTGATATCTCCTATACTTGATGGAAGATGGTGAGCGAGAGTTATTGGGACCGAGTATCTTATATGAGGCAATGAAGCAGGTGGAGTTGATTCAAAAAGGTATGGATACAACTCAGTGTAGGAAGAATTCATGTGCGGGTAGATGAAGATAAACCCAAGAGTTTATTGTGCTTGATAGTGTGTTCTATAGGGTGTAACCTAGGTTGGGTAACCACTAGATATTGAGTCAGCGCATATTGGCCCCTAGTTTTATTAGACCATTTGAGTTAGTAAAGAGAATTTATCTAATAGAATATTGATTGTCTCTTCCACATAAATACAGTTCTATGCATGATTTATTCCATTTTTCATAACTACGGTGGTATCACCCTGATCCTTTGCATTTGATTTATAAAGATGAGTTTTACCTGGAGAAAGATTAACCCATCAGGGGTTATCTGATATATGGGATAGATCATAGAAAGAAACTGTTGTTGGGAAAGACTATGTTAATAGTTCTTGTGTTATGGAAACATGTGCATGTTTAAGAGGAAACAATTAGAGAAAATTGTGCATAAAATCCCAGGCAATCATGCGATGGAGGATAGTGAGGGATGGACAGTTGGAAAATAGTTTTCATAAATGTTTTCCCCTTCCAAAAAAACACGAGTACAATTTATTTTAACCTTAAAATATGTTTCAAAATCCCCAATCCCCATAACAACTCCAATTAATCCTTACCTCGGGTCTATATTTTTTTGGATGATTCCATAACATTCCTAAGGGGTTCCAAAACCTTTTGAACGTTGTTAATTATGATTCAAATCCCTAATCAAATATATGCTCTTATCCTAGTAATTAGATCTCATCCCAATTCTTATCACATTATTTATTCTCACCTTCATTGATCATTTGGTGGAATTTATCATATATTTTTTTAGATATGACACTTTTTGGTGGGATCTAGATCTAGGATAATATATCTAGATCTATACTGATTAGATATTGATATCATTTATCCTGATTTAGGGTATAGATCTAGAACATAGATCTATGTCGTTGTGCAGCTTGGATTTTGTGGATTTCTGTTGAATTAACGCATGTCAAAAAATTGAGGAAGGTGGTCTAACATCTAATTCCCATAGTTTGGGATTTTATGCATGTATAATTTTTTTCATAATTTCTAGAATCTTTAGAGATGGATTTCCTTAATGTGGTTAATTTTTTTCACCAATTGATTTATCAAATCATTGTTGGAATACATGATTAATTGAGTAATTAATAATGAGACTAAGGGTATGTCCTATTATAAAATTAATTTAAAGGAAATTGATTATGAAAATTAAGGGTTGTAATCTAGATAATTAATTATGGGATTAATTATAAGATATTCAATTGTCTAAATTGAAATAATTAATGATGAATTATTTATGTTCCCCAATATTAGGATCTAGATAATTAATCGTGAAATTAATTATAGATGTTTTAGATTTAGGATGAGATAGTTAAATATGGAAAATTTAATTATGGGATATGACATGTATTATTTATTAATTAATGGTATTGGTGTAACTAATTAATTGCAGAGTTAATACAATATATTGATGTATTCAACTAATTTCTGAATTAGTAATGTAATTGAGGTGGATAATTAATTATGAATTAATTATGTGTGAATAAATTGGAACGTGGTCATTCTAAATTGAGAAGTATAAATGGTAACATGGTTATTTTAATTGTGAGTAAAGGAATGGTAACATGGTCATTTAAGTGAGATGTATAAATGTTAAAATGGGTTTTGTACATGTGGGTAAATGAATGGGGAGATGGTCATTCTATTAATATGTAAGAATTATAACAAGGTAATCTTACTTATGAATTTTTTATTGGTACCTTTTGAATTAATGTGTTAATTTAAATAATGATAATAATGGAACTCCTAGATATGACTTCACATGTAATAATTTGAACTTTACTATGAGTCTAATCAGGTACTGAGATATTATATCACCTTTGAATACATCACGTTCTGACATGAGTCAAATAAGGTATTAAGATATGATATTACCTAGGGAACACTTTGGCTACTATAATGAGCCAAAACTAGTATAGAGATATGGGTATCTTCGGGAACATTAATGTTAATATGTTTAAATAAAAATAAATGATAATGTGATATCTATTTATTTATGCATTTTCCTCTTTTCATTATATAACTTCTCACACAATATTTTGATTGGAATTGTTTTAGACTTCATTGATGGTTTCATGTTGAGTTATACTCACACCCTACATGGGTTTCTTGATCATTACCGAAATACACATTATTGTTTCGGGTTAGGATAAGGGAAATCTCCACAGATTAGTCTTTTGATTTGGGGAACGAACATGGATGACGGAACCAGAAATTGTTTGGGACCTACTTGGGAGTTGTTAGGGTCTTTAATTTTAGTATAAATTTTAAAATTTTGTATCTTACCTTGGATTAGCATGTTTCCCTTTCATTTTAGTACTATATTTAGGGTTTTGGTTATCTTGTGAAATTGATAAATTTTATGATTATATATGATTCCACAATTGCTTATGTACTTCTTCTAGTGTTGTAATCTGATAAAAGAGGGTATAGTCTCCTCATCATTGACATTCCAGACCCTCACTCTTAGACGGAAGCCTTTAGTGTATGAGGAGCCGTGCCTGAGGTCATGTGACCAAAAGGCTTGGGGCATCATCATGTGGCTCTAGAGTTGGGATGATATAATGATGATGTGTTCTATGTGCCAATCCATTAATCATGTCAAATAACGAATGATATATCAGCCCCATCAGAATAATATTATAGTACATGTCACATTTATCATGCTAATGAATTCAAACATGTCTATTTGATCATTTAAATCATAATAGAAAACCAAGGGTACAACTCAATTGGCATTATAAAAAAGTATGAAATGAAAAAAATCCAATGAAGGGAGTTCCATTGATATTCATGAATGTAACTCCAAACATTCCAACTTGATATCAATAAGGGAACCAAATATTTCATCATGTGAAGTACATTTAGTGATTCTCCCTCTACCGAATCAAGTACATTTATTCAATTTATGTGTCGTATGAAGTGGGGTAGATATTGATTAGAAATGATTATAAATTCCCCCCACATCACCTCAAAAATAAACACGCATGAGTGTTGAGGTTAGGGTGACTACTACGAGTTGAGAACTACACTATCACATGAGACTTTACCCAGGTAAACATGGAGAATTAATTAAGGGATCAAATGATATATTGATACATCTTTTGTGGTCACTCAAATTAACATGTGGTGGATTTATAGCAATCCATATAGATCATGTGAAGGGGTTTCCATATGTTGAATTGATCTCACGAGATTATAATATGCTAGTGCCTGATGATCAATAAGGAATCTATACAATAATGGTTAAAGAAGATATGATCCTTACATAATGATTAACATGGCCATTTTTCTGTGAGGTGGTGGTCATGTGCCTCATATGATGTATTTATCAGTCATTTCATATAACCCAAACTTGTCATGGAGATCATGTGATGTTCTCTTGAACTATTAATAATGTCACTTGAATTTTTTTGGACATGTCATCCTTATCATGTGATGCCTTATATTATTGTTTTTCTATAACTTGATATTTCTTCTAGAAATATTATAAATGTAATTAAATTCCTTATATAACTATCATGTATATCAAATGATTCCATTAGGACAAATCATCTATGTCACTTGATTCCCTCTATAAATATCAAGAAGACAATAGGAAGTCATCTAGAATATCATCCAAGTCCTAAAAGTTCCCCAATAAAAGTAATCCATGTCATGTAATACCCTTTATAAATTCTATTAAGTTCATGTGATGAACATTGGATGTGTCATCCAAGTCACATGACACCCTCTCAACATGTCAGCTGAATCATATAATTCTTCTAGACATGTCATATCGATCCAGAAATAACATCTTGGACATGTCAGTTTTCTATGGCAAGAACCCCATACACATCATCCTTGATCATGTGAAATGTCAGGGATATTTTTTCATAGATAATGTGCGGACCTCGCGAAATTTTAGGCGTACTTCAGAAATTTCAGGGGGAGCCCCTTACATGTCAGGAGGATACCCAAGATATGTCAAGAAGACACAATAGATATGATTGTATGACTCAATATGAAATTAAATCAATTTTTACTAGCATATATAGAGATACACCATGTAAACCAACATAAATGAACATTTTTTTGAATAAACCCTTTATAAGGGGAGTTACCTTAATGGGTTAGTTTTGAGAATTCATAAAACCCCATTAATACCATGACCATATGAGGGCTTCAATTACATAAAAACATATTTGACTTACTATTGATGATTGTAATCAATATTTACCTCCTAAAAGATAATGAATGACCATGTAACATAAAAATACATCATATCAGATGTATCTAGAATTCCTAAAACATATGTATCATTAAATGGATGAAAAACACAATAAGTTACCCATTACGATGAATTAATGTGAAATTGATGAAAATATTTGGATACATACGGACTGTATAAATAATAGAAACTCTTTACATATTCAAGGATTTAATAAAATTCATTTTATTAAGGCAATCAACTATTCATCGGTATTTGGAAGAGATTCAAAAACCTATCTAAAATATTAAAAAGAGTCCCATTGTAGGAAATAACTCCCCATAAAAGTGTGTGACGAGCCTAACCTCTCATTCACTTGTCTAATGAGTGTTTTTCGTCATTGTAAGTTATGAAATCCCAAATGAATGAGTTCCTTTGGAATGTAGGTATGTGCTTTGTTATTGAAATAGAAACCACATTATGTTCCCATGAGAATATTAAGAGGGTAAATTTAATATGAATGAATATGAAACCACACTTGACCACACCCCCCCATATATAATCATCAGCCCTCCAATTTTCATTAGAGTCAAAGATGGTGAACTTGATGTGAATATGGGAATAATAACATGATATGAAATCCTTTAACTCTATCATACCTTTCAAAAGTTAAATAAGATATATTACCCTATTATATTTATCCAATATTTCAGTTGACACTCAAAAATGAAATAGATCTCTTGGAGAGTCCTATAATAAAATCCATGGTAATGTTTACCCATTTCCATTAAGGTATATATAATGGTTGTAACATCCCTTTATATCTCTATCTCTAAGATTTAAAATTCTGACATATCATGTATCTAGAATTATACTATTTAAAATCATGTTTACACTTGTACCTCCATAATTACTATCTCAAATCTCTTTATATATTCATACATTTAGGATTCATAGAGAATGGTGAACTATGAAATTTTTCCAAAAACTCCTTTATATCTAGTATTGGAAAGAATCATACTCAATCCCTGAATCATATCAATCCATCACTGTCAAGGTGGAACCAAAGATCATTCCACATATACTTATACAGTTTTATGTCTACATTATGTGCCTCTTTATTTGAAACATCGACTTACTATTAGAATTTCATAAAGTTTATCCCCTATAAAAATGATTATAGGATATATGGACTATAAATTCTTTAATATTAAATATTTTCCAATCCTCAACATTGATAAACTAGAATCTTATTTGAGAATCAGGTCATCATACAGGATATTCCCAATCCAATGGTTGTAGTATATTAAGAAGTTATATCCTTTAATAAGATCCAAAAATATTCCCTATCATATACTATACTCTTTATTTAATAATATATACATCAAAATGTTTTGATCATTATGTATTTCATATATTTCACCATAATGAAAATTCATCATATCTTCCACACATAAATTACCATTAGCAACTACAAATCATGTTTCAAATATTTTTCCCCTCTATTTTCAATTTTATAGTGGGATAATATATCACTGTATCATTCATCAAGATTATGCATCACATTCCATTATTTGATTTAGTACTAGAGATAACAAACCCTTCTCCATTGTATGCTAGTGTAATAAATGTTTCACAAGCCAAACCACATTTTATCTTCATGAAATTTTAATCAAATTAATCACTCCAAAGGATATTGGACTTTTTATATTTTAACATGGTGAGTTTATTATATATTAGTGATAACAAATTCAAAATATTTTGTAGTATCCACCCAAACCTTGAAATAAATAGTCCATGGTTAAAGTGGTTGGTCTATTAAAATTCTCAATAACATCTTTTTCTTGATGTATCCTCTGATATATCCTCAAATGATATTATGTGACCCTTTTATGAATCATTCCTACACAAAAATTAACACTTGATATATTTATAAAATTACTTCTCCTTCTTTATTTTATTCAAAATAATTATCAAATAACCTTCATTGTAATTCTTACTCTCCTAATTTTTAAGAATTTCATATAAAAAGACTGTAAAAAATTAATCATAGTAATCTCTGAGGATTGTTTTAATTATATAAATGAAGATATATGGAACATTGGTGAGTAAAAATGGGATCACTATAAATTCATAATGCTTATGCCTCATACAAAATATATATTGGGAATGCCCCCATTTTTAACATGAAATAATAATATAATTAATGATGTTCAATATCATTAAAGTGTTGATATCCTAATAATTGATGAAACAAATCAAATATAATAGATATAAGATCCTTTTTTATATATAGTTATTTTTTTAGGTTTCCACTAATCAATGAAAATATAGAATGAACTAAAAAATTTATTAAAAAAAATAGTTTCTCCCTAAGATGGTGTTGTAGGGAATAGGGATACCATCCATAGTTTTTGCTGGAGTTTTCTTGTTCAGTTCAATTATCCTTACTAGGGCCATTTTATATAGAGTATTTGAGATAATTTTGTCACTATATAAGCGTTATATTGATGAATCACAATTTATTTAATGTAAGACATAGAACATTTTTAGGAAATACATCAGAAAAATCCTAAATAATAGTAATAGTATTTCTGTTGATATCAAAACCTGTAATTTGAGATAAATATCCTTCATTAATAGGTAATAAGTCCCATATAGTTGAATTAATTTCCATTTAATCTTCATATTAATAATTAAACCAACAGGTAATCATATGATAATTAAGAATATAAAACATTATTTTCCTTATATGGAATTGCTTGTGGGAAAAATATATATAGATGAAATCCATGCCCAAAATCACATTAAATTTAACTTTATTTAAAATCACATGACATTCTAGAAGTATATTCTAACAGTTTCATTAGATAGGAGAAATAGTATTAACATGTGATAATCTTACCATTAGGATTTCTCACTAAAAAATCAATATCTAATAGTTGATGATATGATTGAAAATCCATAGATTTTTTTGATGATAAAAATAATATAAATATGATAATATAATATATATTAATATTTTTTTATTCTGATCACCACCTCTACTTCATCGTTCATTCTTTAACCCATTAATAAAAACAAAATAATTTTTTTTTATGAAAAAAAATTAATTGGTTGAAATCATATAATCATGAAAATTATTCATTTGATGTCTAAATCCTAAAATAATTTTTTATCTATTACTATTTATGTTCATATCATATAATCATGTGTTCTCATATATTTCCATAGATTATAACCTCATATTCATCATAATGGTTCATAATGAAAATTTTAAAAACATATCCCATTGTCGTGATGACCCAGTTGTTTGGATATAGGGGTTTTTTATACACCTCTTAAAGGAAGGTGTTGTATACAATCCAAATATGCCTTAATGAAAGAATATTGTGACGATGTCTTTTAAATTGAGTCTAATTTGTCATGTATTTTATTCATATTCTTAAATAATAAAATAGGATAATTATATACTTTATGGATAGCCTTTTTTATCTTTTATTAATCCTTTAGATCTCTTCTTACCTTGTTAATACAAGTATATAATTATTTATGTTCACATCAGATATTTTGATAAAATTTGGTAATTGAGTCTGAAATGACTTTGGTATGATGTCAATAGCCAAGTGGTTTGTAGAATATAATCTGCAGAATAATATTCATGAAATGTTAATAATTTTTATATAAAATTATACTTTTAAATCCATCCCTTATTTGTTGTTAAGAAAACTGAATTACATTATAATAATGGAGATGATAAACTATACGTACACATGAGTAGTGTTTTCATATTTCAATAAAGATTACGTAAAAAAGATATGTATTATATTATCATTCCAAAATGATAATGATACAATTAATATCATATTAATCATTTATATATACATATATATATCATCTATCTGATGTGGGGATGAAAAGGATATCACATCGCTTTATGGATGTGATAGTTTACACGTACACATGAACGACATTATCATTTTCGTGTGCTTGGGAAGGTAAGTAAAATTGATATTTTATTATTCAATAATGATAGATATGTCATGAATATGGTATATATATATATTAATTACATAATTATAATCAGTCTTGAGTGAAGGTGATGGAAAATAAATTATATTTATTTGGGAGGTGGTATTTTTCCATACCCCTAAATGATAAATTCTTCTTCAAGAAATCTACATTGATTAGCACCTTTACACCTCTAAGGAGGGTATCATACCTAACCTAAGTCTACATAAATTTGAGGAGTGATTATAGTATATGATTCGGGTATATCATGGATGATCAAAATTGGTTTTTATGTTAATGAATTGAGAATATGGGATACCCTTTTATAAGATATAGGAGGTGAACTCTTTGAATTCTTCAAAATATTAAATTAATATAAATTAATTATCTATTAAAAGTGGGTAAAAGTGATTTCATTATAAGATATGAAGAGTATGGTTAAAAATAAATTCATATTGTGAAAATTATACATATTTGTATTATTGATCTGATTCTTATCTTTTTTGTTTTAAAACACATTTTATACATTTAATTCTTACTTTGATATCATATAATTTACACATTGATTCTTAATATAGTTACTATAAAATGAAAACCAACCAATAAAAGAAGAATAGAAAAAATATTGAGGCTAATAAAAATTAGTTGGGAAAAAACATATTTAAAAACATATATCACTTAATAAAATATTATTTGTTTTAAAATATAAATAATGACTATTTTGACACTACTCATTACATGACTTTTTCAAAATATCATATCAACAAATTAAATTCAATCTAAAACATTGAAACACTCAATATAATGTCATATTAATCTAAAAAATATTCAATTACATTAATCATCACTTATTTTATTTATTTTAGTATTTGTTTAAATCATTCATTTAATATTCACTTTAATTACACAATTATATCATCATTATTGTGTAAGAAATTAATGTAAATATTTCAACCATAATAATTAATAATAAATTATTATGTATAAGATGAATTTTTAGTCCTTCACAATACTCTTTATAGTTGAAGAGTACTCCTATACTACAACTTGTTAAAACTATTTTACTTGTGAAAACAAATGTGTAAAAAATTGACATTTCTTTTGAATATAATATTATAAATTTCATACTCTTATACAATTGGATTCCAATGGACATAACTTCTACACATGGAGTATTTTTTTTCAAGAAAATATCATCCAATTAAATTGGGACAACTGTTAGGGTAATTTAATATTATTTATAATATTATTTTTACATATAATCACATGATTTATCTTTTTCATTGTTAATAAAAATAATTACTAAAGTTAAAATTTATTTGTCCATAAATAAAATTTACCTATTTAGAGAATTTTAATTTTATGATTAATTATATGGAAACAATTTATCAATTTTCAAAACATATAATTGACTATAATTAATTTAAAAATAATCACATTCATGGATTTATAAAATGAGTTTTTAATATAGAAACATTCAAAAGATCACAATGTTTTTATAATAAATATCAATGTAAATTTTGTTTAAGTTTCATTAATTGGATTCAATTATATATATTATATTTAATTACACTATGAAAATTTTAAAATACCACTTTGCACTAGAAATTATTTTGAAAAAAATGTTGTCTTTAATTAAAATTCAGTATTTTTTACTATTATTCAAAAATTGAAACTTATCAAAAAATTGAAAAAATTAAAACAATGAAAATATTTTAATTATTCATTAAAATATTTAGAATAATTTTCAAATATAATTTTTAATAGCATCAAGAACTATATTTTAATCATGCTCCCAATTAATATGTGGAAAAACTACTTTTTTGGAAAATAAAATTTTTATGTATATAGAAATATTTGTTATTATATTATGATAACCAGATGTAATAGATAAATAAAAAACCATTTGATAAATAGGTATAAAATTATTCTATCATTAAATTTTATGTTATATTCTTCCCCCCAATTTGAAATTACATCATCACAATTTTATTCATTTATCAAATAAGTGGGGATACATTTCTTGCATAGAATTTATAGATTCCCATGTTTCCTCTTAAACCATATGGGTTTTCCTTGAAAACATTTCATAATGAATAAATATATTCCTCAACACATCCTCTCTATCATTATGAACCTGAACCAGATATTCCTTATAGGAATGATTCTCTTCCAAATGAACTACTTCTGGACTCTAACTTGAGATGGGTCCAGAAAATTATTTATTAACATTGAAACATGGGAAACATTGTCTATCAGGGATAATGTTGGAAGAAAATTCACTCGATAGGAAAATGATATAACTTTATCCAAGATTTCATTGGGTCCAATGAGTCATGGACCTATATTCTCATTCATACCAAAACACATCTCACTTTTCCATGGAGATACTATATGAAATTCTTGAAAACCTACCTTGAAAGAAAGATCACTCCTCCAGTTATCTACAAAAAATTTCTGTCTACTATGAGCTATGTTCATGTGTTGATGAATGATCTAAACATTATCTGAAATTTCTTCTACTAAATATGGTCCAATCTACATCCTTTCACCTACTTCATCCCAAAATAATAGAGTCTGACACAGCTTTCCAAACAAATCTTAAAATTGTTCCATCTGTATACTTAAATGAATACTATTATTATAAGAAAACATAAAAAATGAAATGTGTTGATCCTAAATTCAATATAAATATATTGAACAAGTATGTAACATATTTTTCTATGTCTAAATTTTGCATTAAAATTTTCTATTTAATTTATGATGGAAAGCTCTAGTAAAATTTAATATAGTTTGTAATGACTTCTGAAGGTGTTTCTAAATATTAGAAGTAAACCACATATAACTATTAAATAAAATAGAGAGAGGAACTCCATGTAACATAAATATATCATTAATATAAAACTGAGAAATTTGATCTAGATATATAGTGTCTTGAATATTATGAAAATTGGATGATTTAGTTATTCAATCAATAATAACACTGATCACATTGTAACCTTGGTAAGTATTTGTTAATACCACAAAAACATAAATGGATATATTTCCCATTTCATGTCTACCACTGGAAATATTTGAAGAATCACCATTGGAAATTTTTATTCTTTTTTAACCTACTAACAAGTAAAATACATCTTTCTAAGGTCAAAAATATATCTCTTCATTCCATCCCACTAGTAAAACTGTTCAAGGCCTTTTTACATCTTAGTTATTCCAAGATAAACTGAAAACAACTAACTATAGGCTTTATATAACTTCTATTTCTGCAATTGTGAATAAAAACGCACACATAATACCATCCCAAATATCAATACACAATCATTTTTATGTTAAATTTAGACAACATATCATTTTAAATAAACTCTGCCATTTTCTACAACTCATGGTACTTTTTCAATTCTTGGTTAATATTCTCTAGTATTGCTGATTGAAATGACACATAAAACAAAATAGATTAACTTACTTCCCAAAAAAGTTTTTATCCAAAAATCCTCAAATAATTAAGCATTGGGTAACCATCCCAACATAATATTTTCATTGTACAAATCACATTTTCAACTCAAGTCACCAGCCACTTTTTTTAGTCTTCCAGGATGGTAATGAATCATGAAATCAAAATCCATGAATAGTTCTAGTGATATACTATATCTCATATTCAATTATTTTACAGTTAATATATATATATATTAAAATATTATTATCATTATATATTTCACACATTACTCTCTAAAAATTCTGCCTCCATGTTTTTAAATCAATACCAACAACACCAAATTCCATGTCATGTGAAGGGTTACATAACTCGTGAGGTATCATATTACATGATGAATGAGAAATTACATGACAATTATTCATTTATACAAAACAAAATATTTTCAATGAATTATCACTATAGATAAGTAATTTACCATTTATGAAAGGTAGGGAAAAATAGGATCATTTACTCGTCTCCTTTTTCCTTCTAGAGAAGAATAATCTGATTTTTTTTCCAAATTATGATAACCCCATTACTTTTTTACTTATTTTGTGGGATACAAAAATTAAATATGATTTAAAAAACAGTTGGTAATAACTTGTAAATCCAAGATATCTATGAATCTCTCTGATAATGGTTGGTTTTGGCCTTCTATATGTAACATTGGTTTTATAAGGGTCAATGCTTATCCCATCTTTAGAAATAATGTTTCTAGGAAATGGAATTTTTTGTAACATAAATTCACACTTACTAAAAAATTCATATAGTTTATTTTCTTTTATGGTTTGTAAAACAACCCTTAAATTCCATTGATATTCATCTTTGGTTTTTCTGTATACCAATATCTCATCTATAAACTAACTAAAAATAGATCCAATATTCATGAAACAATCCATTCATAAGATTCATAAAAATAATTAGGTGTATTAAATAACCCAATGAGAATAACCACAAACTCATAATTTCTATATATCATCTAGAACACTTTCTTTAGAATTTCATCCACATTTATCATTAAATGATGGTACCCAGACCTCAAATTAATATTTATAAAATATTTAGATCCCAAGATCTAGGAAAAAAAATCATCTATATGAAGAAAATGACATTTTTTCTTAATAGTGATGTTATTCAATGAACTATAATAAATAAAATTTCTTATAGAAACCTCCTTATTTTCCACAAATAAAATAGTATCACCCCATGGTGATGTTCTATGTCGAATGAATCCTTTTTCATGAAATTATTTTAACTAGTTTTTCAATTCCACCAGTTCAACATGGGATATTATATAAGGGGGATTAAAAATAGTCCTAACATATGGAAATAAATCAATAGTTAATTAAACTTCTTGATCAGGAAAAAAACTAGGAAAATCATCAGGGAAAACATCTATAAATTCATACACTACTGGGATATCACTAATCTGAACTATTTATTTCATTTCAACAATATGATCTAGAAAACATTCGTTGCTATATTTAATCAATCTCTAATCATCATGGTATGTTATTGGAGGTATGAAGTCATTAATAAAATATTTTTGGATTTGAAATCTTTTTTGGCATGATAAACAGAAATCCAATATATACCCAAAATGTTATCAAAATTAACCATCAGAATATCAATAACTTTTGTGGGAATGAACATCCCAACAATGACAATGTGAATATTTTAATAAATCTTTGTGGATTTAATACGTTCACTTATATTTTTTTCCAAAAATAATATATCATATCCATGAGGTGATATTTTTATTTTACATGGAAATCTCTCATAAATTAAAGACTATTAAGATCCATAGTCAAATAGATTTTTTGGAATAATTCAAAAAAACGTAAAACCAACTTGTCACCACATCATTTGTTTACCAAACAATAACCATAATAGAATAAAAATATTTTCCCACTCCCATTTTATTTTGATCATTCTAGTTTCCACCCAGGGTAATCAACATTTGAAACACATTGGCATTATTCTCCAACTCATTGACACAAAAATATTTTATTTTTGGATTTTCATTGCTTTCTTTATGTTATACATTATATTACAAAGCAATATGAACCATAACACTATATTGGAAGCACTTCATAGACATTGAATTACGTTATCAAGGATTCTTTTTTTCCACCCCTCTCACAACATTTATGTGTAGTTTTCTTTCCATGAAACTTTTTTGATGAATGATTTATCATTTTATTCCAAATGGACCAGTACTTTTACCCATTATCATGGAGCACATTATCATTTAAAACCCCCATTTATATATTCTATGCACATCAAACAAGTTTCTCATAGACGTTGAACTCTCAATATTCCAATGTCATTCGATATCATGGCATAAATACTTAATAAAATTTCAATAACTTCCTATCAAGATTATGGATAATAGTTGGGACATACATTACAAAATGTTTGAAATTTTCTTAACATGTATACAATTATTCTTCTTCATTTTGTCTCAATTACATGAATTTATTTTCCCTCCTAAGTAGAATATACATAGGAATATATTTCTCAAGGATGATGTTCATAATTTCATCCCATTCCATGGAATAAATCTCTTCATTATATTTAATATTTATTATTCATTGAAAACCATTAATCAGCTTCTCCTTCAAAATAATATGTTCGATGAGTTTAATTTTGGTGATCTAATCAACACATAATGTCAAATATCATTTCTAGCACATCAATGCATCCTTCAGCTAGAACGGGGCTAGACGATGCTCTGAATAATGGGGGATTGTTTTTATAAAATTATCAACTATCATCATTTTCCTATATTATGGACCTATTTTATCCCTTTAATAAAAAAGAAAAATTTATAGATCATGTCCACTAAGCCATCACTATAACTAACTCCCCAGTTTTGATTCGAACCATCTCAGGATGTTGATTAAGAATGATATTTCCCTCTTGGTTCCTTCCCACTGCATCTTTTATCCTTCATTCATGGAAAACCATTATGAATAGACAGAGTTTAATTGATTAAACATGGTAATCCTTATATGATAAATCATTTTAACTAGACTATAAGGTTATATAATTCAATGTACTATTATTAATATTACTCTAACCACTAATGTAATCTAAATCAAACATTGATACAAACTATAAGATGCTGACCATAATATATTACAGAATCATAACTTAATTGAATATTTTTTATTTCTTTAACATTGTGGATATTTTATCATTTATAGTTTTATAGAATTATGCCATAAATAATACATAACAAATCAAATAATACTATTTAGACACATCCAGTAAATATTCATTTTTCTCACATAACAAATACATTTAAAATAAACCATGGTTTCTTTTTTATGTTCAATTGTCCCTTTTTCCCCTTGATCCAATGCTTCTTTATGTTATCCTTTTAATCTAGTTAAAAAAATTATAAAACCTAGGTTGAGAAAAAAACTCTCATTATGGAATACACAAGGAATTAAAATAGTTTGTCTTGTCAAAAACTGAAAACCCATGAATACTTTATCAAAAATGTAATAATTTTCAACCTTATTATTTTTTAAATAAAGATCTTTTAAAATATGATTATTACATACCATTTTTGTAATAATAAGTTTATAATAAAACTAATTGAAAGATTATATAAAATTTAATTATTACATAGTACATAATTATACATAAATTGAGAAACCATGTGTTTGATTTTCATACATGTGACCCAAATAAAATGGAATAACCATATAGTAAAATTTCATACACAAGGAAATCAAGGTTATAATGAAACCTCCAATCCACATTTTATTATATAACTAAACATAATATTTCTATGTTCCATTATATAATCATAACACATTAGAGAAAGAAATTTTCAATATTTCACTATTAAAATTTCATTTCCACTCGTAAGAGATCATTTTATTTGATTAAAAAATCCATTTTCAAAACCAATATTTTAAAAAGAAAAACCCATAAAATTTAAAATGTGTTTAAATTCCATTTATAAACATTAAGGAATGTATATTAATCCAAATATAAAATAATTTTCATGACGACGTAGAAGTCATTGTTAAAATATATGTTAAAAAGAACATTTCATTTTTCTTTTGTAAAGAAACTAAAATGCTTCATATCAAAAATTTAATAAAGACTTATTTTTGAATTCCATGTAATAAAATTAAAATTCAAAGGGGTTTTTATACACCTCAATAGACCGTGTGATGTATAACATCAAAATATTCCCTAATGAATGGATATAGAGACGATGTCTCTTACCTCGATTATTATTCATCATGTATGTTCATTATCATACTAAATAATAAAAAAAGTTTAATAATTTAATTGATTGAGAATATTGTTCAGGATTATTAATCATTTTATATCACTTATTATCATGTTATAACAAATACTTAATAATTTATGTTCACGTCGGAAATTTTGATGATATTCAGTACTTCAGTCCAAAATGAATTTTGGTTGATGTCAATTCTCAAAGTGGTAATTAGTCCATAATCTAAAAAATAATATTCTTGAAATATTTATAATATTTATTCATAAATTATTATTTAAAGTAAAACCATTAATTATGTTAAAGAAAATTAATTATGTTATAATCATGGAAATGATAATATATATGTATGCATGATTAACATTTCTATTTTTCAATTATCAGTATCGAAAAAAAGGTAGATATTATTTTATCTTTCCAGATTAATATTTAATATTATTTATTTCATATTAATCATTAAATATACTTATATATATCATCCATGTGATGTGGTGATGAAAAAACAATCACAATGCTTTGGGGAGGTGATAGTTTACGCATAGGCATGAACGACGTTATCATTTTGCTGGGCATTAAAATGTATGAAGTAAATGATTGATTATTATTAAATAATGATAAAAATGACATGAATATCATCTATTAGCATTAATTAAATCATACTCATAATTATTCATAGATGGTTATGGAAAATTATTTATATTTTTACTTGAGGTGGTATTCTATCATACAATAGAGTGATTTATTATTTTCACATTTGATGGAAGTGGAGATTTATTTAAGTGGAGATATCAATATAATTAGACCCTAGTATATTGTGGATAATATATTTAATATTTATTAATGTTTGAAAAATATTTGATGGAATTTTAAGAATAAATAATATAAACACACTTAATTAAAAATGATACATCTTCTTCTAAAAATTTTCATTGTTTATCAGCTTAACACTTATAATAGTGGTGTCATGTTATGACTATGTAACATCCCAGGTATTTATAGAATAATAAAATATCATATCTATTAATATTTATGAATAAGATATTAATTTTAGGTTAAATGGGACACTTTGACTGATAGTGTACACGACACACGACAATGGGTTTCTCTGAAATCTAATGTTGCATACAGCTTTTAGGTATACCAAAAAATAATACAATAATAATATTATTATTTGAAATGGTAGTTAACTCCTAGTAATTTTGATTTTGGGAATGAATGAACATCAATAAAATATGATTATACATGTGTTAAGTTATTTTTAAACTTATCCAATAAATTTTAGAGGCTTAAAATGTTAATAAATCTAATTTTAAGCATAAAATACTATAATATTTTTAAAAGGTTGTTTTACCATATTTATATTGAATTTTTTAAAAAATATTTCATTCAATTTTATATGATCCATTTTAAAAAATAAACTTCATATTTTGAATATGGACAAAAATGCTTATATTGTATGAAATTTTGTATTTTTCTGATAAAATCCATGTTTTGATGAATAGTAAAAATACTTCATTTTAATTCAAAACTTCTTTTTCATAGAATTTATTTATATAGTAAAACTATCCTTTTAATTTGGTTTTAAATATTTAAAGGATTATTTTTTATCATTTAATCCAATTTTGGTCATTATAATTAATTTCACATTTAAATTGGATATAAACACATGTCAATCATTTCATTATTTTTAATTCTTAAAAATACACTTTTTGGTTTTAACAACTGGAATGAATTTTATATTAATTAATAAAATTTAAATGTTTTGAATTTGAAAAAATTGATTTCATATTTGGTATCAGAAGGTCCAAATTTTGTAAATATGTACCTTTTATTTTGGGACATTATGAATAGTAACTTCCATAATTATTTTTATTTATTATGGTTAACAGGTAAATTAGGTAAATATGGGTAAACAATTAATATTATAACAATATAAAACTACCCTAAAGAGTGTCCTAATCCTTTTTTATTAGATATTTCCAACCATGGGAATCCTTGGTCGATTTTATGACCCCCTGGAGCCCCTTAGATGTGATTATGACATGTTCTAATAATTAATTTAAAGTAATGAGAAATATAACATAAACATGTATCTTTTGACTAAAATGATTTTATGGTGGAGTTATATAACTAATATCTTTGACTATAAATATTCATTATAAAGCTAAGTATATTTCCTACATCGTGATATTTTATTTATAATTTTAGACATTAAGTAAATAAATTTATTAAAAACACAATGATGATGTAGTGTTAATTTTATTTATGAAAGATTCAAAAAATGTTATTATAGATTTTAAAATAAATGTACTTTGAAAATATTGATTTCATACAATTTTTTTTAGATTACTATGAAAATTTAAATTTATGTTAATATTTTTTTTCGAATGAATCAAGTTGTTATGACTTTAATAAAAATTAATTTCCAAATAGTGTCAAAATTTACATAAATAGTTTTTGTTTAAAAAAAATTCCATTTTATTAAATTATATAATAGTCATAAAAATCATAGATTTAGTAAAATGACATAGATATTGTTACAAAAGTCATTAATGATCCAACCTAGGTTCTCTTGGCATTATATAGTAACTATATAAATAATATAGTGTAAAAAGACAAGAAGACATGGTAAGATTAATTTATTTAACTAAGGGTTAAAGACAAAATATGTTGTTAAATATGTGACCTAATATTTTTTAAATTATATTGGTTGAGAGGATTATAAACGATCCTCAACTTATCCTTGAAATATATCACTTTTGTACCAATTATAATTCTATAATAAATTTATAATAAAATAATATTTCAAGACATTCCTAATGTTCCCCTCCCCCCACATATGAATGGCCACAAACTCTACCAACCTACTTAAACCTATAAAATCCCTTCGATCAACCAAAATATTTTAAATGATCTCCCAACATCCTTCCTTTCCTACTATAATCCTTAACATGAAAATAAGGCTAATCAAAGAAGCATTTTGTCTCAAATCAAAAGGAGTTACCCAATTTTGAGGTAACAACATCTCTCAAGATCCTTTCATTTATTTTCTTTCTTGAACCGCCTAAACACTATTTAATCCATTATTTTATTACAAAACCATTATCCTAAATATACTTGTATGTTTTTAGGATACTGTTTCAACCATAACAAACACACACCTCCATCTAATGGATATATAACATATTGCTTTTGTGTATGGAAAACTACTACCTCACAAAATAACTATTGTTCAATTTTTTCCTACCACCTCTCATGGTGGCCATTATGGTGTAAATATGTTTATATAAGATATATATTATAGTTATATTATCTATATTCTTATATAATTTTAATTTAGAACATACCTTTATGTTTTCCATGTTGTGTAAACACGATAATTTCGTTTAAGGAAGTGCAGACTACCACCCCCTGAAAGCGATGTGACTCAATCCTTCTATACATAGAATGTATAAATTATGGTTTTATTAAACCTATGGTACATACATGACATTAATATAATTACGGTATTAAAATATACATTTATATCATTTGATTATTATTCTTTTAATATGAAAATGAAATGAAGGTAGCATTCATGTGTACGTACGACCTACCGTCTCCATGAATGGTGCATTTCATTTCTTATATAAAATTATTATGGAAATGATAAATACATATATACTTAATATATATGATATTTAAATCATGGTTAATATTTTGGAGTTGATGGACGTTTGACTACATGGGTAATTTACATCAAAACATGTTCATTTTCGACTCAAGTACCGAATATCGACAAAACGTTCGATATGAAATTAAATAATAATGTAATTTTTGTATCATGGTAATATGTGATATAATAGGAATAATAAATTGAAAAAGGTTCTCAAGAATGTATAAATTAACCAATGTTTATGATTCTGGAATATAACGATCGTATGTGATGAGTCAGACTCATGGTAAGGTAATTCATCTAAATATCATTTCATTGAGGAATATTTTGATAATATACACAACTTTATTTTATAATTTTTATAATAAATCTATTAGTATTTTAATTCATAGGGAATATTTTTTCTATGAATAATTTTACTAAATTATAAAAGGGATTTTTTTAACGTATATGGTGACAATGACTTCTCTGCCACCATAACTGTTATTTGGTATTTGAATTCCTCTATAACACTTAATGTTTTTAAAAGAAAAAGAAATACATTATTCCATTTTTTGGTGTTTTGGTATTGAAAATGGTTTTCAAAGTGGATTTACTATTTCAATATCTTGAAATTATTTCCCTTGATTGGAAAATATATTTTATGTGTTAAATGTTGATAATTGAAATCGTTTATGTGTTATTATTATATAATGGTACCTGCACATTTAACGTGTGGTTACCTGATAATCCAAATATGGGTGGTTATGTGATAAACCAAATATGGGTGGTTATGTGTGAAACCAAGGATGGGTGGTTAAGATATAACCTCCAATGCATTGGATATGAAAATCAGTTGTCTGGCTATTCCATTTAGTGATATGTATGGAAGTCGACTATGTTTCAATTATATTTATGTATGTTTATGTTTAAAGATACCATTATATGTTATGTATTTTCTATCTATGGGATTTATGGTAATCATTTGGTTAAAAAATGGATAAGGAATAAGCTTATTTTTAGTGAATTGTATTTTACTACATTATAAAGATGAAAAATATAAAATTATGATAAATTATTCAGAGTTTAGATGTTTTGGTAAGGCTAACAATTTTCCTTATTTGTGTATCCCTTACTGAGCTTTTTATTCTCATCCCAGTTTTGAAATTTATTTCACATGACTTAAAGAAGAATAGATTCAATGATGGGATCAAGGAAAATTACGGCTATTTAAGCATGAAACAAAACATGTTTCTCTTTGAAAGTATTTTGTTTTATGAAAAAATTGGTTAGTGAGTATAAGGGTATAGTAATAATATTTATGTTTATATGTATGAGTTGTGACATAATTCTTTAAATCTCTAGACCTGAAAAGATCCTAAAAATGAATTAAAGTCAATTGTTGACATATCACTTCATTATGTAAAGTTTAGGGTAGGGGCCTTATAGTTGGTATCAGAGGTTGGTTTAAATAATTTTAGAAATTAGAATATTTTTAATAGAATATCTATAAAAAATTTAATTTACGTTAAAATTGAAATGATATAGATTTTAAATATTACAAAATTTCTTTTTCTAAGATATGTATGTTCAGGATGGTTTTCCATAGAGGAAATAGGACAACTTTGTTGGGGAGGAATATAGAGGGAAATGACCATCCAAATCAACATTCTAAGATGGTAAAAATCAGAACTGAATAGTTTTTGCAGTGATGGCATAATTGACTCAAGAAATAAATGGCGGTGGTTTCTAGTAATGAGATCAATGAGACCAACCACAGAGGGAAATACTGATCATAGATCATTTCATGAGGCAATGTCCCCCTTCATTCCAAGGATCATATGACCCTATGCAATATTAAAGGTGGATTAAAGCATTGGAAACGATTTTGGATATATTGGGGTGTTCAGAAAATCAAAAGGTTAGTCTTTATGTTTATCATTTTGAAGGTGAAGCTGATCAGTGGTGGTCAATGATTAAAAATATTAGAGAAAGGGGATATATTTATACCATTGATTTGGATGAATTTAAGAATATATTCCTTGAGAAATATTTTCCATAGGTTTTTCCAATTGTCATGTTAAATCAATTATTAGAATTGATATAAAAGGATAATGTTTTGGCATCATATAAATAAGATTTCACCCGTTTTCATGGTTTATCTCAAATTTTAACCCGGATATTCAAAGGAAGATAAATCGGTTTTACTTTGGATTGAAGGTGAAATATTTAAGGGTGTTATCTTATCGTGAGTTCAAAATCTATGAAAAGCTTTTCTAATGTTCTAAACAGGTAGAAATGGAGTTTTTTATGATCATGTGTCCCATGAGAGTAATCAAAAGAATTGATCTAGTTAGTATGCAATAGGAAAGAATTCATCAAAGATGTATGGAGGTAATAAAACAAAATTTACAACATGTGAAGAAATGGTAAAAATAATCTTTTAGAATGTATCACAAATTCTAGGAAGTTCTTTTGATGTTGTAAGACTGGTCATATTTCACGTGAGAGTAAGGAAGATGATCAGGCAGGAAATGAAAACCCAGTGGTAAGATTTTTTAGTTGCAATGAGATAGAAAATTATGCAAATGCCTATCCAAAGTTGATTACCCTGGGAGGAAACCAGCAAGATGGAAAATAGAAGGGAATGGAATAATCATTTTTTACTACTACGATTGATGAGGGATTGTCAAATGAAATTTTGATAGGTATGTTACAAGTTTCTTCAAAATATGCAAATACACTGTTTGACTCTGGATCTTCAAATTCTTTCATTTTTTAAATCTTTGAAAGTTAATTGGAAATATCACCTCATTAATGTGTTATAGAAATTTTCTAAAGACTCTAAGTGGAAGTATTAAATCAACCAAGATTTATAGTAATCTTATTATTATCATTAGTGGGAAGGTATTTCATAAAAATCATGTTGAACATCCCATAGTGAAATTTTATATCATTTTGGGTATGGATTTGCTTTTAATTTATCAAGATAAAATAGATTTCAAAGGCAATAATGTTTTATTAAATGATTTTATTCCTTTGATTACATACCAATAAGCTAAAATATTTATTAGAGATATAATTGATTGTTATCTGGATCATGTTGTTGAAAAGAATGAAATAGTTTTGATTAGTGACATTCCAGTACACTGAATAAATTCACATATTTTTCCCTGATGAATTTCATGGTATTATTACCAATCAAGTGGTTGAATTTACAATTGATTTAGTTCCTAATGAAAATCCAATTTATAAACCCCCTTATCGAATTTCTCCATTAGAACTAGTGGAAATAAAAAACGGTTTCAATAATTACTTGATAATTGTTTACTTCGACCTAGTAATTCACTATGGGGTGATCGTGTTTAATTTTTGAAAAATAAATTTGGTTATATGAGACTATGAATTTATTATAATGCCTTGAATAATTTAACTATTAAGAAAAACTATTTTTTGACTCATATCGAGGATTTTATTGATCAGATCTAGGGAGATCAGTATTTTTTAATGTCTATTCGAGGTCTAGGTACCATCAACTAAATTTTAAGGAGGAATAAAATATAAAGACATATTTTCAAATGAGATATGGGCATCATGTTTTTTGGGTTATGTCCTTTGGGTTATCTATTTTATAACCCCCCCCCCCCCCCCCCCCCGAGCCCGCACTTTTGGAATCAGACCTTAAAAATGTTTTTCAATTTTTTTATAACACAAAAGAAAATTGACAATTACACAACACTTTAACAAAATAGAGGACCTTTTACCATTCTAAGTTCCAGAGAAATAAGAATACAATTCCTGATTTATCAAAGTCGAAGGAAAATTAATCAACTTTCTACCACGCTTCATGGCACACTAACTCCAAAAGTAATGACATCTAAATTTAATCCACTAAGAAACCTATGAAAAATAATTTTTAAACAAAGGATGAGTGTTCAATTTCCCAGAAAGGAGTTTTTATAACCTTTAATGAATCCCATTAAAAATATTCATTTGAAAATACATTCCGAAAATTCAATTAGAAACACATTTTAAAAAATAATATTTAAAATATAGTAATGCTTCAAAAAATAATTACAGATTGAAAATGATTTTAAATTAATCCCATGATTCGGTTGAGAATATTAAGCAATACCATAAAAAATATAACTAAGGCCACTGAAAACTTTTAAGGCTATCTTGGGAACAACCGCTTGAGGGATGGGTTCACTATCAAATTCCATATCGTATTTACAAATATTGAGTACTATTTAATATAAATCATTTATTTCCTAGCTTTCCTTATATACATATAATTTTCAATGTTGTTTTATCTTTGAAAATATATTTATAGTTATTCTTGGAATAACATGTTCAATTTTATTTTTAAAATATATAAATACAAAATCTGCATTGAATATTAAATATTTGACTTAGTACAATCAAATATCATGATACATGACATTGCATAATCAAATAGAAGATAAATCAATATCCATGAACTTATAATTTCATCCTTATTTCCATAAAAATCCATTTTTGTAAAGATTAATTTCTCATTAATATGTGTACATGAAAACAAAATCATCGATGTATAGCCATTATCTTTGTTTTTATATGACATGTATATAACTTGATAAAATTATGATATTCTTAACTTATATAATAATTTTTTTAGATAGTTATTTACATATAAATTCTATAAGTAAATAATTATGTGTCTCATAATAATAAAATGAATTCATGTTTGAATAAAGATTAGATAAATATAAATAACCTTTAATGTGATTAACATGAAATCAAATTTAAGCATAAACATTGATACTTATATAGATATATATCTCTCACAATATTAAAATGAGTCAAAAAAATAATAATTTCTGAACAAAAAACTAAATAATAATAATAATGTTTTCAGAATTAATTTTTACTAGCATCAAATTTTTATTTCTCTTAGATAAATAAATGATCTCGCTAATTAAGAAACATAATTCTGAAACCCAAAATATACATATATTCATTATGCAAAACCATATAATTAAAACCATAATATTGAAATTAATAAACTAACTATCTCTAACTAATAATTTTTTAAAAATATTATATTCAAAATAAAATAAAAATATCCCATACCCCAATTCAAATTATAAACATAATTTTGATAAATTAAATTTCAAATTGAAATATTTAACTGGATAAATTTCTTTAAAAAATAAAATGGAATTGAAAGTGTAAATAAAGCATCCGAGAATAAATAATCCCTTGCCGTTTTTATTTGCAGATGAAGTCTTCTTCTTCCTATTCATGGAATAAGACTCAATCACCCTTTCTTTCACTCACTAACTCTCTTAAATCCCCTGATTTAGAAGACAAATGAAACAAAGAAAATAATGGATTTAATTAGTATTTATTTCCAAACTCGCACACACATGGTGCCCTAAAAAAATATAGAGAAAGTGTTAAAGTTTGTATTTATAGACTAATTTACTTCTTGACCCAGATTGGAGAAAGAAAACCATCAAATAAAAGGTGTGGCTCCGGTGAAAAAACATTAATGTAAGGAACATGAATCACAGATGAAAAAGTCTTTGTTTGTTAAATTAGATTGGGATAATGATTTTTATATGTTTATAATAAATACAAATTGGAACCAATAGATAATTAAATTCTGATATCTATATTATGTTGTAGATTCTTATTCTAGAAGCCTCAATCAATAACCATTGACAATGATTTAAAAATAGTACTGTCAATACAACTGACTCAATTTAAAAAAAAAATAATTATCAAGATGATGTAATATGAATAAATTCAATAGATGTCGACATATGCATCAAGTTTGAGAAATAGGCAAACCTGCTAATTAATATATCAAAATTCTAATCTAGAAATCAGATTCAGATACCTAAAAATCGAATAAACAAATACCTACTTTCAAAACTGGACAACATAAGTTAGATCAAAATTCATTTTCACCACAAGTCATTTGGATACATCAACGCAAAACATATTGGGTGAACGATGACCTTCGGACTCAAATTAGATCTTGATTGGACTCTAATTTGAGGTTTATTTGGGGGTCTAGGATTTCCAACATGCTTAGCCTGCACCGAAGCATTCATCTGAAACCGACTATCTCAAGTCCAGCTCGCAACTCGACTCGACTTGGCTCATCACCTTTGTCTTCACCACCACGAACATCCATGACCTCGCTCGGCCTAATTTTCTCTCCTAGCCATGCTCTCCATCACTCAGTCGGTCTACTATAGACCTTGGCCTCAAAAACTAGAAGAAAACCCCATGCAAATCCGATTTTGTTTTCCCCTAACTGATTTCATTTTTTAATCATTTTCATATAAATTAATTTTTTTCACCATTATATATATAAATGTGTGTTTGTGTAAACATTTATAATTCATTTTCTTTTAAAAAATTTATAAAATATATTTCAATAATATATATATATATATATATCAACACATAAAATGCTAAAATAATAATAATAGTTCATTCATTAATAGATTTAATTTATTTTTTTATGAAGTGATTTTTATAAAATAATTTTTTTTAAAAATAAACATATTCAAATTGTATTATAATTTCATAATATCATATACATAGATGTAATAATTTTACAAAATATTGAGTTTCTATACAAAAATAATCAATTAAATGTATATATTATAAAAAATAATACTCTTATATATATATATATTCAATTACCTTGTAAATAAATTATGTGTGAATTATAAAAATATTTTATAAATCATTTCTTAGTTAGTTTTAAATTATAAAAAATTATTAAACAATGAATTACAGTATACATTTTTTTGGGATGTTACATTTCTCCGCTTAAAATAATTGTGCCCTCGCAATTCATGCGTCAGACATGAGAAAATTATTAATTTTATCTTTAGAATTTAATAATTTCTATAGGAGACATAACTATCCAAATAAAATTCCAAGGCACATATTTTTTTTACTCAAATACAACATATAATCTCCAAAGTTGTCTAGATCATTTCTCTAATACAAATTATAAAACCTTAAGCCCGCTCCTCCGAAATCAGGGATGAAAAGTGTGTTGTATTTTTTTATAACACAATAGAAAAAGGAAAATTACACAACACTTTAACAAAATATAGAACCTTTTACCCTTATAGGTTCCATAGAAATTAGAATACATTTTCTGATTTATTAGAGTCGAAAGAAAACTAAATCAATTTTCTACCACGCTTCTGCAGACACTAACTCTAAAAGCGACGCCAATTGAATTTAAACGTCTAATATACCTATGAAAAATAATTTTTAAGAAAAGGGTGAGCATTCAATTTTCCAGTAATTTTTTTTAAAACCATTGATAAATATGATTAAAAAAATTCCTTTGATAATATATTCAGAAAATTCAATTAGAAATACATTTGTAAAACAAAATTTTCAAAATAGAGTAATGCTTTAAAAAATATTACACTTTTAAAATTCTTTTAAAATAATCCCATGATTCGGTTGAAAATATTAAGCATTCCCTTTAAACAAAACAACAAAGGCCACTCAGAACATTGAAGGTTATCTTGGGCCTACCCACATGAGGGATGGATTTACTATCCATTTTTATATCATATTTACAAAGATTGAGTACTAGTTTTTATAAAACATTTATGTCATAGCTTTCCTTATATACATAAAATTTTTATTGGTGATTTGGATTTGAAAATATATTTATTGTTATTCTTGGAAAAACATGTTCAATTTTATTTTTAAAATCTATAAATACTAAATATTCATTGGAAATTACATATTCAACTTAGTACAATCAAATATCATGACACATGAAGTTGAATAATCACATAGAAGATAAATCAACATCCACACACTTAAAATTTCATCATTATTTCTTTAAGAATCCATTTTTGTAATTTTTAATTTCTCATGATTATATGTATATGACAACAAAATCATTGATGTATGGCCATAATCATGATTTTTAGATAACATGTATATAACTTGATAAAATTATGATATTCTTAACTTATATAATATTTTTTTAAATATTTATTTACATATAAATTATACAAGTAAATAAATACATGTCTCATAATAATAAAATAAATTCATGTTCGAATGAAGCCTCGATAAATTAAAACAACCCTTTACAAGACTAACATGAAATCAAATTTAAACAAAAACATTGATAATTTTATAGATATATACCTCTAATGTAATTAAAATGAATCTAAAAGTAAAAATTTATGAAAACAAAACTAAATAATAATAAAAACTTTTTCAAAATTAATTTTTACTAGCATCAAATTTCTCTTTCACATAGATAAATAAATGATCTCGCTAATTAAAGAACATAATTCTAAAACAAGAAATATACATATATTCATTATAATAAACCATAATATTATATCCATAATTTTGATATTAATAAACTAACTATATCTTACTAATAATTTTTGAAAAATATTAACTTGAAAATAAAATAAAACTATATCATACACCAATATAAATTTTAAATATAAATTTGATCAAATAAATTTAAAATTGAAATATTTAATTGGAGAAATTTATTACAAAAATAAAATGGAATTGAAAGTGTAAATAAAGCATCCGAGAATAAATAATCCCTTACTATTTTTATATATAGACCAAGTCTTCTTCTTTAAATTCATGGAATAAGACTCAAACTCCCATTCTTACACTCACTAACTCTCATATATCCCTAGATTTAGAAGAAAAAGGAAATAAAGAAAATAAAGGACTTAAGTAGTCTCCCATGCCAAACTCACACACACATAGTGACATAAAAAAAATACAGAGAAAGTGTTAGAGTATTTATTTATAGACAAATTCATCGATTTCACCAGATTTGAGAAATAATACCATTGAATAAAAGGTGTGGCTCTGGTGAAAAATTTTCAATGTAAGGAACATGACTCATAAACGAAACTTTTTCTGTTTATTAAATTATATTAGGATATTTATTTATATATGTTTTTGATAAATACAGATTTGAACCGATGGATAATTAAATTTAGATATCTATATTAGATTGTAGATTCTTATTCAAGAAGCATCAATCAACAACCATTGATAATGATTTAACAACTGCACTGTCAAAACAGCTTACTCATTTGATAAAAAAATCATTATCAAGACGACGTAAGATGAAGCAATGCAATAGATTATGACATATGAATCAAGTGGGAGAAAAAGACAAAAAATCTAATTAATATATCAAAATTTGAATCTAGATATCAGATTCGGATACCTAAAAATAGGATAAACAAATACCTACTTGAAAAACCGGACAACAGAAGGTAGATTAGAAGTCATTTTCACCACAACCTGTTCGGATACTTCAACGCAAAATAGATCGGGGGCATAATGTCCTTAGGACTGAAACTATATCTTGATAGGAATCTGATTTGAGTTTTATTTTGGGGGTCTAATATTTCCCACACACTTAACTTACACCGAAGCATTCATCTGAAACATACTATCTCCGATCTGGATCACAATACAACTTGGCTTGTCTCATCTCCATTGGCTTCAACACCATGGACATCCACAACCTCACTCAGCCTGATTTTCTTTCCCAGCCAGGCCCTCCCTCCCTCAGTTGGTCTACTACTGACCTTTTACATGAAAAAATGTAAAAACCATTTAAAAACCCTATTTTTTTTTACCCTAATTGATTTCCTTTTTTTACTCTTTTCATTTTAATTATTTTGTTTCACCATTATATATATAAATATGTGTGTGTGTTTGTACACATTTATAATTCATTTTCCTTTCAAGTGTTGATAAAATATATTTTAAAAATAATTTATATATCGACACAAAAATTGTAAAATAATAATAATAGTTCATTTCCTTAATAGCTTAAATTTATTTTTGTATGACGTTATTTTTCTAAAATAACTTGTTAGCGTTAAAATAAAATTATTCTACTTATATTATAATTTAATAATATCATATATTTAGAAATAATAATTTTATAATATATTGATTTTTTATACAAAAAAATCAATTAAATATATTTATTTTCAAAAATAATATTCTTGTGTATATATATATATATATTCAATTTACTTGAAAATCAATTGTGTGTGAATTATAAAATTGTTTATTAAATAATTTCATAGTTAGATTTAAATTATCAATAAATTATTAATTAATTTATTACAATATACATTTTCTTTAGATGTAACATTCTTCCCCCCTTAAAATAATTTCACCCTCGCAATTTATGCATCAGACTTTTTAAAATTATGAATTTATTCTTTAGAATTAAAAACATTTTACAGGAGAATTAATTATCCACTGAAAATTCAAATGTGTAGATTTTGTTTTACTGAAAGACAACATCTAATCTCCAAATGTTTCTAGACCATTCCTCTGATACAAATTATAATGCCCCAAGCCCTCATTCGAAAGGCATTCTTGGGAATATATTCCTTCCTCACCTTTAGTTGGTGATATCCCGACCGAAGGTCCACCCTTGAGAAATAACTAGCCCAATGAAGCTTATCGAACAAGTCATCTATCCGTGGAAGGGGATACTTGTTATTTATAGTGAATTTATTGAGATCACAATAATCAATGCAGAGGCGCATTGATCCATCCTTCTTCTTGATGAAGAAGACTGGACCACCCACGATGAAGCACTCGGGCATATAAAACCCATCTCCATATTCTCCTATAACTACATCTTCAACTCGTCTAGCTCTACGATGGCCATTCTGTAGGGTGTCTTTGAGATTGGAAGAGATCCAGGGATAAGTTCAATTGATAACTCAACCTCTCGGTCAGGAGGAAGACTAGGAAACTCTTCGGGGAATACATCAGTTTAATCCCTCATGATGGGCATGTATTTAAGAATGATTCTATCCTCTGTCACAATCATTTGAGCTCGATATGCTTTATCACAAGGAATCGGTATCCAAACATGTGATGAAGATTATAAAGGAGAGTCATATTTTTCCACACACTTGTAAATAATCAAAGGATGCTTCAGGATGTGAAAATTGATCTCCCTTTCCCGAAAAATGATGTTGTCCTTGTACAAACACAACCAATCCATTCCCAAGATAGCGTAAAACACCACTAGAGGAAGTATGACAAGATTTTATGGGAGGTTCAGTCCACAAATATTAATTGGGGAGGAGTTATAAACCATGGGTGCAATGATTTTCCCATTCACTATTCTCACAGATGAATTTTACTCCAAATTTTGAGGTGGTGTTTGAATAGTTCTACTAAACTTTCAAGATATGAAAGAATGCATAGAACTAGAATTAAATAGTACGTTCACTATTCTTGAATTAATAACAAGTGTACCTGTCACCACATCATTTTCCAGCTCCACCTCAGCAGTAGTGAAAGCATAATCCCTTCATTTTTGCCATAGAGTTTGTTGCTGATTGCCTCTGACAACCCTCGGCTTAGGGCAGTTGTTCACATAAAACCCAAGCTCCTTATAGTTATAACACTGCACTGCAGGTTGAGTGTTGATTTTAACCTTTCTTTATTCCTCAACATTAGTGGGAATTTTTATATACCTTAGGGAGTTCTTGTCCAGAATGACCAAACTTTTCTCATTTGAAGAAATTCTTTGTTCCCTTGAGATAGTCACGAAGATGCCTTTTCCCATATTGTTTGCAAAGGGGAATGTGAGGCGTCTTTCTATCATGGGATTTTTTTGATGAACCACCCATGTTGTTCTCCATTTTCTGATTCTTGTCACTAGGCCCATGAGACTACTAAGAGACTCCAATCTCCATTTCAACCTTGAGGGAACAACGAACAATCTCCTCATAGATGTCGATGTCTCAAATCACCAACAATTTTTGTATACTCGGCTTTAGTCCTCAAAAGAAGTGATCCACCTTGGTTTCGGTGTTCATGAAAAAGCTAGAGGCGTACAATTCAAGCCTTTTAAAGTTCGCTTCATATGCCCCAATGGAATCATCTTTCTTCTACTTGAGTCTAAGGAACTCTCTTTCCATCTTATGTTGGAGGGTTTGGGGAAAATATTTTTTTTTTAAAAATCCTCTTGAATTCCTCCCATTATATAGAATAAATTTCTTCTTGAGACTTTGTATTCTTTATTAGTGTCCACCACTGATCATCTTTCCCATCAAAACGATAGACTGCCAGTACAAATTTCTCTTCTTATGAGTACTAGAGGATTGAGAAAATCTTTTCAGTGGAGTTAATCCATTGTTCAGCGAGGATGGGATCAAAAGATCTGCTAAACATGGGAGGCCTTCGCCACATGAAGGATTCTATGACAACTTTCTCTTTCCTTGGACGAGGAGGATGTTCCACCTGATTCAAGTTATTATTCATAACTTGAGCCAGGTGAGCTAGTACTACCATGAAATTTTGAGCACCTTCTTCCATCACATTAGTCATGTCATTAGGGCAATCATCACATTGCCTATCACATTGGTTGTTGTAACATGTTCTTCTATTTCCTTCTATTAACTATGAAAAATAACGTATACTTAGAGGTCTTGAATACTTAGCTATTGAGCATGAAAAAGGAAACTTTGAACACAAAAGTATAAACTTATAAAGAAGAAGTATATCCTGACTTGTGATTCCTTAGGTTTATATCTTGGTTATCCTCGGTCTATTTCGTAACTTATATTCTTATGGGATTTTTATGTCACATAATAACGGTTTTTAATAAGCTTGTGAATCCTCCAAATCATATCCCACTGGAGTGTTGTAACCAAGAGTGCAGCAAGGCCCGTTACCGTGCAGCAGTTCCCGTTTGAGTCTAGCTCAAAGCGTTGTTTTTGGGTTTTACCCCTAGATACATCTATGCCAGAGCCACATCTACCTGCTCGTATCCTGACAGGGATGTATTTTCTTGATAAACGACTTACTCTATACTCACCAAAATTTTGGACTGTTTTCTTATACTTAGTCTCATCTTTAAGGTTCTCAATAAGGTGCTCTATTACTAATCTCTAAATATAACTAGACTATCCTTTGATACCAACTATAGTGACCTGATCCTTTTACATAAAAAATTTCCTTATTTTAAGCATAATTAATCATTAGAATACAAGCCAAGGATAGTTAAGTCTAGTTTCTTGGAAGACTAGGTACATAAAACATGGGACAAAAAACATCTTTATTTAATCTCGATAAAGAGCTTCTAACATCCTTTGTGCCCTTAAATCTGTATAGGGTAGCCTGGGGAACACATGAACAAAGGGATGGGCTAAAAAGCCCAGTAAGGGAATGAACATAAGGATACATCTCAAGCACATGAGTTAGGAGGCATGACATAATGATATCCAAAGCATGAAACTTATAAAATCATTTTATATAAGAATGGTATCATATAAACATGGAATCAAATAAATGTGGCAGAATCATAAAACATTTATTTAGTACGGGTCAAGGCTAACCGCTAATCTCGTTTCCCATTTCATTACGGGTCACGGCTAACCGCCAATCCCGTTTCACATCTCATCTCATGAGACTTATCATTACCCAATGTATTGGAGTGCTATATGGGTGCACCCATATCAAAATTTTCATTAATATTCTTGCCAAATAAATATTCTTTCCACATAAATAATCATACATAATCAAGCATACATAATCATAAGGGTACCCATGGAATGAATTGGGTACCACAATCATGACATAAATCATAACCAATGGGCATATCATGAGAGTGTCCACATAAGGAAATAATTAGAAAATACATGGACTTTAATAGGGTAAAATATGAACATGACATGGTAAATGGTGTCAAACACAATTGACTACATATGTTAAAGGTATTTTAGAAACATTAGCATTAAAACATTTTTGTGCGGTTTTAAGGAAAATACTATAGAGCTTTTAAAATAGTAAAGAAGACATTCTTTTATATAAAACCAGAATTGAACCAAGAAGGTTTTAATAATAAAAATACAGAATTGATAAAGATAATGGTGTTTTAAAACAGATGATAGAGTGCACTTGAAATTGGGTAATAGTTCGGGAAGATCCTTTAAAACGAGTGTTCTTATTGGGAAGTATCGAAGAGAGAATAACTTAAAAGCATGTATATCCCCGAAAGAGAATGAGAGATGGATCTTGGAACCTCATTTTGGAGCATATAAACTGAATTTTTATGTTCTACAAAAAGGAAAAGACAACAATATTTTGTTAAAAAGAATGATAGAGCAACTCGAAGGAATAAAGGAAGTTCGGGTAGAATCCATCGTGGTTTATTGGCATGGTATTAGGTGTAACTAAGAGGGATTGATGAGGGAGTTAAGGGGTTTATCATCACTTATAAAAAATTAGGTCTGTATGGGGATGGTGTATAAACATATCCCATCACATGGTATTACACAAAAAGGCATAGCATAGAAAACAATCTTGATTAAGAGTGAAAAGGGGAGGATCCCTTACCTTAAATCTGTTGGTGTTCTACACTTGTTATTAACGACCCGAATAGACTAATTAGGATTATTAATTAATAATTCCAGAACCTATACGTTATGTAACTTATTTATTATAACCCTTTTTAGTTCATTCAAATCCTTTTTGATTAGTTATAATGTTAAATTTCATTATTCGGGCTTATTTGTTTACTTGGCTTTAAAGGACCAATTCACTTATATTAAAGTTTAGATTATATGCAAGATGAAAGTGGTTAAACTGAATTGAAGATATATTATTTAGTTCATATCTAGGAGATTAAATGGTTTTAATTTTAATTTGGTTATTATAATGAAGTCGAATTATTATATTTATAACCATAAGGATAACCGTTTTTGTTAATCGGTGGATTTGATTACAAAGAATGTGTTTTTCTTTATAACATAATTCCATTTGTACAAAAGGATTACTAAACCAAAAATAGGATATATTACATATATAATAACCTGGTTCAACCATAACACAAATGGTTTCATGACCAGAATTAAAGATAGCAATAGAAATAGATAAATTGTTGTCCTTGAATGCGTTAAATTATCACATCTCAAACGGTGCTTTCATTTCTTTCAAATAAAAGGGTGGGGAAAGGAGAGAAGATAATGAAATATACCACTAGAATGAATACATTCCAGTACATGTATGTTACTTGATTTTATCAAACTATTATGGTGAAGGGAGGTGAGGAAAGAAAAAAAAAAGAACTTAAAAGAAAAGAAGAAATGGGGAAGAGGAATTTACCTCTTGAGACTTCCTCCTTTGAGAACCTCTTAATGATAGAGGTTTTGGTATTTTGAGGAGGCTGAGAGTTTTTGGATGTGGGGGAGGTCATTGGGGAGAGATTTGGGCAGAATAATGGCATGGAACAAGGCTTGAGAGGAGTGGAGAGAAGAGGGAGTGAAGGGGGGTTTTTATAGTGGAGGAAAGGAGGGATTTCATAATATTATAATCATTAATGTATTATTTGATCCCAATAAAAGGAATAGTAAGTATTCCAAGACCAAGAATAGTGATTTTATCATGTGATCCCATACCATGTGGGCTTACATCAGCATAACATTATCGATGACTCAATTAATCCATTATTTAGCATTTATTATGAATTATCGGATTCTACTATTCATCAAAATTTCAAGTATTTCGGAAAAATCCCAAAAATTCACCCTATCCATTTTTTTACGTGTAGAATCTAAAAATGACGTCCATTTTTCAAAAATAATTTTCTAAATATGATTATTTTAATATTTAATTAAAATAATAATTTATTATCAAAACGAGTTTTAAAACATTTATTAACTTATTCAAAAATGTAGGTATATCGTACTTCCAAATTGAATAATATTTTTATACCACCATAGGTGAGGTTACTATTCATAAGGGTATATCAGTATTCATTAGGGTGTGTTATAATTTATTAGGGTTGGTTACTATTCACCAAAAATTATGTTTTCCTTATCAGACTCTAAGTAACTTACTAATTACAACCGTGTGTGACGGATTTTCGAAATTCCAAACACAGAAGTGAAAAACATATGTTTAAAGGTCACTTATCACTTAATAGTTCATAATGATGTGTTGTCATTTGATTTTATGGCATACTTAATAGAATGGAAGTTCCATTGAAAATCATTGGGTCGTTGCAGGAGAAAAGTAGGCTTTGTTCATCTTTAAAATGGGATCAAATCTCTTGCTGTGAATGGTGTGTAATCTGTGTGTATTTGGGATCCTCCGACGAAAACTGGAGAGAATAAACCGATCCCCTATTCCTCTCATGGATTTTGGATTCAAAGTCGAACCACATTAAATCCCCGTGTTATTCGTTTTAATTTTGTTCCTATGTGATTTGTGGTGTCACGCACTTCCGATGTGCCCCAAAAAGTGGTATCAGAGGGAGACGGAGTGAGTGGAGTCGAAACAGTGAGATAATGATGAGTTTTCTGGTGATAGAAAAATTGAAGTTGGTTGTAAAATATTTCCAAGTCTAGATTCGTGAAGAGGACGACGAGACGATTCCAACAGTGCATGCGGCGTTGAAAACAGAGCTGAAACAACGAAGATAAGCTCAGTCAATGTTTTTTCAAACCCGCGGGTGAACAGATACACCATGCTAGAAAAGACGGTACTTTTCACACCAACGGCGAAAAATCCAGCGAGTTTCTGGTAGGTGCTCTGGTGTGCCCCGTCATTGGCTTGTCAGTAGTCAATCTGAACCGTTGAACTTGTTTTGGCGATATCTCGGGCAATCGGTGTCCAATTTAAACGATCGAGGAGTCGATTACAACTATTTCAACCATTCCGGACGCATCAGTATGGTTTGTTTTTCAAAAATTCGTACTCAATCAGGTTGTTTTAGAAGGGTGTGATATCAATGGTGGTGATCGCGTTTTGCGACAACGACGATGGATGGTGGCATAGCACTATCAAAGTTTGAGATCAAGAAGTTTGATGGTCAAAACAATTTCAGCTTATGGAAAGGCACAAAGAAAGATATTTTGGTGCAATGGGGCCAGATCAAACCGTTAATTTGGGAAAATCCCGAGGCAACTAGTAACGATGATTGAGAACAACTCGAGATACGGGTCGTCAGCACAATTCGACTATGTCTGGCGAATGAGGTAAAGTACTCGTTGTTGGACGAGACATCAACGAAGGAGATCTGGAAGAAGTTGGAGCAGTGGCATATGGCGAAGTCGCTCACCAAAAAATTATTCCTAAAGAAGAAATTGTATCAATTGAGCATGGACGAGGGAACAAATTTGTTGGATCACACCAAAGAATTCAACAAGATTCTGACACAGTTGTTGGGGCTTGGTGTGAAGGTTGGAGAGATAGACAAAACAATTTTTATTTTCTCATCACTACAAAATTCATTTGATGAACTTGTGACTCCATTGCTCGTGGGGAAGGAAACATTGAATTTGGACAAGGTGATGACGTCGATTCAAGATTTGGAGACATTCTGAAGACCTGTGACACATTCAGGCAAGAAAATCATATTGATGCGAGATGATCAACGTAGGAGGTGCTGACATCGGAAGTCAGGAGGTAAAGAATGACAGTGAAAATTCAAGGGATGCGATCCTAGCGAAATCATGTGTTTTTGGTTTGAGAAAAAGCGTCACTATAAAAGTGACTGTGGAGATCGCAATCGGTACGTTGCTGGGAAAGGATATATTGAAGAGAAGGATGAAAATATCATATAATTATTACCAGATAATGAAATCTGCGTGACAATGGGAAGCTCGTACTCAGAAGGAAGAGTAGAACAGGGAGAACTGCATTGTCATTACTGCAAAAGATACAGGCACATGAAGCGGGAATGTCGCACTTTAAAAAGAAAGAACAAAATCCAAAGGAAGAACGAGGAGTTTTGAATTCGGGGAGCTCGATACACATTTGTACGACGAGAGGTGTGTTTCATACCTTTCAGCAGGTGCAAGATTCGGTGAGACTTTGTGATGGGTAAACATGCGAGGTTCGAGGATTCAGGACAATAAAATTGAAGACACCAGATGGAGGAGTTCGAAAACTGGGTGACGTGAAATCCATTCCAAGGATGAGACGAAACTTGATATAATTAAGCAGGCTCGATGTGAAAGGGTTCAAGACTTCATTTGTAGGTGGAGTGTAGGAAGTCTCACACGGAGATGCAGCGATGCTTACTAGGAAGAAGTCCCAAGAGTTGTATCATTTGATCGGGACTAAAGTCAGCTCGAGCTCGATTGAAGAAAGTGGAAGTGCCACGACATCTGCTGTGAAGAAGCATGTTCGATTTGCTGATAAGTTTTCAACACCTATAAGGAGACTGTAGGTCAAGCTTCGACCCCAAAATGGTTGTGAAGGGGGAGATTTGTGGGGGACACTCCCATTTGGGGAGTCATATCTGTCGGCAGCTGCCTGGTACGAGTTTTCTATGCTGGGCAGCCGACCATGGATGTGCAGCATTATGGTGGACAGCAACCGGTGGTCAGGGAGTTTTTTCTCTTAGGTAGATGGACTAACCCCAACCACCAGAGTACAGTTTGTTTTGTTCTTCTTTAAAACGTGATCAAATCCCTTGCTGTGAAAGGTGTGTAATGTGTTTGTATGTGTGATCCTTCGACCAGAAGCGGAGAGAATAAACAGATCCCCCTTTTCTCTGATGTATGTAGGCTTCAAAGCTCAACCATGTTAAATCCACATGTTCTTCGTTTTACATTTATTTTGGGTGATTTCTGGTGCCACACAGTTCTGCTGCGCCCCAACTGTATCATTCTTAGTAAAGGATGAAGATGGTGGATTGTATTATTTACTTAGAAATAATTAATAAGGAATGAGTTTTAAATATTGATTATCACAATCTGAACATAAGGAAAAATATTAGGAAGATTGATTCCTAGATTGATGATCACGATCTAAAAATGATACATTGGTTTCGAACTCATCTAACCATTGTTTTCGTTTTGGTGTGTTCTTCTTATGAGGAGGCTTCATGGGTAGTCTGTCTTCCATCCCCTCCGGCAGCTGCTCTCGACCCGGCTCCCCACCCTCTGACGCAGTTGTCTCCTCCACTTCCCCCTCTGCTACGGTCTCCCCATCCCCGATATCCCCCTACCCTTTGGTATTTTTTCGTTATTTTTTCGTTATTTTTAGGGATCAATGATCATTTTGTTGGTTTCTTGTGTGTAGACACGTACTCTATCATCCTACGGGAAGCCTCACATGCCCTGAAATGGTAATTCGAAGCCTCAAACCATAGACAGGTGGTGCGGTGCTAGGCGCACCGATTCCTTAAAAATCATCATCGGATTTAAGATTAAAAGATACAACCAAATTCACTCGTTGGATGCGGCAAGTGCGCCCGCATCCACGAGTTTATACCGAGTCTGCTTTTTTGCAGACGATTTTGCCCAAAACCGAATCTGCAACCGAGTTGAAAGAAAGATGATGTCTGAACCGGTAAACGCGTCCGATTCTACGAGTTGAGTCGCCATTTTAAGTACCTAGAGGGAATGTACAGGGCCTAGATGCCTGGGATAAAACAGATATCCTCTCTAGTTTGGTTTCTCGCTTAAAATATTCTATATTTATTATCGTCGAACCCATGTAGTAGGTTAGGAAGATCAAGACATTTTATCAAGGAATGAATAAGAACAGCTTCATGTAGGCCACACATGTTAATCATCATGTATCACTATTCTTGAATTCGGCATGCACTGTATATCTTGTGGCTACATCGGATCAGTTTATCCGAACGAAGAGCCATGTTGGCGTTCACAGTTTCGTTTTCTCCTTCGTTTATGCAAAATGCAACGTTCAGGCCAGCGAAGCTCTTTGGCATGATTTAGAAGGCTTAGATCCGGGTGACTATCCTTGGCTGGTGGGGTGAGGTATCAACGTGATTATGAATTGTTCAAAGAAAAATGTTCATGGTGGGTATTCCTGGAAATCTATCCTTGAATTTTATTCTTGGGACTCTCATCTCGACCACACGGATATTGGCTTCATAGGTGATCACTTGAAATGGTTTATCAATAACGATGTGGAATCAGTGAATTCAGAGATTGAAATGTTGGAGTTATCGTTGTGAAAACACAGGTTGATGCCTCCTTCAATAATCTTGTATCATGAAGAGAAGGAGCCACTCCCAATTAGGGACTGTTTTTGTGGGAGGAACTCCTTTACGAATCAACTTTCATTAGGCGGCAACCAACCAACCCAAGCAGTAGTTGCGGGAGAGGTCCCCTTTGGCGCGGGCGAGCAACATGCACGAATGACTTCATGGGTAGATGAACTACCCAAAACCAACCATCGACGTTGTTGGTTTGTTTCCTCTTTATAATGGGATGGAATCCAATGTTTGTAGTGTATGTATTTTTGATCATCCAAAGATAATTGGAGAGAGTCAACTGGTCCTCTTTCTCTTGGGGGTGTAGGCAAATCGTCGAACCACGTTATAATCTCTGTTTTCCATTTTCCTGTGTTTTTTGAGTGATTTTCATTGTCACCAACGTCCGCTGCGTCCCAACAATTGCTATCAAAGGGAGTCGGAACGATCAAAGTCGAAACGGAGAACCGACAATCAGTTTTCCGATGATCGGAAAATTAAAAGTATTCAGAAAATTTTTCCGATGCCAGATCCGTGAAGAGGACGACGAGAAGATTCAACGACACAACCAACGTTGAAAACGGAGTTTAGACGAAAGAGATAGGCTAAGTCAATGTTTGTTCAAACACGTAGACGGACAATAACCCCGTGCCAGAGAAGACAGTATCGTTCACGATGCCCACAAAAATCCAATGAGTTTCTCGCAGATGCCCCGGCGTGCCATGTCAATGCCAAGTTAGCATGTGATCTGGACCATTGAACTTGTTTTGGAAATATCTCAACCAATTGGTGTCCGATTTCAACATTCCAGGAGTGGATTTCAATTATTTCAAGCATTTGGAATGCATCCAAAATATTATTTTTTCAAAATTCGCACCTTTCAGGTTGTTTCAAAGAGGTGCTACATCGATGGTGATCATCGCGTTTTGCGACAACGATGATGGCTGGTGGTAGAGCGCTTCCAAAATTTGAGATTGAGAAGTTCGAAGATCGGAACAATTTCGGCATGTGGAATAGCATGGTGAAAGATATTCTTGTGTAGCAGGGCATGATCAGACCGTTGGTCCGAAAAAAGCCCGAAACAACCACTGTCGATGATTGGAAAGACCTCGAGATGTGAGTTGTCATCACAATTCGACTATGTCTGATGAAAGAGGTAAAAGAATTGGTGTTGCACGAGCCCTCACCGAAGGAGATCTAGAAGATGTTGGAGCAACAATATATGACGAAGTCTCTCACTAAAAAATTATTCTTAAACAAGAAATTATACCAGTTGCGGATGAACGAGGGGACGAATTTGTTGGATCAAACCAATAAATTCAACAAGATTTTGACACGATTATTGGGGCTCGATGAGAAGGTTAGAGAGGAAGGCAAGACACTTTTTCTCTTATCATCTCAACCATGTTCTTTTGATGGAATTCTCACTACATTGCTCGTGGGGAATGAAAATTGATGTTGGATGAGGTACTGGCGTCACTTCCAGATTCAGGGGAATTTTGAAGGCCCGAGACGCATTCTAGCGATAAAATCATGGTGATGCGAGATGATCATAATAGGAGGAGATGACATCAGAAGTCAGGAGGTAAAGAATGACGGCCAAAATCGAGGGGATGTCATGTTTCTGAAATCACATGTTTCTAGTGCGAGAAAAAAGGTCACTATAAAAGTGAATGTGGAGAGCGCAAAAGGTATGTTACTAGGAAAGAGAAAGTTGAAGAGAGGGTTGTGAATATCACATGATTATTATCAGATGGTGAAGTATGCGTGACAACAGGATGCTCACACTCAGATGGGAGAGTTGAACGGGGAGAAGTGTAGTGTCATTACTACAAAAGTTATGAGCACAAGAAGTAGGAATGTCGATTTCTAAAGAGGAAGAACGAGTGGTCTCAAAATCAAAATGAAAACGTATGAGTTTTGGATTCATGGGGCTCTACATACATTTGTATGATGGGAGGTACATTTGAAATGTTTCAATAACTGCAAGACTCGGTGATACATTGTGATGGGCCTACATGTGAAGTTCCATGTGTCGGGATGGTGGAATTAAAGACACTCGATGGAGGAGTATATAAACTGGCTGACATGAAATTAGTTCTGAGGATGAGACGGAACTTGAAATCATTAAGTAGGCTCGATGTGAGAGGATACAAGATTTTCATATTAGGTTATGTTTTGGAAGTCTCACCTGGGGATGCAGTGATGCTTACTGGGAATGAGTCCCATGGGTTGTATCATTTGATGGGGACCACAATTAGCCCAAGCTAGATTGAAGATGGTGGAAGTGCCACGTCATCTGGCATGAAGAGGCATGTTCGATTTGCTGATGATGTTTTCAACACCTGTAACGATACTGCAGGTCAAGCTTCTACCCCAAAATTGGTCATGAGGGGGAGATTCATGGGGGCCACTCCCAAGTAGGGACTATTTTGTGAGAGGGACTTCATTCGGCAACACTATTCATCATGCGATGACCAACCCATGCAGCAACTGCGATAGAAGTCCCCTTTGGTGTGCAGTCAAGGCGGGTGAGAAGCTGGTAGGGAAGACATCATGTGTAGATGAGATACCCATAATCCAACCATTGAGGTTGTTGGTATTTCTTCCTTATTATAATTTGATTTAATCCCATGTTTGTAGTGTGTGTATTTGTGATCCTCTGATGAGAACCAGATAAAATAAACTAGTCCCCTTTCTCCTGTGGATGTAGGAAAGTCACTGAACCACGTAAAAATATCTATTTCTTATTTTTCCACCATTTTTGAGTTATTTTCATTTCCACACACCTCCACTATTTCCCATCATGAAGAAAAATCTAACCAAATCAATAATGAAGCACTGGAGGCATACGTGAGATATCTCAAGAAATAAATGGATGCGAGAAGGAGATATTAAGATTTATTTCTTTCAAGAATGTATAAAATAATAAATGATTATCAACATGCTTAATATTCAATTTGAAGATGGCTCATACTCAGATGAAAGATACTTGGGGGTGGGTTGGTCAAGGAATATTTTAGATCCCCACTGGATGTTCCCAACGTTCGATTGCAAAGTGGTTACCCCGGGGGAAATGAATATTTTTTGATTTGATATTCAACATCGTGTTCCATGATTTTAATCAAATGATTGAAGAGATTCCAGGTGATCAGTAAATACAAGATGTTGTTAAGAATCATAATCCTGAAAGTTCTCCAGGACAAGGAATGTTCCTAATATCTTTTTATGTTGCCTCATGGGACCTGTTCAAGCAAGACATGGTGTTGGCCATGCTTGATTTTTTCTGAGGTGGAAATCATCCATTTTTTGTGACTGAAACATCACTGGTGATAATTCCAAAACATAAACATATATCATCATAAAATAATTAACAACCGATAAGTATGTGTACCTTTCCTAATAAGATCCTAGATAGCATCATCTACTAAAACATGTTTTTTCATCTATCTGACTGGTGTATAAGGAAGAAAATGTGTTCATGAAGGGAAGTTCAATTCAATATACAATTATGCTGTAATAGGATATGTTTCATGTGATCATTACAATGATAGTTGGTTCAAATGTGGTAATAAAATTGGTACTGGAAAAAACATATAATAGAGTTGAATTGAACCTCCTATTGAAGTTTCTCAACAATATGGGATTCTCTTCATTATCTACTTACATGTTTTTAGGTGTTTTAGATCATCTAGGTTCTCCATATTCATCATGGGGAAATGGTGGGGATTTTTGAAATCAGTATTAGGGATCATTCTTGGTGACCCACTATCTCCCAAACTATTTATTCTAATGCAAATTTCTTTATGATTATTCATCTTAAAAAGGATTTCAAATGGGGAAATTCTTTCACTTCGTTGTAGGCATAATCGAGAATCTCCCACCTTATATATGTAGAATACATTATCATACATCTCAATGTAAATATGTTCTCAATAAGGGTTTTCAATAAAACCTTGATGGAGTATTTCTTCTCAAACAGGAAGGTGGTGAACCCTAAAAAAAAGTGTCTAAATTTCATACAAATGCTCAGACAACTGTGCATCCTCTATGGAAAATAACTCAGGTATGTGTAGATGAAAATTTTATCAACGATTACCTTAGTGAACAAATATATCCCAAAATGATTTTTATACACATCTTTGACTTGATGATTGATCTTATCACCAGGAGTAATAGTAATTGAAAAAATCCTTCATTATTCTTCAGTGGTAGAATCACCAAGGTTAATTGCATCATCTCCACAATTACCATACATATCCACTCTAATCTAAAGGTTATGATAACAATAATTATAAATATTGATAAGGTTATGTCCTCATTAATTTGGGATATCCATTCAGAATGGTGACATCAATTTTCTATGTGGGAGATACTTTCTAGTCCTATGGAGGAGGGGGTATCAGTCTCCAAAGGTTCTCATGTGAGGTACACAGCCTACACACGAAGCTATCCTGGGATGTTTATGAAGGATAAAGCCATTGGTGCATATACATGGTGATGAAATTTAATGAATACACTTAGACAATAAATAGGTCCTTATTTTATGGATCATGATCCTCTCACACCTACAAGATCTAAAAAGGAACAACTCTAGATGATAGGCAAATGTGATACTAGCTTCTCGAATGATAATTGGGTGGGAACAAAGATTTTCTATCCTGGTTAATCCATATCAGACATCTCATTCATCCATGCCAAGTTGTTTTTTGAATTTCACTCTAGTGGTTCTGTAAAATGATAAATGGGATCCAGGAACCCTTATAGAGCTTTCTTATGGTCCTGATACAAATTTTTTTACAGGTGATACATTGGGGGATTTCTCTAATAAAGGGTACTAGTGCCTGATATCCTCCTCTAGTGATTAGGATTGGTGTGGAGTAATGATATGGTGAACTTATATTTCCTCAAAGTTTTACTTCTTTACATGGTGGTTGTGGAACTATTCCCTTCCTATAGATGATCTAGTTCAACACAGTATTATGAACCTCCACTCAAAATGTCGTCACTATATCAATCCTCGATGTGCATAAATTGTGTATTAATTCTTCAATGGAGAATTAGATAATACTATGTGGAATGAATATGGAACATTCACTAGTTACTCCCATTAGTTTTATACATTTGAATCCATTATAGACGTATGGTTCAAAGCTGTGGAGAATGACTTCTTAGAAAGGAAGGCGTGAGCGCTAATTATTATAGTAGGGTGTTGGTGCATTTTCTTGTCTATGAACAACGATCTTCTGGAGGGGATTACTAGCTCAAAGTTAGCCTTAGTTCATAGATCTACATGTATGTTAATTGATCTTTCTCGGCTTAAAATAAACTTGTTTAAGGACCCCACCCATATGTTAATCCTCAGTATCATATAACCTACATCATTTCGCATTGGTCATCAAGGGTGCTGGATTTTATAGCTACCACACAGTACATGGTATAATTTGAACACCCAAGGCTATTATATCTCATGTAACATGCAGGGGGGAGGTATATATCATGATAATTGGGGATCAATCATAATGTCTTTAACTGAATTCTACGGTATTGGTGATTCCTTGTCTGTTGAGGAAAAATAGATTTATATTGGCCTTGATCATTGTAGGAAGTGGAACTTCGATATTGTTGCTACTCAAATAGAATCAAATACGATTAAAAATTCCCTACAGACCCCTAAATAAACAAATTTTTAGATACTCAACATAATTTGGAAATGAAAAGGGCCCATCAATAACAACATGTAGATTCTCTATAATTATCAATAAGGGAATAATGTGGTCAGTTTTCTTACATTAAAGGCTACACATGATATATTTGTCATATGATTCTAAAAATTGGGTTCCATTCCACTCTAAGGTAGGATCAATGTTAAATTGGATTCCCTCGGGATACATTAATTTAGACCTCATTGATCTGATGGTCCGTTATCATGTAGTTATTTTTCCCTTTCCCACTTAAATAAAATGAATGATATTTGTGAATGAACAAAATCTTTGCATAAAATGATAAATATTTCTCTAAAACATATAAATTTTTTAAATAGTATATAATGAAAATATTAAATTGTTGAAGAATATATAAGGTTGGATTAAAGAGAATCCATTGATGGAATACATAGACAAAAATGATGCTTCAGACCAAAAAGAAGAGATGGGGTCGGTTCCACATACATGAAACACTACAGTTAGTATATCTGTCAAGTATAAATGAAATTTTGACAGAACATGTAAAATCCCATTAATATCCAAATAATTATATGATTGGTTGTCTATAGAATAAAAAATCACCAGATATATCATCATTTTTTTAAAAAATGATTTGAAAATAATATTGTTAAAATTACCCTTACTGTTCCTGTAACATTTTAATCCAAACCTATTTCAACATTTGTATCTATTGAATAAAAATAAATTTCAAATTCAATGTAAAATGTCTTTTAAAACTACAATAATTAAATGAATATGGTTATCAAAAATTTGAGTACGTTTATAGACTTTGGAAATTAAAATGCTGTGTTTAATAGGAAATATGTCTCAATGGTTGAAAATTCTACATAACATACTAGGAAAAAAAAATTCATTAATTTAATAGTCATTTGGTAATTTGGTAATATGTATGGAATTAAAATCTATATAAAAGAACGAGGAAATAAATTTTAAATAATTAATTATTTTGAATCACTTAAACATGGGACAATTAGAATGATTATGTCTTAATGAATGGAAATTGATATAGAAAAAACTCTTAAAATTGTGGGATCCTTTGAAGTGAAGGCCATTAAAATAAGAAAAAATGATGTGGATTCTCAAAACCCAATAGGTAAATTAATTTGAAAAATTCCTTCTTTTAGAAAAATAATACCTTATTAACGATTTCCTAGTTCATAATAATGAATAGGTCTCATGTAATTAAATTATAGTCAAGAACCCCTTAAAATGGTCCTCATTCATTCTGTGTATGCACTTAAAACCCAAATTAATAAAAATTAGTTTCCTAAAATTTTTGATACTAGAAATATTAACTTATATTAAATATTAAATAGTTTATATAATATTATTAATGTTTTTTTATAATATAGTATTCACATAAGTTGGTTAATTGGGTTAGATTGTCGAATATTTCAGTAACTCTTTATGTATGATTGAATTATTAAATGGCATTGTAAAATTTCATTATAATATATATATATATATATTAATATAGTTTAATGTAATACATTTTTCCATTAATAAAATATTCATATATTTACATAAGTTTATAAAATGGACTCTATGTATGAAAGGTAACCTGATATGTTCCATTTTCAAAAGATTAATTTAATTTGAATGTTGTAAATAAATATATAAAAATTTCAAAGATTATATTTAAATAATTATAAATCAAATTCATTGATTTATTATTTTCAAAGATAACTATTAATTATATCTCAATATTCACCAGAGTTATAAATTTATTGTATTGTTTACATGGATTGTTAAACAGACCAAAACATGAACCTGATATAAGTAATATATAAGAAATAACAAGGGTTTATGTATTTATAATATGACTATTAGATAATTATAGAGAAATTTTATATAATTTTTAATGGTGGTGATTAATACTTTAAATGATTAGGTTAAATAGTTAAATACTATATGGGAAAAATAAATCACATTCATGGCGTCTATTGTTAACACATATGATCATATGTCGCTTTTTAATAAAATGGGACGAATATTGGAAATAGATTATAATTTTATAAAATTAAAATTAATAAATATATGAAATTATCTCATTAATTAGATATATACAACCTTCCATGTTAGGAGAATGAGAAAAATAATACATAGTTTTATTGGAGCTGGTAGTCTAGAAACACACATCACAACATAAATATTTTTAATCAAATTTGAGGAATTTAAATTAAATGTAAAATTTTCAATTGATAATCATAAATATTTTTTATATAACATATTTATTAATAGATTAAATAATTAAAATCTTCCATTATTTTTAGTTAAGGAAACATATCACATCGACTCCGAGAGGTGGTAGGCCGCACATACGCACTATCAACGTTCCTTTTTATAAATGTTAAGGAAATGAATGATTATTTTTTCTCCAACAAATGTAATAGAATAATATTATATTAATTAAACCTTTGTAATTACCTTATTGTGGTATTAAAAGTATTAGAAGAGTATGATTAACAAGAAATGAATTATATGAAGGTAATACTGACATTGACAATTTCAGTTTTCTCTTAAACACAACATGGGAGAAAGAGGCCTTAAGATAACTAATGGGGATATGAGCCTTATGAAAGTAATATAGTGTTAGATAAAAAGCAATATTGTATAATTTTATGAATATATTCTAATGAAACGTTTTAATATGAAGTGGTCTATGCATATCCTTTTATATGTGAAGTGATAGGAAAATTGGGAAGCACACTTTACATAATTAATAATGTAAATTTACTATTCATGGGTAAAAGGCTCCAAAGTGCGAAAATAGGATCATGTGGTTTTCTGGGTTAATAAAAAACTCTATAATCAACTTGGAAACTTTTTATTGGCATTCTTTGTACATTTATTCATAAAAGATAGTATTTTTAATTTTTAATATTAATAGGGATATTAATATGTTATATTGTTAATTATTTTTAATGAACAAATTAAAATTTATTCACTTACCTAATTTGATAAGTTTATTATATTTTTATTAAAAAACTTTTCATATCATAATTCTAATTATTTGAAAATGGTAATTTTAAAATAAAATCTCATACAACAAAATAATTGTTTTTAGGAAAATGAATTTTTTGATATAAAAAACATATGTGTATGAAATAATTATCAATATTACTATATTTTAATAAAAACATGAGTTATTATAATGAAATTAATTTCAATCAATAATGTATTTTTAACATTAAAATAAATAATTAAAAGAAATTATTAAATGTAGTTTTTATTCTAAATAAAATATTACTTTTATTTTATAAGCTTAAAACTATTTTTTATTTTTATTTTTTGAAATTCATAAAAATATATAATTATTATTAATTTTACCAATTAAGAGGGTTTATAAGACTAAAGGTCATATATATATTTGGATGAACTAATAAAGGATAATGTTTTAGTAAATAATATTATTTATCACTATAATTCTAAAAATCATAGAATATAGAAAAATCTAAAATAATTCCTGAAATCAAAATTTTGATATGATGTTTTAAAAAATTATCTTTATTTTAGAAAATAAAAATTATAAAATGTACCCAAACGACACAAATAATCCTATAGATAGTTTAAATCTACCATTACATTGGCATATGATACAAAAAATTCATGTCTTAATAGACCAAACAATATAGTAGTCTTGGTAAAAAAGATTCATGCCTGGGTATTGTATTACAAATTAATACACAAAATACCTAAAATAGACAAAATTTGGTTTTTAAAATCATAAAATCAAACTATTTATTATTCCTTGAATACAATTCTTAGAAATATTCATGTAATCTTAGGTAAAAGAAAAAAGTAAGGGTTATATCAAAATCTCAGTAAGGTTTAGGTACAATGAAATGAATAATGAATCAATAAGAATAATCAATATGGAAAGGTAAATTATTGTGAACAACAACCATTTAAATAAATATATATGAAATAAAAGAATTTGGAAATATAAATAACTAAAAAAAATTCCATTTATTCTATAAACTGGAAGGAAATGCATCCATCTATTTTGTCAGAGTGAAAAGAACATGGATAATAATATGTGAATCAAAATAAAGTCAATTATTAATTATGAGACATCATGTTTCCAAATAACATGATACCCATTCCATCATGAATCATCCCCAAGATAGTTTGAGACATAACGGTTATAAACCCATAGGATGGGTCAAGCCAAATGATATAACCCATAAGACTATCGGTGCATCGAGGTGAATTTATTACTGAGTCCCCTACCCAAGTATTCCATGACTAATGAACTGATCATAAAATGAATAATAGAAGTAATTAATAAACAATATATCTCATCAAATATCCATATTGAGTATATGATATAGATTTTTCAATATTTCCTCTATGAATTTATTAAAATTCTATGTAAAAACAATTTCAATTTTTTTTATAAAATTTAGAAATTAATTTTATCCATGAAAAATTATTTAAATATTTATGGGAGATTCAATGATTAATGATAACTAGAATGTGAAAATATTATGGGTAAATTAATGGCTTAATTTTATTTTCAAGGAAGTGAATATCAATACTATACATAGTAAAATTAATCATAATCCATCCAAAGGAAAAATAAACATTGTATCAATATGACTTATAACCATGGTTGTAAGAATCATTGTTATTTTCCTTGATCAAATAGAAAGAACTTCAAAAAAAATATTTGATGCTAATATCCTTTTTATTTTGAATAAAATTTTGACAATAATTTTCATTAAAAAGTACTTTTGAAAAAAATTTATTTTAAAAAAATAACTTTTTAAATTGAAAAATAATCATCAAATAAATGATTTTGGTTAATTATCTGTTATTTATAAACATTCATTTTTCATTATAATATGATATAAAAGATACTTTTTTAGGATGCATCAAGAAAACTTAATCGAAGGATTTGTATAATTAAAAAGAGGTAAAATTTTCATTAATAAATAATTTTGAAATCATTAAAAATAAGTTTGAAAATATTTGGAGAAAACCTGGTTTTGAGAGAAAATATGTTTCCATCCAATGAGAGAAATGAGGTTGGGTTATATTAAAAACAATTTCAAAAATAGTTTGAGTAACAAAGAGAGAAAAAATTGTATCATTAGTTAGAAAATATAATTAATAAAACTAGGTGAGTAAAATTATAGGTTTTATTGAAAACTTAAAAATAATAAATTTTATTGGAAAATGAGGAAAAAAAATCTCGATTAGAATGAGATTGTTAAATGTACCATTAAAATGATTATAATATTGAAGTGATATTTAATCAATGTATCAATCATCTGTATCAAATATGAATCCACATTAAATAATTTCAAATAAATAAATATTTTTTAAAATTAAATACACTCATAAAAATAAAATACTAAAATCAATGAGGATGAAATATAACTGGATGAATAGAAATGGAGTTATGCAATTATTTACCACTTAGTAACATTCAATTCAAATCATCTTTAATTTTATAATTCTAGTTCATGTAGAAAATAAAATATAAAAATATGTATTAATTATATTACTTTTCAAGGGGATTTATATACACAATAAAATATAAATTAGGTACATAACAATAAAATATGCCTTAATGAATTGAAATTGAGATGAAATCAGTTTCTTTAGAATCTCTTTTGGTTGAATACTCATTAAACATATGTATATAGTTTTAATCATGATATTAAATTATTGCAGAACCATAATCATATTTATAATATTTTATACTATCTTCTTATAAAATCTTATGACCATTTTTCAATAATCACTCATTACATTCATTTCCTTTAGTGTTAACTGCCTTATTTTTCTGGTATATTTTGACTTGTTATTTTTCGATCATAAAATATAGATTTTGATTTATTCATATAAATAAAGTATTAAATTATATAAATATTATAAAAATAATAATATAGGTATTTTTAATAATTTATAATATGTGGAGATATGAAAATATACCATTCATTGTGACGATAGGTCGTACATACTCACAAATGATGTTCCCATTTACGTGTTGTATTAAAAAAAGAATAGAAAAGAATATATATTCATATTATAATTAAATAATAAAATTTATTTCATATATGTCATAAATTGCTATTAAAAACATTCTTAATAAATTTCATGTGATGTGTGAAAGAATCACATCGTCTTCATGTGGCGATAGTCCACACATCAACAAACGATGTTATCATGTTCCCAATAAATAGAAAGAATCATTGTATGTATTATATAAGAGTTTTTTAAGAATTAATAAATAATATATATAATATATATAATATATAATTTATATATACATCATTTTTTTAACCTTGAAATGTGGTAACCGATGATTAAATGGTATTAGTTCATGAGGTGGTAGTCCATCGTACACACGTACGATGATTCTGTATACCATTTAATAGATGTGTTTGTAGTTTTAGTTATTAAAATTAATATAAAAACATCTATGTATATCTAGGATTATAATGTTATTATATAAAAATTATATATTAAAAAATTAAAGGGTGGATTAATAAATAAAACAAATGTTCTCATTGATTAATATTAACAATTTATGGGGTAACTACTTCTGGATTATACCAAAATGATTCCTTGGTTGGATTTTCGCCAATCGTAGGGCTCCAAGGATAAATTTAGGGATGTAGGGAGACTATTTGGGAATATTTTGGATTATTAAATGGAAATTTTAGGTGTGAATTAGTAATTTGGTTGAGTTCCCATTTACAGTGGAGGAGCTATGGAATACTTGTAAATATGAAAAGGTAAAAACCATTGGTAAGATTCTTAGACATCATGTTCTTCCAATAATTAATCACATTCAACTAAAAGGAGATTATGGTCTATATATATATCCAAAAAAATTTACAAGGACATTTTTTGAAATCATGGGTCCACTTAAGATTAATGTTTAACCACTATGACAACCCATTTCTAATTAACCATTGTAATGAATTCCAATAGACATCAATAATTGTTTTTGTAGAAAATTATTTTCACCTAACAATAAATTATAAATTATTATTATTGAAAATATTATATCCATTTATCAAAAATCAAATCCTATTGGTGGTAGAAATTATGTTAAAATTAATCATATATAAGAAACATAAAAGATGATTTTTAGTGTGAAAATATTCAACTATTTGAGACGTTTCATATCAAAAGTGGAACATAAAATTTATCTTTCCTTAAAAAATTGGATTAATAGTTACATATTTATATAATTAAACTTTGAAAATATTTATTGATATAATTTAAAACCATAAATTAATTATATGTAAAAGAGGTTTTCAATTAAAATTTTGTATTTTTCACAATTCATTAAAAAATAAAACATTCCATAAAAATATAAAAAAATCATCCAAATATAATTTTGAGCATAAAATTTAAAAAATTAATTTTATTTTTCCATATAATGTTTATAAAATTTTTAAAATACCATTTTAAAATAGGTTATCCATTAAAAGGCGGCAAAATCACCTTCAAAAAATACAACTCTTTACTGATAAAAGATGATTTGTTCATATTTAATATATATCTGATATATTGTATGAGTGTAAAAAATAATTTATTGATTATAATATATATATATATATATATATATATATATATATATCATTAATATCATTCAGTAACTGAAATTAATTTCATTTATTAAAAAATTACATTTTTATGAGCATTAAAATAGATTCTATAGAAATATTTCCTTAATAATCATTTGGTTTTTATATTTTGTTTCTGATTTATTGGTAACAATTGAATTTAACTATATATTTTAATAATTTATTTAATATGATTCATAACGATAAATATAATATATTTTTTGTATCATATTAAATAATAATAATTTAATAATATATTATTGTTTGATAAAACTCACTCTTGCGTATAATGCAAGCAATTGAACAATGTCCTTTTTATGTGTAAGGAAATAAAAGTCTATGTTAAATTCATTTGATGATATAGAACTAATATAATTAATTCGAAATAGTATATATATATTTTAGAGTCTTGAGATATTATATTTCCTTAAACACTTGGTTTTTCATGTCTATATGCCATAATATACAATTGTCTTACCTTTTAATTTCAGGGTGTTATATTCTCTCTACCTTAATTAAAATTATACCGCACAATTTAAAATTGATCCTAGAAATCCAGGGTTAGATATTTGAAAATTTCAATTTTGGAAAATCCTACATGGTAGAAAAGACGATAAAGTGTCATCTTAAGTGGAGATAATGAGAAGTACAATGGCCACATGGAATAACATATAACTAGGTTTCTAAGTAGTATATTATTGGTTTAGAGTGATGATATAGAAATAAAGGAAAAGGTTAAATAATTATAGTGAGTAATTGATTTCATTAATCTCAAAAAAGTGAATAATCAATGAAATGTTAGGGGCCTAAAAAAATAAAACATTGATGATTTAAAAGTGCATCGATTCAAAAAAAAATAAAGGTTTTAGGTTAAAATATTTTTCAAATAATTTTCCTTATGTGGATTGTTTCTATGAGTTCCCATGTACATAAATAAATACAGGTACATGACATATTTCTATAAAAAATATTTTATCCTTTGGTTGTTCTTCGATCAATTTTTTATTCATCCTTTATATAATGAGTTGAATATCAAAAAGGATATTTTTAAGCATGAAAAGAAAAAATTAAAATTTAAAAGATCATATGATACATAAAATAGTGAAATGTATTTTTGTAATCTTATAAGTAACTTCCTAAACTAATATATGTAATAAATTTATTTTTAATATCAAAATTAATACTATTTAATAATAATTAATATTTATTCATCCAATTGTTTAATAAGAAACAATGAAAAATCAACCAAGATAATGCATAATCCAATGGTAGGTGTGAAACCCTTACCATCTGTCAGTCATGGGTCAACGAACCACCGACTTAACAGAATATATTGGTTGTCAGCTGAAATACAGGTTATTAATGTTCTAAAAATTATTAATATGATTGCAAAAAATATTATGGAAATCCATGAAATAATGTCAATAATTAAATATCATTTCTTTACATTGGGTTTAAATAAAACATTATTTTTACACAATCTAATTATCATATTTGATAATAATATATTTAATGATGATATAAAATCTAAAAATTATCAATACCGTTAAATATATGCCTATAGAATGTAAAGTCATCATTCCTAAAACAGCTTTTCAACTAGAACAAACAATTTCCATATATTTCACCTAATTTTCATTAATTAGATAAAACAAAAAAAGAAGATATTTTAGAAATGGGTTCTATTGTCAATCATAATATCATAATCCCATAATGTTAATCAGCACTATTATGTTAAAGAAGACATTTTTTCTTCTATTTTTTTTAACAATCCTTATATGATTCATGATTTGTATAACCAAAATCTAATTGGTAACATCAGTTATACAATCAATTTAGAGAAACCGAATTCATAATTAATTCTTTAGTTTTATTTCAACATAGGTCCTTCCATGATCTAGGGTTTACACATTATAGGATTACATTTACTTGGGTAATTACTAGGCTCCCCACATTTAAAGAAATGAACTATAAATGGACCATTATGGTGAGATTTATTTCATTACATTGAACTCTTCATTTTTTCATGGTAATGTTTTTCACGATTTTAACCATTTCCATAAATAAATAAATTCCTCATTCCATTCAAAAAAATTATTATGTTTCTCCTTCAACATTTCATACACAATGGAAACCAGCCATTCTTTTCTCGATAGTCCCCAGTACTCGAGCTAACAGAGAACCCCATCTTTATCTTATTTTGTGATTGTAGGAGTTTGTTGAGGTATATATTGTTAATCGTGATTTATAAAAAATTATTATTCAGAAAAATGTTATATTTCACTTGTATAATCATCCCTTTTGGTTTCGCATTTTCATTAACACCTTTCCCTTCATGTTTAATATTAACTTGATCCCTATGGGATGGAACTATTAACTAAAACTAGGAAATATAGCATGAGAAATAATTATCATAGTTGGATGACCACATAATATGTTACTTGACAGGCTCATATAAAATAATTTCTTATCTTTGTAGAATTAAGTAGCCAAATTCTTTATCAATGTATAATGAAATAAGATGTATTTATCGAAATTAAGAAATTCATACTAATAGTCTAGTATCTTGACCAAGGAAATAGTAAAATGAAAATTAAGAATAATAATATATTCAATTAAATAGTAACCTCACCTAATAATTTACAAATAAAAATTATCCATTCAATCAATAAAAATCTGATTTAATTATATCATTGATAAAGTAAATAAGGCTTTTTTAAAATTATAACTTAAGTGTTGTTATTTTTGTGAGTCATAAATACTTAGTTTCAATTTTATAATTAATATAATTATTTTAAATAAAATATATTTTCCTAAAATAAGATCACAAATTATTATTATTATTTTCATATTATTTTAAGATAATTTTATGAGTCTTTAATTAAAATTTCGATGTGTTATACCAACAGTTATAGTTTTAAAACCCATACTTTTCGAATAAATTATGATTTTAATTAAAAATTAAATTTAACCTCAATAGAAAATCATTTTTAAAATATAGAGTTCATTTTATAATTCTCAATGATGAAAAATGGTTGGGGTGAATTTTTGGGATTTTACTAAAATACTTCAATTTTTTATAAATAGTGAAATACAATAATTTAAGATATAAGAGAAGTAAATGATTTATTGAGTCATAGAGGATATAAGGATAATGTATGTTAAAAATATAGAAATATCCTTTAATATTTTAATATATTTTATCATAATTATCATAATATTAATAGTCATGAGCCAAAATAATAAACTAATTAATAAAATAATGTGAAAACACCCCTCCCCTCCATTATAAATATCTCCCATCACCACCTCTCTACATCACAACTCAAATCCATTCCTATTGCATAATTTCTTCCCAAATACCTTTCTAATCCACCTCCACATGTCCAAGAAAATATATTCTAACCAAAATTCTATAATCAAGGGCTTTAAGGTTGTTCTCAACGAATAGAATCCAAGAGGTAAAAATCCTCAATCTTTTTAATTTATTATTTCCTTTTGATTATTTTTATTTTCTTATAATAATGTCACCTCCCCCTAAAGAAGTGAATTTGAAACTGTATTTTATTATATATACTATAATTATATCATGTTTATAGAAAAATTATTCATTAAAATTCTTCTTATCACCTTTTTTCTAAGAATTAAAACATTGTCTTTCATTTGTTGATCTACTACATGAAAGAAGGATCCTCTGGCATGATCTCTCTATTTTGGCTAATAACATTCATGACCCTTGGGTTGTGATTGGAGAAATTAATGCAATTATCACCTCGAGTGAAAAAATTGGTCCCTCTAACTTATCAATATCTTCAAGAGAGTTGAGGGATTCTATTGAAGACAACAATCTGGTGGACGTTAACCTCACTGGTGTGAAACAAACCTGATACCGAAGACACTATAACAAGGTTGTGTCTAGTAAGTTGGATATAGATTTTGTTAATACAGATACCCCTGATAAATGGGACACCATCTCCAGCATCAGCCTCTTGAGGTTAAACTCTGATCACCACCCTATTCTAGTCAGTCTTCTCACCATGACCCACAAATCTACTCTCCCCTATAGATTTAACAATGCTTGGTCTACAGACCCAGACAATGTTTCTTTTATCAAAAATACTTGGGAAACTATGAATCATTAACAAGATAATTTTTATTGTATTCTCAAACTCAAAACAATAAAACAAGCCCTTAATGGCTGGTGTAGAACTAAAAGTAAACAGATTGACATAGATATTTCTTATCGGGAAAATGAACATGAATATTTGATAACTCTAAATTCCAATTATGATTTTAACCTGGTTCCTCAACTTAAAATATATATTTCCTTGAAACTCAATTCTCTTCTCACATTCAAAGAAAACATGCACAAGAAAATTTTCATCACAAAATGGCTCTCTAATGGTGACAGTAACACACAATTTCATAACTCACTCCAAAGAGTTAGAAAAGCCACCCACCCTCTTACTAAACTTTTATATGATGATTTCTTATTGACTCAGAAGATTCCATTTAACACCATGTTGTATCTTAATTTCATAATATCTTTAATGGCCCAGATACTTCTATTGTCCTTTGTGTTGATATCATCCCTTTGATGGTTGATGAGATTGACAATATATTTCTCTTAAGCACTCCTTCAGATCACAAAATAATAGAAACTATTTTTAGTCTAAAGCTTGATAGTGCTCATGGTCCTAATGGATTTAATAATGGTTTCATCCAACAAAACTGGGATATCATTTACTTGGATGTGTGAAAACTTTTTAGGTTTTTTTTCCAAGGTTTTCTCCCTCACAGACTTTATGCACAATTTCTTACTTTAATACCCAATGTGGACAATGCCTATAGGATTCAAAAATTTCGGCCTATTTTCCCGATAAACACTCTCTACAAAATCATTTCCATGATTCTAGCTAATAAAATTATCCCAATATGCAATAAATTTTTTTCTTGGAATCAATTTCAATTTATAAAAGGTAGGTCTATTAAAGACTACATTTCCCTTGCCTCTGAATGCACTAACATCCTAAACACAATTACTAGGACAGGTAATATTTGTCACGACCCGTCCTCGGGGCCCGTGCCGTGACTACCCCAAGCTCGCCTTCCATAGGCCAGGGGCTGGTGACTAACACCAAAGGCATAAATCCCGATAACTGGGAAGAAATTGCCTTTATAAAAGTAAACAAAACACCATAGAGTACAAGCAGAAGTAAAACACTAAGTACAAAAGAAAGTGCTGAAAATTAAATGGGCCAGAATACAAACCAAACTGAAAGTACAACTACAACTGAACGAAAGTACAACAGAAAAAGGCTAATAGTTGGAAGAAAGGAAGCAGCTCCTGGGTCGTCCTCCTCGGATCCTACCTGAAGGGTAGGTACAGATGGCGCAACTTCTAGATCGTCCACCACGGATCCTACCTGAAGGGTAGGTACAGATAGCTTCCACAATGCTCTCTCCCGTCAACCTCCTCCGAGTGTCGTCTCGCCGTGAAGTCCGCCTCCGGGTACTGACTTGTCGTGTAGTCCACCTCCAGGTACCGTCCAGTCCTCGAACACTCGGCCGTCATCAGCACTGTCGTTGTCTGCAACCAACACAACGAGGTGCGGGCATAGCCCGTGCAGGGGTGAGTATAACGATACTCAGTAGGGATCCCGAGACCCTCACGGTCTCACTAAAACCAACAAGGATAACCACTAAGAAGATCTCAACAGATAACCTCTACTTAGGTATATGCCCAAACATATACCTAAGATATCAAGTAACCCATCTCAATCATGAGGAAACACAAGGATTGTGAAATCAACGGATAACCACTACCCAGGTATATGCCCATACATATACCTAAGTTATCAAGTAACCCATCTCAATCATGAGGAAACACAAAGGTCATACACTCAGCTCCAACCAGGATTTTCATTATCGAAACCGTAACTGATGAAGAGATCTGTCTATGGAGTGTACAATGGTCCTGTCACGAATCCAAGGTACTGCTCAATAACCTAAGACTACTGAGGTACTCCTCCTGTCGAGTACCACGAGCCAGCCACCCAAACACAGTAGTGCTTCCTGCCAGGGTATGCCACCCAAACACAGTAGTGTACAACCCCTAGTAGCCTGCTGAGGTACTCTCCGGATGAGTACCACAGGTCTGCACTATCACACAGGTAGTGCTCCATCCTCCATGGGTCTGCACCTCACAATGTAGTGCTCTGTCCACTAGGCTAGTCGCCTCACTCCAAGTCGAGTCGGTCAAGCAGTCGTCAGGTCTTAGTCGACTACACGGTCTCCGTACTCCGCACGCTCTTCTCTGGGAGGGTCTGATCAATGAGCTACAAGTCGATACTCCAAGTATCTCAAAGTCTCATGAAGAAGTATCTCAAAGGACCGCCTCATCATAGGGGTCTCAACACAACAGACAACGCATCAATCAGATGTCCAGTCTGTGAGTTACTATCCTTTTCGTCCCAGGGGCCGGTTGGTTTCTTGAGCGAACCAATCCTAGCCGTATCTCAATTTTACCAAGAACTCTCATAGGGTATACTCATAGGGACCATTTATCAACGTGATCATCAACGCCATTGACGGTTCGTCAAACAGACGTCCTGTCTGAAAGATATCAGCTTTCCCGATCTAGGGGCCCGGTTGGATTTCGGGTACAATCCAACCCTGCCACAATCCAACAGCAACCAAAAATCAGGAGAAGTATGCAAAAAGTTCCTTCAAATCTATAGGAATTCAACGAGACCGACGGCACGTCAATCGAACGCCCGTTCTGTGAGATATTGGATTTTTCGTTCTAGGGGCCCGGTTGGATTTCATGAGTGAACCAACCCGGCCGCACTCCGACGGAATCCAAACCTTGAGCCGAGTAAGCCAAAAGATCCATCTCACTTAGAGTAATCCATAAATGTCGACGGCACATCAATCGGACGTCCGGAGCTCAAGATATAAACGTTTCCGCTCCGAGGGCCCGTTTGGTTTCGTGTACGAACCAACCTGGCCGAACCCAAAGTTCTCCGTAACCTTGAGTGTAATATATCAAAAAGACCGTCTCGTTCTAAGGATCACTACACAACTGATGGTGCGTTGATCGGAGGTTCGTAGCCCAAGATAAGGGCATTTGACTGAAAGTTGTTCGAAAATGGGGCGTCTGGGCCCGGACCGACCCGGCCCGATCCCCCTGGGTCTGCCCAAACCGGGTCCGACCCGACTGGACTCGGCCCGGCCTGGCCGGCGCGGCCCGGCCGGCTCGGTTTGGCCCTACCAGCCAGCCGTGGCTCGGTGTGGCCAAGACGAAGTCGGGGAGCAGGGGGTGCGCGCGGCCAGCCCCTCGCCGTTAATTGAGGGCGGCGGCACAACCGCCGCCGCCAAATCTTCCGGCCGCCGCCTCCGGTCGCCGGCGGCACTGCGCCGGCGACCCGCGCCTCTGGGTGTTTCTACGGGCCACCGGAGTTGCTCCGGTGGTCCGTTTTTAAGACCGTCTGAGCCGGTTTTCATCTCGGCTCTCGTACTTTACTGCGCAAGCTTCAAAAATACTTTGCGGCCCTATTATGTCGTCGCTCGTCAATCCGCACGTCAATTAACAAAACACGCCGTCTTCGTGATTCTCCGGCGTGACACGTTGGCACAGCGCCCCTTCGCCGTGGACCGACTCTGTCCACAGATGTCTTTGGGTTTCTCCAATGTGGCGCGACGATGTCGCACCCTTGTTTGTTTTTCACGATGCGGCGCGACGGCGCCGCGCATTTCCTTGTCGCATGATTCCGCATGGTGTGACGGCACCACGCCTTCCCGTACCAAACAACAAAGAAATGCAACATGGAAAAAGGAGGTGGTCGGCTGTGTTTGTGCAGACCGGCCCCCTCTCGTTAAACGATAGCAGTTGGACATATTCACGAAGAATAAAAATCAAGGGAGTAATCTCGAACAAAATAAAGTAAAGCCAATCCCCTACAACCTCTTAAATAAAAAGAATCATAACAATAATCCCAACCCGCAAAATAATCTTCACGGATCAACTTAATATTTAGTTGAACCGCGTTCTTAGATTTAGAAGGGAGTAAACGAGGGTTCATCAACAATCAAAATTTAAATTCCCTACCTCATAATTGTCATTCATTGATGATCTCGGAAAAAGGGTGGATATCGATTCCTCGATTGTCGTGTTCGTCACAAACTCCCAATTCTCATGCTATTCCGTCGGAAAGGAAAAAGGGTACTCATCATTGGTGGACGAGCGTTTGGAGGTGAGGTCGTCGTTGACGACGTTCTTCGTGAGCGACATCTTCTCCTTTGACGCGGATGAAGGACGTTTGAGTTGTCATGGGCGTCACTTCCCTTTCCTTGCCTCGGTTGAAGAATGATGAAGAAGATGGCGTCATCGTGCTTCATTGGCGGAAGATACGTTCTTCGTGTTCTTCTTCGTAGAGAAACAAGAAACTCAAGACTTCCTAAGCTTTTTCTCCAAAGGCTCCCAATCAACTAAACTCCAACCCAAAAAAATAAGTTCTTAACTTGTTTTATTAACACAACAAATCTTATGAATTTCAAGAGTTTGAAATTAAATTAACTCACATAATTAAAAAACTAAAGTTGTCAAATTTAATGAGATGGAGGTGGAGAGACTCATTTAATGAGAGAGAGTTTCATCCACATAAATGGAGAGTCCAAGAGTTCAGGGGGTTAAGGGGGTTTGATAGTCATGTGGGCCCCACCTTATAACATCCACCCAATGGAGGTTATGTGCGGGTGGGTCCCTCCAATAATCTCCCCTTGGAGGTTCTAACTACCACTTCAAATAAAAATATAGGAAACACATATTTTTATTCAGTTTAATTAAAAAACCCCCGAAAACTAACTTCCAAAATCGATAAAACGCAACCGCGGAATAGGTGTTCCTAAGAAAGAACTGGCATTGTGGTTCCATCGGTGCCCTCAGAATTTGATTCCGAGCACCGGTTCAAAAGATATAAATTCCCGCTCATTCGTTCACTGAACGTACCCGAGCCAAACTTCAGAAAATGATTCCGGGCACACCGGGCCTCGGAATCAGGCGCCGTCAGAAACTACGTTCTTGTAAAATTCTAATGAAAATTAAGAAAAAAATTTCCTTGAAATTTCTGGGTCTTTACATGACTCCCACCTCAGGGCTTTACGTCCCCGTAAAGCTTCAATACAAACTAGGGTCACAAAAGCGGTATTGAACACGCACCTGAGCCTTCCGCTCCCATGTTCTTACCTGGAGGTTCCGTACTACCAGAGAAAGCGCACCCGAGGAATCGATCGTCCTCATAGGATCCGCTCCTGTCGATCCTCGATCCCCACTGGAACCTCCGTGATGGACACCTCATCGCCATCGTCCAGCTCCTCATGGTTGATGATATGCGAAGTGTCGAGCACGTATCTCTTCAGTTGAGATACATGGAAGTCTTCGTGCACTTGGTGCAACTGAGGTGGATGGGTCAAGCGGTAAACCACCTCGCCTACCCAGCAGAGGACCTAAAAAGGTCCTTTGAACCTCAGAGTTAACTTTCCGCCTTGGCCACATCTCTGTAAACCTTGTCGAGGTGTGACCTGTATAAGGACGCAATCATTATAATCGAAATCTAGAGGTCTCCAATTCCTATTAGAACTGGAACTCAAAACGACTGCTGCCACGAGGGTAAGGTTGACCGACTCAAGAGTGATCGGTCGCACCCTCCTATGAAAGAGTTTATCTTGTGCTTCCTGGGGTTTCCTTTTCGCCGACCAAGGAAAACCCATCCAGGCGTCGTAGTTAAACCACAACCTTTTGGCATAATACAGTCAATTTGTGTATGAACTGTGATTGCCCAGTCCATACTCAAACCAACGTCGTAAGGCCTCGACACTGCCACCAAGAGATATCAACTGAAACTCTCGCCTCTAGGGTCTAACCACACCGCCGGCGTAAGTGTGATTATCGAGTCTCCTCCCAAGGTATCACCAGACGTGAGGGTCAAGTCCACAACTTACCGGAAACTCTAGGTCTGGAACAAGATTTGTGAAAGAAAGGAATGATTCATATCGACGTCTGTTACTACAGCAGCTAGTAGTGGACACAGACTGTCCCTTGAATCATTTTTATAGCCATTGGGTCACACTCCTTGACCGCATGCAGCCACACTCTTCCTCCACCCTCCAGCTCCCTGAGCCTGGCGGGGATAACTAAGGCGGGTGGTTGTGGCATGTTAAGATGTACACCACCTCATGCTGCTCTCCTAGCTCTACCTCCATGTCTGCTGCTTCGCATACTCATCTCTCCTTAAAGCTTCCTCTTCTTTAAACATTTAACACGCTCAGGTCTCTAAGACTGGAGCCGGTTTTCATGTTTCTTACTGCACCATGCAGTCTTCATCCGCTCCGAGATGATTTTCACCTTCTTTGCCTACGATCTGAAGAGCTGCTAAAATTTCTCCTTTTCCGAAAAGAGAAACTCCGCCTCATCCCCTGGATAAACCACGCCCATTGCCTAATACAGTCAATCCTGACATCAATGATGTATTCATGCCATGGATGACGTCGTAAGGCCTCGACATAACAACTAAGAGATCCAACTGTCAGTATCGCCTCCTAGGGTCGAGTCACACTGTCGGCATTAGTGTGAGGTCACTGGGTCTCATGCAGTAGAAATCTCGAAAGTGAGGGTCAAGTCAATAATTTTAACCGGGACCACTCAGAATCAACCAAAAAAAAGGATAGGAAAGCAAACAAAGATAAGTGTCTTTTTTATTATTGCAGCTCATAGTACAAAGACACAAATACAAAAAAAACATGGAACTAGAAGTACAAGAGACGTATCCACTAGTTCCGATCCTTTATACCTGCTCCAAGAGCTCTACTACCTTGTCCACTGCTTGGCTATTGCTCAAGCACCCGCCGCTGCTTCTGCCTTGGTGGCTCCTCCAAAGCATGCAGATCAACTGTACGAGGTGTCGGACAGTCACATGCCAGGTGACCCTTTCCGCCCCATGAGTAACACTGTCTGTTTCTGGCACGCTTGGCTCTGACCCCACCCCAGGTGCGTGAAACCACCGATCCTAAAACCTGAGATTGCCCAACTGCTGGTCTGGTCCTCTTGGACCTCTGAATCATCTATCTACTACCCACATATGACTCAGCTACCGATCGAAAAACACGCGGCAAAGGAAGCAGCTCCTGAACACACTCGGGGTGTAGAGCTACTGGTACAAACTCCACCCTGAAGAAGGTCTCAAAGTCTTCCCATGTGAAGGCCATCCCATCGTAAAACTGGAACAAGTGGCTCCACCACCTTCCTGCTGCTTCTAGAAGAAGGCTGGCAGCAAAGATCACCATGAAGTCTGTCGGCATCCCCACTAGCCTGAAGACTCTCACCATAGCCTCCAGCCAATCCTCGGCCGCCTGCGGGTCCGTATCTCCCCGAAACCTGGGTGGTCTCTGGCACTGGAACTCGTGCAGCACGCTCAAGTGGCGTGCATCGCCTACTGCTGGGGTTGGTGGCATCGGTGGCCCAACATATGGTAGTACCGCTGGTGCCTCCATTGGTGCCTCAACTGCAAGAGGGCCCTGTACCGAAGCCTCATCGGTTGGCAGGCTATCAGTACGCACATCCCTCTGAGCTGTAGCTGGTCGTCCGAGAAAAGGCATCATGAAAGAAACAATGTGACACAGTCAAATGATTATACCTGGTGAGCTGACCTGGTTTGAGCTGATATTTAAATAAAACTTCTGGAAACACAGACGCAATCAGTGTTTTCATGTACAAAGTCGGAAATCAGTTGTCAGGGTCCTGGTGTATGGATACGTCGGCCGCCTGCACCAACAATGGACTCCCTGAACTGAAAACCACACTCGGTACTCTTAAGACTATTGCTTCACAGAAAGAATATATCAGAGTTATAAGTTCTGCGGTTGAACCGACTCCTCTGATACCAATTTGTCACGACCCGTCCTCGGGGCCCATGCCGTGACAACCCCAGGCCCGCCTTCCATAGGCCAAGGGCTGGCGACTAGCACCAACGGAGTAAATCCCGATAAATAGGAAGGCATTTCCTTTATAAAAGTAAACAAAACACCACAGAGTACAAGCGGAAGTAAAACACTAAGTACAAAAGAAAGTGATAAAAAGTAAATGGGCCAGAATACAAACCCAACTGAAAGTACAGCTACAACTGAACAAAAGTACAACAGAAAAAGACAAACAACTAGAAGAAAGGAAGCAGCTTCTGGGTCGTCCTCCTCAGATCCTACCTGAAGGGTAGGTACAGATGGCACAACTTCTAGATCGTCCACCACGGATCCTACCTGAAGGGTAGGTACAGATAGCTTCCACAACGCTCTCACCCGTCAACCTCTTCCGAGTGTCGTCTCGCCATGAAGTCCACCTCTGGGTACTGACTAGTCGTGTAGTCCACCTCCAGGTACCGTCCAGTCCTCGAACACTCGACCTTCGTCAACACTACCATCTTCTGCAACCAATACAATGAGGTGCGGGCATAGCCCGTGCAGTGGTGAGTATAACGATACTCATTAGGGACCCTGAGACCCTCAAGGTCTCACTAAAACCAATAAGGATAACCACTAAGAAGATCTCAACAGATAACCTCTACTTATGTATATGCCCATACGTATACCTAAGTTATCATGTAACCCATCTCAATCATGAGGAAACACAAGGATTGTGAAATCAACGGATAACCACTACCCAGGTATAAGCCCATACATATACCAAAGTTTTCAAACAACCCATATCAATCACGAGGAAACACAAAGGTCATAGACTCAGCTCAAACCGGGATTTTCATAATCGAAACCGTAACTGCTGAAGAGCTCTGTCTCTAGAGTGTACAGTGGTCCTGTCATGACTCCGAGGTACTTCTCACTAACCTAATACTGCTGAGGTACTCCTCCTGTCGAGTACCGCGGGCCAGCCACCCAAACACAGTAGTGCTTCCCACCGGGGTATGCCACCCAAACACAGTAGTGCACAGCCCCTAGTAGCCTGCTAAGGTACTCTCCAGACGAGTACCACGGGTCTCCACTGTCACACAAGTAGTGCTCCATCCTCCATGGGTATGAACCTCACAAAGTAGTGATCCATCCATTGGGCTAGTCAACTTACTCCAAGTCGAGTCCTTCAAGCAGTCGTCAGGTCTCAGTCGGCTACACAGTCTCCGTACTCCGCACGCACGTCTCTGGGAGGGTCCGCTCCATGAGCTAAAAGTCGATACTCCAAGTATCTCAAAGTTTCACGAAGAAGTATCTCAAAGGACCGCCTTGTCATAGGGGTCTCAACGCAACAGACGGCGCGTCAATCGGATGCCCGGTCTGTGAGTTACTAGCCTTTTCGGCCCAGGGGCCCGGTTGGTTTCGTGAGAGAACCAATCCCGACCGTATCTCAATTGTACCCCGAACTCTCATAGGGTATAATCATAGGGACCATTTATCAACGTGATCATCAATGCCGTTGACAGTTCGTCAAACGGACGCCCTGTCTGAAAGATATCAGCTTTCCCGATCCTGGGGCCCAGTTGGATTTCAGGTACAATCCAACCCGGCCACTATCCAACAGCAACCAAAACTCAGGCGAAGTATGCCAAAAGTTCCGTCAAATCTAGAGGAATTCAACAAGACAGACGGCGCGTCAATCAGACGCCCAGTCTGTGAGTTATTGGCTTTTTTGTTCCAGGGGCCCGGTTGCATTTCGTGAGCGAACCAACCCGACCGCACTCCGACGGCATCCAAACCTCGAGCGGAGTAATCCATAAGATCTGTCTCACTTAGAGGAATCCATCAATGTCGACGGCACGTCAATCGGACGTCCGGAGCTCAAGATATAAGCGTTTCCGCTCCGAGGACCTGGTTAGTTTCGTGTACGAACCAACCTGGCTGAACCCAAAGTTTTCCGAAACTTTGAGTGTAATATATCGAAACGACCGTCTCATTCCAAGGATCTCTAGGAAACTAACGGTGCATCGATCGGAGGTCCGTAGCCCAAGATATGGGCATTTGACTGGAAGTGGTCCGAAAACGGGGGGTCTGGGCCCGGACAGACCCGGACCGACCCCCCCTGGGTCGGCCCGAACCGACTGGACCCGGCCCGACCTGGCTGGCTTGGTCCAGCCCGACTGGCTAGTCACGGCTCGGCATGGCCGAGCCGATGTCGGGGAGCGGGGGGTGCGCGCGGCCCGCCCCTCATCGTTAATTGAGGGCGGCGGCGCAACCGCCACCACCAATTCTTCTGGCGCCGCACTCGGGCGGCGCTGCCGCCTGGCGGCTGGATGGCTCCGGCTGCCAGCTCCGGTCTCCGGCAGCGCCGCGCCGGCGACCCGTGCCTCCGGGTGTTTCCACGGGCCACCGGAGTTGCTCTGGTGGTCCGTTTTCAAAACCATCTGATCCGGTGTTCATCTCGGGTCTTATACTTTAGTACGCAAGCTTCAAAAATACTTTGCTGCCCCGTTATGTCGTCACTCGTCAATCCGCACGTCAATTAACAAACCACGCTGTCTTTATGGTTCTCCGGTGTGATGCGTTGGCACCGCGCCCCTTCTCCGTGGCCCGACTCCGTCCGCGGATGTCTTCGGGTTTCACCGACGCGGTGCGACGGTGTCGCGCCCTTGTTTGTTTTTCACGACGCGGCGCGACAGCGCCGCACATTTCCTTGTCGCATGATTCCGCGTGGTGCGACGGCACCATGCCTTCCCGTATCAAACCACAATGAAATCCAACACGGAAAAAGGAGGTGAGTTGGCCGTGTTTGTGCAGACCAGCACCCTCTCGTTAAACGATAACAATTGGACATATCCACGAAAAATAAAAATCAAGGGAGTAATCTCGAAAAAAATAAAGTAAAGACAATCCCCTACAACCTCTTAAATAAAAAGAATCATAATAATAATCCCAACCCGCAAAATAATCTTCTAAGATCAACTTAATATTTAGTTGAACCGCGTTCTTAGATTTAGAAGGGAGTAAACGAGGGTTCACCAACAATCACAATTTAAATTCCCTACCTCGTAATTGTCGTTCGTTGACGATCTCGGAAAAAGGGCGGATATCGATTCCTCGATTGTCGTGTTCATCACACACTCCCAATTCTCATGCTCATGCATCGGAAAGGATGAAGGGTACTCATCGTTGGTGGACGAGCGTTCGGAGGTGACGCCATCGTTGATGACGTTCTTCGCAGGCGACGTCTTCTCCTTTGACGCGGATGAAGGTCGTTAGAGATGTCGTGGGCTTCGCTTCCCTTTCCTTGCCTCGGTTGAAGAACGATGAAGAAGATGGCGTCATCGTGTTTCAGTGGCGGAAGAGACGGTCTTCGTGTTCTTCATCGTAGAGAAATAAGAAACTCAAGACTTCCTAAGCTTTTTCTACAAAGGCTCCCAATCAACTAAACTCCAACCCAAAAAAATAAGTTATTAACTTGTTTTATTAACACAACAAAGCTTATTAATTTCAAGAGTTTGAAATTAAATTAACTCACATAATTAAATATCTCAAGTTGTCAAATTTAATGAGAGGGAGGTGGAGAGACTCATTTAATGAGAGAGAGTTTCATCCACATAAATGGAGAGTTCAAGAGTTAAGGGGGGGTTTAGGGGGTTTGATACTCATGTGGGCCCCACCTTATAACATCCACCCAAGGGAGGTTATGTGCAGGTGGGTCCCTCCACTAACCTCTCCTTGGAGGTTCTAACTACCACTTCAAATAAAAATATGGCAAACTCATATTTTTATTCAGTTTAATTAAAAACCCCCGAAAACTAACTTCCAAACTCGATAAAACGCAACTGCGGAATAGGTGTTCCTAAGCAAAAACCGGCGCTGCGGTTCCATCGGTGCCCTCAGAATTTGATTCTGAGAACCGGTTCAAAAGATAGAAATTCCCACTCATTCGTTCACTGAACGTACCCTATCCAAACTTCGGAAAATGATTTTGGGCACACCGGGCCTCAGAATCAGGCGCCGTTAGAAACTGCGTTCTTGTAAAATTCCAAAGAAAATTTAGAAAAACATTTTCCTTGAAATTTCTGGGTCTTTACAATATTGCTATAAAACATGATATTATAAAAGCTGTTGATACTATATATTGGAGTTTTATTTTTAAAGTCTTGAAATGCATTGGATTTAATGATACCATTGTTATGAGAATAAAAACCTTTTTTAAATCTGCATCCATTTCCATTTTGGTTAATGGATCCCCCAAAGGCTATATCAAATGCACCAAAGGAGTCAGACAAGGATATACCCTATTGGACATACTTTTGGTCACTGCTTAAGATTATCTCAGAAGATTTCTCACACACCATGTCAATAAAAACAAACTAAATCCCGTCAAGGCTGCCAGAAATCTCAATGTCCCAACTCTTCTTCTATATGTGGATGACATCATCTTGTTTCTTCAGGGTGATCAAAAGAATATTCAAGATCTTAAAAATGATCTTTCCCATTATGAAGGGGTTTTTGGTCAAGCTATTTCATGGAACAAGTCTCATTTTTTTGTTGCAAAAAATTTATCCCCACAGAGAAATGTTCGTATCACCAATTATCTTAGAATTAAATAAGGTCTCTTCACATTCACTTACTTGGGGGTTCCCATTTTTTGGGGAAGACCAAAATCCAACTACTTTTCTAGCATTGTTGATCTAATTACTAATCAGCTTTCTAATTTGAAAGCTAAATCCCTATCCATTGCTGGTAGAATCTGTCTTGTCAAATCGACCATTGTCTAGAAAATGGTATACTATCTTATGATCTATAAATGGTAGATAAATATTTTTTAAAAAATTAATACCTACATTTAAAACATCATCTGGATGGGATGTATCCTCGAAATGAAACTTGTCACCATTCCATGGATGACCTGTTGCAAACCTTTAGATAAGTGGGGTATTGGTATTAAAAATTTAACACTCTTTAATGATGCTATTCAGGCTATAATTGGCGATTAAATAACAACAACTCTATTGTTATTGACTTCCTCAAGCATATATTTCTCAACAAGCTTAAGAAAGGGAATGTAATTTACATTAATTACTTGATCTGGACCTCCATTTGGATTTCTTTCCAACACATTATGGAAAATTCTATATGGATGGTTAAAGTTGACTCGAACATGAATTTATGGCTTGATAATTGGACTGGTTCTCTTTTAATTTCCATACTACCTCCTCATACTCCTCCTAAGAATACAACTTAAACCATTAAATATGTTCTTCACTCCCACAATAATGAGATCCATGAAAACATTTCTCAAATCATAGATAACTACCCCTACACTATCTCTGATGACTTTCTTGTCTGGGAACCTACCTCAAATGGAATCCTTGACTCATAAAATTTCTACAAGCACAATTTCTTTGGAACTGAATATTGATTTCAATGGTTGAATAATTTTAATAAGGATTTGATTAATCCTACCAGACTCACTCTCATCTGGCATATTTCTCACAATTGGTTTCCCACTGTGGTTTTCCTTCAAACTTTTGGCATCCAACACTACACTAAATGTCTTATATGGAGTCAACATAGGGAAGATACAAAACATCTTTTTCTTTCCTGTGCCATTACCTATTCTCTATGGAATTATATTTTCGACATCTTTGACTGTATGTGGTTTATTCTTGATTTTATTTTCTCTCACATAAAGAAATGTGTTGACCACGATGCATCTCAGAAAATAAAAAATATTTTCCTCTCCACCGTTGCTGAACTCGTGCATGTTATCTGGCTTAACAGAAATGATATCCTCCATAATAAATGCTCATTAAATCTCAATGTAGGAAAATACAGAATTCTCATTGCGGCCCGAGAAGCTGCTTTGATTCAAAAGGACCAATACAACAACTCTGTTGGTGATTTCATGATTTTACCAAACTTCGGGTTGATGGTCTATATCGTCAACCCAAAAAAACCTTTGAAGTGCTATGGAAAACTCCGATGCCAGGATGGATCAAAGTGAATGTCGATGGTGCCTCAAAGGAAATCATAGGTCCAGCAGGATATATTAATATTTTTAGATATTCTTCTGGACGGTGTCACGATTGTTTCTTTGGAATATGCAGTGTTGTCTCGTCTCAGGAGGCCGAAATGTTGTCTGTAATTCATACCGTCAACTTTTCCTTTTAAAAAGGATGGAGGAAGCTCGAGATTGTAAGTTATTCGAGCACCATTGTCTAGGAAATCTAGAAGGGTGTGATTAATCTGGCTTGTCCACTTACCAACCTTTGGATGAAGTGTATTAACATTCTCTTGGAGATTAATTACATTTCCAGTCATGCTTTTCGTGAAGCAAACACTGTTGTAGATGCACTTTCCAAAAAGGTGTTCAGTAGGACATGACATGGTGGAATGACCTTACTTTAGATTTATTTTGGCTTTTTGGAAAGGATTGTAAAAAAATTACTTCCTTTCATCTTCTGTAACCTTGTTGCTTTTTGTAATCAATAAAATGTGCTTTGGTCTTTGACCAATGCACCACCTCTCTTAAAAAAAGTGTTCATCTACTATATTGTGGAAAAAACACTATCATTTTCTATTACCAGTATCATGGATGGTCAAAAAACACTTTCAATGGTTTGAAAATATTTTAATAGTTATAATATAACATCTTTTTGGTTATGTTTTTAACATATTTAGATAATATTAAATTATATAGCCAAACTATTTCATGATTATCGAAGATCCCCCAAAATGATCCAATCAAATATCATTAATATTTTATCTAATGATTCATCATTATAACTATGAAAAAATGATATCTTTTAATAATTTATAAATATATCAATACAATTTTATTCCAGTTATGGAGTATCACTTCAATTTGACATGAAAATCAATTACGAACCAACCATAGAAACCACGAAATGAACTCACCCGAGCAATAGAAAAAAATATTATTACTAATTGGTTGAAATATGTAATAATATGATCATATATGGTGTTAAAAAAATTAATACGTTTCATTAAAAAATTAATAAAACTTTATTAACCATTATACATTAGGTTTAAACAGGTTTTCAGTAAGACTGACTCAAGGTAAGAGAATTCCTAAACCAATTTCCATTCTTTGGGTTAACCTTGTACATTATTGATTATGTGGTACTATATTTATTTGTGAAATTAATTTATATGTTTTATTTTATGGATTTAATTTTTATACATATATACCATTTTTTTATAAATTATGACTTCAAATTTATCATATTTTCAGGGGTATTTTCTTTAAAAATCCATTATTAAATAATTTTCACAAAATTAAAAATGAATGTTTTAATGAAAATATTATTATTGTATTATCTTGATCTGATTATTTCTAATTGTTTTTAACTAATTTTGTGACATATATATCTCTCCAACTCATTATGTATGTTTATATGGATGGTTTACCATATGGTTACTCCATGTGTGATGGTAATAGTTACACAATAATGTACCCAGGAGGGTAACATCATAAGGTCACCATTAGGGTTACATTTTAAGGTAGTCATGAGTGTTAAAAATAATATGGTAGTAGTAAATGTTAAAAATCATATGTATGAAAATAAAAAATATTCCATTGTGGTTTTATTTATTTTCTATATGATTTATAGAAATATATTGTTTTTAGAATGTAAGTATTTGACACATTTTTGTTGAGAAGCATGACTTTGTGAAAATATTTTCAAATGTTTATATATTTTAATGAAATAATAATTTATTTCATTATTTTGATGCACCATATTTATATTTTTGTGCTCATACCATGTTTTAATTTTTTTCCATATGTTTAAAAATGGGTATGTGAAATTAAGATGCAATGTTATATGTTTCTGAAGAATTCATGTTTTATTAAAAAAATTGAATTACGAATGAAATGGATAATATTTTAGTAGTACCTACTATGTATTATTTTAAATTTATATGTATTAATTATTTCATAATTCTCTAAAAATATAAACCAAAAATATCTTTGAGAATGTATGAATGTGAATTATAAAATAATTTAGTATATTATGTAATGTTTAAGGTTGTGACCTTATAACTGGTATTAGATCATGGTTTAAGTAACCATGGGGGTCAAGATGATGTAAATAGAATACCATAAATGATTCTTACATTAATTTTATATTGAAATTATATTGTATTTGAATAAAAAATATTTCTTCATCTAGGACATATCTGATAGTAATGTTTTTCTGTAGAAGAAATAAGGACGCTGAAGACCCAACAATTGAGGGGTAAATATCATTAAAAGTTTGTATCATAGAATTGTAGGGATTGGAAATGAGATATTTTTTATAGTAATAGATCAACTGATTCATTCAATATATTTATGTGGAATCTATTCAAGAGAATAACCATAATAACTACAATGTAACATGACGATGGGGTGACATTTTATGAGTGAAGACCCTCATGATTTTTTTGGATCTTCTGATATAGTGATTGTTGAAGGGTTGATTGATGGCCTTGAATTGATATTTGATGTCATGTATTTTTTAGATAATCAAAAGGTTATCTTTTAAAAAATTTATTTTTAAGTTGAGGCTATCTAGTTCTAGTCAATGGTTTAGTGTACTAGGGATATTGATGAGATCGATGCATTGGAATGAGATGAATTTATGAATATTTTTAGTGAAATTTATATATTAATGTTGTTCGATTTATGATGGAAAAACAATTCCTTATATTGAATAAAAATTATGATTATTGAGTGGTCATTTATGAAGAAATGATCTCATGATCGACAAAGTACAATCCAAATATTAATCTAGATATTGATAGTAAAATAAATCATTTTTACGTAGGATAAAAGCCAAGATACTAAAATGAGTTAGCCTCTTGAGAATTAAAATATTATGAGAAAATCATTTGATGTGTAGAGGGGGTATAAATTGAATTTTCTGATGATTAAGAAAAAATATATAACAAGTTGAATAAAAGTTCTATATGGCAAGAAATGGGTAAGAATGAACCAAATAAATATGGAGGTAATAATGTGTAGTTTCTTGTTTAAGGGATTTGTGTAGAATAGCCCCTATGGAATACCTTTATAAATCTGATAACTGTTTGTGATGTGGTATGTTTGAAATGATATGCCAATATTGTAATACAAATTATCATAAGAATAATTTTAATAAGATAACTATAATGTTCGTAAAATGCTGTGAGATTGGGCATTATGAAAGTACATGGCCAATGAAGGTTTTGAGTAATGGGAAACAATTATATTATAAGACTAAAGGTTATGTTAGATCCTTTGTAACTATTCTAAAAGATGCTAGGCCATCCAATGATGTGGTATTATATACTATTTTGTGTACTCACATTTATCAAATGTATTGTTTGATACGGGGTTACACAATCAATTATTACTGAATAACTTTCATGAAAATTAGAAATTTTACCTCCTAAAATGAAATAAGAGGTTATGGTTAAAATTAAAATGGGAAATATTAAGGTATAATGAAAATATAATAATCTTATTATTGTTTTATGTGGAAATATATTACCTAAAAACCTTGTTGTTTTACCCCTATTAGATGTTGGTTTTATTATGGGAATGAATTGCTATCTATTTACCATGATATGATTTATTATTTATCCAAGAAAGTGTTTTTCTATAAATATTTTCAATTTGTATAAAAGAGTAAACCCATACAATCTATAACTTATCAATAATATAAGAAACTATTAAAATATGGAAATTAATGTTATCTTGTACATATTGTTGAAAATAAAGGAACTGTTCTGATTAATGATGTTCTAGTGGTAATTGAATATCTGGATGTTTTTACTGATTTGTTGATTGGTGTAAGAGCTGGTCGGGAAGTTGAATTTAACGTTGAATGAATTCTTGATACTAATACAATTTCTAAACCCCCTTATCGAATTGATCGATTGTAACTTCTTGAATAGGGAAATCAGTTGCTAGTGGTTCCTGATAAAGGCTTCATTCTTATTATAATTTCACTATTGGGTGTTGTTGGATTGTTTGATAAAAAGAAAGATGGTTCCATGATCCATTCTATAGATTATTGACCTTTAAAAAACATAATTATTAAAAATAAGTATCTATTTCCTTATATCGATAACTTGTTTTATCATCTTCACGGAGATCAATATTTTTCCATGATTGACATCATATTTGGGTAACAAAAGCTAATGGTAAAGATGGATGACATCCTAAAAATAGCTTTTCCTACTCGATATTAGGATTATATATTCATTTATGACCTTTGGATAGAATATTTAACTAGCGGTATGCATGGATCTTATAAATAGAATATTATGTGAAAATTTGGATATGATTTTTTTATTTTTATTGATGATGTTTATCACTTTTCAAAAATTGATGAGGATCATGATAAATCTTAAATGGTTGTCTTAAAAACTCTCAAAGAGAAGAAGTTATATTAAAAATCTAGAATATGTTATTTCTTATTACAACTTATTTATTTTCTTGTGAAAATTGTAAATAAATATGGAATAATAGTTGATAACACAAAAAAGTGGTTGATTAATGGAATAGACCTACAAATGATATAGATAATCATAGTTTTATAGAATTATAAGGCTATTATAGGTTGTTTGTACAAAAAATTTCATGTTTATATAGCATGAAAACTAAGTTAATAGAAAAGGGGATAAACTAATTTGGCGGGAAGATTGTGATATTTTTATTCTGTAACTGATAAAAATATTGGTGAATGATCTTGTTTTTGATTATCAATCCAAAAAATGGTGATTTTTTCATCTATAACGTTGTTTTATTTATTGGACATGGTTTTCTTTTAATGTAGAATGATTGGGTAATTTCTTAGGTTTAATGACGACTAAAACATAATTAGTTAAACTATCCAAAAAATGAAATAGAATTAAAAGCAGTGTTTTTTTGTTAATAATTTAGAGGAATCATTTATACAGATCCAAATATGAAATATATACTAACCATGAAAGGTTACAATATATATTTACTCATAATGAATTGAACATGTGGTAGAGAAGATTGCTTGAAATAATAATGGATTAGGACCGCACTATAAATTACCATTATAGAAATGAAAACAATGTGGTAGGTTCATTAAGATGAAATCATCATGTTACATTAACCTTATTACATTAAGAATGTGACCACTTCATTGATGATTTGATGCATTTTGTCTTGGATGTTTTTTGTGTCAGAAATTAATATATTTTGGTCTCATGTCTGTGTAGTCATCTTTATTAGAATGAACTAAGAAAGTGTAGAAGGAATAATTTTAGTTGTATATTATAGATGAATTTTTTAGAAAGGGAATGTTTAATGAATTTAACATTTATAAAGATTATGTATTGAGATTTGAAAATAGATTTTGTGTTACTTCTCATTCTCATAGGAGAATGAATTATTGGGTGAAGCTATAATTTTTTTTATTATAAATTCATCTTGTTTGTACTATGGTTTATAGAGACCATACAAAGTATTATTGGTGGGATGGGCAGTAAAGAGATATTACATATTTTAACATGAAATTTTTGACAAGTCTACTTTCTAAAGTAGATTGAAAACTACTAAAGGGGTTTCTAATGCCTTTTCTCAAACTATAATGGATATTTGGAAATATATACACAAAATTTCTGGTGGGACTAACAAATAGTTCTTGTAGTAACACGGAAATTTGGGTTATTAATGACTGAATGACTTAATCTTCTCACTTTCTTCCTATTTGAGAAACTATGTATTTGGTTCAATATTCTATACTTTAAGTAAATGAGTGATCTAGTTTACATGGAGTTACCCTATCAATTGTATCTAACTATAATCCCATGTTCAATTCTAACTTCTATAAATGCCTTTATAAGTTGATGATCATGGAATTAAATTTCCACATAACCTTTCATTCTTAATATGTTGGAAAATCAGAGAGACAATTCAGTCATTGGAGAACATTCTTCGAGACTGTTTAATGTATTACCTAGGAATTTTGGATCAATATCATTATTTAGATGAGTTTTCTTATAATAATGGTTTTCATTTTATCATACAGATGTCTCCTTTGGAGGAATTATATATAAAGTAGTTTTATAATCTAGAATTTTGAGATGATGTTGGGAATGAAAGTTGTTGGGACAATAATTACTAGGGGAAGTGGCTGAGAATTTAAAGTTTATTTCGAAAAATAGGAGGAAATCTCAGAGTAGGTAGAAAAGTTATACAGATAACTGAAGGTAATACTTTTCCTTCGAGGAAGGTGATCATGTTTTTTTATAAAAACTCACAATGTATAAGTTTAATGAATTTTAATAAGGAATGCTAATTCATTGGTTCATAGGAACTTATAAAATATAGGATAAATTTAGACTGGTCACCTACTGAGTAACTTTTACACAATAATTACCTTATGTAGAATTTTTTTTCATGGCTCTATGTTGAGAAAGTATGTTCCTGATTTATATTTTATTTTGAACCCAAATTTAGTCCAGATTGAAGAGAACTATTTTTTTGAAGAGAAAAATTTTCATATTCCTGATCATAGAGATGGAGTATTGAGGAATAAGTTAATTCACCATGTTATGGTTTTTTGGAGAAAACACATGGTTGGATATTCAACATATTAATCTAGAAATGATATGAGGGAATTGTACCCTGACTTATTTAATACGTAAATAAATATTGCATGGATGAAGTTTCTATAAAGTGGGAATAGTTTAACAACCCATGTATTTATTAAATAAATCTTTTTAACATGGAATTAAATATTCAAATTCAATATAAATGTATTAAAAAATAAGTGGTATTTATAGAAATTAAGTAATTTATAATGATAGAATAGTAACATGACCTTATAAATAGTAACATGACATTTATAAATAGTAATATGTCCAATAGAAAAGTAACCTCACTTTATAGAGTATAAATAAAATTTTACCGACCTATAAATGAAAATATTATATAATTTCATCATTATACAAGTAAATGATTTATTCTTAAAATTATAAATTACGTGTTGCTATTTTTATGAGTCATAAATATTCAATTAAATTGTTATAATAAAGATATTAATTGTTAATAAAAAATATTTTCATTAAAAAAATTGACTAATAATAATTATTTTTTCTTATGATAATAAGATAATGTCATGAGACTTTATATAATTTATCAAAGTGTTATAAAATACACTGTAGTTTTAAAACCTGTATTTTACAAATAAGTTATTATTTTAATTAAAATTTTAACTTATCACATTTAGAAAATTATTTTTATAAATTAGAGTTAATTATTTAATTCTTCTTAGGGAAATTTTTTTGAGGTGAATTCTTGTGATTAGTTTGAAAGACATGATTGTTTGATGAATAATGAAATACTGCAATTTAATATTTAGTCTAAAAATATATTTTATTGATTCATATATAATGTAATTCTGATGTAATCCCCAAATAACGAAATCTGCTTACATATTTTAATATATTTGATGATAATTCTCAGATTAGTATTTTTTAGAAAAATTAATAAACTAAATAATTTAATAATTAGAAAACACCGCACTCCTCCACTATAAATACCTACCCTCACTACCTCTCCCCATCAAAGCTCAATGCTTTCTAAGAATCTTAATTTTGGTAGAAATACATTCCAAATCCTCTTCCTCATGTCTAATACATAATGGTATCACTAAGAGGCCAAAACAATTGGTTTTAAGGAGGTTCTCAAGGAAGATAATTCAAGTTGTATAAATCCCTTTGCTTATTTTATTTTATTTTCAATACTATTTCATTTCATATACTATATTCACCTACTATTAACGAAGATGCATGAAAACTCTAGTATCATATACATACTGTAATTATATATTTTTTTTGGAAGAATTCATCATCAATATTTCCCCACTATACTTTTTTTCAATGAATGAAAACATCAACCATTTTGTCTCCATTTACTGCCATCGTGGATGATCCACATTCATTTCTAATTATTGCCTTCATGTATGGTCATAAAACCTTATTAATGGTTTTAGAATATTTTAATGTGTCTGATATAACATCTTTTATGTTATGGAATTAATATATATATACATATTATTAAATTATATAACAAAATTAGTTCGCGATTATCGGAGAACCACCAAAATTATCTAAACAAACAATAGTAATGTTTTATCTAATGATAATCATCATATTCAAATTTTTTTTATAATTATTAACAATTATAAAAACTTATAAAAACTATTTCATTCCACTTGTGGAGTTTCACATACATTCTAAAAGAAATTCCATTACAAACCAATGATGGAAACTATGTAAAGAAACACACAAGAGTAATGAAAATAACAAAATATTATTCATAAATGAGTGGAATGATGTTATAATATTAGCACATAAGGTGTTATAAAAAATAATATGTTTTTATAAAATATATATTAAACTCTTCTAACCATTATACGAGTTGTATAAAAACGTTTGATGTAAGAAAAAACTTTGGTAAGTGAATTCTTAACCAAATATCCATTATTTGGGATAACATTATATTTTTATTATTATTTGGTACTATTTTTATTTTTGAAATGAATTTTTATGTTGTATTATGTAGATTTATCCTTTATAAAATTGTCACATTTTAATCAATTATCAGATGAATTTTATGATATTTAAAATAGACTATTCTTAAAAAATACTCATTTTCATTTCTAGTCTTATAAAATTAAAAATGAATGATTTATAAAAGAATTATTATTTTATTATGATGTTATGGTTCTTTGTAATTGATTATGATGAATTTTGAGACCTATATCTCCACTTAATGCGATGGGTATTTTTAATTTCAAGGTCAACCGTATGGTTACAACACGTGGTACTTCGACGGTTACACCATAAAGTAGTCATGAGGGTTACATCATAAGCTAGCCATGAGGGTTAACTTTAAGGTAGACATAAGGTTTAAATATCATATGTTATCAAAGATGGTTACAAATCATAAGTAAGTAATTCCCAAATACACCTTTATAGTTTTATTTATATTTTATATAATTTATGGAGAAGTATTATTTTCACAAAGTATGTATTAGACACTTTATGGGTGATAAGTATGCCCCTGAGATCATGTTTTCATGTGTTTATATGTATTCATGGACCAATGGATTATTTCCTTCTTCTTATGTACCATACCGATCAATTTGTACTAATACTAAATTTTAAAATGTTTTCCATAGGTTTGAGGGATGGTTAAGAGAAAATAAGAAGAAGATTTGAATGTATTTGAAGTATTAATTTTTTATTAATAAATATTGTATTATTAAAAAACTGATAATGTTTTAGTAGTACCCACTTTATATTCTTTTTGGATTGAATTTATGAATTACTTCTGAATTCTGTAAAACTATAAACGAAAAATATTTTTCCAATATAATCAAATATATTTTAATAGAATATTCCAGATTATGTAATGATTTGGTTTGATCCCTTATATAAAAAATTATAGGATGCATAAAATTGTAAAATTATTTTAAATATAAAATATTGTACATTTATCCTAGTTCATTTGTTGTCATTATCTATTCAAATACATAAAAATTATTGGAAGATAAAATCTAAACTATCCTAACAATATCATATGGGTGTGTCAAAATAGATGCACAATATGTGTCATTGTCATGTACTCTATTAAAATCGATTCAATCTTGACATTCCCTTTTCAGAGATTTTACACTTTGGAACATATGTTACAAAACCACATCCACTTATTGTATATAGATAATGATTTACTTCATGGAACGCACACATAATCTGTACCCAATCAAAACATTATAGTGTTCTTGAATACCTATCATCAAATTCAATATGATGGTTATGTTCCCTAATATGTGGTTTCATAAATATATTTTCCATTGTTTATAAAATAATTCCTATGATACCATGTTTCATACCTCGACCATTGTAATCCTGAAGATGGTGTTGTGCTAGCATGTCATTGGAATATGATTCAAGGAAATTTCATCCCAAAGGACCAAATATTTTTCTATCCATTATATAGATGATTCATCCACAAGTTTGGTATTAAAAATTAATACATGAAATAAGAAAAGGGTTTTTCTCAAAAATAACATATTCATTATTTGTAGTATATCCTTGAATATCATTCTTAGTACACATAATAGAATCATGTAGAAAGGAAATAAAATAAGAGTGGGATACAATTCCTAGTAAGGGTTATGTACAATAGAATAAATAATGAATCAATATGAACAATCAACATGAAAAGGTATATAATAAGTAAAAAAATACATTTGCATAAATTGATATGGAATAATCTTTATGGAAATATAAATAACAAAAATAAAATCTATATATTCAATAAAATGATAATGAAATGAATCCATTAAATTTTTCATTGGGAAAACATCTTGGATAATAATAACTGATTCAAAATTAATAGAATCCTTAACTATTAGAAATAATTTTTTGCAGACATAAGACACTTTTCCCATCAAGATATATCCTTAATAATGTTCGGAACAAACTGTGTAGAAACCCATTAGTGGAGGGTAGCCAACTGATTCATCCTATTAGACAACCAATGCATTAAGGTGATAATATTATCCCATCCCAAACATGTGTCTTGCATGTCCAAATTAATATTCATATATCAAATAATTGATTAAATTTATAAACAATATACCTTGTAAAATATCAGTATTGAGTAAAGGTTATATAATTAAAAATATATCCTTTATCAATCAATTAAAATTCATAGGAAACAATATATCTAAAAATGGTAAACGTTTTAAAAAATAATTATATCCATGATAAATGATAATGATAATTTGGTGTAATTTAATTTTCATTGGTCACTAGAATGTGACTCAAGGAGAAGATAATGACTTCCAAATATGATTCAAGTACGTGAATATTTATTATGTCCATATTCCAATTAATAGAAATATATCTAGAGGAAGAATAAGGATGGTATGAACATTACATTTACCCATTTGATTAATAATAATGTTTGTTGTCGTTGGTGAAATAATTGATCTTAAAAAAAGTATAGAAGCAATTTTCCTACTCATTTTGAAAATCATTATGGAACTCAATTTCTTTTAAAATCAATTTGAAAAAAAATCATTAAAAAAATAATTTCTAAAATTAAAATGAATCTTCAATGAAATGATGGTACATTATTTCATATGATATAAAAAGAACATTCCTTCTGTGTTGCCAATGAGCCTGTACCCATGTGGTACAAGCTCTTGCATGGCATCCAAGAGACCGAGGATCAAATCCAAGTAGGGAAATATTTCCTGGCATTGTAGGAGTGCTGAAGCGGAGGGGGAACTATAGTGGCAACGAAACTAAGGTAGGGGAGGAACTGTAGCAGGTAGTGTAGTGGCTTCACTACTATAGCAGGTACTGCAGCAACGTGGGTACTATAGGAGTACTTTTCACCGAGGGGTCCTTTGGGTAAAAAAATGGGCTTTCAAGCCTTTTATTCAGGCCACTTGGCATTGAGCCTTCAGGATATGCAATTGGTCTCCCTCTACCCACACTAAAGAGGTATTTTCATTAATTATAAATTGGGGCTTCATCCCCATACTATAAAAAAACATTCCATATGGATTGTAAAAGGTTAGAACTGTTCCTTGTTCGTAATGTGAAAAGATGATTCCACAGGAAAAAACTATAAAATAAAGTTGTATTAACTATTTCATTACATAAAATATTAAAACGATAAAAAAATATCAAATAAAATTTAAAAAATCAAGGCTTTTAGAGAAAATTGGCTTCCCACTATTAGGAGAAATGGAATCGGGTTTTCATAAATACATTTTTTATAACATTTGATGACCAAAAAGTATAAAAATGGGAATATTAATTGAAAAAAATATTGAATATATTTTGAAGAATAAAATTAAAGGGTTTAGTGAACATTTATCAAATAATTTCTATTAATGTCAATTCATGTATAAATAATCATTATTCTACTGAGATTGTCAAATAAACCCTTAAAATGATCACAATGATGAAGTGAGAATTTGTCGTTGAATTGTTCATGTATATCAATTGTAAATAATAATTAAATAAGTGTGAATACATAAAATAATAGTCAAATATATTATATAAAAATCATTTAATACTAAATGCAGAGAAGAGGTAACAAAACCCAATGAATATAAACTGAGAAATGCAATTATTTTAACCATGTTAAATTATAATTTAAATCCCCATAAATGAAATAACTATAAATGGAACATAATATACCATTAATAGTAATGTATTAATGATATTAAATTTTATGGGGAAATATAGACATCATTAAAATGAATCTAGGTTCATAATAATACAATATTTCTCAATGAAATTAAATTGATACAAAATCCCTTCATTCAGAGTAAATTTTTGTAAAATGATATGTGACCTATTTCATAATGGTTTTATGAATTTTAATTACATATAAATTTACTATAATAATATTTATATTATAATATATGTTCTTATTATAATATTTTATGACATATTTCTTAACAATCATTCTCTATTTTCATAGCTTCATGTGATAATTGCCTTATTTTTCAAGTATGTTTTGGCTTGTTTTTTATTCATTTTAAATATACCAAGATTTAATCATATAAATTATTTAAACCATGTTTAAAATATTATATATATTAAATATATATGTTTTTTTAATCAAAAAAATTTGGAGATAAGAAATAATATACACCATTCAAAGCGACGATAAGTTGTAAAAACATGTATGATGTTTCCATTATCTTGTTGTATTAAAATAAATTCACGAAAATGATATAAATGTATATTTTCATTAAATAATTATATTTATGTCATATATATCGCATATTTATTTTAAAACTATACTTAATACATTAAATTTAATGTTCTAAAAATCACATCACCTTGAGGAGGCAGTAGTCCACACATCCACAAATGATGTTAATGAATTCCCAAAAATTGGATTTCTTGAATTTTTTTTGTTATATAATTACTAAATTAGAATAAAAAATTATATATCATATGTATGATATATAAAATATTAATAAATTATTACATCCTTCATTGAAAGGTGGTAATAGAAGAATGGATGACATTGGTTGGCGAGGCAGAAGTTCATCATAAACACGAATGATAATTGTATATCCCATCTGATGGAAGTGTGTTTAGTTTTAGGTTGAACCAATATGATAAAATCATATTAGTATATTAATGAACCTAATTTTATTATATAATAAATATATAAGATGATATGAATGGTGGATATAAAAATAAAACAAAAGTTATCAACGAAGAACATTTCTTCTTTTTCAGGTAACTCTGTTTGGTTTAGACCAAAAGGATTCCATATGGTTATCTTTATTCACAATGTTATGATTAAAGGATGAGTTTAGAGATGTTTTTAGATTATTTTTGGATTATTATTAATAATAAAAATAGATCGATAGGTGTGAAAATGTGGGAGGGTGAGTACCCTTTTATAGCAGAGTGAAAGCCTCAAAAATAGAAAAAAGTAAACATTATTAGTAGGTCTCTTTTAGATAATGTGATCCAAATAAAGAACTAAATTCAATAAAATTAATTATTGGGTGTATATATATGGGCATCCATTAGGTTTTGAATAAGTGTATAGGTTATTTTTCCCATTAAGATTGAATTTTATCCACGAAGTAAACTCATTTTCACCTTAATTGTTGTAATTATGTTTAATTTATTTCACTAATATATTTTTCAAAATTTAATCTTAACATTAAATGTATTTAAAATTATATTTATTAATAATATATCATCCTTTTTTCCATATTATATTATCATAACTGGTAAAAATTAATTTAAAATTAACCCCGAACACAACGGGACAACAGTGTTTAAAAGTGAAAAGTTGAATATGATTGAAATATTTTTATATCCAAATTCAGTATAATAATGATCATAATGAAATAATTAGGATTAAAATTTATATAATTTATTTACATGAACTTTAAAACTAGTAATGAATATTTTTTAATAGTATAAATAATTTTGATGCAAAATCAGTTTTATTTCCAAATGATTATTTTTCAATATTCATCAAAAAAAGAAACAACATTGAAAAATACCAAAAATCACCCAAACCTTATTTTTATATTCTAATTTAAAAAATAATTTTTTTATTTTTAATATTTATAAATTTTCAAAATACAATTTTAATATAGTTGTTCCCTTAAAATTCATAAAAAATACCTTTATAAAAATACATCTTTTCATTGGTAAAATTGGATTTTTTCTTATCTTATTTCAAAAAAATATTTTTGAAGATTGTAAAAAATATTTTATTGGATATATTATATAAATATATATTTCATTAATATCATTCAGTAATAGTAAATAATATAATTTATTAGAAAAAGGTCATTGTGCGCAAAAAAACAATTTCTATTGAAAAATTGATTTTGTATTTTATCGGTTTTTATATTAATTTTCAATTAATTAGTAACAATTAAATTTGACCCTAATTATTTTATTTATGTTAATCAAATTAATAATCTCAATGTTAATAGATTTTTTATTATATTGAATAATAATATTTTAACAATATAATGTTGTTAAATAAAACTCAGGCTTTCATGAAACACAAGATATCAAAACAATTCGTTCTTTCATGCAAGTCAGTATTACTCAATGTTGTGTGAATTTTAAGATATAAACTTTATTTAATTTATTTAAAATTGTAATTGTATTTTAATGTATTGGGATGTTATATTACCCACCACAATTGGTGTTTCTGGACATGCACGCTATTAGATACAATGTTATCAATTTAGAATTTTATGATTTCATATAAAATTAATAAATTTATCATTAAAATAATATTAATATATAAAGTAATGATAGAAATATTGAAAATTTACATTATGAAAAATTTAGTTTTCATAACATATTTTTTAAATTTAAATGGAATAAAATTAATTTATTTAACTAATGTTTTATTATTTATAAATTTTTTTATAATATTTATCAAATAAATCATAAGTAATTTTATATATATATTTTTTTGGAAACAATCCATTATCACAATGTTTATATAAGGTGAAAACATTACATTGAAATATTGTGGGTTGTTTCTTGGTATGCAGTGATGTGAACATTTTTGATGATAAAATATTTTTGTAATAGAAATTGTGATGATTATACATATATGTAGAGGAAATTAAAAAAAACATTTATAAATAAATGTCTTAAATAATGAAATTTTCTTTAGGTAATGTCTATAAAGTGATGACTAGTATTAAAATTAAATAATTTTATTAAATATATAAATAAGTGTTCTACGTAGAGTTTTACAGAGAATAAGTGTAATTTATTTTGAAATTTATTTTTTAAATCATAAAAATGGTCTTGAGGCCATTCTTTAGAGAATCATAGTTTTACTTTTCATTATTTCAAACATGAGTTAATGAATTTTATGTATTGTGTGTAATAATGACTAATTCAAGGGATTTTCCAAATGGAATGGCAGTTGTGAAACATATTGAAAAATATGGATATTCACCGAGTGATCTAGGTTTATTTTGACACCACATGGGACAATCAAATTAGATATATCCGTATGGTTAATCAAACCATTTTTTTCTTTCTCTTTTCACATATTGACATGTGGGTGTATAATGGGACCAGTGGGTCAGAATAAAATATTAGATAAAAAATTATTTCCCCAATTATAATAATGAAAATTTAAATTATGAGAATATATTATTTTTGATATTAAGACTACATTCATATATTATATTTGATATGAAATTCCATGTGAAGAGCCTACAAGACCAATAATGGTCATGAAAATGGGGATTGTATCCTGATATGAAAACATTTTTCTAGGTTAAATTGGATTTAAGATATCAGGGTTAGTTTAAAATGATAACATTTTATTGTTATCGATTCATAAGAACAGATGAATATCTATGTGTTTTGGATCTCATTGTGGGAGAAATAAATTATAGTTGATTATTAAATATATTCTTATTTCATAAATTTTTTAATTATTATATTAATGATGATAGTTATGGTATATTAAATGTAACATTACATATAAAAATAGAGAAATAAATAAGATATATTTTTTCTGGTGAATTCCTTAAGGTTAGACCCTTTATCATAGTATGATCACAGTTGGTGGAAAATAAAAAATTCATTATTTTATTAATGGTGACTTTTAGTGGTGAGGTCCTTAAGGATTTAAACCTATAAACCTAAATGTAATTATGTTTTAAAATATATATAACATTTCTTACTTATAGTGGGGTCCCTAAAGGTGGGAAAAAGTTTTTTTCCAGTGAGGCTCTTAATAGTTTGAAACTAACAATTTATATCTATCAGTGAGGTCCTTGGTGGTTGAAAACCACCCAATTGTTATTTTTATTTTACGAGTATCAGATTCATTTTTTGAGATGTATATTATATACTCTACAATATTTAGATCTTTCTAAATATACTTATGGGGATATAAATATATTTTATGTTAAACAATGTCTATGGTTATTTAATTTTATTATTTTTCATACATCATTTATAGAGGAACATGCATACTTATTTTAATACAGACATATGAATTTTAGGGTAGTAACTAATAAATTGTGTATATATGCTCATCCTAATCAATATATATATACTTTGATTTACTATATGGAATTATTTGTTATATTTCATGACCATATATTAGTGAATTGAGATTTCTTTGTGACAAAGTTCTTCATTATATATTTTTAGAAGAACAATGTGATAATTCTTCTTTTTATATATTTTACCTTTATATTTCTATATTTTTCAAAAATTATATCAATTTTATAATAAAAAATATCTATAATAATAGTGGGGATATTTATTTCATTAATTTTTAATCTATTATTTAGTTTTCATTTTCATATAGAATTACATAAATTATTTGATATTATACCCTTCATGATAGTCATACACCTATGAGCAATGTAATGTTAGATTATTGGGTTATAATAAATATTAATGTATTATCATAATTCCTTTCCATGTCCTATTGCCCTATTTTAAATGATATTGGTTTATGTCGGATAGACATTTTCTTTGATAATATTATTTTCTCAGTCATATAACATTAAATCTAAAAGACTTGATCAACTCATTTGTTATTATACATATCAATTGTATAGAAATATGGTTTTGTATTTCTTACTGTAGAACACCCAAAATGATATTTCATATTAGAAGGATCATGAATGAGAATTAATAAATATTTTTTTATTCCTATCATGACCCCTCCCTCCAAATATACCCCTACTAGGCTGGTAATGAATAAAGGAAGGTATGGAACCCCACATACCACCTCCCGTAGGACAATGTTTTGTGACTAGCATTAGGGGTTTCAAAATGTCAAACCATGGGAGACATTACCCATTTTAAGGAAACAAGATCAGGTCATATGATGGATCATCTATAATGAAATTCAAAGAAATATTATATAGGAATCCAATACCATGCCTCATTAATGTGTAAAATTTATTTGATTCAAACACAAAATTCCCTAATGTAAGTACCGAAAGTGAATTTAAGAAATGACAAAACAACTATCAAGACCCGAGATAGTGAGGTATATATAGGTTCTAAAAATCATTATGAAAACATGAAAATAGTATCATATACATAGGGTGAGAATAAAATTATAAAAAATAGAAAAACCAATGCCTCTCATGAACATGAGAAAGATGCATACTAATGCACTAATGAGAAAAAAAATTACAGAACATCACCTATACAGGTATACAAACCAAAACCAACCTCACCAAGGAACACTCCCTAAGTTAGAGAAGTCCTATAATATAATATAATGAACATGGATTATAGGTTACCCCACACATCTTTCCTAATAATTAGTCACTCACACACCCCAATTATAAATACCTTTGAGCTCCCACATCTTTTAAATATACCACATCACATCCAACCCACACATATCTAGGCCTCACAACACATCCTTCCCACACACACCTGGGCATTATAAAAAATCCATCCCACACACACCTCGACCTCATGAAATATCCTTCCTGTACTCACATGTGTCTCACAACACATCATCTATCATCCTAAGGACACATGTTAATGAACATCACAAATCATCTCTAAGACACATGGGAAAACACATAACAACTCATCCCAAAGACACCAGGGAAATAAACCACCTTTCCGAAAAACACGTAGGCAACCACATCTCACCAAATCATACCCGAAGAAGCATGAACCATTATTTCCTAAAAGAGAGATCACAGAATAGTAGGTGGCCATCCATCAATAATCCCACCATAATGTTGGGAAAGAAATCCTCCCCCATGACAATGAGGGTGTTCGACAGATAGTTCTCATCTAGGGTGTGGTGTGTAAAGAAATCACAAGAAAAATAAAATTTTATAAATATATGTTATTGAAAAAACAAGCCAAAACTATGGGTTCTTAGGAAAAAAAACATTCTCATAATGCCATCACATTTTATTCTACCTCTAAATGTAGAATACCACACATTAACCGACAAAACAATTTTAAAATTCCCAACCAATCTCAGTTAACCATTTCTATTCTTTTAACCAAGCATAACCAATCCATAAAAAGCATTATTAATCAATTATTTATTCATTACATCACTATTTAAATTATTCAGACTCATCTAAACCAAACCCTCATACCACCCAAAACAAACAAAAATATCACCTCTACATCCTACAACATATTAACCCACAACAAGTTTTTGAGCCCTGCTACACAATCACATGACACCCAAAATCACCAAACCAACAGAACCAACCCCCTCTAAAAAATGTATCGTACAAAATAAAAACTCAAAAATCAAATAAATCTTATTTTTATATTTTATAAGGCTTCCCATATTAACATACTATTGAAAATTCAAGGGTTATCACATAAACAATTTTATACTGGGGAATCCATTCCTTAGAAGAATATACATGGTTATCCAATTTTATATAATCACTCAAACAAACCAAAAAGTGTTCATTCCATAAACCATACTAAACATAATCAAGGAAATTAAATGTTCATAATTTTCATTGTGTAGTTAGCCCATACAGATCATAATATCAACAGAACAATAACACAACAGAAACATTTATCACTTTTTTGAGAACATTTTTATTAATCTAAAATCGGTTTAATTAAAATTATTAATTTGGAAAAAAATATCTTTAGAAATAAAAAATTGATAAAATAATTCCAAATGATATAAAATAAAGAGAGAATAAGGATAAACCTACCAGAAAAAAGGTGACTAACACATCCTAGTTGTACCGAAACAGGGTTGAACTTGTATTATGAAAAAATCATGGGGGAGAGGAACAAAAATACAGAGAAAAATCGTATGACTACTATAGGATAACAATTTCTAGGTGTCATATAACAAAATAAATCAATAAGGATGAACAAAGGTTAAGGACATGTCTGATTTGGGAATATCGAGGAAGAGTTATGATGTAGAGGAATTTTAGAGGATAAATATAATTGATTGTTGAGTGATTTATAGTGTTGGTTGATTGATGGGGAAGAACAATATAATCATGGTGTTGAGGGTATAAATAATTTTGTTTAATTATTAATTCTATTTATTTTTGTATGTAGATAAAATTATTGTCACTTGTTTGTATATTCTAAACATTTTTAATATTCCATTGAAACATGTATTTACAAACTATCATCATATAAAAACCGAATGGTTAAGAAGGATCCTTTTAAATATTTATATTATTACCCTAAAAGTGTTATATATTTTTAGATTAAATGTTCAGGTTAGTGGTGGTTATGGTTAATGGTAGCTATTGAATATAGAGATTAATTAGAGTTGGTGTGAATAGTTTTGTATCTTTATTCAATTTACAATGTTGGTTTATTTTGTTATCATGTTTTACTATATTTAATATTTTGTTATTAACATGTTTTTTAACATCATACAATCTTATCTATTAGTAATCTATATTGGTTAGAATATTTTATTTAGAAATTAATGTAAATTATTTCGTATTTATTTTATTATTATTACAGGTAATCCCTAAAATTATTTTTGATAATATTCAGTTGGTTCTTATTCCAATCCCATATGGTATTAGAAATGTTATTCTTGGGAAAAACATGTTTTTTTATATAATCATGTTATGTTTTTTCCAAACATGGTTGTGAAACATGATGAAATCGACTATTATTTTTTATTATTTCTATGAATTTGGTCATGAATAAAAAAATAATATACTAAATCTAGTTGAAAATCCGTTTTTACCATTTACTTCCACTATATATTAACATTCATTCACTTAATATGTTTTTTTACAAATGAGTTCTCCCCATTGGTTAATTGATGTATAAAGATAAATGCACTATTTACTTTGTTTATACTCATATATATTTTTTATCATTAGATAGAGAACCATATATAAAAATATAGAACTAAAAGAGTGGTAAAACAATAAAATATATAAGTATAATTTTTTATGGTCATATGTCAATTTTAAAAGAATTTTAGAAATTCCAAATTAATCATTATTAATATAATGTTTATAGTGAATCTCAAATTTTTTAAAATTATTTATAAATTAAAAGAGATTTTTAGGTTGATCTATAAATGAATTTAATCAACCTTTGAAGGTTGTACTATTTATTAAATTTGGGAATTATTTTGTTTTGTTTCATCATCATATAGATGTTATCATACAATTATGATATATCAATTTATTTACAAAATTTAATGCATAGTAGAATTTTTTTGGTCATTGAACTACCCAAATGTGGGGAAGATTCACTTAAATAGTAAAAACTGTTTCCTTCTCAAGAATGGAAAACCTAAAACCAAACAAAGATTTAGTAACAATGAGAGTTTGACCATCTATATTAAGAAGAATATTAATAACTATCAAATATTCCTCTATTGTTTGAGAAAAATTGTAAAATATAATTTTTTATATTGATATATGAGGATTAAATTAATTCTAAAATGTATAATACTATATTTGTAAAAATTGAATGTGCTAATCTGAACATTTAATTTTTTAACGATGAAATTAAATAACATGAATCATATTCTCATTAATTCACTAAATGAAAATATATAACATTAAATCTTAGTGATTTATATTAAATATTACATAGAAGGTTTAGAAAAATATGTACGAGAAGAATGTGATCCTTTAAATATGATTATAAATTTTATAATAGTAATGTAAAATCAATGTATGATTTTTTTAAAAATAAGGAAAATTTGGTATACTAGTCGTCACTTCTTCAACATAATGAAAATAATAATTATAATGGATAATTTAAATAAATGGTCTATTATATAAATAATAGAATGTATGGATATAAATATATGAATAGTTCATTGAAATATTCAACTGATGCGTCAAATTAGTATTCAATGAATGTTTAATAAAATTATAATGAAAATATTTTTCTAGAATATGTATATTCACATAATGAGAATATTGGGTGAATTAGGGTATCATGATATAACAATGAGTATCACCACCAATGATATTATTCCATCATTATTAGAAACACAATCTCCTAGAAAAATAATAAAAATTTATAAAACAATTGATGAGGAAAATATGATATTGTAATTTTTCCACAGTAATGATGCTATTCCAAAGAGCATGCTTTTAGGATATGTCAATAATCTAGAAATTATATGTTCATTTATATTATTTTAATGTTATGTATAGTCTCACTAAACCTCATGGATTACTAACTTGATAAGATAAAAGGGTATTGACTACTCTATATAGATGATATAAATTATTTTCACTTAATAAATCATATATATCATCAATTGTTGTTAAATATAAATTACACTAAAGATGTGGATTGAATCAGTCTTGTCAAAATCAATGTAATGAACTCCATGAATTCTTACCATATATCCTCTTAGGTATAAATTATAACTCTATAGTACAAGCATTAAATTCCTATAAATCCCTCTATATTTTAAAACATTCTTCTTGAATTGTTATTCTCTTCTTAACTCTATATATCTACAGTCTATATTCCTCCTCTCAAATAATGATATATATCTAACTATGATAGAATAATAATGTTTTATTACACATATATCTTAGATCACACATTAATATGTTTTTAATATTCTTATAATAACCCTCTTAGTGTCATCATCAATCATTTAATCACTATATCTCTAACCTAAATAATAGGAAATTTAAATATCCAGTTCTACTAACTCGACTTTTTAATGAATGAACTACCACCATCAGGAAAAAATAATCATATTCACTATAAAATGAAACCATAAACATATTATTTTATAATAACATCTTAAAAGTCCATTCTATATCATGTAATGTCTAATGAATATTATGTATAACATGAAGCAAATCAGAAAAAACATGTTGTTGTGATAAATTTTGTATTCACCATTGACACAAAAAACCTTGATGTGAGTCTGCACATAACAAAATGGTCTTGTTGACATTTTATGAACATTATCACGCACTTAATCTCCTAATGATGTGACATTCCTTTATAGTATAAAAACCTATAGCAAATTGGATAAACTAACATCCACTAACCTAATTCATACTATAGTTATATGTCACAATGGATAAATGATCATATATATCACTTTCATAAAATATTCATCATATTCTATAACATGATTGATTATTTTTTCACATTATCACATTCATAGAAACTTATTCCATGAAGTAACTTATTTTATCAGAACATGAAATCATTTTAAAAATAAAAAATTATTAGGGACTAATTATCATGTGGTTTCCAACATGGTATAGGTTTCTCCCCATGATATCATGTTTAATGAACAATCCATAGAAACAACATACTACCAATGTGACAAAAAATTTCAAAACATGAATTTTTTCGATAAGTAGAACTGTTATATTATCTTATAGACTCACCCAAAGAACTCATATCAATATTCATGAATTCATAATATACTTATTAAATATAATTTAATAGATATTATAATACAAAAAACACTAAAATTTGTTATGGTATTTTCCCATAAAGTATCCCTCCTGAGGGTTTGTGGACCACACCTCCAAAACAAATTCTTTACATTCCCATTTTAATTATTTTTAACTACAAACCATATATTTTGAATCATGTTCTCAATAAATATTGTATCAATTATCAATTAATACTTAACCCTAAGACCATGTTATTCAATATTATCTTGGGAAATAAAATTTTGATTAAATGGTCATCCTAAAAAGACATCATTTATCTTCACGTTCATCAAACATTAAAAACCAATCTACTCCCCTAGAATAAGAATCGAAGTATTTTATACCTTTTGAAATCACTATCAAATGATATCTCATTATTTTCTTAAATAAATGAATTTTAATTCCAATATTTAACATAAAAATTTCACATATTATCCTCATAATATCAAGGGTAACTTCTTCATCTTTATTAATATTCAATAAGAAATATTCTATGAAATTTTACAATAGTGGGTTCAATATATAAACACATACTTCAATACACATAAAATATAAAAATATTTTTTTAATTGGGGTAGTAGGGGTTCATTCTCCAAATCATGTATGTAGATATGGATATGTTGATTGTAAGATAAAATTGGTGCCTCTCAAAAACTATCATTTTCCATGACTTTATCATTTTTATAGAAACACGCTAATTAAATTAAACATATAGTCCAATTTCATCATTACATGGTCAACCATGTCCATGATTATGTTCAAATTATTTCAATGTTATTTTTCATCATATAATGAATGAAATTTTGATAAGATTGATGGAATTGAAGTTATCGAATCAGGTAATAATAATAGATTTCATATACACTCAACAATTTTTTATTTTATCTTTATCCATGAAAATATCATAAATTATTGATGAAATATTAAATATTTTACCATTTTATTTCTATTTGAAATGGATTATTGTTTTTTATCTTCTATGAAATTAAAAAGACACAAAATCAATAAGTACAACTAGATGATGAATTATGATCATCCCTCGATGTAGTCAATTGATCATATATGTATCCCAAAATGTAATGTTTTGATTTTTCTAGATAAAACCTCAAAATATTTACTATATAATCGGTTTAGTTAATAAATATTTTTATCTTCTATTATTTTTCATTACATGGTTGAAATTTGACATTACCTGAGTAGACAATAGGAAAAAATATATTTAGGGTTGTGGTTGTTAGGTACAATAGTATTCCAATGATTTCCTATATTCTGTTACATTAATAACATTCCCATTTCAATCACTTAAAAGATAAATATGAGTAGCCAAAGATGTATTCATCATCCTAAAAATAATCATTCCAAATATCATGATTATCAAATTGGAATATTTTCAATAAGGAATGTTTTGGAAATGCATTTTTTGGGTCACCTATGAACCAATGAAAATGTTCAAATCTCTAATAATTGATATCACTATTTTTTTAACATCATTATTTTAATAAAAAATAAGAATATTAATTCATCTAATCATCAAAATATTATTTCCTCAAAAAAAAGCACTATTGTCCTTTAATTATAACATTTTTTATATAGATATTTATATGAACTCCACCAAACATGAATCCACGAATTCTTTTTTATTGATTATTTATCAAATTAAAAAAAAATTGTTCTTGATTCAACCCATGAATATTTTTTTCAACTTGAATAAATATATCTCATATTTATTAACAGTAAATGTATACATTTTTTCCATGTACACAACCTCCTTAGGGGATCCATTGGGGAATGAGAATATTAAAACTATTAGGTACACCTAGAATCACAGTTTCTGTTCAATTTTAATGTATATATAATTAGTTTCACAAAGGGTAGTGAGGGAAAATTTCACATCAACATGGATTATATTAATTTGGTAATATATATCGCACACTATACATTATTTATTCTATGATACCTTATTTATTTTATTTTCTTTGAGATAGAGAGATACTTTTTAGGGAATTATTGTATTTTGGAATGGTGATAATTTTAAATGTTTGATTTTTTTTAATATTTTCATGTCCATCATGAATTATATTGACCCTTTTTATATATTTATTATCTTTAAAAATATATGTTTTACCTAATTTAGTAATGAAATAGTTTTTTCATATAGTCATTATTCACCAGGTTTACACCAAAGCTCTTTAACAACCAATAATATATCCTTCCATTTTGTTTCAAAGTATTATTCCCAATTTTTTTCATAGTAAATATACTATTATTACTATTCATAATGCTATTTTTATGAGTCTTATATATCCATATGTATTACCCATAGGCTTCTCACTTCATTATATGTTTACATTGAAATTTCATCAATATCTTGCTAAAAAATCATATAATTGTATTGTTTAATATAATAATTATTTAGAACCATTATGTCTTAAAAATCAAATATTTACCTATGATTTTTTACATATATAATTTTTATCCCTTGTAGTTGGATTAATAATACTAGATTAACACTTTTATCCTCCCTGAGTTAAAAAAAGTATGTTTTTCTCATTATTGTGAATAAATAGTATGCATAAAAATATTTGAATGTATTTTAGTTGTGGATTATTCTCATTACACATATTGTTGTTTTTTTATCTTAATTCATAAAATTTAAATTATATATATATAATGAACTAATACTATATTTAACCAAATATAACTATGGTATATTATTCTCAACAATTATTTTCCTTCACATATTTTTGTTATTCTTTTTCCTCTTCTCAATAACTCCAGTTTTTTAGGATTACATACCACAAAAACACTTTTTTATATGATACATCTCAATATATTATAAAAAATGATTTTTTTGGGTATTATATATTATTAGTTTATAACCTATGAAATTATATCCTAATAATCATCTCTGCCAACCTATGACATCATTTATTACACTTATATAATTCATACTTGTGAGTTATTACCGCAATCTATTTTGTATTGATTTAATCATTAATATATGAAATATAATATGCTTATATATCCTATGAATTGGGTGATATTTTCACAAATAAGTTAATAAGAACCATATCAATCAATCATGTTGGATAATTTTCCTTTAGCTTTAATGGGTTTCAAATAGTTTTCCCTTTTTAACATGTATCTAAAATGTGAATGTGATCATGTCAATGTATATTTAGGTAATGATCTCCATATACCTAACAATGCATTAAATATAAATTTATATATCTGAAAATGAATTTAGATCCACATCTATTTTAATTCTTCCACGGATAGAAAAAATTTATTACCTTACCAATCGTTGAGGTATAAATTTCCGTTTTTATTTTTTAATATCAAACTGGTACTATCAATTCATTAGATAATGAAATATTTCCATTTTTGAATTTACTACATTTTATGTGCAACAAAACAATCTTAAAACTAGTAATTTTTATTAACAAGGTATAAAATCACCAAGACATCCATTTGAATCAAGATTTTTTCCAAAACTTTACTTTTCTAAGGCCAATGACCTTGAATCCTTCAACATATGAATTGTTACAAATACCTTTTTTTTTCAAATGAAATAAATTTAGTTTCTTGTAATATGCGTTTTTTATCCCCAAATAATCTTGATCTATCACATTTAAAATTATCTCTATGAAGTTATTCTTTATAAATTTGCATTCCATCATGTAGAATTTCCATTTTTATCCCTTTACTGGTGAATGAAAATATTCCATCATCAACCATATGAATCCCTCTCATATTTAAAGGATGTAAATTTATAATGATTTTTTTGAAAAATTTTGATTTTTATAGCTATTGGGATATATTTTTCATGTTCTCATTTATAAAATTTATTTTTACCATTGAAACATTAAATGGTTTGGGTAAATAACCTTCACAATAAAAAAGAACTATAAGGCTAAAATTTATATGAGGAATATATAGACATATATATAAATTTTTATTAAGTCCTAAAATGATTTTATTCTATAAAACTGTTGCTATATAACCTAATTTTTAAAATTATTGACACTTAATTTATTTTGATTTATGGAATTCCCTTCATAAGATATTTTTAACAATTTTTTTATCTCAGAAATCTATCAAATCATCCTTAATATGTTTTTTTTCAATACTTTTAGATTCTCCTAAACTAGTAGTAATTTTTAATTGCGGTATTATTACTCAAATTATTATCCTTTATAATTTTAATGATTCACTTATGATTGACAGAATGATTTTATAATTGAATCCCTATAAATGTTTTTAGATTCCTTCTTATAACGTACACTATGACACTAGATATCAAGCAAAGAGATAAAAATTTCACTTTATAAAGGGGATTCCATAAAATTTTATTGATATTAAATTTTATTATATGATACATTTTATGTGGTACTCCTTTTAATAAATACTAAAATTAATAACACAATCTTGTTTCTATATTTTTCGATTATAGTAAATCATATTGGTTTATTCTTCTCATTTTTTGGATATAATCTATATAAAACCATGAATAAATATTGTTTTATTTTTTCTTCTATTGAAAATATAGTTAGTAGAAATTCATCAGTCTATTTTTTTAATATTTTATACCCTAAAAATATATATTTATACTTCAGTAGATTCTATCGTAACCATGTAGTCTAATCATCCATTCAATTAAGATCTTTCATCAATATTGTCCACTAATTTTTTCATGTGAAAAATATACACAAGAACATCTTGTTATATTAATTTCAATATATTAAATTCATCAACTAAAATTTCTTTATGATGTGATATCTTCTTGCAAAGTCATGTTCATAATTTTGATTATTTTTTACAATTAAATACTCTTCCATATTTCATTGTTTTCTAGTTTTTATAATGTATCTTTTAAACCATCATATGTAGAGTTAATATGTGTCCTTGTGAATTTTCCATTCCTTTTTGTTTTAAAAATTACAAACACATTCTCTTAATGAATTTTATATTTCTCTATGAAATATTTTCTTAAAGTTAATTTTAATTCTCTATGAATTGTTTATGAATTTACCTTTGTCTTTTTTAATGTTTTCTCAAACAAATTCTAACCATATTTTTCCTAAGTCAAAAAATTAGATCCATATCTAACATAGAACCTTACAGTTCTTTATAATCCAAATTCTTCTAGATTTGTGACTCTAATTTCCTTAAAAATTATAATTTGAGGTCTCCTAAAATCAGACTCTGTTTTCTTATGAAATAAAACATTGATTTCTTATAATATTAGAATCTTATTTCGTCTAAAATCAGAATCCAATTTCTATTGAAATTAGACTCCAATTTCTTCATAAATTAGACTCCAATTTCTTCTAAAATCAAGCCTCTATTACTTCAGATATTAGATTCTGAATTAATCAATACATAGACTCTATTACTCAAATTTTGTAGAACCTTACTGTTAATATTAGGAGACTCCAATTTTCAGTATCGTTAGAATCCTATTATTCATATTTTTTAAAGTTACATTTCATTTTAATATATTATTTCAATCTTATTAGATCTTATTTTTCCTTTCTTTCTTAAACATGAAATTTTTTTTCTCACACAATATTATTTTTTACAAAAAATAATATTTCCAGGTTTTCTTTGATGAAATGATATCATAAAATCTGTATATAACATAACTGTTGGCTGAGTGACTTGTGTACAATACCCTCAATAAAATAAAGAAAAATATGACAATTGAAGGAGGATGTTGACCATTGGTATTTTTTCATATAATTACATAGCCATTTGAATGAGCTCATTGAAAGTGTTTTTAATTCAATCATTGAATAAAATTTTGATTTCTTGGATCTCTGTGTTGAAGATGAAAAGGCTCTACATAACTTGCCTTGAGAGAATGATTGGGAACAAAATGTTCATGCTTTGATCATCCTGTTCAGCTTTCATAGTGTGATTCTGATTGTTTCAGATCATTCGAGGACTTTCATGGATATGAAGATAGAGGTACTGATCACCATAGAGATCTAGGTCTTGTAGGGATTGCAAGATAGATACCGATCATTGAATCGAGGGATTACCCTGGTGTGGGTAAAACAAACATTCTTGAAAGTATAAATCAAGGGACCTTTATAAATGTCTGTTGGATTTCCTTTGCATTGTGATAAAATATATCTTAAACTTGTCCTATTTTGTTATAAGTTTTAATGTGACTACATTTAAAAAAAAAGAATGTATACCTTTCTTATACATAATTATACTTGTATAATCTGATGAATAATATTCTATACAATTTAAGGTAGAATAATTCCCTAATTAATCTTGTCTTAAGATTCTTTATTAGATCTATCTTAACAGATTCAAGGGGAGTTGGTTTCTTAGTTAAAACTAAAGAGGGTTTGTGAATCCATATAGTTTTACATTATGTAACATAGATTTCTGTAATGATAAAAACAAATGTTTTTAAACCTACAATTCACACATCTTGAATTTGGGAAATATACATCCACTTCTCGATCATATAATTGGTATTAGAGGAGGGTATCTGAAATAATTATATTTATATATATGTTTTCTTTCTCATAATTTCTTTCTTAATTGTATATGATCATGTATTTGTAAAAACTTTCTTTGTTTATAATCTTTTTCTACTAATACATTTTTTATAAATGATCTTTTTTATATTCTTCATGTATTATAGAAATTAACATTAGATATATAGAAAATATAAATCTAACCAGACCCCCAATCATTGAAGGAAATGATTATAAATATTGGAGAGATAGGGTGAACAATTTTATTATCAACACTGGTGTTGATAACTTTGTTATGTAATCTAGAGACTACAATATTGAAGATATGGAAATTATACAGTTCACCAATCAAGAAAATCAGGATTATCAACTTAACATTAACTGACATAACTAATTATTTTGTTCTATGTACAAGAATATACATATATATATATATATATATCATCATGTGATGATTACAATAACATTTTGATAAAATTAGAAGTTACACATTTTGGAACATCCATGGCCATTGAAATAAGAGGTGATATGCTCCATGCTAAATATCATTATTTTATGTTTCCATATGTAGAACCTGTTTACAATGTTCAACAATGATTAATGACTATCATCAATATCCTTCATCCTATTGATGATAAATGACTTGATGATGATGTTCTCATGGAAAAGATAATAAGTATTATTCTCAATGAGTGGGAATCTAAAAGAATAGTGATTTATGAGAATAATAAATTTCCAAAAATTAATCTTGTAGAGTTATTTGGGACTATTCTACAGTGTGAAACTATAATGTAGTGATATTTATAAATAAATAAAAAATGAATGCTAAAGAAGTGTCTCATTCACTAGTACATAAAATCACATGAAATCCATGACTCCTGAAAGAGCTACTATATAAAAATTCACGAAAGATACTGTAATATCTAATTCAAGTGATAGTGATCATTATGAGAATGATCATCCAATATTTCATGAGGAATGAACATAATTGTGGGAATGAAAAATTTCCATTATAGATTAAATAATAAAATATGAAAGGATAACAACTATTTAGATGCGACTTGTCCAGAATGAAAGAGATCATGTTATATTAGACCATACTGTCATGTGCTCTAAAGGAAAGAAAGAAATGATATGATTTAAGAAATAAAGAGGAATAAGTACTACACATATACATCTAATAATGAATTGAATGCTACTAAAACCTAAAGTGCTAGTGGTGGTGATTCTTCTGATGAATCTTCTGATATTGAATTTTTTGTATATAAGAATACTGGTCTAATAGCCAAAACATATAATGAAAACCAACATCCTATGACTAAGAGAAATACTACTGAATCATTAACCAATATTTCATTAAGATATAATTATCATGATGATGAAATTTATGAATCTTTGGATGAATAATCTTCCTCATTATAATATAATACTTTACATTCTTTTGAATAAGTATCTAGGTTTTGATGGTTACATGAAAATGAAAATATCAAGATCAATAAGAATCTTGTTAATGAAAATTATAGAATATATATTTTAACAAAATAATTAGAAGATCATTGAAAATATATTGATCATAAAATTATTAATTTTGATGTGGTTTCCCAAAACCATAATTAAGTTAAATCTAATAGGGATAAACATTCTAAGGATCATGGAAATGTTATTTATAAGAAAAATGTTTTAGAGACCAACTAAACTTCTAAGACTAATAAATATTAATATAATAATTTAGTCAAAATACTGAATTTTGAAATAATTTCCTTAAAGAGAGAATTTTCAATGTTTACTCATAAAAGGAAATGATTTGTCAAAAATGTATTCAAAACTTTATCCTCTTAAGAATTGTTATATATTTATTTATTCTCATTGAAAAAAAAATTTTATCCACCAATTTTTTCCCCTAAAGTGATCATTTTTACACTAATTTTGGCGCCAAAATGTTGCATGAAAGGAAGGGCTGGAAAAGAAGGCCGGCACGCTGCCTCGCAAAGCACTACCGCGAAGCACCCCGAGCATCGTGGTCTCGTGAAGCTCCGGAGGCGGTAACTCTCTGTGAATGGGTTTGACGTTCGCGAGCCTGCCGTGAAGCTCAGGAGGCGGGAACTCTCTGCGAATGTGTTTGACATTCATGATCCCACCGCGAAGAACCTTTGGCGGCGCACGAGTTCTCCTTCGCGGTGCCCCTTTCCTATAAATACTAGACTCCCCCCTGAGTGCAAGGGACGGACAATCCGACCTTTCGGCTTCTCCTCTCCCGAATCGCGAAGCACCCTTTTCCCCCGGGAATCATGAGATCCGCGAGGTACTTCTGCTTCGCGTGAAGCCTTGCCTTTGTATCATTTTGATCCCCTCTTCCGAGAGGGATGCCCTTCGCGAAGCTCAAGGGAATTCGAGAAGGAAGGGGATTCCCAAGGGAACCTGGGCAGCCGCGGAGCGTTTATGCTTTGCGAAACACCCAACCTGTACTAGTGATCCCTATGCTAAGGCAGGATCGCTACACATCGCGAAACACACTGCTTCGTAGCACCTTTCTTCGCGAGGCACCTCTTCTTCGCGAGGCAGTGCTCCGCGAATACTATTCCACTTCGCGAAGCACCCTCCACTCACACCTATGCCCCACGCTAAGGCCATGGCACTACACTTCAGGAAGCACACTCCTTTGCTTGGAAATTTCTCTTCCCGTGTGACCCTCCAAGTATGCACGATGTGATTTCAAAGTCCCACACACAATACCACTTGTAGCATTGCTTCTCCTAATACTTCTTTGCATAGGCAGGCTAACGGCTATTACTCCTTCGCATAGCGACGCTAACATGGACCCCTCGATGGTTCGCTCCACAACCCCCCTTGACCATGGCCTTGCTAGTAACTTCCCTCCCCCAAGGACCAGAGGGTACCGGTTATGTAAGTCCTAGGGGTGAGGAGTGAACCCACCTCGTCCGATCTGCAGGACGTTAAACTGCCAAGAACCACGTCCTCAACACATGACGTTAAACTGTGACCCAACCTCGTGCCTCTCGTGAAGGGTCCCCCCCTGCTCGAACATTTTTTACGCCACTCGTCTCCATAGGAGTGGAATCACCCATCCACAAGGGATGATATCCTCCTTATTGGAGTGGTGTATGTTCTTAGGAGAAGGGCGACCCTAGTTCCCTAACGGATGGCTGCACCCCTGCATCTCCGTACTTCCCCACTACCAAGGTCAGTGGAGGGCATGATAGGGAACGAGGAACCTCCCATCATTGGTCCCAAATCCCTCTTTCACTGCGCTCTATCTCACATTGGGCCTCCATCCTGGAGTAAGTCCCAATACCATGGGCCGCCTAACGCGTAAGCCCCTCTTCGCTTCTCACGGACGCACCCTTCACGGCGTGATCGTCAAGTCCTTGCTGTCTCTTGTTTCTCACACCGAGCATGACTCACGTGGGCTTAGAGCTGGCATTGTCCATGACAACACCTCATCCAGCATGACGTTAAACTGCATGCCCTCATCCAGCATGACGTCAAACTACACACTTCGTCAAGCATGACGTTAAACTGCATTCCCTCGTCCATCATGACGTTAAACTGCACACCTCGTCCAGCATGACGTTAAACTGCATGCCCTCATCCAGCATGATGTTAAATTGCATGCCTTCGTCCAGCATGACGTTAAACAGTATTCCCTTGTCCCGCATGACATTAAACTCCACACCCATTTGAACTATGAGGTCTTTGATCCATGTCAAGGCATGGTACGTAGGAAGCCTCCATGAGGTTCAACCCCACCCATCATCCAATTTACATCGAGTTATACCCTTGTCCAACACAACGTTAAACTGCATTCCAGTCCAACGGCAAGCCATTGTGACCATCCTGAACTATGAGGACTTTGATCCATGTCAAGGCATGGTACGTATGAAGCCTCCCAGAGGTTCAAGACCATCTCCCATTGGACCAAGGTCCCTCATTTACGTCGGTTCTTCGACACCCACTACCATCCCGAACTACGGGGACTTTGATCCATGCCAATTCATGGTATGTAGGAAGCCTCCATGAGGTTCATGCCCACCACTCGTCATTTATTCACATCAGGGTTCAATACCATCCTGCATGACGTTAAACTGTATTCCACCAACCCTTTGAACTATGAGGACTTTGATCCAGGTACAGGCATGGTACGTAGGAAGCCTCCCCAAAGTTCAAGCCCACCACTAGTGGACCCTCAGGTCTACTTTCACGTCGGTTCATCGATGACACCCTCCGAACTACGAGGACGTTGATCCATGTCAAGGCCTGGTATGTAGGAAGCCTCCCCGAGGTTCAAGCCCTCTCTCATTGGACCAAGGTCCACCTTCACATCGGTTTGCCGATGAAGCCCCTCTGAACTACGTGGTCTTTGATCAATGTCACAACATGGTACGTAGGAAGCCTCCACGAGGTCCAAGCCCACCACCACTAGGACTCTCCTGGTCCTCCCCGTTCACGTCAGTTCATTGATGATGCCCATCGGACCAAGGTCCACCCTCATGCCGGTTCACCGGCACCATCCCGAACTACGCGGAATTTGATTCTCTGCCACGAGGATACGTAGGAAGCCTCTTTAAGGCTCAAGCCCAATTTCACCATCGCCCTTGTAATGGTTCCTTGGAATTCGCCCCTCCACATCATTCGTTCATCCATCATCCACCCTGATTATCGCCCAGACCATCATATCCTGGTGAGACCATGTCGGTATGCTCCTCTTCATAGCCGCCCATAGGCGGGTCCCGTTATCGGCACCCCTTCAAGGGAAATCCCTGAATCTGATCCATTCTAGATAAAGCTCTAATCGGGTTGATCCATCTCCGCTGGAAGTTAAACTTGCGGCATACCCTGTGTTAAACACGGGAAGCTGGGGAAAACCTCAGATATGTGTCTATGGAATATAATTCACCGCGCTCGATGTTTGATGCATCAGGATTCCACACCCTCGAGAAGCCCTGTGTACAGGGATAATAGACAGACATGCCAGGTCCCTAGCATCCAGACACACTACTGATGCCTCAACGTGACTACTGCCCTGACTGAAGGTTACTACCCTGACCGGACCCTTTGGAATGTCCTGACAGAAGCAGTGTAATTAACCGGCGTCCATGGAAACATGGAACTGGGAAGAGTTTCACGAACAACGTATTAAATCTCCGAGGGAGACCCAGACTAGGTGATGAGTTCTGAGGAGGAATCCACAGAAGGAAGAACCGACATCCCATCATCCCATTTAGATCATGGGGCAGATGTCCTTGAATAAGGAGCGAATGTCGCCTGCCATTGGAAAGCGGGAATGCGGGGCAACAGCAGCGCGTCCTCCACAGACGGATGCGTGTGCCCCGATGAAAGCGTCGGAAACAGAAATGGTGAACCCGATGTGAAGTTCTTCTCCACAATGTGGATATTAGTAGCGTTCGAGACACCAGTAGATTGAAGTGTCACCGGATCAAGATATCGGGCGCCTGGTCTTCCCAAGAAAATAGCGGGATTGTCATGAAACTCACCAGATGTTGGGGCAGTAGAACATGGGGCACTCCATTCTGCAGCGTGTTGGCGTGGATCCTTCTTACAGACGTGGAGAATGGAAGGACGCTAGGGCACTGGTTGTAAATCCTTTTCCTCTCAGTGCTGATGAGTTGATCCCTTCGTTTCTCAGGAACCAGGTTGCTGTTACAGAGACATGATCACCGCCCGCTCACCTACGCAGGGGCAGGGGAAACACTTCCCCAACCACCCAGTATGGCGCCGCTACCGCCACGAAGGACGCCACATCGCGGAATACGGGGCACCCACGTACCCTTTCCCCATCAGAGGTCATCCAGCGAAGGGTGATCAACAACCTCGTACGCAGGTACGAGGAGGAAGGGGTCATCCCAACTCGGGATATGGCCCGCCTGGAACTGGAGGCATCTAGGCCCTGCCAACAATGCCGCCCTAATAGGCCGTGTAGGGAGCTCCTGCTCCCCACCCCAACGTTCAACCGTGTCGGGAGCCTGTCCCCAGAATGCCTCGACGACTCCTCGCCTTACGCTGATGAGGTGGGCGCCATCCCGCTCGGCCCGCTCAAGGTCCCAACCCAAGGGCTCTAGGCAAGGGCTCCCGTCCAACCGTGTCAGTGCCGCCATCCGACTCCGCAGGAGGAGTAGGCAGGCCATGCCCCTGCACCACCTGCGTCAGCTCGTCTGACCCGACGTCAGCGTTGGGCCCAGGCTGAGGATGCTTGCCCAGGTGCGTCAACGTCAACAGCTACAGTGGCCTGAGCCACCATCGATGTTCATCATGGGGCCCTTGCATACGCTGAGCAGGGGCACTCCTTTACCCAAAAAGGATCGAGACCCCAACCGCCCCACGGGCAGGCTGGGTTGACTCTCCGGGTTGCAGGCCTGAGTGGTGATCACTGCGAACTAACCCACGGTGATGTCACCCCGTACGGAGCCCCTCCCCATACCACTACTCCACAGAGCGTGGGCCTTCCCCACTCCGAAGCTCGTCATGGAGGTATGCCTCGTGCTACCCACATCTCGAAGGAAGACCTGCCCTGCGGCAGTGACGCTCGGCACAGAAACCTTTCCCGCTCACACTATATAGGGTATGGAGTCCATCCTCCTACCCCCGACCGCTGATCTGAAGGCACCATCCATCCGGTCCTTCTCCAACATGGGGGCCCTCCCTACGTCCTCTCTGCAACCGGCGATGGTCCTCCTCGCCCCAGCAACTCGAGGAGTGAAGGTCAGCCTCGCTCCGCCTGCATCAACTATGGAGGTCCTCCACATACTCCTTCCAATTCCAACAGAGGCTCTGCCCACATGGGTGTTGTCCATGGAGGTCCTCCACATGTACCCTTCGACATTTTCCCTAGTGCCCCTCACACTTCGGCTATCTCGAGTGGGGGCCCTCTCCGCCACGGTGCCAGCACCACCCTGAGGCTACATGATGGGAATCAACCGTGTCCCGAAGAGACACCCCGGGGTAGGAGAGTGGGTCGTCGCCGCCAAAAGAAGAGTCCTGTGAAGGCCCAGGTGGAGATCAAACCCACCCGCTTCTCCGACTCTGAAGCGGAATGCGACTCAGCGATGGAACCTTCTCCCCGCTCCTCCGTATCAAGGATTGGGGTAGGAACCAGGCCAGTTAGCCTCATTCTACTGGAATATGAGGTCCACCAGATTCCCATCTCTCTCCGCAGGTAAATCCAGGAGGAAGAAATCTTGGGAATTCCGCAGGTCTCGACCGCGCAATCGCCGCCATTATCACCAGAAGCGCCCTCTACCTATACCAGAGATCACTGAGAGATATTTTGGGGGCCAACAGCAGTAGTGAAATGACATGACCTGTCACCAATAGCCGTGAATCCTGTGCCGTAAGCTGCGGCTATCAGCCCATCTTATCATGACATCGTGGCCATGTCACCTTACTCTTCAGAGGATGGCCTGGAATTCGGCGGCCAGTCAGCTCGTTCGCCGTATTATTTGTCGTCGAGTTTACCCTCCCAGAGGTCTGCCTCGGTAAATCTACCGGTCCCTCAGCCGCCCCCGGTTGACAAGTGGGGCAATACAGGGCCAGACCCCGAGTCAGAACCCAGGAGCTCTTGGAGTATTCTCGCAGCAGATCACTTCCCGGGGAAATTCTGGTCGACGGCGGTGCTGAACTTTCGTGCACCAGAGTCACTTACCCCTGAAGAAGTGGGGTGCTTTTGTCAAACCCTATGGGTGGCACACTTCTGCCTTTGTTATGAGCCGGTGGTGTACCCTAGGAGTCGAGAGCACTTCGAAGAAATCGGCGAGCAATGCCGCCTGATTGATTTGGCCACACTCCTTGTGGCCCAGCACCCTGAGTCGCCAGGCCGCCAGAGCACCCTACAATGGAAATGTGTTCAGAGTTTCAATGTACTCCACAGAATCATCAGGGAAGCTACCCCCCATGTGAAAGTCCATGGTTGGGGACACTATGCCGCTCTCCTCTTCGACCCTATCTGACGGCAGCCCGATTCGTTATGCGACATCGAGGACATGCCCTCAAGAGGGGTCGCGGTCCACATGGATGAAGTAGTGGACAAGGAATACGAGCTTTAATTCCTTGATGGAGACTTACCCCCCGAGGGCGTACCGCCACTACTGGACCCATCAGGGAGGGTTACCCGTCAGCAGAGGAACCTGCTAGGCCTCCCCGTACCAACCGAGTCGCTGGAACTCGGTCGAAATACTGGCAAGGGTAAGGAGCATGTCGGAACTGTCAAGCACTCTGACTCGTCTGCCTCTGTGAAGAAAACGGACGAAGATCCCTAGAAGGCCACCTTACGCCAGCATATTTCTGAGTAGAAGAGGCTGGTTGACAAACTCTTGGCTGAGCGTGCTGCGGAGCGGCGACCCGACTATGGTAATCTCAGGCCGGGGCAGCAGGGGCAGGAACAATTTCCCCCCGGTGAGATGCCTCCGGGAAACCCTGATCATGCTACTTCCGCAGACAAGGAAGAAGCTGGAACATACGTCAAGAGGGCGCGATACGTCTCGCCAAACCCCCCCGAGCGACGTGGAAATCTGAAGAATCCTGTCTGGGTTCCCCCAGGCGCCCCACAGGTCGTTCCTCCAGTCGATCCACGAGCTTCCGAAGCCATCTACCATGTTGAGGAACTTGGAAACACACTTGGGATTAGGGATCCCCATCAAGAAACGGACCCCCACCTGGATGATCTGATAGCGGCACTCACAGCCCACCTCGAAGCGTTGGAAACACGGCAGGTGGCGGTCCCACCGGACGATAAGCTGTATCCCGCATGGGTGGATGATATGCCCACTCCCCCAGGTTTTGGGAACCCCACTTTCTAAACCATCAACGGGACAGGGGACCCGCTGTAGCACTTGGCTCATTTTTCTTCCAGGTGTGGCCCCATGCTGGGAACCCCGGTTCAGTAGGAAGCTTCCAAGCTCCGATGTTTCGTACAGACATTGGAAGGTCCAGCATTTTTCTGGTACAGCCAGCTCCCTATCGGATCGGTGACCGGTTTGGAAGATCTCTGCCGGCAGTTCCTATACTAGTTCAGCTCCACCATGCGGAAGACTAGCATTGCAGACCTCTTCAAGTGCAAGAAAAGACCTTATGAGCGAGTCACATATTTCATCGCCCGGTGGAAGGGACTTACGTATTCCCTCGATATGCCACTGAATCAGTAGAAATTACTGACGATGTGTGTGGGGAATGTCAAGATGGAGCTGGTACCCTCCTTGATTACCCAGAATTACCCTGGAGGGTTCAGAGATTTCTCAAATAAGGCTCAACGCCTTGAGGAAGCTCTGCAACAGGCTAGTCAGGCACGTTCGTTGCCCCCTATGATCCCAGCCAGGAGGACCTCCAAGGATGAACCCTCCGCGGTGGCCAAAATAGAAGCCCCTAGGCAGCTGGAATTACTGCCAGCGGCACCATCCCTACAACCCTGTAGAGGTCCTCCACCTCAAGCACAGGCTCCCGCCCAGCAACGACCGCCTTAGAATCGATAGGTTCCCCCGCACAATGCGCCACCGCCACCCAGGTGAGACAATCAGGCGCCGCATCCTCGGTAGGCCCCTCCGGCCCCTCGTCAGGGCTAGGCCCCTAGGGCCCCCAATCCAGAAAGAAGGCACTAGACTTATTTGTTCAACTAAAATCAGGTCCGTGGCTACTTCCGAAGTTCTCTAGAGAAAGGGATTGTGCGCCTGCCCAAGTGCAGAAGGCCGACAGAGGCGCATCTCACCGATCACCCCAATTACTGTCCTTATCATCGAATTCTGGGGCACACGCTCAAGAAATGCTATGTGTTTAAAGACTGGATTCAAGACTAGGTCAACAACAACATAGTCAGGTTGAGCCCGGCACCCGCACAAGTGGAGGGTGTCTTTGCAAGATTAGAGATCGGCATCGACAACGAAGGCGAGTGGCAGCAGGTTCCCAGCCGCGGGTCTCGGAAATATGATGACTGGATGGCTCAAAAAACCATCTTCCGTGCCCATGGTATCATCCGGGCACACCTAAAGCAGCCGAAACCTTCAGAAGAAGTAGTTGGTACCTCTGCATCGTCTTCACGGCCGACCACTTCCCAGAAGGGCAAGCAGCGACGACGCAAGAAGAAGCAACACGCTCCACCGGTGCCATCGTCATCTCGCACATTCGGCGACTTTAAGCCACCTGAAATGGGGATTCCTCCCAGAATCCCCCCGGTGGTGGATGACTCCTTGAGTAACAGTCAGTGGTACGCTTCGGTTAACTCCATGGAGCTGGTAAATCCCTATATGACTCCCGACAAGGGGGAACACTAGGAGAACCTCCCCAACGTTTCTAGCCGACGTCAACGTCAGCGGAATCGCAACCGCACCGGTCATCGAGGTACGTCAGCAGGCACTTTCAGCCAAGTCGTGCACACTATTGAGACCTGAAAGTAGGCTCAGCGCAGAGCTCAGCACGCGCGACCCCATCTAACGCCCTCGGCTCTACCTCCACCACCGTTCGTGCTACTAGATCAGGGAGAGCTTCCTCATTCGTATCATAGTCAGTCTTGCCCGGCTATAGGCCAACCTCCACTATCAAATCCTAGTCCGACGAATACTCTCCAGGCTTCAACCAGTAGGCAGTAGGATGCACCCAGTACTAGCCGACCTCCGATTCAACCGGCAGGACCCGCTATGCCTCCAATTGCCGAACGACCTCTTGTAGGCAGAGGATCGTATTTGGCATGAAAGTATGATGTCCTGAAGCACCTGGATGGCATTCCGGAAAGGATTTCTATCCTTGAGGACCTTCACCTATAATCTGAAATGCGCGAGGCACTTGTCGAGGCCCTAAGGAGCCCCCTCCAGTTTGAGACGGAGGTATCAGCTGCAGAAGCCTTCCACACCGAGATGATTGAAAACACCGAATGTCAGGTGGTTATCTCGTTCTCTGGTGAAGTGAGGACCCTCCTGTACCGGGGCACATTTTCCCGCTGTACATCACCGGCCACTTCAATGGTGTGGAAGTCCGTCGCTGCCTCGTTGACACGGGTTCCAGAATCAACCTACTCGGATGTTGCGAAAGCTGGGTCTATCTGAAGGCGATTTAACTACCTCTGACCTCAGAATCGAGTGGTACGACAGGACCGAGCAAACCCCAGTCGGCAAGATCCGCCTAAGGTCTCAGTTCAGGGGCTTAATTGCCAGCACCGAGTTCATGGTCGTCTCTCAGGACACTGCGTATAACGCGTTGATGGGTAGACCATGGCTCCATCTGCATGCAGCGGTCCCTTTGTCGTATCACTAGTTCCTCAAATACTAACTCAACGGTCGAGTAGGCATGCTCCAAGGAGATGCGTCTCCTTTCGCCTCTTGTGAGGCCCGCTATCTGGATGCGGGTTATTACAAAAGTAAGGATAAGAAAATCCTAGTAAGTGAGGATGAACCCGCCCTGGTCACAGGTGATCACTGGGCAAGCATGGATGACGCCTACATCCTCCCGATCCACCGATTGGAGGCCAAGACCCCCGACATGGGGCAATGTTTTGTTGTTTCAGGTACACAACGAAGGCATGTTCCCGTGCCCAAGTGATGGTGAAAAATCACCTCGTAGTCCTACATCAACCAGGCTCAGGTGATCCCGGAACCTCACACCCCTGTACGGTACCGGAATGTCAAGATTATGACAACAGCGGTACGCCATGCGTGTCTCTTCCGCCGGGCTGGAATCCACCGACTCAGGCCGACATGTCGCCACTGCATTGATATCATCAAACGTGGCCCCTTAGGCCGGAGGCCAGATGGGATAGGGTCGACTGCCTTCATTGCTATGGTCTCAACGGCGAGTGAGTCTCCTGATATGATGACCATTGCTTCCCAAGCCGGCACCAGCTGCCCCTCAGGTTTTGATAACCCAGAAGTATCTCCTGTCATGGGAAATCCCCCACAGGTGGGGAGGAAGACCTGGAGGATGCTCCACCCCTCCTTTGAGGAAGGCGTCTCTACCACTGTTGATGAACTGGTACAGGTGAACCTTGGTAGTGAGGCAGATCTGAAATGCACATTGATCAGTGCAGCCATGTCCCCCGAGGAGCGGCAGCAGTACATAGACTTCCTCAAAAAACACCGTGATGTGTTTGCCTGGAGTTACAACAAGATGCCAGGACTAGATCCCCAGGTAGCCGTTCACTGTCTGGGCCTCCCGGATACCATTGTGGATTTAAGTAGCCTCCCAGGAAGATGAACCCTTCTCAAGGTGCTATGGTTGAGGCCGAAGTTGACAAGCTTATCAAAGCCAACATCGTCAAGGAAGTCTAGTACCCCAAGTGGCTTGCCAACATAGTGCCATTCAAGAAGAAGAATGGGAAGATCAGAGTCTGCATCGACTTCCGCGACCTTAATCTCCACTGCCCAAAGGATGAATTCCCACTCCTGGTGACAGATTTATTGATTGACGCCACGGCCGAGTTCCATGCTCTCTCTTTCATGGACGAGTATTCTGGGTACAACCAGATCCAGATGGCCCCCAAAGAAGAGGAGTCCACTACCTTCAGGAATCCCCAAGGTATCTTTTGCTACCAGGTTATGCCATTCGGTTTGAAAAATACAGGTGCCACTTATCAGAGGGCCATGCACTGCATATTCAAGCCGATTCTCAGAACGTTGGTAGAGTGCTACGTAGATGACCTAGTGGTCAAATCATGTCAGCGCCGAGACCATCTCAAAGATCTCGAGAAGGTGTTCGGTTTCCTCCGTTCCCGTCACCTGAAGATGAACCTGTTGAAGTGTGCCTTAGGGGTCACCTCTGGGATGTTTCTGGGCTTTGTTGTTAGATACCGAGGTATTGAGATCGACCCAGAGAAGATCAAGGCCATTAACCAAATGCCTCCCCCGAGCAACATTCGGGAAATTCGAGGCCTCCAAGGCCACTTAGCCTATATACGCCAATTCATCGCGAATCTGGCCGGCAAGTGTAAGCCCTTTTCCTAGCTCATGAAGAAGGGCACCGCCTACGAATGGGATGAGGAGTGTCGGACCGCGTTCGAGGAAATCAAGCAGTATCTGCTCCAACCTCCAGTTTTGATGCCACCCATCTCTGGAAAGCCACTGGTCCTTTACGCGACCGCCCTAGAAAGATCCCTCGGTGCACTGCTCGCCCAGAAGAATAACTAGGGTACCGAGAACAGTCTCTACCATCTCAGCTGCATGCTTCTTGATACGGAGGTCAGATACTCCCCTATTGAAAAGAGCTGTCTTGCGCTCGTCTTCGCCATGTAGAAGTTGCGACATTACCTGCAGCACCATGAGGTGTAATTGGTCTCCCGGGTAGACCCACTGAAGTACATCCTGAACCGCCCAATGCTGACTGGCCGACTAGCACGTTGGGCAGTGATTCTCCAGCAGTTTGATATCAGGTTCGTACCTCAGAAGGCCATTAAGGGACAGGCGTTGGCAGACTTTTTAGCTTGCCATCCAACCTCCGCGGATCAATCCCTAGACCTGGATTTTCCTGATGAGACAATCCTCTCAGTCGATCATGCCATCCCGTGTTGGAAAATGAATTTCGTCGGCTCCTCCCAGAGCCCACCGGTTGGAGGCTCAACGACCCCAAGCTCAAGAGAGTGGGCCTGGGTATTGTCTTCATTACCCCAGTGCAAGCTGTCCTGCCATACTCATTCCTATTTTCAGAAGGCTGTACGAACAACGAGGTAGAGTACCAAGCTCTCATCACTGGTCTCGAGTTGGCCCTTGAGATCCATGTGCCCCATCTACATGTGAAAGGAGATTCTGAGCTGGTAATCAAATGGTTAATGGTTACTACGTCGTCAGGAAGTCAGAGCGTGTACCATTGCTGGAGTACACCCTCCGCCTAGTGGCCCAGTTCTCTTCTCGACCAGAGGTTACCCATGTCCCACGGTCATAGAACGGTCAAGCAGATTCCTTGGCTGGCTTAGCCACGTTGCTCACAGAACCCAAGCAAGATGATTTGATCATACATGTGGCACATCGGAGAGTCATTGCCCCCGCCACCCAAGAGGACAATGATGGCCTATGGGTAAGTCATCTCACCGCCAGACCCTCTACGTCAGAGGTCCTGGGTTCTTCAGACATAGTAGTTGAAGCCACTTCCGACTAGAGGTCACCTTTTGTTGAGTATCTCCAAAATGGTCACCTCCCGAATGACCGGGACGAGCGCGAGCGAGTCTGACCCCGCGCGCTGCAATTTACCCTCCAGAGTGTCCCCAGTATTGAACAGATACTTTATAAGAAGATCTTCGATGGCGTCCTCCTCTATTGCATTCAAGGAGTAGAGATTCCTCAATTTATGCAAGAAGTTCACGCCGGTTCCTGCGGCGCCCATCAAGCTGGGACGAATCTTTCTCATCAAATATGAAAGTTGGGGTACTTCGGGCCCTCTATGATCCATGATTGTATTGGGTATGCCAATAGAAGCCACGCGTTCCACGTTCACGCCAACTTCTTGCATCGGCCGCCGGAGCCCCTCCACCCCCACCAAGTACTCTTGGCCATTTGCGGTATGGGGACTTGATGTAGTGGGAATGCATCCACCGGCAACAGCTCACCAGTGTAATTTCATCCTGACTGCTATAGATTTCTTCTCCAAATGGGCAGAGGCAGTTCCACTCAAAGAGGTCAAGGCCCGTTCTATCGTTGACTTTGTGAGCTCCAATATTAACCACTGGTTTGGGGTCCCTCACTCCGTCCTCACTGATAACGACACCAACTTCCGGGCGGCTAAACTGAAGAAATTTTATGCCAAGTACGACATCCATTCGAGCCATACCTCTCGCTACCACGCACATGAAAATAGACGGATCGAGGTGTTCAACAAAACCCTCTCTAACATTATGTAGAAGATGGTTGGTCACAGCATGAAAATTTGGTCAGAAAATCTCCCCAACACCCTCTGGTCTTATCAGACGACGACTCGCAACTCTACCCAGGTGACCCCATATTCCCTGGCGTATGGAGCTGAGGTCGTCCTACCCATTGAGATCTAGCTGCCATCGTTACACACTGCAGTCTATGATCACCAGACATCAGATGACGTAGCCGAAATCCATCTAGCTGAATTAGAAGCACTGGATGAGAACTGGCTTCGTGCCCTGTAATATCTGGAGAGGCATCAGGATAAGATAGAGAGGGATTTCAACAAGAAGGTTTGTTTTCTCTCTTTTCTACAGGGCGACCTAGTGCTGGCCCTTCGAGCACCAATGATTCCCGGTAGGAAACTGCCAAAGTTAGAACCCAAATGGGAAGGGCCTTATATCATCCATAAGGTTTACCCCAATGGAGCATACTCCTTGGTGACCACGGATGGAGAGCACATAACCCCTCCCACCAATTCCAAGTTCCTCAAGCGATACTTTTCCTAGGGAACAAGGGTCCTGCATGACCTTAAACTACATCTTCGTCCTGTAAGACGATAAACTACAAAATGGTCCTGCATGACCTTAAACTGCATGGCAGGGTCCCGTATGACCTTAAACTGCACGTTATGGTCCAAAATGACCTTAAAATATAGGGTCCTGCACGACATTAAACTGCATCTTCATCCTGCAAGACGATAAACTACAAAATGGTCCTGCATGACCTTAAACTGCATAGAAGGGTCCCGCATGACCTTAAACTGCACGTTATGGTCCAACACGACCTTAAACTGTAAGGTCCTGCACAACCTTAAACTGCATATTGGTCCTGCATGACCTTAAACTGCATGGCGGGGTCCCGCATGACCTTAAATTGCACGTTATGGTCCAACACGACCTTAAACTGTAGGGTCCTGCATGACCTTAAACTGGATCTTCGTCCTGCAAGACGATTAACTGCAAAATGGTCTTTCATGACCTTAAACTGCATGGTAGGGTCCCACATGACCTTAAACTGCACGTTATGGTCCAACACGACCTTAAACTGTAAGGTCCTACACGACCTTAAACTGCATCTTGGTCCTGCATGACCTTAAACTACATGGAGGGGTCCCGCATGACCTTAAACTACACGTTATGGTCCAATATGACCTTAAACTGTATGGTCCTGCACGACCTCAAACTGCATCTTTGTCCTGCGAGATGATAAACTTCAAAATGGTCTGAGCTCTATGACCTTAAACTAAGATCTCCCCCCCCCGTCTTACTGCAAGATGGTAAACTGAAAGCCAGTCAGGCCTTCCTGACAGAGGCCCAGCCTCAGGCCCCTTGGCCTCCTCAGGCTCACGGCCCACGTCTTACTACAAGACGCTAAACTGCAATCCATCCAGGCCTTCCTGACCGAGGCCCAGCCTTAGGCCCCTTGGCCTTTTCGGGCCCCGACCCCTGTCTTCACTGCGAGACGTTAAGCTGCAAGCTGGTCAGGTCTCCCTGACCACGGCCTGGCCTCAGGCCCCCTGGTTATCACCGACTTACCCTCTTGCGGGATTGTATGGTTTGGTGTAGGATTACGTCCTCATTCACGTCGGATTACTTGCCGTACCTTACATATCCCCAAATGAGAGGCATCCCCATCCCACATGAAATTAAACTGCATCTCAAGAACTACGTGCGACTTGACTCTCATCTTAATGGGATATGTAGGAACACTCGGACGCCTCTCCTTGAGCCCAGCCCCAAGCTTTTCTCTTCCACTACCCCCCCTGGGAATTGTTTCCTTGGAGGATATTTGTGTAGCAGGGAGTAGGCTTTCTTATCCCGCTCATACAACCCCGCTCACACATGGATTGTAAGGGTCGCACCATTTGCCCACTCCTGTTCTTCTATCCTCCCACGTCCTCACCGCATGACGCTAAACTACATGGCCTTCAAGAAATATGTATGGCTTGATTTCCATCCTAATGGGATACGTAGGAATGCCCAGGCATTTCTTCCATTGGCCCAGCCCAAAAGCCAAAATCTTCCCCTCAGGTCAAGACATATGGCAGGGTGCACACTTTTTCCCCAACTCACATCGACGAAGCCTCGACCCGGCTGCACATCCCCTGGAGATGTTTGCCTCTTTCGTGGATGGATACAACTATGCTTCACCAACTCCTTGACTGGGATTCCATCATTCTTCACACATATAGGGACCCCCAAGAACAGCCTGGATACTACGCCCAAGGGCTCTCCTACCGATACGGGCCAATGCCCCCGAGGGTTTTCAAGTAACAAGCCGATACAAGTCCCGCGTTGCGAATTTGGTCTGCGGTCGACGCTCATTTGTTGCTCCCATATCAGGTCACCATTGGAACGTTGTGTTTCGAACATGGTCAACAATGTCCTGGATCTTCAGGTCCACCCTGAGATGTCCCAAACATCGAGCGCAGTGATTCGTTCTACCCCATCCCGAAGTGACAAACTTCCCCCCGGGTGGTTCTAGCGGTCTGGACCATAGCTCCGATTCCCCTATAAGGGGTGTACGGTGTGGTGTGGGACTACGTCCTCATTCACGTCGGGATCATGTACCATGCCGTACACCTTCCCTTACGATGCCCAGCCACAGGCCCCTTGGCCTCCTCGGGTCCCTGACCCCCATCCTCATGTAAGACGTTAAACTGCAGACCTGTCAGGCGTTCCTGACCAATTCCTAACCATCAGGCCCCTTGGCATTTTCGGGCCCCGACCCAGGTCCTCTCTTATAGGAGTGTATGGTGTCACATGAGGTTATTTTATCATTCACGTCGGTCTCGTAATGACCACGCCATGTACCTCTCCCTCCTGAGCTGTTTCATCGATCCCTTTTCGGCAGTTCACCAATGTGTCTAAGAGTACTCTGGTTTATTACATGGAGTGCCAAGCTTTACTCAGACACGTCCGTACCCACTCTCCAGGATTTGTGTATCCCTGCATCAGGGCTTCCATCATCTTTCACACCTAGAGGGATCCGCAAGAACAGCCTGGATACTACGCCCAAGGGCTCTCTTACAGTTACGGGCCAACGCCCCCGAGGGTTTCGGACAACAAATCGATAAAATCCTGCATTGCGAATGTGGTCAGCGGTTGATGCTCGTTTGTTGTTCCCACCTCAGGCTAACGCGATATGGACACTGCGTTTCCACCATGGCTAAAAGTTTTCCTCTATCGGCACGCCAACCCATTAATCCTAAAATGCCGGGTACACAATTCACACCATTCATCACTTCATCGTATCCAAGTAGAGTCTCGGAACTCTTTATACTTTTACTCCGTGCACGTCTGTGCGTTGGGGAAACAAGCCACGTCAAAGGTGTCCTTCAGGGCTCTCTACCAACTCCCCTCTTATGGACTCCCCAAGTATTGCGATAAGGATCTCCCCCCATTTGTTTCCCACAACGATTTTAACTCACGTGGGCTTATGGATCGGGTTGACTTCTACGCTAACTTGGGAGGTTGTTACCATTCATGGTCCGAGCTCTAAGACCATAAACTAGGATCCATCCAGAACTACGTTCAGCTTGATTCCCATCCTCATGGGATACGTAGGACCGCCGGGACTCCCTGTCTTCGGGTACAACCCATTTAGGGAGCTAGTCTCTCCCCCCTGTTTCACCTCTTACCTCTATATAGGCCCCTCGGCCTAAGGTCTCCCTTTCCGATTGGCGTACAATGTGATGTGGGATCATGTCTCGATCAATTTTGTTTCATAAAACTACACACGTTCCCCTCCTAGCATCGTCTCTACTATGTCTGTGATGCATGACGATAAAATTCATACTTGGTACTATCATACGACCCTAAACTGTGACATTATCGTCCTAGCCGCATGATGAAAAACGACACTGTATTGTGGTGACCTCGTTTTAGAGGACATCACGTTGGGTATTGGTCACATGCCATGCCATTTGTCAACACCTATAACGTCTTGATCCTTGTGGAGACACCACCGCCTACTACTGTAGGCATGTCGCTTCAAAAAAAACCACTCACCTTAAAGGACAAACAAGATTTATCAAATTCTGCTTCTTTTAGTGCAAGGGCCACGACCGTGCTCCCCTTTTCCTCTGGCACATGTATATTACCATGTCACCTTTCAGAACTACGTATAGATTGATTCTCATCCTCATGAGATACGTAGGAGCACCCGGGGACTTCCCCGTGGGCCCAACCTAACCTTTGTGTTCGGTCCCTCGACTCGAACATTTCCCCAGAGAATGCATGGTAAGTATTGCTTAGGTCCTCCTTCACGCCGGGTCTTGTGGCCATGGGTCCCTTACTCCCTTTACCCATGTATGGTCTAAGGTCCATTAAGAACTACATGAGGCTTGATTCTCATCCTTATGAGATATGTAGGAGCGCCCGGGAACTTCCCCGCGGGCCCAGCCTAACTTTCTCTTTTGGTCCCTTGACCTAAAGCCTCTCTCAAGGGGGTCGTGCGGTGTGGTATGGGATTACGTCCTCATTCACATCAGGTTGTTCATCGCACCGCACACATCCCCTATTCCCATTCACGCAAGGTGTTTGAGTTACTCCACCATGTGCCTCTTATGTCTCCTCCCATCCATGGTCCGAATTCTACGATCCTAAACTATGATCTCCTTATGGGAAAGGAATCCGCTCCCTCTATCTAATACGTATCCTTGTCATATTGAGATGTGTTTTGACAAAGAGCCCGAGGTGTGGGATTTTCTAACGAACATTCCTCTCGTCCCATGACCAAGCTTCGTGAGCTCTCTATTTGGATCCTCATCCTTTTCCGCATACAAAAGGACCCTCGGACGACATGGATACTAGGATTAAGGGCTCTCCATGAATGATGGACCTAAGGGCCCTCCAATTGTTTCAAACCAACATCCCTATGGATCTCTGACAACATTTGTGACATGGTCCAGTGTTTCGAACATGGTCAACGGTCAACCCTCATTTGTTTTCCCCCATTCTAGGCTAACGTGATATGGATGCTGGGTTTATGCCACGGTCAACAGTGATCCTCCATCGTCACGCCGCCATCATCGTGATCTGAATCTCGAGAGCTATGACTCACACAATTCCACATCCTCATGTTCAAGTGGAATTCCATCATACTCTGCTCTTTATGTTCGCGCATCTAGGTGCGCTAAATGATCGTGTTAGTGTCATTGGGTCGGTATTCACTGAGCTTCCCTTTTCCCTAACCTTCCCCTTTCTGTGTCGGGAAATTCCCACCACTACTTCTTGTTTCCCACACCAAGCACAACTCACGTGGGCTTAGTAGGTTTGGCAGGATTTGTACCAACACGGTCGGGCTTCTCATCATCCCACATGACGTTAAACTATGCTTCCAGAACTACGTATGGCTTGATTCCCATTCCCATGGGGTACGTAAGAATGCCCGACCACCTTGCTTCGGGCCCAGACTAATTCTCACTCTTGTCCCTCGACCTGAAGAGTTTCCTCTGGGGGTACATGGTGTGATCTACCGCACCATACGCTCCCTGGGATCTTCCCTTTTATTCCACGTCCTATCGTATGATGTTAAAATACAGGAGTCCATGTTTCCTCAACGTATGACACTTAACTATGGTTCTACCCTGAACAAGCTCAAGATTCCCTATGTTAATCATGGGATGCACCAGAGCCTCTATCAGAGAGGATTTCACCTGCCAGTGTTGGTCTTTGACTACACTGTGCTTCCAGAACTACGTATGGCTTGATTCCCATCCTTATGGGATATGTAGGGACACCCAGGCATTTCACCTAGGGTCCAGCCCCAGGAATCGTAAAATCCTGTTCCCCTCCCTCGTCAGACCCCTCATAGGGGACCGTGTAACTATGACTCTGCCCTGAACAAGTTCAGAATGCCCCAAGATTACATTCGGAAGTGGTAAATCCCCTTTCTAGAGAGGCCCTGTCTGAAAGAAGGAATGATCCATGATCAAACCAATGCGCCCATATGGTGTACTCACACCACGGTGGTGTAACTACCTAAGTGCTGGATTCTGTTCGGACAAAACATCACTCCATATTCCACGTTTTCATGCCCCTTATTCGGAACATCGTCCCCTTTCATATCTCACGGGACCCCCTAACGGCCTGGTCTCATGCCGCATCGGCTCACCTACCATCCTGGGCCAACGTTCCGGAAGACTAGTCATGTTTGGAAGGACCCCCTAATAGTATGGATGTTTGACCTATGGTCTGCCAACTATCTTGGGTCAATGTCCTTAAAAATTGACCGACAATATTTGTGACATGGTCCCGTGTTTCGAACATGGTCAATGGTCAACCCTCATTTTGTTCCCCATTATAGGCTAACGCAGTAAGTATACCGCTTATCCACCACGGTTAACGTTTCTCCTTTATTGTCATGCCATCCCCACAATGTTCCAAATCTTGGGTGTCATGATTCACACTTCCCGTCTCCGTCTGTTCGGACTGATTCCAGTGTCCTTGGTGTTGCACCGTTCGTGCATAAGAGCACGTTGATGAAATGGTAATTCAGGTGTCCTGAAAGTTCCTTCTCCGGTCAAGCCTCTCCCATCTTTCGGAAATCCGGACTGGTAATCCGAATCCCAGATGCCCTGAGCATGGTCTCCACTCCTATGTTAGGTGGGACAAGAAGGCAAATATCCCCTATTTCTCACATCGGGTTCGACCCACGTGGGCTTGGGGAATTATCGCCGAATGTCCCAAAAACATTGTAGGGATGTAATAAGGCGATTCAAACAGTGGTAATCGTGCACGATACGACATTCAAAACAAAGAAAGAAAAAATTGAAGCACAAAAGTACCAATGAATGGTTTTTGGTTTGTTACAATACCCGGGGGTCGACTCCTCCCATGGACGGGTTGACCCAGTCAAAAGAACGTTGCAGCTCCTCCACCTGTTGGCTTGTGGCATCCAAGGCTTGTTGTTGCTGACTTAGCTCCCGCTCCTCCTCAGCAGCAGTGGGGTACAGTTCATCAACCTTGGCTTTGGCCCTCTCTACGCCAGCTTGAAAGACAACCATCTTTCCAGAGGCCTGCCTTATATGCTCTTCTTCCTCTGCCAGCTGGGCCTTCAATCGTGAGATCAGCTCAGATTGTGCATTAAGAGAGGATGAAAGCTCATCTGCCCAGGTCTTCATCTGTTGGACATCGCCATCAGCCTCATAGAGCTTCTTGATGTTGGTCTCCTTCCTCTTCTGCCAGCCCACGCTGATCCCACGATCATGCTCCCAGATCCTCTCATCCATAAGATCTTGAATGAGTGCATGAGGATGTTGGGCATCCACTCCCCCAGTGCACAGTTCGTGCAACCGCGAACGGAGTCTGTCCATTTCGGCCAGCCATTGCACTTGGTGGGTGTCCTTGATGAGGCGTGTGATTAGCTTCCACGACCGGTGGCGGAATGTGCTGCTGTCTTCCTCGTCGGAGGCTGTTTCGTCCCAGTCTGCGCGATTGGCCGGCTCATACGCAGGATACGCCCGCAAGAAATCCTTGGTAGGATCTTCATCTGGTGTTGAATCCAGAACGACATCCAGCGCCGAAGTAGGCGTGGCAGGACTGGGACCGACCGGTTGATCCTCTTCATTGAAGTCCACCTCGATGACTTCGGGCATGACCCTGCTGGTGGTCCCGCCAGTGATGATGTGTGTTGCAGCTTGAGGAGATGGGGGGACTATTGCCACCATCACCGGTATGCCCCTAGGAGAGATGCCACCAGACATCCCGACTAGTCTTGCCATAACAGCCCACGCCAGTCGGAGAACTGTATGACAGAGAGGGACATAAACGTTAGTTGGCATAGTCTACATGTGACGACAAGGAAACCAGTAGAGGAAACTTATGGAGATCGACCTCCTGGCACTTTTCTTGAGCCAGTACTGACGAGACCCCGATGCGAGGCCCTCTGTATACTGTTGGATGGTCTGGAGATTTCGGAGGAGACACCTCAGGTGCTCTGTTCCCACCAGACGCGGAACTGGACGCAGCCATAGGCGCGGGTTCTGGAGGTCCCGCATCATCACCCACCGAGGGGAAAGAATGAGGCCTGCGAACACGTTACTCTTGCATGTCTCAAAGATCAGTGATAAGTCCATAGCGGCCCGATAATGGATTAGAAGGAATGATGTTCGGAATGCTTCCTCGAGAGCCTCTACGAAATCGTATAAATCTGAGCCTTGATCTCCGACCTCTCCCTCCTCCAACGGGCTCCCTCTTCTAGCCCCATACTCTCGAGAGGAGTCCTCGGATTATTCTGGCAGGGGGAAGCGCTCCCTCAGATCGGCGGCTGATAACTGTGGGGGGACCGTTCGATTCAGCAGTACCCTCACCCGGTCTGTCATTGGGCGAGGGACACCACTGGAGTGGACGTAATCCTCCAGCTCCTCCACGTATTGCTCTACCTCCATCAGAGATGCCATGAATCCAACCCAAACTGGCCCTATGCCCGGTAATTCCATCCTGAGGCGATTCAGGTGGGCCCATACCTCGGGTGGGCTGAGGAATTGCCAGTGGACGTCCCAAATGTCCCAGGCTTCCGGGAAGACGACATTCTCTACCACATCGATATGACGCAGGCGCTTCCCCAGAGCCTGAGTGGATATCCTACGAAATCCACTCGGTGGATGCCCCTCCAGATGGCCCTGCTCTTCCGGAATCACCGGATCCGCCACTGCTGCCACACCCTCGGCCGATGTGGGTATCACCGCCACGGCAGCCCCACCACCGCGAGAGGCCCTAGCTGCCCTCCGACCCCAACCTCGAGATAGAGGAGGCCCACCGTCACTGACCCGAATTGTCGGTTGATTCAGCATTTCCCCTGGGTAATCAGTGTCCCACCTAATGGCATACTCCCTCACCAATCCAAAAGCGGCGGTGGATGGAGGTAATGCAATTCGCAACTTCCCATCTTCCCGTGTGAACATGATCCACTGCTGCCTCATCACACACGGGTGCTCCTCATGACGCAGCTCCCTGTAGACCTGCGGGGTCTGCTGCTGGAGGCACTGGAACTGCCTCACAAACCGATGAAGGGTGTATGGTTCGCAGAGTGGCTCACGATCTACTCATGCCACCAAAACTCCACCTCGAAAGGCCAGGAGGTAAGCCCGATGTTCTTCCGTTCCCCGCCCGTCGTCAGTAAGTATCCCCGTCAGCAATGGGAAGGGGTGGAAATTAAACTCATCCGCCCTCCACACCTGATTCAATACCATCGACACAGCTAGTTTGAACGGTAAGCTCACGACCGCGTTCAAGATGGACGGGCAGAAGTTCGATCCCGGAGGAAAAATAGGGTTTGGATACTCATAGATCCCCCTGATGTGCGCTGCGATCCACCCATACAGGAGGTGAAAGGGCCTGCATATCCTTGGAGGCTTCTTTCCCTCTCTAATGTGCCGCATCATTCTGTACAGTTTTGGTTAGAATTGGAATCCAAAGATTGATCCGCTGCCCCATGGCCAACATGGACGACATAATAAACGAGCTGGGCCGCACCCCATGCTTGTATCCCTCACCGGTAGGATCCAACCGCTGATGAGAGCTACGATGAATGCCACCAGCCAGACTATCGGATGTTGTTCAGTGCTGACACTGAAACCCCAAGTCTTCCATTGGCTGTCCTCCAAGACTTGCCAATACGAGTGCCCCTTACCCCGTTGGGTCGCCCTCAGACAAGTTTTAGGCCTCAGAGAAAACTGTCGATTCTTTGTGAAATTCAGGAAGCACATGAACCATCTCCTAATGTAGACATCCCTCACTGCCTCCTTGTCCTCTCCAGGGATGAATGCCATCAGCACTGATGCCAGTCACGGCATTTTCTCTGTATCCTCCCACGCGCTCATGACGAGGAGGAACTCATCATACATGGCCCCCAAGATCAGAAACCCAGAAATCTGGTGGACATCCCACAGGCTGATGCCCACCTCCCCATGATGCAGGTGAAAGGTGTTGGTCCTGGACGACCATCTGCTCAGCAATTCTGGCATCAGTTGCTTTGATTGGTAAATGTGGAATTGGGAGGCCCATGCCGCCTCATATAACCCCACTGTCCTCAGCTCGGCTCCAAAATCCTCGCATGAGGTGCCTACCCAGTAGGCCCAGGCCCAGTCATCCGTAAAGTTGCCGCCCTAGCACTGGTCCCACTCATCGGACCATACCTTATTCGAATCCTACAAAGCCGCCTTTAGCATGGTATGATAGAGAGGAGGAGACGTCTCCGGTTGCAATGGCTTCCCGTCAATACCGTTTACATGGTTGTAGATACAATCATCGGTGATGGGTGTGAAGTCCTCCCATGCGTGACCATCGGCCGCCCTGAACCAATGGTGCTGGCATGGTGTACTCCCGAACCAGCAAGCCGGTTCATCCCTAATCGCCTCAGGGATGAAGATGTCATACCTCAACCCGAAGCCATACAATGGCAGCCTCTTACACGGTGGATAATTCTTCTGACCCTCTGATAGCAGATATGTCAAAGAAGCGTGGTCCGAATGGCTTCAGACCATCTCCCCAAGGCCTGGACAGTTGGCCATCTCATCCCAACGGGCAGCATCTTCAAGCAACCCCCAATACAGCTTCTTGGTGGGCCATTTCGATTTCAGCCCCCAGAAAAGAATTTTTTCAGAATGGATCGTGAAGCTGGATCGTGAAGCCGGATTGCGAAGGTTGGTCACGAGGCCAAACCGCGGAATCGGACCTAGGCCGACAAGCAGAAGATCGTTTGGCGTGGACGCAGAGTCGGAGACTCGTGGTTCACCGCGAAGCTCGATTCATGGAGGGCTGTCGTGGAGTACGCGGAGCTTCACGAAGTCGAGAGCACAAAAAGACAAGGAAGTCACGTGAAGACAAAAGAGGTCGATGCCCCTATTTATAGGTAGCGACCCCGAAGCATCGGGGCGCGCCTCACCCACGTGGAGCATCGCGGCGCATCCGGATCCGTGGCCCCAGTCAGCACCGTGGGCCCTCTGCGCGAAGTCACATCGCGAACCACCGGAAATTTTGGCGATTTTCCCTCAGACATCGACCCTTCACCCTCCGCGGCTCCAAGTCTGAGGGGGGAATTTATTGGCACCAAAATGTTGCACGAAAGGAAGGGCCGTAAAAGTAATCCAGCACACTGCCTCACCCAACACCACCATGAAGAACCCCGAGCATCATGGTCTCGCGAAGCTCCGGAGGCGGTAACTCTCCACGAATGGGTTTGACATTCCCGAGCCCGCCGCGAAGCTCGGGAGGCGGGAACTCTCCACGAATGCGTTTGACATTCGCGAGCCTGCCCTGAATCACCTTTGGCGGTGCGTGATTTCGGCTTCGCGGCGCCCCTTGCCTATAAATACTGGACTCCCCCTGAGTCCAAGGGATGGACAATCTGACCTTTCGGCTTCTCCTCTCCCGAATCGTGAAGCACCCTTTGCCCCCAGGAATCATGTGCTCCGCGAGGTACTTCTACTTCATGTGACGCATTTGATTTGTCTCGTTTTGAGCCCCTCTTCCGAGAGGGATGCCCTTCGCGAAGCTCAAGGGCATTCGCGAAGGAAGGGGATTCCCAAGGGAACTCGGGTAGCTGCTGAGTGTTTATGCTTCACGAAACACCCAACCTGTACTAGTGATCCCTATTCTAAGGTAGGATCGCTACACATCGCGAAGCACACTACTTCGTAGCACCTTGCTTTGTGAGGCACCTCTTCTTCGCTAGGCAGTGCTCCGTGAATACTGTTCCACTTTGTGAAGCACCCTCCACTCACACCTATGCCCCACGCTAAGGCCAAGGCACTCCGCTTCGCGAAGCACACTCCTTTGCTTGGAAATTCCTCTTCCCGTGCGTCCCTCCAAGTATGCACGATGTGATTTCATGGTCCCACAGACAATACCACTTGTAGCGTTGCTTCGCCGAATGCTTCTTCGCATAGGCAGGCTAACGGCTATTGCTCCTTCACATAGCCACGCTAACGTGGACCCCTCAATGGTTCGCTCCACAACCCCCCTTGACCATGGCCTTGCTAGTACCTTCCCTCCCCCAAGGACTAGAGGGTACTAGTTATGTAAGTCCTAGGGGTGAGGAGTGAACCCACCTCGTCCGAGCTGCAGGATGTTAAACTGCAAAGCACCACGTCCTCAACACATGACGTTAAACTGTGACCCGACCTCGTGCCTCTCGCGAAGGGTCCCCCCAGATCGATGATTTTTTATGCCACTCATCTCCACAAGAGTGGAATCACCCATCCACAAGGGATGATATCCCCCTTACTGGAGTGGCGTATGTTCTTAGGAGAAGGGCGACCCTAGTTCCCCAACAGATGGCTGCACCCCTGCATCTCCGTACTTCCCCACTACCAAGGTCAGTGGAGGGCGTGATAGAGAACGAGGAACCTCCCATCATTGGTCCCAAATCCCTCTTTCGCTGTGCTCTGTCGCACTTTGGGCCTCCATCCTGGAGTAAGTCCCAATACCATGGGCTGCCTAACGCGGAAGCCCCTCTTCGCTTCTCACAGACGCACCCTTCGTGGCGTGATCGTCAAGTCCGTGCTGTCTATTGTTTCTCACACCGAGCATGACTCACATGGGCTTAGAGCTGGCATTGGCCATGACAACACCTCGTCCAACATGATGTTAAACTACATGCCCTCGTCCAAGATGACGTTAAATTGCACACCTTATCCAGCATGACGTTAAACTGCATGCCCTCATCCAGCATGATGTTAAACTACAGACCTCGTCCAGCATGGCGTTAAACTGCATGCCCTCATCCAGCATGATGTTAAACTGCACTCTTTCGTCCAGCATGACGTTAAACTGTATACCCTTGTCCCACATGAAATTAAACTCCACACCCATTTGAACTACGGGGTATTTGATCCATGTCAAGGCATGGTACGTAGGAAGCCTCCATGAGGATCAAGCCCACCCATCATCCAATTCACATCGAGTTCTACCTTCGTCCAGCACGACGTTAAACTGCATTCCAGTCCGACAACAAGCCATTATGACCATCATGAACTACGTGGAATTTGATCCATGTCACGGTATGGTACATAGGAAGCCTCCCAGAGGTTCAAGACCATCTCCCATCGGAATGAGTTCCCTCATTTATGTCGGTTCTCCGACACCCACCGCTATCCCGAACTGCGGGGAATTTGATCCATGCCAAGGCATGGTACGTAGGAAGCCTCCATGAGGTTCAAGCCCACCGCCCGTCATTTATTCACGTCGGGTTTCACTACTGTCCCACATGACGTTAAACTGTATTCCACCAAACCTTTGAACTACGAGGACTTTGATCCATGTCAAGGCGTGGTACGTAGGAAGCCTCCCCGAGGTTCAAGCCCACCACTAGTGGACCTCCGGGTCTACTTTCACGTCGGTTCACCAATGACACCATCCGAACTATGAGAACTTTGATCCTTGTCAAGGCCTGGTACGTAAGAAGCCTCCCCGAGGTTCAAGCCCTCTCCCATTGGACTAAGGTCCACCTTCGCGTCGGTTCGCCGACGAAGCCCCTCTGAACTACGTGGTCTTTGATCCATGTCATGACATGGTACATAGGAAGCCTCCACGAGGTCCAAGCCCACCACCACTAGGAATCTCCTGGTCCTCCCCGTTCACGCCAGTTCGCTGATGATGCGCATCAGACCAAGGTCCACCCTCATGCTGGTTCACCGGCACCATCCCGAACTATGCAGACTTTGATTCTCTTACACGGGGATACATAGGAAGCCTCTTTAAGTCTCAAGCCCAATTTCACTGTCGCCGTTGCAACAGTTCCTTGCCATTCCCCCCTCCACTTCATTCGTTCATCCATCATCCACCCTGATTCTTGCCTGGACCGTCATATCCCGGTGAGACCTTGTCGGTACGCTCCTCTTCACAGCCGCCCAGGGGCTGGTCCTGGTATCGGCACCCCTTCAAGGGAAATCCCTCAATCCGATCCATTATAGCTAAAGCTATGATCGGGTTGATCAGTCTCCGCTGAACATTAAACTTGCGGCAAACCCTATGTTAAACACGGGAAGCTGAGGAAAACCTCAGATACGTGTCTATGGCATATAATTCCCCGCACTCGATGTGGGATGCCACGGGCTTCCACGCCCTCGAGAAGACCTGTGACCAGGGATAATAGACAGACATGCCAGGTCCCCAACATCCATACACGCTACTGATTCCTCAATGTGACTACTCCCCCGAATGAAGGTTACTTCCCTGACCGGACCCTTTGGAATGTCCCGACAGAAGCAGTGTAATTAACCGGTGTCCATGGAAACATGGCACTGGGAAGAGTTTCACGAACAATGAATTAAATCTATGACAGAGACCCGGACTAGGTGATGAGTTCTGAGGAGGAATCCACAGAAGGAAGAACCGACATCCCATCATCCCGTTTCAATCAAGGATCAGCCGTCCCTGAATAAGGAGCGAATGCCACCCGCCTTTGGAAAGCGGGAATGCGGGGCAACAGCAGCACGTCCTCCACAGACGGTTGCACGCGCCCCGGAGAAAGAGTCGGAAACAACTAAGTGTCAATGTGGTGGACATGAGGAGAAAATTGTTCTTTAAAAAATCCAATCCTTATATTTTCATAAATCTTACATTTCGATGAATATGTGGATACCCATGATTTTAATTTTTAATAATTTAGGACCCAAACATGTTTGTATTTTGAAATTATAAGTACTTTATTTTCATAAAAATAAAGTATGTTCTAAGAAAAAAACATGGTAAATGAATAATAGATTTTCCCGTACCATGACTAGTGAAAAAATAATTCTATGAAAAGATTATCATGATCAATGGTGTAAAATTATGTTTTGGAAAAATTGATCGAGGAGAAATTGTTGTTATATGAAATATTTTAATTCAAGGAAAATACTTAATTTAAAATGATATGTTTTATAATGGTCTTAAGAATAACCTTATAATCATATTCCAGTTATTTAATGATGGTTATATTGTGAATTTTAGGAAAGATTAATATCTAGTACACAATTCCAAGGAAGAGATTACTCTCCCAGTCCATAGGCATGAGAATGTCTAAAAACGTTACATAGATGACCATTGGAGACAAGAACTACCGTGACTTTTTGTAATGGATGATCAATATTGGTTATGGATTAGAAGACTAGGAAACTGTAACCTAGGGAACATATGCAAGCTTTAAAAAAAACTTGTTAACGATCTACCAAAGCTATGATTCGGGTCTTAAAAAGTTTGTAATCCTTTTCAATATTGAAGGAAACATAATTCATGCTTTAAATCAACACGTTAATTCTTATCTACTAATGAATTATATCTAGTACATATGGATATTTTCGTTCTAACAACAACTGAAAGCATTGAGGAAAAATACTTTGTATTTTTTTAGTTGATGATTAACCAATATTTAAATGGGTCTATTTTCTAACAAAGAAATCTGAAGCCTTTTCTTATATTCAATGTCTTGAATCAAAAGATAAAAATGAAAAAAAACATACATTTAAAACTATTCATAGTGATCATGGGGGATAATTGGAAAAATTTTGTAGTAAGAATGGCGTTACTCTTAACTTCTACGTTCCACGAACTCCAAAAAAAATGGCATTGTTGAAATAAGAATCAAAATTATTCAAGAGATTAATATAACCATGTTTAGGGAATGTTATATTGATAAAAAAATTTGTGATGAATCTGTAAGTACTACATCCTATACTATAAATCGAATTTTAATCATACCATTTCCTAATAAAACACTATATGTACTGTAGACTGGTTAAAAAACAAAAATTTCTTAATTCAATGTATTTGGATTCATTGTATTCATCTTGAATAAAAAATATAACACACATAAATTTAAACTCAAATCCAATGAAAAAATTTTTATAGGCTAGTCCATGACTTCTAATGTTTATACTATTTTTATAAAAAATATTTTACTATTTAGGAAATAATATATGTTATATATGATCAAACTGAACCTTTTGTTTATAATCAAACACAACCTTCATCCTCAGATGTGTTTCAAAAAACTAAATATCTTCCTTTGGTGTAAGATTATTCTAATCGAGAAAATACTCAAGAAATTGTTTCTGAAGTATTTACAGAAAAATATTTTTTACCTTATGTTGATGAACAGGTTTTACAAAACCAAAATCAGTTGTTTTTTAAGAATCATCTTAGTGATAATATCATTGAGGATGAATTTGAACTATTAAGGACAAAAATTTCTTTGTGAAATGATGTAGAAGATCTATAATTTCATCCTCTATTTGTACATAAAATCACTCATGAATATTTATGTGATGATTATAGACTAAAGCTATTCATGATGAACAAAATGAATTCAAAAGGAACAAACCCTGTACCTTGGTTTAAATACATAAGAAAGCTTCTATAAATGGGAAAAAATGGGTCTTCAAAAAAAATTAATGAAAATGGAATCATTTTATGAAATAATGAAATATTAGTTTCTAAAGGGTATATTCAACAAGAAGGACTAGAGTTTGAAGAAACCTACACATCAGTAGCTAGACATGAATCTATTCGTATTAAACTAGATTTTGCATAATTTTTCAATTTTAAAATTTTTCAAATGGAAGTGAAGTGTGATTTCCTTAACGGATATGTTCAAGAGGTTGTTTATGTTGAAAAAAATCATGGTTTTGAAAACAAAAAACATTATTAAAATGTTTAAAAACATACCAAATATTTAAAGGGACTTAAAGAATCCCTTAAAGTCTTGTATGATAGACTTAAATTGTTTTGGTTACAAAAGAATTATTTTAAGGGAACTACTGATCCAACCCTTTTAAAAATAATGATATGAAATTTTTTTATTGTTCATATTTTCATTAATGACATTATATTCTGATCAACTCATCAATACGTAACTAACTCATTTGTGAATCTTAGGAAATATTATTTGGAAACGAGCATGATTGGCGAGCTAACATTTTTTCTTGGTTTTCAAATTTCTCAAAAACTAGTAAGAAAATATATATCTCAACATAATTATATTAAGGATTTTATAACGAAGTATCTATATGAAAACACTAAAAGTATATGTACTCTAATTAATACCAAAAATACTCTTGATCTTGATGAAGCTAAGTGACCAGTAGATAAAATATCTTTTAGTGGTATGATAAGAAGACTATTATACTTAAAAGCTAGTCATATGGACTTAATGTTTTTAGTATGATTATGTAGAAGATATTAATCAATTCCAAAGTACTCTCATTTAAAATCAATGCAATTAGTTTTTCACAATTTAAATATAACCATTGATTTAGGACATTTCTATTCCTCTCGAGATGATTTTGTTTTAAAATGATTTTTGGTTACTGATTTCGGTAGATATTGAATGGATAAAAAATTATATTTTGAACATCTAATTTATTAATAGATTCTTTAGTTTCTTGGTAATTCATGAAACAACACTCAGTAGAACTTTCAACTGCTGAAGAATAATATATAGCAACTAGAATTAGTAGTGATCAGGTGTTGTGGGTGCAACACATACTCATAGACTATGGCTTGAGTTTTACCAAAACAAAGATAATGTGTGATAACACCAGTGCAAAGGACCTAAGTAAAAACCCTTCACATCATTATCATGAAAAAAACCTATACATTAGGCGTCACTTTCTTAGGGATCACACACTTAAAAAGATATCATATTTCAATTTATCAGAATGAAATAATAATATGAAGGAATATTTAAAAAATCATTACCGTAAGATAGATATCAATATATTATATAATAGTTGGGAATGATAAATGTTATATAATCATCCATATTAACTTTTTGGGGAATCATATCTCCGTACATTATGTTACTCCTTTTCACAAGTGGAGTACATATGTGTACTCTTTTTTATGTTTATTTTTCAAAAAAAATTCAGGAACACAAAATTCCAAGAACCTAAAAATGTTTTAATTCCCTAGTAAAAAATTTCAAAACATATGTTTTATAAGAAGAACATTATCAATACATAGAAATCATACTGATCAATCTAGATGGTATGTTTTTATATCTATATCATTGTAATTACATTTCTTCTTGATGGTATTTTAAATATTTTTTATGAAAACCTTATCAAATTACCTTTCTTTAAATACTATTTATTTCTGTAAAACCTCAAAATACCAGAACCTATAAAACCTTCTTCATCATTAATATCACCTGTTAGATCATATCATGATATTCTCAACCTTTGGAGTAATTCAAGAATATTAACTTCTATTTAAAAGACTATAAAAGAACCCCCTTTTTACATCACACAACGATTGTATCAGTGTTTTTTCACCGAAGCCCTCTCACTCTTCCAGGTTTCTATTTAGTTTTCCATTTGTCTCATAATTTCTAAATTCATCTTGAAATTTTCTCATAGACTTTGATGACCTCAAAAAAGGAACTCAATGATTGTACAATTTTAGATAATTGTTTATGGACCCGAAATTTCGTTATCAAGTATGACTCACTGACTTCAATAATCATAAGGAAAAATGGATGGGAATGTATCTTCATAGCCAAAGTGAAAATTCAAGATATAGTTTATGTTGATCTAATTATAGAAATATTATCTAAAGTTCATTTTAATGAACAAGTAGGGATCAAAATTTTTTCCATCATGAGTTATGGAATGAATTATTCCTTATCTTTCAACAAGGCTGCTAATATATTGGATATTCCTTAAGATGGAGAAGAGATCCTTTTCTCAAAGAAATTATCAGAAAAGAAAGGTTCTTTTGATTATAATAAGGCAATTTAGTTCCTTGGACATAAAAGAGTAAAGACACTAAAGATAACTCATCATTAAACCAATCATAGCTTAATAGAACTATGGATGCATGATTTTATGATTTTGAGAAAGAGAGTCAATGATTTCATTATGATATGTGACATCATCATGATGGATTTCTTGGTGAATCTGAAGAAGATAAACCTAATCAATCACATTATTCTGACCCTCAAAAATATCAAGAATTACACCATCATGTCTCTGATTATAATGTATACTATGATCTTGTCGAATATTATTGTCTTATGATTATAATTCTTCAAAATTCATTGCATTTAAATGGACAAAGTTTTTAAGATTATGTTGTTAAGTAATGATAATCTGAGAAGGATGAATATTGGTTTTTGTGTTATAATTGGAGAGTTCATTAAACTTCTTGTAAATGATGATCATGCTACTAACAAAAAAAGTGAATTAGGAGAAATATGTAAGAAAAAATCCAAAGAAAAGAAAAGGTAAATCGCCATAATAGAAAGAAAAATCACATATCATAGTCAATATCTACTATGCCAATTCCAATGAAACAAAAGAATTTTTATGATGAAGTTTTTTATAAATAATTAGGGAAGTAATGAAAAATAATGACGATGATACTGTTTTTGTGTAGACCATGGTGAGGCTAAGACCTTAAATATCCATAGAGATAAAGAGCTTGAGAGGAAATCCTAAGAGAAGAATTTGAAGATTAAAAGTCAAAAGTAGAAATTATTCAATCATTTTATAGTGTTTCTGAGATGTAATAAGAGCATGTTCAGGCACAAAATTCATTCTTACATGAACTAGTACCAACCAAGACTTCAATTAATGATATGAGAAAGAAAGATATTTCTATTTTGGAACCCATAATCAATTAATAATAAGAGGAGGAAAGTGATGATGTGATAAGGAAGGTTGAACAATATATTTAGAAGGATAACCATTCTGATATGCTATTTATAAGAAAATATCATGCAGAATCCTATAAGATAATATCAAAAGGACAATAAGATCTGAAAAATGATGATAATGAGTATAAGGTTGCTAAAATATTAGATGATGTCAGTATTCATCATGATTTTATTCAAAATTATGTTAATAAAGTAATTAGTGATAAATGAGATGATAATGAATTGATAACAGTGAAAAAATAATCCAATTTTATGATAGTGAAAACTAGACTCGGAAAGTTGAGAAGGAAATCTCTAAAATTGAAGAAGGTAAGTAAGTTGTTGTGGATTTTACCAAGAATGTTTTAGGTTCAATATCCACGAAGGATATTATTCAAACATCAAAGAGGAAAGAATATGAGAAATATATTGTTCCCACTCTAAAAAAATAATCTACTTCTGAATCATCATCTTCCTGAGGACATGATTTTTTGGTCCAGTCCTTAGAGATTCTTTTTAATACCATTCATTTATTTCCAAACATTGATTCTATTTTTCATCTACATCAACAAACAATCAATCAAAAGGAAAATCCAGAAATAATTATCATGGAAACGTTTATCAATATTGAATCTCAATATTATAATTTTCAAATTGGTTATGATACCTATTGGATATCATGAAAAGGGATAACTAAGTGGTATAAGTCCGTTATTCGTGTTATTAAAATTTTGTTTGATTTCACTGAATCAATCAAGGATGCTGTTGATATGTCTGATGATGTAATAATAAACCTTTAGTCAAGGATTTTAGTAATGATAAAAGAAGAAACATTTTTTCATCAGTAGGATGATAATTATCTAAATGGGATGATAAATTCAGTTACTCCCAGTTTGAAAATATCAGGGTATCTCAGAGAAGAGATTACCAAAAAACATAAATATAAAGAAGAATTGGTATTATATCAATGTGAAATTCTTATGTTTTCATAGTAGTGAAGCAATGATCTCAAAAAGAAAAATCAGGATTAAGAACAATTGATCAATATTTTTGATGATGATCATAAAGAGTTGAAAAAGTTGAAGAAAAACCTGAAAAATATGTTGCTGAAGGATAAAAATAATGATGAATTATTTTGATTCCTAATCCGATATTTTTTTGTATTTTTTCTATATGAAAAATTGGAATATTTCAATGAAAATTAATGTTTGTACATTGTTTCTTTATATATATTTCTTACCCTTTTAGGTAATTATTTATCTTTCCATCTATTCCCTTGGGAAAATCATTAAGGGGAAGAATATAATGATAAAAAATAATATTATGTTAAAATAATAGAACTGCCAATGTTATGGGGAGATTACATAAAGTATAATTTCATAAGTAAGAAAGAGTAATTTTTTTATGAAAGAAAAGCATGTGATTCTTTGGGATTTCAAAACCTATGGGGGAGTTATATATATTAGACACAATTCACAAATAAAAGGAGATAAGTATTTCATTTAAAGTTAAAAAAAATGAAAACCTTAGTCATTAATATTATTTTATGAAATGTTCTTTGTGATTTCAAAAAATTGGAAGATTTTTGAGTCAATATGATTCATTATGACTTTTCTATTCCATTATGTTTTGAAAATTTCAAACGCATTTTGTCATGGAAAATCGTGTTTCCTTAAGAGATATTTTCTTTAAGAAATTTTTCATTGTTTAAGAATATTGTTTTACATTACCATTTTCTTATATAATTTTTCCTAAAACCAAGTCTAACCATATTATTCTTAAGTCCAAAAATCAGGACCCTTTTCTAAATAAGAACCTTATACTTGTTTAGAACACTATTTCATCTGGAATCATGAATTTGATTTCTCTAAATATTAGAATTTGATTTCTCTTAAAATCAGACTCCGATATCTTATGAAATCAGACTCTAATTTATTATAAAATCTAAATTTAATTTCATATAAAATGAAACTATTTTTTATTCTGAAATTAAACTATGATTTTTTCTAAAATTATGATCTGATTTCTTCAAAATTAAAGATATGATTTATTATAAAATAATGATCCAATTTCTTTTTAAATGGGGCTCCAATTTATTCAGAAATCAATCTCTAATTTATTCTAAAATCTGGCTCCAATTTCATAATAATATTTTCTCCAATTTATTCAAAAATCCAGCTCTGATTTATTCTGAAATCAGTATCTGATTTCATAAAATATCAAGACTTAATTTCATATAAAATTACCATATGATTTCTTAATAAATTAGAATATTATTTCTTCTAAAATAAAGCACAAATTTTATCTTAAATAAGACTTTGATTTGTTCTAAAATTTGACTCTGAATTCTTTTGAAATATGATTCTAATTTCTTCTGCAATTGGATTCCAATTTCATATAAAATCATAATCTGTTTTCTACTGATATCATAGTCCAATTTTATTTGTAATCCATATCTGATTTCTTCTGAAATCATACTACGATCTCTTTAGAGGTAATATTCCATATTCATCCAAACTCAGACTGTATTTCTCAATTTTTTTAGAATCCTATTGTTTATATTTTTATACTCAGATTTTCATTATCCTTATAATATAATTATTAATATTTGTTAATGATACATATCTTTTATAACATAATTTTCAAATCATAACAAATCCTATTATTCCTAAGTTTCTTAAACATGATAATAATTCTCTTACACATTATTGTTTCTTACACTTAATAATTTTTCCCATGTTTTATTATAAGAAATGGTGTCATACAATCTGTTTTTAACTTATCCATTTACTGTGTGAACCATGTATAGGCCCCTCCAAAATTTTAGGATAAATTTCACTATTTATGAGAAAGTTGACCTTTGGGATTTTTACCTATAAATACAAAGACATTTTAATGTGCTCAGTGAATGATTTTATTTGTGAGATATGAACCAAAATTTGATTTATTGGAGCTATGTGTTGAAGCTGTAAAAGATCTTCTTAACATGCGTTATGTGAATGTCATGAACAACTTGTTCATGCTGTGAACATCTTGATCGGCCTATTTACTGCAATTCTGATTATTTCTGGTCAATCATGGGCTTCTGGGGATATGATGATATAGGCACCCATCAATGTAGAGATAAAGTTTTTTTGAGGATAACAATACAAATATCGATGTTCAAATCAAGGGATTACCCTAGTGTGGGTAAGATAGAATTTAATTTAAGTATAAATCAATTGACTTTTATCTAATGTTATTGGATACCTTTCAAATTGATTTAAAATATTTATTATTATTATCCTAATTTTTTATAAGTTTTAATTCTGCAGCATTTTGTTAATTTAAGAAATTGTAACATTCTCATACTTATAATTTTATACTGTAATAAATAATATTCTATATGCTTAGAGGTATAATATTTCCCTAAGTAAACATTTCTTAATAATATTTATCAGATACATCTTTTTGGATCCGATGCAAGTTAGTTTCATAGTTATGAACTAATGAGGGTTTGTGAATCTGTCTTTCTTAACACTGTAAAGAATAGATTTTTTAAGGATAAAAATTAATGTTTTTAATCCTAAAATTCACTCCCTCTTGTAATTGAGAATTCTACATCTACATTTCAATTCTACAACATAAAAATAAAATTCCTTATGAAATATTACATTGAGATTCAAAACTCCATATCAATTAATGTAATAAAATATAATCCTGAAATTGACTTTTCTCATAATGTTAAGCTTAAGGAATGAAAATAAACAATTTATTTGATAGTATGATATTAATGATCTTTATCTATTATTAGTCTCTTCATCATCATGATGATTACATTTTAAAAATTCAATAATTTTATAGAATAATTATCATTATTCCTATTATTATATCTAATTTTAGAATTATGAATAATATCTAATGCCACCGCCTATAGGTCATTGTCTTTGAGAACAAGAAGAGTTTCATTGAAATTTCATGGAATTCTTCTTAGAATACTATGAGTTTTCTATGAATTTACTTCACATTTCTTGTTATCCAATCAATGAATTTAATGACTTTCTTATTCAGGTGTATACTCAGATCCTTTAATTTATTCCAAATCATATGAAATACCATTATACATAATAGAGAATCAGTTCAATAGAAAATTATTATTTCTCCCACATATAATTTGATGATTTAAATGACATGATAATCATTTATTTAAAATTAGATAATGATTAATACACTCTCTAGACTATAATATACTCAATATGATTCTTCCTTAAAAAATTTTAGAATTATTATCCACTATCTATGTTGACTGATATCCCATGTATGAAAACAATGTAAAAATCTATTCCTAAATGTAATAATTAGAGCTTATTATTATTCTTCCATAAATCATTGTTGTTTTCAATGACAATTATTAAAAAAGGTGGTTAAAAACTATCAATATCAATTTAAATATAGAAAATATCATCAAGAACAATTATCTTTGATTCCACTTCTCAAATAAAAACATGGAAGATACCCTAAGGGGTTGGATTTTTTTAAATATGTTTTTAGGCTAGAGAAAAACAATGATATTATTCAACCATTATTATGAAAAAACTCACCTTTATTGTTATTATGAAATAGTAAAAAAATGGAAAAATCAATAATGTTAAATTTTTTCCTAAACCAAGATAATTTAAGGATCGTGTAAGAGTGATTTTTCAATGAACTAGAAAAGTTAAGTGGTATAAATTGTTTTATTGTTTAGAGTAGTAAAAACATACCTCCATGTTTTCATCATTAAATAAAATATATAACCCAAAATTTTACATTTAATATATAATTCACTCATACTATTGTAAAATTTTTATGACTTCAATAGACATCAAAATGAAATTACACCTAAGATGGTGTAAAAATCAACACTGTTAGCATCAAAGTGATGATCTACATGAACTTCAACAAAATAAACTCAAGATTCTCATTTCTAAATATCCAACAGAAGCTCGATATTCCTCAACATATTAGTAAATATTCAATTACTCTACTAGAATTTATCTTCAATTTTCACTATAAGAAATTAAAGTCTATCATTGAACAATCGGTGAATAATACTGTGCTATACTGGTTAGAATCTTCATATCTTTTATTAATTTAAAATGAATTCTTCCTAAATAATGAATAAAATTAAATGTAATAATCCTTTTATAAACACTGTAAATAATTATTATTTAAATAAAAAATAAATTTTATAAATTATAATAAATTCTATTGTAAGACGCTAATTCTATAATTTTTTATGGTGTGACTATCACCATCATAACATCATTACAATATAGTACTAAAAAATAATCCATAAACATATACATCCATAGATACCACCATTTTGTGACATTCAATAACACACTATGTATGTTTCATCGCCTGAAAATCAATGATTGTACCCACTAAACCTATCATACATATAAATTTAGGATCCGAATTTGATTAACACACCACAACAAGACTCTCATCATCATATTAAGGTTACCATGACTACGAGACTACTATCTCTTACATATAATGTATTCATTGTGAGATGTTCCATAATAGAGTAGACAACTTGAAAATCGAATACCAACTAAAATAATCATTGCATAATTCATGGTAGGGTCATTAGTAACAAGGTGTTAATAAATAATAAATAATACAATGAAAATAGTTTCATAATATTATAGTGTAAGTCCACATACCCATGTCCATTTTCATTATGAAAGGATCATCTATAAAATTATAACCAAGCCTATTAGGGTGTGGAAACCTAAACCATTGCAAAAAACCCAAGATCCCAACTATCACAGGTTCCCCATTAAGGAGAGAGTTTCTCCCCATTATACCAAGATATATATCAATCTATTGAATCAACGTTCAAATGAAATGTTATCATCTTTAACTCCATGACTTTTATTCTATAGATAGAAATGCTATTCCATTCTCTCCCTTAATTTAAGACTCTCTTACCATATTCTTGAATATATATTCTCCGATTAAAGTATTACTACATAATAAATATTAACGAACCCAACTGAATAGGAACGACTAATTTATCACTATCAGTAATATGTCTTTTATTTATTAAATTGGTGAGGGATGGAAAAATGAAAATTATATTGATAAATATTATATAGAATGTTGTTTTTTATAATGAACCATCTTATAAAACAAATTTTTTTACTAATGATCTAGAATTTCATAATGATTTAATGGTATTACTAATATTCATGTACTAAATAAAAGTTCATGGGTATTGTGAAATATTTATTCTGAATACAATCTCATTATAATGAATTAAACAACGTAAACTAATTAATCTATGAAACCAACAAGAAATTACAATGAATTGGCATCTTATGTATTAAAAGAAATGCTAAAAAGACATAAATAAACCAAATATGGAATCATATATATAATAATATTGGAATAATCACAACATTATCACAAAACTAATATAATATTCTAATTATTTATCAAAATCAATGTTATAGATTAAATGTTTATATATAATAAGTTTATTATAAACTATAATTCACACACACACCGTGATACCCTAGATGGTAAATAATCATCCTTTCCTTGAGGGAATGGTGATCAAACACTAGGAAATTTATAATTTTTTGGCCTAAATTACTATTGGATTTGAATTCATTTGTATGTTAAAATTCCATTTTGACCCATTCCCCTGTAGATGAATATAAATAAAAAATTAATCCGCAATATATATTACCATATATATTACAAAGACATACTATAGTATCATTTACTATATGAATATGGATATGGTAACATCACTACAACATTATCCACATTACATATCTACAATTAACTGTGTAACGACCCCCTAAAATTACATGTTATCATGGGTTGAACTAAAATATAATAACAATACTCATATTACAAGAGGTGAACTACCTCTATGGAATCCCCTATTAAACCTAGTCTATGTTTGAATTAATATCCTCTCTCTTTGATCTTAAACTTCTTTTGCCTTTATTTAAAACGTTTATGTTTTTAACATTAGTTATTAATATATTGTTGTTAGAATTATTTTTGAGTAGATTATTTATTAATCAATGTTAAAACCACTATATACCTATTTTTAGCAATAGAAATTGATATAATTGACATTAAAAACATTTTTTGTTAGATTTCCCAATTTCATTAGTTAGAAAAATTATGTTGAAAATAATTATGAATTTATTTCAAATCATTTATTAAAATGTCAGTTGATAACATTATATCTCGGTTACATAGATTTTATTCTATCAGATAGTGAAAATACAATTTATCCTTTTATCATATAAATTTAACCCATAAAATTATGAAATTAAAAAATTTCATATAATAATAATGATATTTTAGTTATATTCACTAAATATTTCACACCATATAATCATTATTCTACACCACTTTCTATGTATTGCTTCCCACTCTCATGCAGTAGTTTCCCACTCTCAAACATTCATTTCTCTATCCATATCATTTTCTTAGTTTCAATATCAAGATAAAATATACCCTTTAGATAATTATACCATGGAATAATGAGAAAAATGGGGATGAATTTTGTTCCACGTCTATGATTTATCATTTAATATTTCATTGAGGTAAAATCCCTATAATGATTTAAATTAATTTTGTTTGTTTTTTATGATATTGTACCTAATATTTTTTGGATTATTATAATTATATCATTAAATGGATACTGTGTTTTATCTTAATAATTATAATCTCTTTATTTTTTCACATGGAACAATAATTTTTTCGGTTTATTAATGAAAACAAATTTATGTCAGCTTATATGGTGTAAAATAATTATTTCTTAAAAATAATATATGTTTGTTTTCTTGAAAACAAATATAAAAAATATATTTTACATTTTTTATACTAATATGATCCTTTTATTTTTGTGTATTATTAAAAACATGTTATAGATAGACCCAGTGGGTGTTTGTAGTGCTGAATCTTGAAAAATAAATAGAATTCATATACATTCAATAAGAAAGAACCGTAAAATATATAAAATAATGTGTATTATTAAACTATATAAAAGAAAATATAATATTCACTAGTATTACTGAATTTAAAAAATAAAAAAACAGTAACAAAATAATATTGTGAATGAAAGTTAGTACAAAACCAACTTATAAAATAAAACCATTAAAAAGATATTTTCATGTAATACATCGTGTGTGTGTAAAATGTAAGAAAAGTTAGTGTATACCTAAAATATACAAAATATACTAAATCCATTTGAAATGTTTTTATTGATACCATATATTATCATATATTCCCATGATAATAACAATAAATCCATACAAAACTATATTAATTCCCAAGAAGGAATATTCATAGTTTCATAATGACTATCAACTCTAGTGAGAGTTCAATAAAAAAAGTGGTTGTGTTCTTTCCATGGTTTCCATATATCATAGCGTGGTTGTTTTCCTACATGAATATTTATTACACATGGAATTTCCCCTATTATTTATATTGTCCAGGAATGTTTTTTTTCTAAATTGTGATTTTTTACTAAATAAAAATATTATATCAATATTTAAAAAGTACTATAACATAATGAAAATAACATAAAATATATTGATTTTTCACTCTAATAAAAAGTAGTGTATCATATGATAAATGGTGAGGCACTAAACGTCACTAAATTATTGTATTTCTATTAATAAGAAATTAATAAATTAATTAAAATAATGTTTTGGAATTTTTTTCAATCATTTAAAAGGTATATAATTAATATTTTCATACCATATTCCTCAAATAATATGTTCATCCATTCATTTAATAAAAAAATATGGAATGATAAAATTGTTAAAAACCATAACAAATCATCAATATATACAACATATTACTCAGAACTAAATTTCAATTTTTTAAACATGACAATTTTACAATGTGAAGGGGTTTATAAAAGGGCCACATGCCTTAAAATGTGTAAACTATTTTGAATATATGTTTTTTCTATCTAAATTGTGGATATATGACCCTATAATATAGGTCAAACACGAATAATAAAAAATAATTCATTGAATGCATGATTTTTGAAACCATTGGCCACCATGACCGTAAGAGATGTGGATACAAGAGAAAGAATGAATGAGATATAGATTGTAAAGGGAGTGTCACAAATAGTTACAAGAAAAAATGAATCTTAATGTTGAAATATCTATATAAATAATGAGAATCAGGATAAGTGATATCTCAAATGGGAAACTTTGGGTTTGTTATGTAAATCATATAGAGAGGATATAACTTTTTTTAACATCATATTTTCAAAATATTAAAAATTATATTATTAAAAGATATATATGATGGATTCATATTTATTGGAAAACCATTGAACAACTATGTGAAACACACTAGAAAACTAAGACCACACAACATGATTAATATTCATAGTTTGGAAATCTATTACATGACTACGATTTGAAAATGAGAATCCCTTAATATAGGATACCTTTTTATTCAACAAAATTATGGAAACTGTAAACCATGGTTTTGTTCCATTATATATAATTGAATGATTCTAAAAATCATTTTGAAACTCTAAATTTATGTCCTGGATAAAAAAAGAATATGTTTATTCGTTGAAAAAGGAATTTAAAAAATTAAAAATATCACAATAATAAACATTTTAATCCAAATAATGTCAACCAATATCATACTAACCATGATAAAATATAAAATTTCAAATTTTACATTGATTTAAATATATATTGGGTGCTAAATATATTGTGATATACACAACACTAAACTGATGTTAAAAAATATTTCTCATTATAAGAAAATAAAATAAAAAATAATATTTTTAATAAAATTACTATTTATTAGTGAAAAATACAATTGATTCTAGATAAATAGTTTTTAGGAATTATATATATGTTTTTTAAATTTATCACGATTAATGAAATTTATCAACCAAAATAATTGATAAAATTTATATAATTATTAGAAAAATAAATTAATAACCTCATGGAAATAATTTTTTAATAATAATGAACCCATAATTAATTATTCATAAATAATGAAAAATATTTAATCAAGACATTGTATAATTATATTTAATATACTTCTTTTTCAATGTCAAAATTAACATAATTGAATTATTAAATTTACACTATTTAAATATAAATATATATATATATTAAAAAATGAATAAAAATAAATACACTTATACTGAATCAAATATAAATAAAGTTATAATATTAAAAAACTAATGTGACATATTTACTAAACAATTAGTTTTCTATATATTTTAATTATCTTTTTAATATATTAAAATTATCTCATTTAAAAAATAATTTTTATGAAAATAATTTTTATTTATTTATATAATAAAAATTCAAAATAAAATAATTACTAAAATATTAATTACAATAGTTATAAAATTATTTTATTTTTTTTATTTTTTTGAATAATTTTGTATTAATGAATTATGAATATATATATATATATATAAATTTTTTTAGTCAACTATAGAAAATCAATTGAATTAAAAGGATTTCATATTCTGAATGTGAATAAAAAATTATTTTATTTTTGACAATTTAATTTTTCGTTATAAAAATATGTTATTGATGAAAAAATATTTTCAATTATGTTATGGGTAAAATGATTTTAAAGGGGTAAATTAATTTATTAATTCATATAACCTCATAAAACACTTTAATAAATTTGTATATGAGGAAATTACCATCACCAAATGAACATATATCAAATAATTCTCAACTTTGGATCAACCTTCCATGAAAATTAATTTCATTTTTTTTGTATGTAGTGCTTATTTTTATAAAATGCCACCCTTTGTCAACTTTATAAGGACCCTGATATACCTATATTAATGAACACATTTCTAATTTTTTATGATTACTCAAGCCCAAAATGACACTCTAAAAATACTCTTTCATTTTATGGAAAAATTAGTTATAATTTTATTTTCTGAATCCCTCATTTCCAAGAGGCTCTCCAAGAGGGGATTCATATTTTTAATTTATGTGTTTTCCACTACATAATCATTTTATGTTTTTTTTTATTTTTAAAAAACCACATCAATATGATTTCTTACATTCTATAAAAAAAAATTTATCATTAATTTTGTGTAAATTTAGAACTAACAAATATAATAAAATTTTATTACTCATTTAATTCATAAAATGTGTTTTTATTTCATCTAGTTTTACAACATACATATATTTTATTATAATGTAAAAATCATATAAGTTTAAGAAAATAATATTATGAATAATATTAAATAATAAATTTTAATATAATATGATTTTATAATTTAATAACGTTAATAGATAAAATTATATTCCATAATTAATTCAAATATTTTGATAATTAAATATTCAATTAAAAGATATTTTTTTTAGATTTTGACAATCATATTCCCTAAAGTCCCTTGAAAATACCATGATATCCTAGAAATACATCGATAACACATAACATATATGTTTGTACATTTTGGAGAATATTATCCCATGATAAAGGTGCATAGAATGAAACAACATAACTAAATAATGTGTGTAAAATTTAATAGTTAACACATGAATATTTTTTTTAAATTTCTAGTAATATGTGTTTAATATCTATATATGTTTTGCTAAAAAATTATTTATATATATGTTTTATTTGTTAAAATTCTTCTTTATGACATAGTTATATTTTCTCAAAAAATTTATTTCAATATATTATTCTATCTAAACAAAGTATTATTTATTTCCAATATTTTTTACTATTTTAATAATCATGTTTTTTGTGTATTTATCTAAATTATTCTTGAATATTTTTCATTTATACATGGTTTATTGTAATATTTATAAAGTTTATCTATTTAATAAATTATAAATATGTCTTTAATAGACCATTAGGAAAAAATTAAAAACATCCACATACAAAAATTCATCAACTGCATGACCAAATGCATCAAATTCGTGGCAATATAGATCAGTTGTATGAAAAAAATTCAAGTGGATATAAGAGAAGGTGTAAAACATTCTTTTATCTATTTATCATATTGTATAAGGATACTTGACTGACTATATGGAATTCAATCAGCTGTAACAATAAATACCATTTCATCATCAATTGAAAACATGAAAATGGTTCAACATTTAGACATTGATCAATAATTTATTTCTTAATATATAATTGACCTCATGTTGTATTTAAATCAAAAATACATTGAAAATTTCATCGATCACACATTGAAAAATTTATTGAAAGCATGGTGATATTTTGATCACACACACTTCTAGATCATTCATAATTTACCAAGGAGAAATGTATGAAAATCTATAATGTATAAAATACCTACCAAAAGATACAATGAAATATTAATTAAATTAAAATTTCTTAAGAGGATCTATTTTTTCATTTTTAGAAGTATTTTATGATTTATTAAATATTTTTTATTGACTTAATCAATTTTTTACCTAATTATTAAATTTTTTATGTTTTTTTATATTTTTGGATGTATATAGTATATAATTTAATGATAATTACAATGGTTTAATTCCCACAATATTTTAATGAAAATATAACATATTTGAATTTACAGTTTTTAATATTTTAATTTTCTCTCTTGCATGCCTCACGGTAATGTTTCTAATGAAAATAATATTATTTTTAATGGATCCTTATTTTAGTAATAACTGTTATATCATGTTATAATATATGAAATTCATATATTAGAAATTTCTTTATGTAAAAAACATCAAAATAGTTTCATTCAGATTAAATGATTGAATCAAATTATGAGTCATAGAGGGTTAAGTGTAATAAATTTCTTATTTTCAACATTAAATGCATGAAAAAACGATATATTTAGTTTCATAAAACCAATTAAGTAACATGGATGTAGATATTATTTAGTGTTATTGTAAAATAAAATTTGTTGATGAAATTACTATCTCAGATGAACATAAATATTTTAATCCTTTTTTGTTGGAGTAAATCTTACTTCCTTGACATTGAGATCTTTACATAACCATCTAGTCTATATAGCCCTTACTAAAATTTTATGTGTTCTTATACATATAGGGTTTTGACCTCGAATAAAAGATGGAGTTTTGTCATAGCACTTTAACACCATGAAATTATAAAATAAGAAAATTTTATCTGATAGGGTCTCAGACACTAATACCTAGGATTAATCAACCCATGAAATATATTTTATTAACTTTTATCTCTTCAATAGCTTATACAACTTGAATCTTTGAGACTAAATGAACTATAACATAATATATCTCTATGAAAATGTTATGAAATTCACGTTTTTGAATTGTAAAAAAATTATCAATATTACATATTTTACATAATTATTTTTTTCCTTTGTTAGGTATTTATTAGACATAAAATTAGAATCATTTAAAAAAAGGGATATTTGTTTTGGAAAACTGTATTTTTTCTAAAATATTGTTTAGTCATGCTTTTCAAAAATAATTACTTTTTTATTTTTTCTAATTTTAGAAAATTTATATAGAAATATAATCTCAATTTTTTTAATCTATATTTTAAATTTATCATTGGGTGTATATTTTATAATTTTATGAAAATATATTTCGTTCATTGAATAGTAAAAATTAATTTTATTTATTAAAAATTGTAATTTATTTAAAATCATTATAAACCTATAAATTTATCTAATGTGGTATTTAAAGTAAAACTAGTTCAGATATAAATTTATTAACCCAATATAGGTTATTTAATTGAAAATCTTTTTCAATTTTTATATTACATCTTTGTAAACATTTTTACATTTTCTCATTGAATAAACTTTTTCTCATCGTGTCGAGGTGATTAAATATAAATTATCATTTACCACTTATGGGAATTATTTTTTGAAAAAATATATTACATATTTTGAATCATAATAATTTATATTATCTAAAAGGTTTGACATTATATTTACTAAAATGAATAGTGAAAATAGTAAAAATATTTACCGTTGTTAAGATAAAACATGGTTTACTAGCAGGTAGTAAAACTTTAATGATATGGGTTCAAATGAGAAAAATATTATCTAAAAAATATTTTATTACCATATAATTATATTATTGTGTCTATGGATCCATAAAATTTCATTTATTACTATTTCTGCATGTGGAAAAAATGTGTACTAGTGTTTCTATATAAAATTTACAAGTAAGGCACTTACCTCACTTAAAAAAGGACATACACAATAATGTATTATTTAAACCATAAAACCATTTTGATTCAAAAATTACATACCCATATAAATTCCTAAATTACATACCCTCATTGTATAAAATTTAGTTAATTCATAAAAATATTTTGGTATTATATTATGTATTATCATTAAGAGGATTGTCTAAGAGGAGGAAAAATTCAAAACTATGTGTTTTTTATTTATTCCTCAAGTTCATTAATGTATTCATTATATTTAATTTCATAACAAAACCATTATAAATAATTTATATATATGTTTTTAGGTTTAATAAAAGGACTTATATACCACTCCTCTCCACTTAAATGTAAAATGATAATCTCTCTCATGTGTTAGACGAACTACCACCTTGCAAACCGATGTGACACATTTTCCATTAACACCATTCATGATTGGGAATGATGATGTATCTATATTATGTAAAATATCTTAATAATATTATTATACTTTTTTAGTAATTATATCTCATATACCTATTTAAATTCAATTTCATAGAGGATATGATAACATCGTTGAGGTGAATTCCAGACAACCACCTCATTAATCGATTTGATTGTTTTTTCAAAAATTCATATCATGGAAGATAATAAGAATAATTTTAATGAATATATAAAATATAAATAAAATATTTTTAATTATAATAAGTTAATATATCATTTTATCATTTACCATTTTTTTCAGTGAAAGATGGTAATATCATTTATGTACGTGTTGGCTACTACCTTTATTATTCAATGTGACTCTCTTTGCATCACCACACCACATGGATGCTATATATATAAGTATTTTTAAAGAAATAATATGGAATTTATGATGTAATTTACTATCCTAGATTACAAATACTAGTTCCTTAATGTAGTGACTCAGGTTTTGGCCTTGTCAAACATTGGAATATCCCTACGAATCTATATAAATACTGAAGCAGGATTTTTCCCGCCATGTGTTGCTGCCACAGCTCATTCCTCCATGTCGCTCCTCAGCATCTACCCATTTCTGTTCCCTACATTCACAACCTCCACTACTCAAGATTTACCTCACTGCAATTATAGTTCTCGGTCGACTCCTTCCGCTCCCCCCCCGATACTGTTTTCCTTCCATGCCTCCGACTCGACATCCACCTATGAACTCATCCACGATATCTCCTTCCACTCACATATTAGTATCATCCTCAACACTTACTCCCAACCCCATTCCCATTCTACATCTACCAGAATGTTGCTCTCAATTTTCTCCCTTCATACCCACAACTACTCGTGAATTTTTTCTTCCTATCCTTGGGTTACCGATTCCTTCATTATCTCCATCCCACACCACTCCTGCTCGTGATTTTACTTGCCTGCTCCTAGGATTCCAGGAGGATTTTCCCTCCTCAAATCTCTGCTTACTGCAATGCCTCCAATACGTTCTTCATCGTTGACTATTCATAGCTTTGGTTTTCAAAGCCGTGCTCAACTCTTCCTTCGGATTCACACGTTATTCATTACTCAACACCCTTCCCCATACAGACCCTAGCTCTTAGTCTCAAGTTTAGTCAGAAACCCACTTCACAGAAAAACACATGATTTCATTCCTTGTTCTGCAGATCTTGAAGGGACACACAATTTCAACAATGAGACGCCATTTAAACGGTGTCCAAAATCAGTTGCATAGGAAGTGCCTTCTAGGGTCGCGAGAACCCAGTAAAATCGAATTACGGATCTGCTTCGAAGCTCGTAACCAGTTAATATCAGACGACCATAATTAATTTTGTTCCCAAGGGTCAGAATCAGTTGACTCTCATCCTATTGACGAAACATCTCGTATAAGGTTATTTTTTGTTAATATATTCTGTGTGACATTTTTCTCTGTTTTACATTTTCCATTTCACTGAACTCATACTATATTTCCATATTATAATACAATACATCTGGCTTCATGAGGTTCACTTCACTCGGTCTACCACCATTATCATAAGTATAATGTTACATTATTATAATGAATAGTTTGGTGCATATATATGACTTGTGTGCACCAATTGAATGCTTCTTTATTACTCACTCTAGATTTAAGGAATTATGTAGATATTATAATGGAATCAAAACGTGCCTCAATTTCACCATAAATATAACTCATTCCAGTACACAATGTATTCATTTTTTCCTATATATCTCTTTTTTAGATTTCTTATTCAACTATTTCCAAATTTCTCAAACATAAGGTTTTTACAGATTTCTTATGCACAACTCTCATCCTGTTAACTCTTATACTATTGCTGACACATACTGCATAAGGTTATTTTTTGTTCATATCCACTCTATGACATTTTTCTTTTTTACGTTTTTCATTTCACTGAAATCATACGAAATTTCCATATTATAATAAAATAAATATGCTTTCATGAGGTTCACTTCACTCGGTCTACCACTATTTCTGTAAGTATAATGCTACTTTATTATAATGAAGACATTGGTGCATATATATGACTTGTATGAATCCATTGAATGCTTATTTATTACTCACTCTAGTTTTGAGGAATGACGTAGATATTATGAATGAATCAATACATTCTTAGGTGGCACCGTAAGTACATCTCATTCCAGAACACAATGTATTCATTTTTTCCCATTTATCTCCTTTCCGGATTTCTTATTCAACTATTTCAAAAATTTTTATACATAATGATTTTACAGATTTCTTATGCATGAATGTTTCAAGATTTCTTATGAAAAAATATTTCCATATTTCTTATGGTCACCATTGTAGGTTGATTTTCTATTCATATCTACGTTCTGACATTTTTCACTATTTTATGTTTTTCATTTCACTCAAATCATATAAAATTTCCATAATACAATACAATATATCTTTTCTAATGAGGTTTAATTCAATTTTCCAACTACCATTTCTGTAAGTATAACATATCTCAATGAGATTACATGTCTTCTTTGATTCAGGTCGATTTATAACCATTTCCAGTTTATTAATGCATTGGTGATTTTATCAAAAACACAAGTATTTCATTTTTATTTCTATTTTCATAAATATCTGAGGTCTCTTTTATGTCAAATAAAATTAATATTACCAGCCTTGCTTTTCACAGGGCTCAATATACCATTGTTTTTATCATAGATCCAATAGTGATGAAATCATTTTATCATTCTCATAAATTTGTTAAAATCATGAACCATGTCGTATATTGTATCTTATTTCTCATATCATTCATATATTAAATCTTATTTAAAATTTTGACTCTTCTATTTCTTAACCAGGTATGCAGATGCAATCCCTAAGCATTAGTGATTTTTCAAGATCAACTATTCGTTGATATCAGTGTATTAGAGATTTTTTGAGGCATTTATTTGTGTGATTTTATTTGTTATTCTCATTTCGTATTTTTATTCCTTTTTTAAATTGGTAGTTTCTCAAATATATATTCCTATACTGCCACATTCTTACAAAAATTTGAGGTTAGTTATAAATTGAATTAGAGTTTTATAAAAAATTAATTGCTTAATATTTCTTTCAATTTTTGTTTAAATGTTTTTTCATATTCTGTCTAAATTTTGATTTATGGTTTGTTTACCCTTTTTTACATCTCAATATTTGTAATTTTTAAATTTTGTTACCCAATATGAACTAAATCATCACAATATACATGATCTATATGTACACACTCACACATATCCAAAGAATACACACACAAATAGAAATACTTTCATAAAATACGAAGGATCACTTTGCTCGGTCACCCACTGATTTAAATCATCGGGTACACTATCTTTAGTTCAAATCTATAAAATCCACTTTTGATTTTCACTGTCATGGTTTTGTTTGTACCAATTTCTTGTCTAATAATTTATCTAATTCTCCTTTATTTTGAAATGACATTTAGCTAAGGTTTATTTTATTTTTAATTTATTTTTCAACCATTAACATTGTCTATTTCATCATAGTTTTCTTTAAACCCTTGCACCTGTCCCCTTATGTTCTATGTAAATCTATATTGAATTAATTTTTTAGCTATTTCTAATATGATATGAATTATTTAAGAAATATTAAATAATTTTAGTTAGGGATACATATAATTATTCTCTAATTCCTCTACACAAACATTTTTTGTATCTCAGTCTTATGAATTTATTACTCAACTGGTTAGCCGAAAAATGGAAATTTTGTTGAATTATTAATTGGTTCAATATTTAGTGCTTACTAAAATAAACAGACTACCATGAACACTATATTTTTTCAATATATCTCTCAATACTTCATGACCTAATGTTAAAACTTATATTTCATATTGGTTATTTGGTTTATGTTTTGTGATTTTAGAAAATGTTCTTCACATGTTTTTAAATATGTTCTACCGATGATCACATATGAAATTATTGTTAAATTCATTATGATAAATTTTATATCACTTTAATATCTTGAATTACATCTTTTATAATTTTATTATATGCTGTATAAAAATGGATCGTTAAGAACCATAAATGTTATAAGCTACTGTATTATGTCCTGTGGAATTCCAGTTGCACATACCTTCTATTTTATTACTATATTTGGAGTTTTAGGTGTCTATATTAAGAGTTTATTATGTCGTTGGAAGCCTAACAAGATTACATAAAAAAATTCAACTATAAAAATCATGAATCAGTAATCTATTTATTCAAAAGTTTCCCCGAAGTCACTATAGTTCTGCTTCTACAAAGTGCAGAATTTAGATTATGTTACTGATTGTGTTTTGATGATTACTTGAGTGTAGATGTTGGATTGAGATGATCTTTTATGATTTGAAAAGATTAATAAGATTATCAAAATCATTAATAACTAGATAAAAGTCTAGCTAGATCATTTTGGTACTTAAATGATGGCCCAAAGTTATTTTACTTTTGCTTATATAAAATTATCTTTTATTTATTTTTTAGTTTTAACAATTTAAATTGAGTTTATTTCAGGTTTTAGTTTGGATATAGAAGGTAGAAATTGATCAATAAATTGGAGTTTTTTGGTGTCCTAAACCACCAAGTTCCCCTTACAATTCTTTCGGGGCCCGCTGATGAATGTTCTTCTGTTATTCACACAAAAAACCCAGTAACTTCCCTTTGGATGTTAGTATGTAGTTAGTTATACTCATATTAATTTAGGATATCTGGTTAGAATATTGTCTTGATATGGATGCAGTGTGACGGGGGTATTCTGCATGTCTACCATTGGAATACTATTAGCGGGCCGCTACATACCCCACCAAATTTGGTTGTTCTATATTCATTATAGTTTGTATGATAACATCTTTTATGATAACATCTTTTTTATCTTTTTTTCGATAGAAAAAAAAATTAAAGGTGCATTGAAGCTTCTCTGTTTTGGCTATCTCGCACAGGATCAATAGTTTGATTTCTCTATTCCTCTAGCTTTTATGTTCAATTTCCCTCTTCCATGTTTCTCATTTTTTACTTCAAATTAATATTTCCTTCATAGATTCCCTATTACCTCTTTCCCTTTTTAATTCATAGGTTTGGCAGCCCCTTCACATTTCCTTATTTGAATTTTCTCTACCTACACCTTTACATGCTCTACCTTAGTCGCCCTTAACCTACTCCGCCTCTGCCTCTGCCTCCACCTCCGCCTCTGAGGCCTTGATTTCATATTTCATTACTTTTATATTTTCATCATTATAATTCACGATGCTTCATGTCCTAATGTTGAAAATTATATTTCATATTTTCCATTCATATTATTCATTTTTTCTTTTCTTATCTTTATTTATAAATCTAATATGAGAAATATATATGTTATGAAAAATAAAATTGGAAACACAGTATAATCATTTTTCATTTAATAGTATACTGAATAAATTTTACTTAATTTAGTATATTCGGATTCCATATTCAGCATATGCATAATAATATCAAATTTCAAACAAGTTATATTATTTTTCATTTAAGTGAAAGTGATTTTCAGGTAGTTCCAATAAGTTAAGGAGGTTTCAATATAATATTTTCAACTTTAAAGACCATATGAATATTGTAATATTCAATTTGTAAGGTGAAAAATATGTATATTACATATTATGGAAAAGAGAATTGAAAACAGAACATGTTTATTCTACATTTAGTAGTATATTTAATGAATTTTACATATTAACTATATGTAGATTACATATTCAGTAAATGCATTCTACATACATAAAAAATGATGGCTATTTTAGAGTATCTTTTGGAAAAGTTATGATTTTGGGTTTCTGGTAGAGCCTCATCAGTTTAAACCCCAGGAGCTATTATTTTCCTTGTTGATTTTTCAAAACAACATCCAGAATCATCACTATATTTTTGAAAATAGTTTTCAAGATCCATATATATTTTAAAATGCCTCACAAATCATGTATTTTCATAAAAAGTATTTCAACCATGCAACTTCTCAACTTGAATAACTATGGTACACTCTATTATAATCAATATAAGTATACAAAAACACTAAATTGTTTTGTGAGATTCTTATCATAACTAACATGATTTTCTATATAATGGATTACAGATCCATTTATTCATATGTGCAATGATGATTATGGATGTTGTTACTAGAAATCTCCAAGAGGTGTTGCATATCGAGTGAATAACTGCAATTTTTTGAAGACCGTAATAAGTGGATGTTGCGAAGGGATTTACTGTAGTAGCCAGTTTTCATTGCAGCATTCAAAAGGTAAATATCAACTTCTTTTATCTTGGTTTTTAATTAATTTTTTTATGCTAAAAATAATTTTTTTGAATCTGCAATTTTTGGTATTCTTATTTTAAACATTTCATTCTTTGCCAAAAATTCTTCCAGGCATTTGATGTAACACCCCGAGCTTCCACGATACGCTTCTCATTCAATAATGCAATAGCTTGCATTGTACGCAACTTCGAGTTCTAAAACACCGCGACTAATCAAAGTAGCCGTTATGAATAGTAATAACCACTTTTTAAAATTATAGAAATTTTATATTTCAAAATGGACTTCATTTTTGGATTCGGAATATCGAAATTAGCCTAAGTTGAATTTTTGGTATTTTTCTGAGAACTTCTAATTTTTTATGAATAGTGAAAAATACTTAAAAACAACTTTTTTAATCAAAATAATTTATATTGACAAATTATACTATTTAGTGGTTTTAAAGTATAATTAGAATATATTTTTACCATTTTATCCAATGGTGGTCATTAGAATTAATTTAACATTGAAATTGGACATAAACAATTGCCAATCTTTTGATATAAATTGTTTCTTAAAACACGCTATTTGTTGTGACAACGGGAATTAATTATAAAATTAATTAATGCAACTTATATGTTTGGAATTTTGTAAAATATAAATCATTTTTGAATTCGGAATATCAATTATATCTTAGGGTGAAATTTTGGCATTGTTCTGAAAAACTTCAATTTTTGATGAATAGTGAAACCACTAAGTGGTTGTTAAAAACTGATTTTTCGTTAAAATGAAATATTACCACTTCTGTGATTTGATTTTCAAAAATCCTACAAACATGGTTGTCATTAAGAAGTAAAATGTGGTTCAATAAGATTAAAATAATTTTTTGGTGAATAGTAACTTTTATGTTCTTAATCGCGATTAGAGGTAATTAGTGTAGTTTAAGGTAAAAATAATGTTTTAATAATATAAGATGAGCTTGACACTTGTCCTACTCATATTGGATGAGTCATGGCCGACCCAGACAACCCATGGGTCAACTTGGGGACCCCATGGAGCCACTTTGGATGGAAAATGACATTAATATATATTTATTTAATGTTAAAATTAAATTGACACAAACATGAGTTGTTTTACTAAAAAAGTTTTTAAGTGGGGTTACACAAGTCCAAATTTTGAATATAAATATTCCTTAGAGAGATAAAAAGATTTCCTACATCATAGTAGTTTTTGTATAATTTTTAGACATTAAATAAATTAAATTATTTATAACATCATTATGATGCAGCGACGACCTCATTATTTAACGATTTTAATAAAATGAAAAGATATTGTAAAATACAAGGCTTACACTTGTCCAAAGACTATTGGATGGGTAGATTTCGAACCCTTATCACCTTAGACACGAATTATATAAGTGTGGGACCTTTAGAATCCGAAGAGAATTGTATAATAATGTAACATTTCAATCTTTCCAAAAGAGCCCCTCCTCTCCACTTATAAAAGGCCCCCACCTCTCCCACATCATTTACACTTTCAAGCCATTTGGCTCGGCCAACCTCTACCCAAATACTCTCCCAACTCCCCCCTCTTACTCCTAGAAGCCTCAATTTGGGCAGAACCCTTCCCAAGGAAGCCTTTGGCTCAAATTAAAAAGAGTTACCCGATTTTGAGGAGGTTAAAGAATGGTTGAGTCAAGTCAGACACGAGGTAAGGGAATTTCTTAACCCAACTTCCATTCTTTGGGTTAATCTCCTACATTCAAATTATGTCATGATATTATTATGTCCTATTTTGTATATTTACTTTCTATATGTGTACCTATAGTGAATACACATAATAGATCTCTTTTATTTTAAAAATGATCTTTTTAAGGACTTCGTCTCAATCTCCTTTCATTGAGGCATATTTGGTTTTATACACAACTTTATTTTATACGGTGTATAAACCCCTTTGACTTTTATGTTTATTCTAAAGGAATATTTTTATACGAAGCGTTTTACTAAACAACAAAAAGGGAATGTTTTTCCGTACACATGCGGCGACAACGACTTCTCCGCCGTCGTGACCATTATTTGAGTTTCGGCTTTCTCTACAAGCCATCATTTTTTAATGAAAAATAAATACAAAGTTTTAACTTTCTTTTATTTTGGTATTGAAAATGGTTTTGAAAGCGTTTTTATTATATCAATGTGTTGTATTGATATCTTGTGATTGAAATGTGGAAATGTTATGTTTCCTTTATGCATGTTTTATGTGATACGATTATGTTATGGTTTATGATATGTTTAAACCTATTCATATAAGGAATGTATTGGACTTAATAAGTGACGAGTGGAGCCCGCTATAGCTCCTCGATGCATCGGTAGGTCTCATGAGACAACTAGACGTGGAATTGGCCGAGGCCCTTTCCCAATTTGATTTATGGTTTAGGCCAAGGCCTTAATCATTTTAGACGTCTTGGCCGAGGCCTTGACAAAATGTTTCAGAATGTCTGGCATTATACATTCCCTCATTATGAAAGTGGTTATTGATATTTCATGTGATTATTCGACTAGTAGAATATCCATGTGAGTAAGTAAATGGCATTATTTCAGTTTACTTTTGCCATATTATGCTAAAGTTCATGTTTAAAAGGATTTTGTTTTAGTTATACATTTCCTTAAATGTTAATGTTTATTTATGAAAGCTTCCGCTATATTGTTATCCTTACTGAGCATCTGATCTCACCCCTTTCAATGTTTTAATATTTTCCAGGATGTGAGGGAGTATTTTATGAATGACCAACAGGGATAGTCCGAAGAGGATAGAAGTGTGTACTATGGAGACTATGTTATTATAGTCTTTCACTTTGTGATGTAATGTAACATTTATGAATGTATCTAGTGTTTCCAAGGCTACTAAACTAATCGGTCTTTCGAGACTTGATCTTTTGTGATCATGCCAATGTTACGAAGTAATGCACCGACTCTGGGTAGCTAGGGTCGGGGCGTTATAGTTGGTATCAGAGGCAGTTTAGTACTAACCTTGGAAGCTAGATTTAGATAAACTCTGATTAGAGCACATAGCCCAAAGATAGACTTTGAGGATTAGTATAGAAGAACTTCCTATAATTTTGGTATTATAGAGATGTTGTGAGTTTTCCAAGCAATACATCCCTGTCTGGATACGAGCAGGTAGAGGCGGCTCTGGCACAGATGTTCCTAGGGGTAAAACCCGAAAACACCGCTTTGAGCTAGACTCGAACGGGAACTGGTGCACGACAACGGGCCTTGCTGCACTATTGGTTACGACACTCCCGGGGGATATGCTTAGGATAACTCTCATTTTCATTACAAATCATTATGAAGGGTTTATGAGTATATACTTCCTCAGAGAAAACATTTTTATGATTATGGATTATATCCATAAATAGTTCAATTTATGTTAAGTGTTTTATAAGTATGGGATTATGTATTTTGATTCATAAACTGATATAGTTTATGCCATTGTTTAGAAATGGCGCCTAGTGGAAGAAATGGAAACCGTATCAATGCATGCACTCCATGTAGGGATTTCCCTCCTGCTCAAGATAATTATAGTGGGGCTGGTGATGCAACTGGTGCTGATCAGCTAATCACCATACTGGGACAACTTACTCAGGTTATGAATAATAACCTTACCCGTATGGAGCACCCTGATCCACAGCGTGGAGGATCAATGTTAGATCGATTCGTGAGGCAACAACCACCAATGTTCAATGGGAGTACAAATCCCTTAGTAGCCGAGCAATGGATAAATTCCCTAGAAAAAATATTTCAGGATTTGGGGAGTAGTGAAAGGGAAAAGGTTATCATGGCAGTTTACCGCCTCACTAGAGATGCTGATCAATGGTGGTCATTGATTCAAAACATGAAGGAAGATGATGAAGTATCAAATATGGAATGGAGGGAGTTCAAAGATCTATTTTTAGAAAAATACTTTCCTCGCGACCATCGAGCAGATATGGAAAGGCAATTTCTGAGTCCGAGACAAAAGGAGGATGAGAATGTCACAAAGTATGAGGCTAACTTTACAAGGTTAACAAGGTATGCTGGAGATTATATACGTAACCCAGGAAGTAAGATTGATCGTTTCTTTGATGGGTTAAAACCATTTCTTCGTCGAGAATTAGTCTCACAATCCTTTTCATCGTACGAAGACATTGTCTCATGTGCTATCAAGACAGAAAAGTAATTCTCTAAGTCTTATGACTTTAAAGAAAAGCAAGAGAAGAAGAGACATGTAGATCAATATGGGAATGGAAATAAAGGGAAGAAGGGAAAGGTTGAATATCCATCTTGTGATAATTGTGGGATGAATCACCCTGGTACTTGCCTAAAAGGAATGGGAGTTTGTTATAAATGTGGAGAAAAAGGTCACCAGGCTCGTGATTGCAAGGGAAAGAAAGAGGCTATCAAAGTTGAATGCTACAATTGTAGAGAAATGGGGCATTATGAAAATGAATGTCCTAAGAGTCATGGAAACTTACCTCATAAAAGGCCAAGGGATCAAGGACAATCTTATGCTGTTACTACAGTTGAAGCGGAGTAATTAATGTATTTGTGCTTTTGGACTCATGGATTATATTCTGGTAATTAGAATAATGTGATATATATATAAGGATTGTACTGAAGTACATGTTGTTTTCATTAAGGTTTTAATATTATTAAGGTAATCATATTTTTAGTATGTGACAATAAAAGAAACATTCCTTTGTTTGGGGAATCTGATGTTACAATTGATTTTGGAATTTAGAGACCTTTTAGGGAAAGTCTGGATGGAGGTATTTTGGATAACTATTAAGGTTGGAATGGATTAAGTTGAACCATGGATAGTATTGTTTAAGGTTAAAAAATTTATGAAGATTATTTTTGAATATTATAATACTATAGTTTTAGGAAAAGGACAACCTGCAGGGTGGGGCATAACCCGTCGCGTCGGACAAAGCTGCAGGAATCGAACCCACAATCATAGTGCGACAGGCCTTTATTTCCTACCACTAGCCTACAAGAAGTCCCTGGTTATTACAAAATAATTTTACTAATCTAAATGGTATGTGTTAACATTTGGAACCTTATACAATTAGGATAAGTATAATATTTTTGACTTCTATTATCTTTTTGAGTGAAAGATGAGTTGAAGGTTGAAACTCTAATTGTCAAGCATAAATATATATATACCTATCTCTTATTCAATGAATAAATTAATTTTTAAACTTTAGTAAAGGGATATTAAAACAAAAAATGTGTTATCCTAATACCTTATGTCTTGTTGAACTGATGATATTTTAAATCAACATAGATTGAAGTCTTTGAGGCCCTCAATTTGACAGTTGATTGTGATTGATGACCTCAATCACTCCCTACAAATATTTACGTTTTTCCTCCAATTATATGTCTTTAATTTCCACCAATGTTCTCCAAATCGAGATCATAATTGGGTCGTGACTTTTTCATTTCCCTTTCCCTCTTATTAAGGCTAAATTTTATTAATCTTATTTCCGATGTGGGTTTTCCACAAAGGTATTTTCTCTTTTCAACCTTTTATTTTCAATGAAAAAAATTTTCAAATTGCGAGGACGCAATTTATTGAAGGAGGGGAGAATGTAACACCCCGAGCTTCCACGATACACTTCTCATTCAATAATGCAATAGCTTGCATTGTACGCAACTTTGAGTTCTAAAACACCGCGACTAATCAAAGTAGCCGTTATGAATAGTAATAACCACTTTTTAAAATTATAGAAATTTTATATTTCAAAATGGACTTCATTTTTGGATTCGGAATATTGAAATTAGCCTAAGTTGAATTTTTGGTATTTTTCTGAGAACTTCTAATTTTTTATGAATAGTGAAAAATACGTAAAAACAACTTTTTTAATCAAAATAATTTATAGTGATAAATTATACTATTTAGTGGTTTTAAAGTATAATTAGAATATATTTTTACCATTTTATCCAATGGTGGTCATTAGAATTAATTTAACATTGAAATTGGACATAAACAATTGCCAATCTTTTGATATAAATTGTTTCTTAAAACACGCTATTTGTTGTGACAGCGGGAATTAATTATAAAATTAATTAATGCAACTTATATGTTTGGAATTTTGTAAAATAGACATCATTTTTGAATTCGGAATATCAATTATAGCTTAGGGTGAAATTTTGGCATTGTTCTGAAAAACATCAATTTTTGATGAATAGTGAAACCACTAAGTGGTTGTTAAAAACTGATTTTTTGTTAAAATGAAATGTTACCACTTCTGTGATTTGATTTTCAAAAATCCGACATACATGGTTGTCATTAAGAAGTAAAATGTGGTTCAATAAGATTAAAATAATTTTTTGGTGAATACTAACTTTTAAGTTCTTAATTGCGATTAGAGGTAATTAGTGTAGTTTAAGGTAAAAATAATGTTTTAATAATATGAGATGAGCTTGAAACTTGTCATACTCTTATTGGATGAGTCATGGCCGACCAAGACAACCCATGGGTCAACTTGGGGACCCCATGGAGCCACTTTGGTTGGAAAATGACATTAATATATATTTATTTAATGTTAAAATTAAATTGACACAAACATGAGTTGTTTTACTAAAACAGTTTTTAAGTGGGGTTACACAAGTCCAAATTTTGACTATAAATATTCCTTAGAAATCTAAAAAGATTTCCTACATCATAGTAGTTTTTGTATAATTTTTAGACATTAAATAAGTTAAATTATTTATAACATCATTATGATGCAGCGATGACCTCATTAATTAACGATTTTAATAAAATGAAAAGATATTGTAAAATCCAAGGCTTACACTTGTCCAAATACTATTGGATGGGTAGATTTAGAACCCTTATCACCTTAGACACGAATTATATAAGTGTGGTACCTTTAGAATCCGAAGAGCATTGTATAATAATGTAACATTTCAATCTTTCCAAAAGAGCCCCTCCTCTCCACTTATAAAAGGCCCCCACCTCTCCCACCTCATTTCCACTTTCAAGCCATTTGGCTCAGCCAACCTCTGCCCAAATACTCTCCCAACTCCCCCCTCTTACTCCTAGAAGCCTCACTTTGGGCAGAACACTTCCCAAGGAATCATTTGGCTCAAATCAAAAAGAGTTACCCGATTTTGAGGAGGTTAAAGAATGGTTGAGTCAAGTCAGACACGAGGTAAGGGAATTTCTTAACCCAACTTCCATTCTTTGGGTTAATCTCCTACATTCAAATTATGTCATGATATTATTATGTCCTATTTTGTATATTTACTTTATATATGTGTACCTATAGTGAATACAGATAATAGATCTCTTTTATTTTAAAAATGATCTTTTTAAGGACTTCGTCTCAATCTCCTTTCATTGAGGCATATTTGGTTTTATACACAACTTTCTTTTATACGGTGTATAAACCCGTTTGAATTTTATGTTTATTATAAAGGAATCTTTTTATACGAAGTGTTTTACTAAACAACAAAAAGGGAATGTTTGTCCGTACACATGCGGCGACAACGACTTCTCCGCCGCCGTGACCATTATTTGAGTTTCAGCTTCCTCTACAAGCCATCATTTTTTTTAATGAAAAATAAATACAAAGTTTTAACTTTCTTTTATTTTGGTATTGAAAATGGTTTTGAAAGCGTTTTTATTATATCAATGTGTTGTATTGATATCTTGTGATTGAAATGTGGAAATGTTATGTTTCCTTTATGCATGTTTTATGTGATACGATTATGTTATGGTTTATGATATGTTTAAACATATTCATATGAGGAATGTATTGGACTTAATAAGTGACGGGTGGAGCCCGCTATAGCTCCTCGATGCATCGGTAGGTCTCACGAGACAACTAGACGTGGAATTGGCCGAGGCCCTTTCCCAATTTGATTTATGGTTTAGGCCGAGGCCTTAATCATTTTAGACGTCTTGGCCGAGGCCTTGACAAAATGTTTCAGAATGTCTGGCATTATACATTCCCTCATTATGGAAGTGGTTAATGATATTTCATGTGATTATTCGACTAGTAGAATATCCATGTGAGTAAGTAAATGGCATTATTTCAGTTTACTTTCGCCATATTATGCTAAAGTTCAAGTTTAAAAGGCTTTTGTTTTAGTTATACATTTCCTTAAATGTTAATGTTTATTTATGAAAGATTCCGCTATATTGTTATCCTTACTGAGAATCTGAGCTCACCCTTTCAATGTTTTAATATTTTCCAGGATGTGAGGGAGTATTTTATGAATGACCTGCAGGGATAGTCCGAAGAGGATAGAAGTGTGTACTATGGAGACTATGTTATTATAGTTTTTCACTTTGTGATGTAATGTAACATTTATGAATGTATCTAGTGTTTCCAAGGCTACTAAACTAATCGGTCTTTCGAGACTTGATCTTTTGTGATCATGCCAATGTTACGAAGTAATGCACCGACTCTGGGTAGCTGGGGTCGGGGCGTTACATTTGATGTTTGATATTTGTACAGTGTGACATAATTACTTGGTGACATTAATACATATGCTGTATTTTTTGAAAATTAAATGTCCATTTCAATATTCTTTTCATTCATGTCCATTGTAATATTATGTTGTATATACCAATGTTGTATAATAATTCTTTCAAGTTCTTTTCATAATATCTAAGTGACATTAAAACTAATGTTATTTCATTCATGTTTGTTTTTAATGTACTTTTCTAATTAATGTCTATTTTTTCATTTTATTCATGTATTTGAATTTGGATACTTATGTTTTTTTCTACATCGTGACCTATTTTCTTTTCATTAATTTTTTTATGATTTCAATCACATTCACTTCATATTTTTGGAAATTTTTATTTTCTTTTCAATTGAATGTTACCTACTATATTCTAATGTCAATTTGAATGTATGTTTTCTTTTTATTTTATATTCTCTTATATGTTGTCTATATTTTCTATATTAAGTATCACTATTTTTTTTCAATATATTCAATATTAATTTCATTATTAACTTTGAAATATGGATTTTTCTTCTTGAAAATAATCATTAAACATATTGTCGTGCGAACGCACATGTAAGTATTAGTTTTTCCAGATCTAGGCCTGAAGAAGACGTGAAATTCTGAGGCCAGAAATAAATTTTATAAAAATATTAAGTATTTTTATACTATGCACGATGCGATAATGAGTTATCTCTTAAATGGTAGCTTGGATCAGAAATCCGAGGGCATGACTGCGTTCGGAGCATGCCGTTTACCTTAGGCGGGGTGTAAAAGTTGCGGGCTTGGGCCTGCTGTGAGAGATGTTACCGAGGGGGAAAAGTTTCATTTTTAAATAAAAACTTAGTGGTTTTTATCACTGGATTTCTCTTCAAATAAATTTTGAATGAAGTCTTGGAAAGGGAATTCGAGACATCTGTTGGGTTCAAAATTGTGTGTTTTTCCTAGGTGTGATATAAAATAGGCGGGTGCTGAGGTTTCTGAATCTATACTTGTCTATAGAGTTTTAGAGAGTTTATAAATTAAAATTATGTGATGGAATTATGGGGGAAACCCATTATTCACTTATCCCTCTCTCTCCCTCTCTCTCTCGAACATTATTCTGTGTTCTTCACTGTTCTTCGCTATATGGAGGAGATAACTCTGACGAATCAATGTGGGATCACAGCAGGCGCTTCAACAATGACGAAGGACTAGATCGAGGTACGCTTTTTTTTCGATCCTTCGTCGATTTCACAAGTTTTTGTAAAATACTTCATTTTAATTCTATAATTTTAGAATTGGGACGATGGATGAACAAACAAGGCCACTGTTCGAGTCCCGTCTTAAATCTCGTGTTCGACATGTTCTTCGTCGTTCTTCGACAAAATTTTCAGATGCCCAAAAAATCCATCAGATCGTTGATCGGGGGAATGTGCTATGAAGGCCTCATCTCAAGGATTCAGAATCATCATTTGGTTTTGACATTGGGCCCCTAGAGTGGTTGTGGCAGCTGATGGATTCACCAGCTCCAGAAAGGGTGGTGGCCAGAGATTGGGGTGGTGCAGTAGTGGAGCTGGACAGAGGCGTTCATTGCGGCACAGTAGGCCGAGGCAGAGCTCAGAGGGCTAGCGTGCGACGACTGGTAGATGAGCAGAGCCCAGAGGGTTTGGGCGTCACATGGAGAATCCGGGAGCATGACGCTCAGAAAAGGGACCACCGGGGGTTCAGAATTGGTTGGCGATGTTCGGTGTGGCCGGTGCGGACAGGGTTGCTCCGGGAGGAGCCGAGCTGGTCGATGAAGAGACGGTGCAGGTTGGACGGTGTCGTGGTGGTGCACCCTACAGGAGGGAGCGGAAACATCGGGTTGTGTAGTGCCGACTATCCCGAGTGTCTCGTTTGCTTAGGAGAGAGAAGATTCATGAGGTGCTGACCTCAGGGGGGGCACTGCGGACAAGGACCCGCGTGTTGCGGGTCCTACTTGTGTGGGCGCAGACAAAAACTAGCCTCTTGGCCGATCTATTTTGAAGACCTAGACATAAGGGGTCCAGTGATACTGGGACGGTCTACGGCCAGTGAGCCGCAGTGAGCTAGGCTGGACCCGTGGCTGGGCCGTAGGCCGACGGTCTGGACCGGGCTGACCAGTGGGGACCAGCCTGGTTGGGGCCCTTGTGTTCAAAGGGACAGAAATCCTAAACGGCCCATCCATTTGACACGTCATCTGCGGATTTGGTTTCTTCTCTTCTATATGGACATTTTGAGATGTGGTTTGGGGGTTTTGGGTTCTGCACATGAATGCTGGTGACCCGAAATAGTTTATTTTAATAATAATAAATTATTATTAAAACATCACACAGATGTACGTCGTGAACCAGGCTTCTGATGGATGCGCCATCAGTGACAATGTGATCCTAGTTATCATGAGGACATTTTGGGATGATCCTTTCAGTGTTCGGGCTAAATACAGGGTGTTGGCCCTAGAGGGACAGTTGAACGTTTTACGATGAAATATCACTTTTTCACCCAACATCCGTTTGGAGTGTTTGAGTACTCATTTCTGCATTTTTTTCCTAGGGGATTGCAACGGTGCAATCTGACCACCTATATTTAGGGTTTAGGTGTGGGACCCACGAGGTGACTACGAGGCATATGATACGTTTTAATCAATTATTCATTGTAGGCCAATTCGGGGAAAATGAATAGTGTACCTTGCATGTTTTTCCTTGTAGATTGTGATGGTGGTCTCCGTATTGGTCTAGAAGGTGCATAATGTGGTGATGATGTGGGTCTCTTGGTTTAGCGATGTTTGGACCCACAGTGGTTGACTGTACTCCCTTGGTTTATTCATACGACGGTTTATGTGGCATTACTTCCTCTGTATAGGTTCGTGATCCCTCGATAGAATGTATTTATATTAGAGTTGTGGCATCCCTCCGGCGGATTTAGAGTGGGATCCTCTAGCATCACTTCCCTAGATCAGGATCATGGCATTGGTGTGACCTCTTATCAATGGGAAGCAATCCCCCATCTAGAAGGATAATTTTGTATAGTTTGAGTCATCATTAGGAATATGATCCCCTACGTAGTGGGATGTGAATAGTAGGATTGTGGCATCATTGGTTATACGATCCCCTACTCAGCATGAGGTTTATATTATGATTGCATCGTCGTTGGTTATACGATCCCCAATAGAGCTTTTTTGTTTCTGTAGGGTTGGTTCATCCTTGGTTTGATCCCCTACATCGCGAGTTATACTAGATAAGGTTTTGGAATTGTCGTGACCACCTTTACACATACAACAATACTCTATCTATGTGATGTGAACTATGGAGAACCATATCGGTTTGTGGTTTTTCCCCAGTGGTTGCTAGAAGTGATCCCCTATTTGTGAGATCTACGAGTTACAGGAGTGGGTTCTTGTATCCCCGAGTGGACCCAAAGAGTGATCCCATATCCAAGGAGTTTGGATTCTATACTGTTTCATCGTGAGGTTCACTATGACAGTTTTCAAAGAGCGTATATCTCTTAGATGAGGTTCATCTGGGAAGCTAGTGCTCATGAAGTGTGTTCTCCTTGTTATGTGCATGTTGCACGTTATGAGGTCGGAACCTTATGAGGCTTGGTGCATGGTTTGTGTATATCTGGTTTCTCATGGTATATCTATGGTCATATTATTGAGAAAATTTTCATGATATATGTATGGGAATAAACCTAAGTTGAGCTTATGAGCCGTGTTTAGACAAGGATGGTCTCGAGATGGAGCTTCTATCCCATTTGGGTTTCCTCCGGCTAGGATAAGATGACTTTTGTATTCAGTTGATCTCTTTTATTTTGGAGGTTTTGGATTTCCTACTAGGTATATTATATACTCACCCCTACATGGGCTTTTCCCACACATGTTTGGGTCTTGTGAAGACCACATTCTTTTCGATGGAGTTCCAGTAGGACCATGAGCATGCAGATCTTAGTGTGCACGACAGACTAGGGGGTTTACTTGAGCTGTGCTAAGGAGCTTACCAGCTGGTTCTTTTGGCAGTGTTCTTCCCCTTTATGAGCAGGTTAGGTTCATTTGTAGTTTTCCATTGGTGGGCCCTTTTTTTCTCTTTGTACTTCTATTTCCCACTGGTTTTAGATAGATGTATGCATGCTTTCCCTTTTCAGTTTTTATATACATATCTGCATTGTTTCATGTAGGTGTATGTGGGTATGTTTGTATAGGTACCTTATGCTAATGCCTCCCATGTGTGTGATATCCTACTCGAAGCAAGTTTCCAGCCCCTTGCCTATTGGTGGTGGGCTTGGGGAGTCACGGCTCGAGCCCCATTGGGTTGGGTCATGACAGAGTGGTATCAGAGGAAGTTTCACCTTTGGTATCTATAATATTGGTTGGCCTAGCTATGATTTTGGTTTAGGTTTCATAGTGGTAGTATCAAGATGTTTTGATTTCGGCTTTCAGGACAGGGAATCCAGTGTTGGTGTGGAGGACGATGTATACATTCACAAGGACTCTGATAATCTGTCTTTAGACTCAAGATGTTTGGACACTAGTCACATGTAGATAACTGTGCTTGCATCACATAAGACTCATTTTTTGGGTTTACCTTGTTCTTCTTGAATAAGATCTCCAAATATACTCTTTGACTATGATGTTTGTTGATTGTATTTTAGAATTCCTCCATGACGACAACTAGCGAGGGTGATGCATCAGGATTGTGGTGATGAACCACCCCATATAGATGCTATAGACTAGGGTGCAGGTTTTGAGGTTGCACCTCTAGGTGGTCCACCAGTTAAACCACCACCTGTCAAGTAGATTCTTATTCCAGTAGTGCAGGATTAGGTTACATGCCAGATCAGTGTCCTCCACTAGTTCATGAGGTAGTGACCACTGATGTTCAGGGGTGATCCAGACCCTCAGGTAGCCGATGACTAGCTCGAAGCTGTCACCTAAGTTTTCCGTCTGTTGAGGACACCCCCAGATCAGATGGTTGTCCTAGCGGTGAGCCTTCTGCGTGGTTCGGTCGGGCTATGGTGGAGTTTAGTAACTGAGTCCCACGATGAGGAGATACTCACATGGGCAGAGTTTGAGTGACTCTTCAGTGAAGAGTTATATCTGGTGACACTCAGGTCAGTGCAGATTCAGGAGCTTCTGTAGCTTTGGAAGGAGGGCATGACTGCCTCAGAGTACTCAGCAATATTTAAATACCTATCGCACTACTCCTTGTATATGGTTCGAGACCCATTATTTTGGGATCGAACCTTCGAGTAGAGCCTACGAAGAGACAACCAGGAAGGTGTGGTTTCCTTTTGTCTGCCCACCTATTCTAGAGTGCTGGAGAGAGCCTTAGTGGTGGAGAGCTTTCGGGCTGAGAAGATTTATCCCTTCAGTGCTAGTCTTGTGGAAGTTTGGACATTGGAAGGTGGTAGCTGGTGGTAGACACATGAGTCTGGGCATGGCCAACATTTCAGGAAGTGACCCCAGGATAGGGGATCTAAGGCTCAGGCCTCACAGGGCCCACATGCCAGTTTCGGTCTGTCGTAGGAGAGGCGGTGTTACACTTGGGATGGTCGAGGACATATCACTAGAGATTTTCAGACCCGTATTTCTACTGAGAGGGTGCTGGTCAATAGGTTTCCTTGGCAGTAACAACGTCTTGAGTTTGGAGGTTCGCAGGGCGGTGAATGTGGATACGGAGCTAGTGTAGTAGCAGCAGGTGGTATGCTGTATAATATGCCACCACCACCACCCCCTAGTGGCCCACGCCGAGCTCCATGAGCTGTAGGGTGTGGGAGAGGATAGTTTCTTCCCCTAGAGGCCATGGAACCAGAGGATCCGTGGATGTATAAGGGTATGCCTTGTGTCCTTTCTACTTTATTTAATAGCTTTATAGACACTGCTTAGCAGTACTCTTCCCTTTTCATTGCTTGCTCACGTTTTGGTCAAGGAGTTGGTAAGATCCTGTGTGGGTGTTGTTAGATGTGCTTCGAATGAATGAGTAAGAGGGAACCTTCCCCCACTGAGACATGTTTTTTTGTGACGTGATTAAAACCGGGTGACCGAGTAAGTGCCGCCCAAAGTGGATAGTGGTGAGGTGTGGTGGATGAGTTCCTATGACTGATGTGTTCTGGCAGGGGTGTGTGTTGGAGAGAATGCTGGCATGGGAGACCTAGTTGAGAGTCCAATTTCATTCCTTGAGCTAATGGATTTTTGAGGATGAAAATATGTAAGGTGGGGAGGATGTAGCGACTCGTTTTGGCCATGTCATACTTTGTAATATTCCTACAAATACTTCCAGAGATAGGCGCGAAGATGGAGTGCGATTCCAAGGCCCGAAATAAATTATTTAAAAATATTAAGTATTTTTATACTATTCATGATTTTATAATGAGTTATCTCTTAAACGACAGCTCGGATCGGAAATTTGATGGCACAGTTGTGTCTGGAGCATGCCGTTTACCTTAGGCAAAGTGTAAAATTTGTGGGCGCGGGCCTTCTGTGAGAGATATAACGTAGGGGAAAAATTTTTGTTGTGAAATAATGACTTAATGTTATTTATCACTAGTTCTCTCTTCGAATAGCATTCGATCAGACTCTTGGAATGGGAAATTGATACTTCCATTCAGTTTGAAACGTGTTGTTTTTCCTAGGCGTGATATAAAATAGGCAGGCACATAGGTTTTTGAATCCATGCCCATAAATAAAGTTTCAGAGAGTTTATCAATTCTACTTAAGTGACTGAATTAGGGGAAAACCCATTCTTCCCTCATCTCCCTGTCCCTATCTCTCTCAAACATTCTTCAGTGATCTTTGGAGCTCTTCTCCAGATTTTGGAGTGAACTTTAGCGGAACAAAGTGGGATCGCAACGGGCGTGTCTCCAACAACGAAAGGCCATATCGAGGTAGGATTTTTGTTATTTTTTTTCCTATACTTAATTTATTTCATGAGTTTTTGTAAAATACATCAATTTAATTATATATTTTTAGAATTGGGATGATAGACGAATGAACCCAGCCATCGTCCAAGTCTCGTTCTAAATCCCGTGTTCGACGTGTTCTTCATCTTTCATCGACTGAATTTTTGGATGCGCCAAAACTGTTTAGGATCATTGATCGGGGGAAGGCACTGTAACGGCCTCATCCAGAGGATTATGAGTCCTCCTTCGATTTTAAAATTGGGTCGCTAGAGCATTTGTGGTGTCCGAAAGAAGCCCCGGCTCCGGCAAGCGTGGTGGCTGTTGATCGGGTTGGTCCAATGGTGGAGTCGGTCGTAGGCGTTCGTTGCGGTGTGATAGGCCAAGGTAGATCTAGGAGGTCCGACATGCGGCGGTCAGTATATGAGAAGTGTCCAGAGGGTCCAGGCATCATGCGGAGCGGCCAAGAGCACGTCGCTCAGGCAAGGGATGACCGAGGGGTTAGAATGGGTTGGCGGCCTCTTTTCAGGCCAACGTGGACGGCATATCTCTGGGAGGAGCTGAGTTGGTCGGTGGAGAGGTGGTGCAGGCCAGCTGGGGTCGCGGTGGTGCACCCTGCAAGCAGGAGCGGAGACGATGGGTGGTGATTGGAAAACCATCCCAAGTGGCTGTCGTGCTCATCCATTATGAGGAGCCAGTGGCGCTGACCTCAGGGGGGACAAGGACCCACGTGTTGTGGGTCCTGCTGGTGTGGCACGCAGACAAAGACCATCCGCTTGGCCAGTCTGTTTGGATGAACTAGATTTGAGGGGTTCGGTGATGCTAGGATGGTCCACGACCAGCGGGCTATGGCAAGCGGGGCCGAACCCACGACTGGGATGTAGGTCGATGGTCTGGACCGGGCCGGCTGTGGTGGACTGGCCATGTTGGGGCGATTGTATTCAAAGGGACGCAACTCCTAAACGGAACATCTGTTTGATACGTAGTCCACGAATATGGGTCCATCTCTTCAATATGGACTTTTTGAGATGGGTTTCGGGGTTTTTGGGTTCTCCACCCGAATGCAAGTGACTTGAAATGCTTTAGTTTAATAATAATAAGTTATTATTAAAATTTGGAATGGATATACCTTACTATCCGGATGTCTGATGTATGCACCATTAATAGCAGCATAATCCTAGTTCTTATGATGAATTTTTTAGATTCTCCATTCAATGTTTGATCTAAAGATAGATTGTAGGCCCCACAGGTCTGGTTGCACGTTTTATGATGAAATGTCACATTTTCCTCCGACATTCGTTTGGAGTGTTTGACCACATGTTTCTGTGTGTATTTCTGAGGGAATTTCAATGGTGGAATCTACCCTCTTAAATTTAGGTTCGAGGCGTGGGCCCCACGAGTCGGCTACCAAGCATATGCTATGTTTTAATGAATTAAGCATTGTATGTCTACTTTGGTAAAATGAATAGCCTACCTTGCTTGTTTTTCCATGTAGATCAGGATGGTTTCCCCGGTATAGGCCTAGGAGGTGCACAATTTGGCATTTATGTGAGTCACTTGGGTTAGCTATGTTTTGACTAGTAGTGGTTGAGTGTACTCCCTTGGTTCGTTCCTATGAGGGTTCGTGTGGAATTTCCACCTTAGTATAGGTTTGCGATCCCTCGATAGGATGGATTTTTATTAGAGATGTGGAATACCTCTAGCGGGTTTAGAGCGGGACCCTCTATTTCTGCTTCGATAGATCGGGTTCTTGGTATCACTGTGACCGCTTATCCATGGGTGGTGATCCCCTATCATGCAGGTTAGTTTAGTAGGGTTTGAGGCATCATCGAGAATATGATCCTCTATGTAGTGGGCTGTGCATAGAAGTGTTGTGGCCTCATTTGGTATACGATCCCCTACTCAACATGTGGTTTATAGTGGTATTGATGCATCATTGGTTATACGATCCCCTACTTAGCCTTTGGTTTTGGTAGGGTTGGTGCATCATGGGTTCGATCCCCTACAACGCGAGTTATACCAGATAGGGTTCCAGTATCATCGTGACCACCTTTACACGGGCAATGATCCTCTATCTGAGTAATGTGATCTGTGGAGCACCAGATCGAGTTGTGGTTTTTCCCCAGCGGTTTCTAAAAGTGATCCCCTATCTGTGAGATCTATGATTTACTAGAGTGGGTTGTTGTATCCCCTAGTGGACCCTAATAATGATAACCTATCCAAGGATTTTGGTTTCTCCTATATTTCAGCATGAGGTTCTCAGTGAAAGTATTCGATGAGTGTATATCTCTCGGACGATTGTCATCTAGGAAGCCAAAGCTCGTGGAGTGTGTTCTCTTAGTTAGGTACCTGTTGCAGGTTACGAGGTCAGAACCTCATAATTCTTGGTGCGTGGTTTGAGTATATCTTATTTTTCATTGTATATATATGGGAATATTCTTGAGAAGATGTTCATTGTGTGTGTATGGGAATACTTCTAAGCTGAGCTGAAGAGTCGTGTTTAGTTGAGGATTGTCTCTAGATGGAGTTTCCCTCTAATTTGGGTTCCCTATGGCTGGGATGAGCTAACTGTTGCCTTCAGTTTCTACCTTTTATTCATTGGTTTCTAGGGTTCCTTCTGTGTATTTTATATACTCACCCATTCCTAGGCATTTCCCACACAAGTTTGTGTCTATTGAAGACCACAAGCCTTTCGACGGAGTTCAAGGAGGACCAGGAGCAGGCGGAGATTAGTGTGCGCGACCGAATGGGGGGTTTATTAGAGTAGTTCTTAGGAGATTACCAGTAGGTGATTTTGTCCATGTTCATCCTCCTTCTGATTAGGATGGATGCTTTTGTATTTTTCCTTTTGGTGGGCCCTGTTTTGACCTTTGTACTTCTGTTGCACTCTAGTTTGGGATATATTTATGCATGCTTTCCCTTTTCAGTTTTTATATACATATCTGCATTGTTTTGTGGAAGTGTATGTGGGTGTGTTTTTACATGTACCTTAGGCTAATACCCCCCATGTATGTGATATCCTACTCGGAATTGTTCGCCAGCCCCTGGCCAATTGGAGGCGGGCATGGGGAGTCACGACTTGAGCGCCATTGGGTTGGGTAGTGACAGCTAATATGGGCCACTACATGACAAGATGAGCACCTCCCCAGATGCTAGAGGCTACCAAAGATTCACGAGGTTCTAATCTGTCATGTGGAGATACTATACTATGCTTATCCATGAAATAAAATAGAAGAATTATGTAAAAAATAATCAAAATAATAATTATCGTAAAAAAATTACCATCATCACATCCCAAAACGGTGGAAAAAAACTTCAAACAAAAGTAGTATATGTGTCATGATATATATATATATATGTTTCATGCTGCGACTGAAAACACAATATTGAGTCATATTTACCTCACTAAAAGAGGTTCAAGAATCAATCACAATAACATTATTGATACACCAACCCAAATATCGAATAAATAATCTAACATTGGGGGAATTCACTTATCATGACCTACAAACATAGTGTTTATTCTGGTACCATCCTGTAGCCTGAGTATGGTGTGAGTATAATTGTGTAGTCCACCACTAACATCCCCATAATAAATAATATATATATTATAGTGTATATATTTTTATAATTGATAATAAAAGAAAATACGAAATTTAATCATTTTTACATTTATTTATCATTAATTACACACATTGGTCCTTGGTGTGATGGTGAAACATGATCCAATAATACCTCCTTCGACCCCCGTCGTACTCTAGAACTGCGCACCCTAAGGATGGTACAATTTGATATTTCATGGTCATCAATTATTTTTAATAATTTAAAATTTATTTTTTACCACTATGCATCTGTCTAGAACTAATATCATGGGTACTTAAAGCATTATTATTGCCCCAAATTCTTAGTACATGTATCATCTTCCCAACACCAATGTCACCTACATTCATTGGGTGCCTAAAGAATATTTCTGGAACACCAGGGTTACTCATAGAATCAGTTAATCTCCGGAAAATTATATTTCAAATGTTCATATGCATTGGGGTCCTAGATAATCAATATATCACCGCATTGGGACACAAGGCATCCTTCCATCACCCCAAACACAATTTTCAAATTTTTATATTGATATATATATATATATATAAGGTACATACTTAGTGACCTTCTTTTCAATCATTAAAAACATGGCGAATCATTTCATTTATCAAACATATCAATGGAAAAGTAATTCTATCATAATGAACAATAAGAGAAATATACCCCAATTAATCCATTTATCATCATTTAATGCACAACTTATTAACCAATCATCGTTAAGCCAATAACCCATTTAAACACCATTTTATGACATAAAGGATTTATTTCAATTCCATACACCCATTTCCACATTTCACATGCCAATATTATCATTTCAAGGATAATTGGTACATTTGATAGATTTCAATCAAGCCATTATAATAACATATAATGGGTCAAATATAATCCATGAACTACCTCTCAATTTTAGAGAAATAATTATATTTGGTAATATAATCAAATCATAAAAAATAGAAGTGAAATAATTAAAAAAAGAATAAAATCAATATTATTACAATGTTATTCGTAATACAGACAACCTAACATAAGAGCATTGACCAATTATCACTCAAAATTATCCCTTAATATGAGGTATAAGGGATAAAATAATCATATAAAAGAAGAACTATAATCAAAACCCAGTTTCCATATCCAATAAAAAAATACATTAAAAATAAAGAGGTAAAAAAATAATTACTCAAGGAAGTTTAACCCACTACAAACAGGGATAATAATGTGAGATAGAGGCTCCCAAATAATGAATTTTTCACATACATAATAAGAGAAAATCTTCTCTCACAAGATCATCGATTTGAAAAGGGGTTCTAGGATCCAAGAAATAACTTGATTAGATTAAATTGAAATGAAAATTTTATTACGACAATAGTGGTTGATTAGGGATATATAATAGAGGTTCAAGAAATTTCAATTAATTTTTATGAGATTTTGGAAACATTGCACATGGTTTCTGGGGCTGGTTGCACGATTAGTCAATCCATGCACCATAACTGAGATGAAAAACTCTCTGAGGTGCTTGGTTTTTCTTGGTTAGGATTCCAAATTGACAAACCAAAATTCCAACCATGGAAAAACTTATTTTGTCTAAGGGTCCACAAGGGTGGGGTGGTGGAGGTGGTGGCCTCATGGTGTGGTCAAACCATGAACCCCCATCAAGTTCATGAAAATGTGGCACATATATTCCATTGTAAAATCCCATGTTTTAGCTAACATTTTGCCTAATGTTCATCGACCCATGGTCTACTGAGAGTATAATAATTCACTTAAAAACACATAAAAATACCCAAAAATGGTATAAATAATTGATAAAATAAAACATGAAAATTAACATGAGAATTCTTAATAATAGAGATCATAATATAATATCCACACTATATAATAGCTCATACAAAAGAAACACTTCCATGAATCACTAATCTTATAAGGTGAATATGTTAGTCCATTGTGCCCATATATTAGATTCTTATAATCATGTTTCCTCCTTAACATGTCTATTCTTTCAGATCTCTTTGAAAAAAAACAGAATATTTCCCAAAAATACATTCTCACTACAATACAGAACACGAATCAGATTATCATTAAATGATGAATCAAAAACAGGATTAACAACATCAATTTATATCATAAGAGAAGGTTTTGTGTGACAATTATTATTCCATGAAACTTGAAAAAATTTCTATATCATTATAACTCTGTGGATTATCCAATATGTAATCCATCGGTATGATCCTTTTCATAATATCAAACTTCTCGATGAACATGGATTCTATCTTACCCAACTTATAAATTATTTGGTGTCCTAATATTAGTGAAACTATAATGAATGAACAATCAAAAACTGTAAAATTATGAGGTGTATGACATATATAATTACAAGACATATGTCTAGTCTATGTTGTTGCCATATAATTCCAAATAATCTATACATTCTCAAAATGTATCTTGTATTAGACTCTGTACCCACAATGTAGAATCACTTACCTTCATCCGACATTGACATGATCTACATAGACTATAATAAATTACATAATATTTTTCCTTCTAAATAGTATTCTAATAACTAATGTCATTACGAAATTCAATTTTCACTATATACTTCTCCCATGACCCACCAAAATCTAGGACACATTCCCTCATTAGGTCATCCGACACCACGATAGTATGATCTAATTTCCCTTATATTAATGGGTGAGTTCTATAATCATAATTAACTATGTAAAACATTCATTCAAAAGGACTTTCTTGAAGCAAAATGTAAAATTCACATCATGATATGAAATAATACCTTGTGAAACCTCATATAAAAGAACTATATGTCAAATGTATCTTTCTCAAAGCTGATCAACCATGAATGTTTCCCTATTAGGAAAGATATGTGATTATTTTATCAATTGGTCCAAAATCACCCATATATCATAATTATTCTAAGGATTCAATCTAATTACAATAAAAAAATACCTAATAACATCATCACATTTTCATTCCATAAAGGGAAATTGATGTAACAAATTTCAATGTCATTTATTATCAGCCTTTGCCTATTGAAAGGTGTAATATCATTTCTAGAAATATACAATTTCATTTTTTATCACAACCACCAATAATATCCTTATAGATCATGAATCATCTTTTTCAAAAATGAGTCCACATCCCACTTAAGTGCATAAAATTCTTGCATCAAATCCTCTCAAAAACATGCAGGCTCAACAAAAAGGAATTTGATATAGTTGATCACATCCTCATCTATTGTCCAATAGAATGGTAATTGCATAACCTAAATGATTTACATCATGGAAAAACCCTCAAGATCTTATTAATTGGTTTCATTAAACCATGTTAGAAATGTGGAACCAACAAATAAGGAAATAGAGGTTATATTATCTTAGACCACCTTAACCTCTATGTACATATCATCCTGACACATCATAATCATACACTCAGAGATAGACCTCTATACTACATTTGTCTATGTCTTGTAGCTCAGAATGAAAACAACAATATTTATCTTCCATGCGTATAGGCTATCCCGACATCAAATAAATACACACACTCCACCCATCTCCACCACCGATGATTAAAATATCACTATTAAAAGATATAATTTATGATTTTGTTCTTGATAAACGAAATTAACCCTTCAACCACAAGTTAATGTCACCAACACAATAAAGATTAAACCAACATGGATATATCAATATTTTTAACAGGAAATTTCATTTCATGTACTCTCAAAATATATAAAAATTATATGGGTCCATTGATAGTCCTTATACAAAGAAACTGTGACCTAATAAATTTTCCATTCAGATCTGAAATTGATAAATCAATTTCTTGGTGTTTAGCCTATGCGCTCTCAGTGTATTCAGAATGATGATAAGATGTTTGGAATGATCATCATGGGTCTTGGAGTACATCATGATGTCATTGAAAATAACGTACATGAACTAGTCCATGTAAGGGTAGAAGATTCATCTAATTATGTCCATGAACATAGTTACAGTGTTTGTAAAAAATAGCACTATAATGATTTCATACTGAAGATACGTACTTTTGAATACAGTTGGTTTTATATATGAAGGTATAACTATCAAAAAATTATACAATGACCTCAAATAGATGGTCAATAACATATAGGAACACCACATCTAGTCAAACAGTTCTTTAATATGAGGAATATGTGAACATTTAATAATCATCTACTAGTTCATTCAATGATAATCCACTCATAAACGAAATTACTCAGCATCATTCTTATAGCATTTTTTGGATTAATACAAGGTGACTTTCTCAGAAAGATATATACATCATCAATCAATTATTATAGCTTAGACATGACTCAGGAATCTCTATTGGTCCTCTTTGGAATGGTGGAAGTAAAAATAGTTCAACAATTTGAATTACCTAAATTTTAACATCAAAATCACTCTTAGGCATACAACCAAATAATTCCTTATGAATGATTTCCTAAAATTAGTACACTATGGGTGGAATGACATAATAATTATACCTCCATATTCCAATAAATGGATTACATCATATGTGGTGATCTCCACCATTTTCTTATTAAACATTCCCTTCAAGACCTGTGTGGTTATCCCGTTCTCCATGATAAAAATAACTATTACATTAGTAATACATAATTATTACCCTAATATGTTAATAATATATGTGTCTCTATATGATACACAAAATTCTTTTCCAAAAATCATGTAATAACCTAAAATGTCACATATGTAGTGATCCAAATGGAAATGGCACTCAAAAACATTGAGGGAATATCCCATTTATACAGAATTTTCCTTTGAACATACACCCAGTGGTATGTCGATCATCATAATCCAAAGCAGAAACTCCACATTCATATGAAAACCATTCGAATTTTGTGTGTATACAATATTATGTGATTTTATTGTAAATTTTTTTTTCTTTCAAGTGTAGAATATACATGAATTTTAACATTAAATTTTTATGGTCTAATCTCCCTATAAAGAAGTGCAGGTCAAACAACATGTTACAGACCTACCCTTATACATTGTCCTCCAGTTCTAGTCCACTAATATAAACTTCTATATTGATATGGGTAATATTTACCTGAGTTACCATAATAGTCTCCCTAATCAACATGTATATTAGAACAATAACATCCCAACCTTAATGGCTTAGATAAACCCAATATAGTATTCTAATTTCACCTAGATACTCCATCACTACCCATATTTTTTGGGTTCTTTAAATATCCTTATATGTGTTCCATCCTTCCATAGGCTCACAACTCCACTAGTGTTCAAGGATAGACTATTATTATGAACGCCTACTTAACTGATGGAGGAACAATTGATTATTTCTCTAGGTAACTAATTCTTCTCCCTATCTACCCTATTTTACATTTCCTTGGTTATTTTTCTCATAGTGATGTTTCCAAATCATAGATGGAATATGTTATACTCATCCAAGAGACATTATGATCTCAGTATACATGACAATAACTAATCCTAGTTCTCCTTATGGCCATATGTGTACCTCCACGGATTCCAACATATTCCGACTAGAAGATAGAGTAATTGGTGGAATGGTGTGGATAATATACCCTGGTGATCAGAGTGTAGAACATGTTTATAAACATTCATGTCAATTATAAATTATATAAAATAATAGAACATATAAAAAATAACCATCCATCATATAAACAACCATGTAATCTCATCAAATAGTGTCATATACATATGGTAATTTTTAATTTCTACACGAAATACATGTAATACAAGGAAATTGACATATAGTTCAATCCACCCTTAAAAGCTAAAAAATTCCAAAAAACCATCCCTAGATATCCTAATGGGATATAACCCGATCCTGTGCTCCCCAAATACTATAAAACAATAAATAAATAATCAGAATGTGGTTGAATTCCCATATCCCCACATACATCAATGATGTCTTCTCTAGTACACAATTATGACCCAAATAGGGTGTGAGATATCATATAGTTGGCCACCAATAATATTTTCAAGTACAATTCATGTCATTGTATATAATATGAAACAATGTAAGTATATAACAATAGTACAAGTGATAATGATTGAAATAGGATTTTCTAGCGTATCCAGTCTCACTATGATCGTGAAACTAAATCGTATGGTCTATTTGTAAATAACATCGAGTAACATCAATGGCCTACACCATGAATTCATGTGTAATTCATAATTTAGAGTGGGTACATGGAGTATAAATTTATATGGTATCGATGGAATCTATGTAAAATAAATAAATAAGACTAACAATGTATAAATGCCCATTGTGATAGAGTATGCTATGTAATCCAAGTATACATGAACCACGTTTTACAAATATCGAAGGAATATTGGAATTAGAATTTAACTTGTTAAACTATATCCATGGGGAATATATTTCCATGGAATCCATAAAATCCTTGTAATGTAAGTAGATATGATCCAAGGAGTGAAATAGTACAGTGAATACTGACATGAAATGTGAACTATTTAAATGATATTGTTAGATTAGAAATTTCCAAGGAATTCAATTATGTGTGATTCATAGAGTATAATTATCCATAGTATCCATATAATTAGTGTTACATGGATACAAGTAAGAGAATTTTCCAAGGCATCCTAATTTTTCATCAGATACAAGGTGTTGAAATTAACAAGGAATACAAGTATATTAGGTAAATCATATAGTCAGATATAAGGATTTTAAATTTACATGGCATACAGGTAAGCTAATAAAATAGTATCAAAGGAGTATAAATGTCTATGGTATCCAGGATAGCTAATTAAACATTACCAAAGGATTAGAAACGTCCCATTCATCATAATAAATTATAGGTGCTATACTGTGAATCATATGTTATCAACATAACCAATTAATACAATTCATATACAAATTAAAAAATGATACATGGTAATAAAAACCTTAATAGTTCACATAATTATCATATTAAATTATGTATTATGTGAATTTAACCCAAAAAATCCCATTGATGGAATAATCATTGTTAAAGGGATGAATACAACCAATGTATGTTTTAGTTTTAGTTCAAAAACCTGCAACATTATAAAGTAGTTTCAAAACATGTCATAGACCAAAATATATTATTTAACTCAATGATAAAAAAGTTTAAAAATTAATGATATTAAATTATGGAATGATGAATAATGGTAAAAAAATGTAAAATAATATACATCCCTAGATACGTTAACAAATACCAACCATAATCCTGTAGAAGAACACTCATCCACTATTTTCCCTTAATTTGGTTTGGATCTAATGAAAATGGAAGGAAATAAGAACATCCTAAAAATAATGCATAGGAAACTCACCGAAATGGTGTTATCTATATAAATAAAAATAGAAAATGGGGCCTATGGAACACTGAACTCAATGGTGGATGTCAAATGAGATGAATGATACTCAAATTAGGTGTTTGAAGGGGAAAATTCATAATCAAATCTCAATTTCTTGATAAAACTATAACTATAATATTATGTAAGAATACTAGATGAAAATATGATAGTAGTATATCAGCAAATGCATTAATTTAATTAGGGTCACATGGTCATTTTTCCATTAGGAAATAGGTTTCATTGTTTTTCCATAGTGATAACTATGTCATGCACCCACCATGCTCCCTGTTCATCCTCAATACCCCTTCACATGGTCACTGTTCATTGTTTGAAAAATGGTGTGCCAACCATTCATGTTTCCTTTACTAAAAATTATATATCACATTCATAGGAATTCATCCATAATCACACAATTAGGGAAAACCATTATCCCAATGCTATATAAGGAAACACCCATCACATTTTACTATAACCATGTGGAATAGGAGAAATGTCTCTAATAACAATGTAGGAAAACTATTTTCTCCAAAAAGGACTCTAGGCTTTGAATAATCACGGGACACCCTTGGTTCATTTATATCCTCATTAGGATTTCAAATTAAGTCCAATTAAACAAATTAAATTGGAAAATAAATTTTCATAACTAAATGAAAATTTGGGTTATTACAATATCCCACACCCCTTAAAGAATTTATTCCCTGAATTTACCTTCTATTGTTTGTTAACCATAATCTACAAATATCTCCATTCTTTTGCAATGTATTTCTGCCACCCACTCCCAAGTCTCATCATGTAAACAGTCATGCTTCCATTGAATCCATAAAATAGATCTAACTAGCCTCAGAGGACCATCATTACAAGATCTAAAATACTAAAATGATTCTATTTAAAGGAGACATCAACCTCAAACTCAACAAACATGAGAGACAAAATATGTGAAAAATATGAATGGTATAGGAAAAATTGAGATATGTGGATGTTTTTGTACACAAACTAGTACCTTAGTATCAACTGCATATGATAGGCTTCTTATCCAACACTCTCTAGAATATCAAAGTTCCCAACATAATAATGTGATACAATCCCTTATTCACTAACAATTATATGACTGAGACTAGGAAAATCTCACTTGAAACCCTTAATCCCTACCTCAAAATATAGTGTTTGAAATGGATGATCAGTGTATTCCTTCCATCTATACTGAGTTATAGAAATAATCATCAAGATAATATGAACCTACTCTAAAGTCTCTTAAAAAATATATGTACAATTATGTTCTTCCAGTACTGCCTCTATCTAGCATTGGGGTTAACAGAATGACCTACAGTGTGGGTCCTCATATAGATCCATATTTATGGTCTCATGAAAGATACTATTTGTAGTGAACACAATGGGAGGTAAATGTTTCTCCTAATAACCTCTAAAATCAAGGAACTCTACTAAGATAATGTCCTCAAAAACCTATATTATATGCTTAGACTAACCATCAGTCTGTGGTTTATAGGTTGTAATCAGCATTACCTACGAGCCTAGATCCCTCTAAAACCCATTATAGAATCATGACATTAAATGATAAAACGTGTATGATATGATTGAATTTGGAATCCCATATAGGTTTATGATCTCACAAATGTATATCCTCCTGATATTGCCTAATGAATGAGTATCTCTAATATACATGAAATGAGAGACTTTTTTCAACCATTATAAAATCACCCATACAAAATCACTACCCCATAGTGATCTACGTAGTATCATAAAAATTTCATTGTTATTTCATCCTATTTTGTGATAGGAATATGTTTTTTCTATAGAATATCCAATGGTCTTTAGTGTTCTGCCTTCACCTTCTAATAGGTGGAAAAATGGGCAACGGACCCATATATCAGTCTTTTAATCTACAACAACCAGTATTAACAACAAAAGTTTCAATACACATTACTAAGACCAGGAATCCGAAACCATATGGATCAATGAGAATCTCTCATCAAATCATATATTATGTTTTTAGGAATCCATAAATTCTCTTGGATGTGAAATATCTCATCCATATCAATGATCCATATGAGAATATTGTTCTCACCTATAACATTAACCCATATGAATAAAAAATTAGAATGTTATAACTGCATCATCAGCACTTATTCGAGAAGTAAATATTTTTCTGATAATGATTCATATGAATTATTTCCATGATAATCCTTAACATCAAAATGAATCACTAAAAAGAGGCTATAATTTTCCACTCACTTCCGACCTCTTCAATTTCTAGTGTCTCATTCCTCCTACTTAGTGCATCGACAACTACATTTTCAATTTCAAGCATACTTGATATCTTGAATTATAAGGACAAAAGGTATTTAACCCCCTTATATTGTGAATTTTAATTTCAATATTTGTAAATATACACATAAATATTTTTACTCATTATACGCTAAAAAAGGACATCACATTAGGTAGTGGCTCCAACAGTGAATGTCGTGTATAAAACATGCTAACCTGAGATGGCGTGTCTAGTAGTTCATATAATTTTTCTTCAAATGATTATTTATGGATGTCATAAAACACTAATATTATATCATAACATCACTTAGAATAATAATAGATGCATCACAATATATAATATAGTATCTTCCCAGCCATGGAAGAATCATGATCAGTACTGAAATTAGTAGCCCCTTCACCTCCAGAATGACTATCTCATAGTCATCTATTCAAATAAACTTCAAATTCTTCCTTGTAAATAACCTAAAATTGTTATATTATGTATGATAAGTCTGATATAAAACTTATTTAGTAACCATATATCCCTAAACAATAGTATATATATAAAGCATTATTGGTTCCTTCCCAGGGAAAAACCGCTCTCAAACTTTCTAGGTCAAATAATACTATTTCCTTTGAGATAATATGACCCATGTAGTGAAATTTTTTCTATCTAGATTCCTATATTTTTGATATTATCATATGAATGATTATATCGCATTGTATCTAATACAATCTGAAGTTGTTATTAATGGTTGGGTCAATATTGAGAAAACACAAAGATATCATTGATGGATACCACCGTAATAGATTAAATATATAGATGGAAGACCCATCTCATATATTCCATGAAAACAAAATGTAATTTTATTGGACTGAGTAATATTGATAAATTATAATATATAACATAAATGGAAAAAGGAGTTGTAATTTTTATGTATATTGGTAATGAATACACGTGAAGATAACTTGATGTTTGTTCAATCTTCAAGAAAACTCTAGATCCTCTAAGCCAGTAAAAGAGTTCATCTATCTAAGGAAAAGAATAATGGTTATTAAACAGAAAATAATTCATTTTTATGTAATCCAAATATAATGGAACTGTTAAATCTACATTCTTGGATAAAATGAATGGATAACCACACATATATGTATGTGGTCACATAAACCCATTTTCCTTCATGTCCCCTAGCCAACGTATAAGATCCTATAAATCATTAGTGGATATACTATAAAGAGAAATTGATATTTTTTATATCCTAGAACAAGAAAAATGGAAAAATCTTCCTCTTTAACGGGATCTATTAATGGAAATTTGTTAGGAAATCATCCCTGAAATAGGAAACCAAAAGTGGAAAATCTCTATGAATCATTCCCTAAGAATCCAAATATAATCTAGAATTATAACATGTCATCCCATATTGCCAATGATACTAGTGTAAATATCAGATCTCATAGATATACCATTCACATATGTGAATAAAAAATATTTTCTTTAGTGAATTGATGGTCACCCAACACCTATAATATTTCACAAGACCCTGATTGGAAACCAACCAATCCATTCTATGATGGATGTAAAATCTTGTCATATCGGGGTCAAAGATATCACATATGATATGAAAAAACCTATATAAATTGGTAATTATCTTCCCTGATGTACACACTCTGTTCCTATACCAAATTTAGTATCAATTGTAATCATCCCAATGGAGAACTAAACATCAAGCTAAATTCTATCCGCAATATGTACAAATATGAAAGACTATGATGCAACTTTATAGAAATGTAAATACACTAACATAAATTATAATAGAAATTTATATCTCATTATAGAAGTCATTAAACTATTCTACTAAGGTATTAGCTGTAGAATATTAATTTGTCTTGAACTATGACCCAATGTTTTATAGTGACTTCCCTAAGGAGGTCCACTCTTCTGTCTAATTTTTCATAGTGTTTTTGTACCATGGGCATCAACACTACCTCATCTAGACTGGCCAATCACACTCCAGATCTAATCCTAAGGGGAAGAAGTTGTCCCCTCCCCTTAATGTTAAGTCATAGATGACACTCTTTCACTTTCTTGATGGATGAAAAATACTGAAAAAATATTCTATATAGACCATCATTATGCAATCTCTACACATAACATTGTATCTATTGTACCAACAAGTTATTTGTTCATACCACACAAACCTATGAAGAGAACAAAAATATTAACACACTTTCTTTGGCTAGTATTCCTCTCATGAGATTATATAATGAGTCTCTTTCTACCCCCTAACACATATCCACTTTGCTGATAAGTTGATACACCCTACTATGTTCCCGATGCATCCCTGTGGTTATGATCATTAATTAGTCCCAGATTTAATTTTATTTTTCATTTTAGTAAGTCAAATAGTGTTCACCTATGATCGAAAGTCATGACTAACACCATAAAAATATATATTATTTTTTAATAACTAATCACCTAATAGAATATGTTAAAAACCCTAGAGCATTACAAAATGTATAGAATAGTATGTGGATGAGAAGACTCTCAAATCTAGATGCATACAATCACTTTCTCAGTTATACCATTGTATCTTAGGATAAAAACAATCATAGAATGATATATTCAAATCCCTCCATGACATATCTCAACGATAACCTGTCCGAATATTTTCATCCCACCATCACATAGGGGCATCCCAAACCATATATGTAGAGAACTTCACATTCATCTCATGAGGTGTCTCAAGATAATATAAATTATTTATCAAGTCCACCATAAATTATTCTATAGAAATTGGTCCTCCATAATTATATAATAAGGGTGGATTCCACTACTAATAGTCATGCACCAGCTATACCCTAATTTGGGAAGGTTGCACTGCTCCATAAAAATTCATTACAAAATTTAGGTACTCATCTAAAATCTAAGCCTCAAATACTATATTAGGTATGATAAGAAGTTCCTAAAATGGAACCGCTTGAGGTTCGACTATTCTCCCATCACTCACAAATTATGGGGAATGATCATCAACACTCACCTAGATCACAACTGGTGGCTGTTGTGGTGTAAAATCTATTAATATTCTAAATGAATGCCTCATAAAATAATTTATATCAAAATTAAATCATATATAAAAACCATGTCTATACAAAATATTTTGGTTTCAAGTCACATACCTCTTCCTACACCTAATGCTATGTCTGTTTGAAATACAGGTCATAATAATTAATGAGATACTTTGTACTACCCAATAATTTGTTACTTCATGGTCAATTTAACTTCTAAATGTTAGGGGTTTCTATATACAAAGAAAAAATTGCATTATATAATGGAAAACTACCTTTAAATTGAAATTAGGATCCCAATTTAAGGGAAACCATTTAATTTATAATTTTATTTCATTTAAATTTATTTTCATTTTTATTGTAGAAATCATAAAATGTTTGAACTATATATACCCCCACATCAAATATAAAATGTCCCATACACCTTATAAATTGATGTGAACATTCAATGTAATTATAAAGACCCACATATATTGTCACTTCATGAAATTTTGTCACAATATTTTGGAAATTGAAAAAATGTTCAAATGTATTCCACAAGAAATTAAAATTTTAATATAAACTTGGTGTGGCATAATTTCTGGTATATAAATCCAAAAGTTCATAAGATGATTCATTATATAATACTTACATTCCACAACTATCCTAGAGTAAAAATATATTATCATAAGAAACGTAAAACATAAATTGAATCACCCACCAATGAAATCAATAAAACTATAGTAAGAAAAATATTGAACTACCTGTCCCATCCCAAGAAATTTTTCCTTTCACTGTATTTGGATAAACTATGAAATGTAATGTGCTCATAACTAAATCTAGAAACATTATAAAGTTCCTATATAATATTCCAAAATGATGATTCTATAGAAAATAAATTCCATATGATACAAATTTTTGATATCCTAACCATGGATCACTCAAAGACAACTTATCTTCCTTCACGACCTAGCCTCAAGCACACGTCCCTGAATTCCTGAGGACATCAACTATAAGAGTGTCCAAGGTGGAACAATGGGGAAGCTACATCCCCATCATCAGAGTTTATAATATTGGTATAATCTTATATGTCAATAGATTAATCATATCAAATAATTTAACAATATATGAATAATAATTCATCATATAAATAATTATGTAATCTCATCCTACATTGTTATAGAAAAATGATGTTCATGGAATGATAAATAAAGGAGAATAAACACATGGAAATAAGAATACATTAAATTAAATTTACCAAAAAAAAAATAAAATATGAAAAGAAACTATCCTCATAATATAGGAGGTTCCATAACCCAATCATGTACATCCCTTCTCCTATGAATCAATTAATAAATCACCAATAAGCTGGATCTTGCCCAAATTCATATATGTATCAGTGATCTCTTACCATGTACCCAACAAAAGCCTACATAGGGTGTAAGATATCACTCAATAGGCCTCCACAAAAGTATATATTTAAATTCTTGTCTATGAATACATTTTGAAAAAGTATGTAGATATAGCATGAGAAATATTTGTAACTCCACGAACCCGCACTTACGTGTTTGACACAAAACAAATTAATGTGATTTTTTTATAAAATAAAGTGATCAAATACATAACATTTATTACATAGTAGGAAAAATTCTCCTCAAGGTTTCGTAGAATAATATAAATGCATTAAAACATAAGAAACCAATAAAAATTAAAATAAAATAACAAAATACTTCTCATGTGCTTACTCCATATGAAAAACAAATGTATTTGAAATTTTTTTCAAAACCTGTAAAAATAATTTCAAATAAACGGTGAATATTTAATTTTTTTAGTAAGGGGAATAAAAGAGTTCCATTAAAAAATATATTTTTAAATTTTATTTTTAAAATATTATAATACATTGAAGTTAATTAAACATTAAATATATTTTAAAAATAGTCTATTATTTTTTTGAAAACATTTTTACAGCTCTTTAAATGAATCACTTGATAACACATGATACACAAAAGGCTTTCTAGGCCTACCCACGTTCCCAAGGGATGGGTTAATTTCCTACTTCCTATCATGTTTAATGTGTCGTAATACCAATTTTTATAAAATTATTTCTATCATTCCATACATATATACAAAAATATTATTATATTTTTTCATTAAGAGAATCTTCTTTTATTAAATACATATTTACTTATGTGTATATATAAATATATAAATATTAAATTTCATAGCTAATCACTTATGCACCATGATATAATCAGAACCTATGCAAACATGTCTTTTGAATGGTATTCTAATATTTAATATCCCTATATTAATTCTTTCATTTAAAACACATGGAATACATTTTATTTAAAATCATAATTGTTATCATTTAAATATCATAATTTAATAAAATATATTTTTTCAAAAATTTATTTTATGAATGAAACAGTTACATAATTTTATAATTTCATAAAAAAATAATATCAATTAGTAATTTAAAAATCCCATAAAATAATAGATAAATAATCATAGTGTTTTAGAAAAAATTATAATTGAAAAATTGTAATTTAAAAATTTTAAAATCATAGAGAAATTTATATACAAAATAATTTTATAAGAATGACATAAAATTTAAAATGAAATCAAGATTTTAATATGAACTTAAGGAATTTTAATTTTATACATAATAGATGGCCATGGCTATAGGCAGTAGTGATATTCAATAATTTCAATTTCTAGAACATGGCAACATGATTCATTTTCTATACCCACTTGTTTAGTATAAATCTTGTAGATATAGTAATGATTAGAATATATAACAATAACAACAATAATAACAATAAATACTAAAACAATAATATTCATATTATTTTTTCATAAAATATTAATTCCAAAATTGAAATAATATTTTCAATATAATTAATGAAATTATTCTCATCCAAGAATTAGAATACAAGTCATTATTCATAAAATTACATTTCTTAAAACATTAAATCATATCATTGGTTTATATAAACATAAAAAATCGTAAAAAATTATAGCATAAAAACAAAAATCATCTAGAATATAGAATTTTAAAATAAAATTTTAAAATATTTGTATATATATACATATATTATGTTTTATTAAATAAACGAAAAGAGAAGACACGAAGATAATTGACATTATTTTAGATAAAACATAATAATATACAAATCCCTTACAATAGAATTTCAAAAAACAATCCATAATAAAATAAAAATAAATTATATACATTGATAAAAAAAGATAAATAATGTGGCCCCATAGATGATTAAAAACTACATGTTGAGGGCCTTATAATGAAAAACACACAATATAAATCTTTCATAGAGTAGAAAATGGATTTAAAATTTCATTTGCGTATATGTGTGAGGGTTTAAAAGACAAAATTTTCTAATGTGTAGTGATGTAAAAAAATGAAAGTGAATAATCTAGGGGACTAGAGATAGATATAGACTCAAGAAACCAAAGATATATTAAGGTTTAAGTAGAAAAAATAATAAAATATACTCCATATATGTTTAATAAATTACAAAATAAAATTCATCCAAACTAAAAAACTATGATAGATTCAATCTTGCGATTGAAGTTCAATGTAGTGAATATTAATTCATACACTGTAACATATTAATAAGAAGAAAAAAAAACAACATATTGAATGATACAATTTAATACTACTACATAGATAAACCAATCAACATATATAGTCAAATAATTTCAGGATATATATTCAATGGGCAGAGATCAATGGAGACAACAAAATAAAAATTCAATGTTATAAGGAACCATACACCTAGAAAATAAATGAAACACCAAAAAAAACTGAAGACCATGAACAAATTTCCTACCTTTCTATAAATCAAAACCCTAATAGGGATAAAGGTCCTTTGGTGTCTCTCAAGACCTCCTTCACTGGCAGCCTACCCTTTCTCGGACTTCCTAACAAGAAATTGATTTTCCTTGGTGTCAAACACTCGACCAAACTCGAACCCTATATCTTTACTAGATCATTATATTTAATTTTCGATCTCTCGACGCCCTTAGATTCATCTTCTAAAAGGAAACCCCTTTTCTCGAGCTCGGTCCCAAGAGGATTTATTTATTTTTTTTTCTGAAAATGAACACATCAATTCTTGAATCTTATTTTTTATAATCTCATTTTCATTTTTAACATTTGTTTTCCATTTTTTTCAAAGATCTAATATTCATATTTTTTTTAGAAATATTATATATAGATATATATTGTCTAATTTTTTCAATAACTATGATTTAGACATTTTTTAAATTTCAATAATAATCATAATAATAATTATTATATGATCATAATTTATATATTTATAATATTAAGAATTATATTTTTTATAATTGTTTTTCAATTTTCACAATTTAAATTAAATATATTAATAATTTCAAACATTTTGTTTGAAAAATATTTCAATAAAATAGTTTTTCATAATATTTATATAATCATTACATTGTATTTATTTGAAAAATTAGTTCAAAAATAATATTATTAAAACAAATTTTTATAATATGTATTTCAATATAAATATTTAAAATAACTTTCTAATTATATAATTTTAATTTTTTTAAAAAAATAAAAAAAATATATTTCAAAAAAATAAAATCATGCTTAAAAAAGAAGTAATTATAATTTAAGTTAATACATAATCTTAATTAAATATTTATTATAATAATAATGTTATAAATATTTCAAAAAAAATTATATTATTTATACTAAAATCTAATTTTAAAATACTAAATATATAGTTTATGAAAATTCTAGATGTTACATTATTCCACTCAAAAATGAATTGTGCCCTCATAATTTTTTATCAGACTTGAAAATATTCAAAATTTCTTTCTTTAGAATAAAATAAAACAAAGACCTCTAAAATCCTATAATATATTATTTAGATGAAGACATATAATATACAAGATTATATATATTGTTTCTCTAATATCAATGGTAAGGACATGAACCCGTGGTTTTGAGTTAAAAAAAATATATACTATACAATTTTTCATTAATGAAACTGAATAAATATATATAGTTTATTATACACCAAAATAAGGAGTGAGATTTTAATATTCCCATTAAGGGGTCTTCCAAAGAAGCATTATAAAATTTACATTTGTAAAATATATTTATAATATAATATAATACTATGGGATTAATTATAATATGAAAATGGTATAAATATAACCATGTTATTTTTGATGAACATTAAGCATGATCTTGAAAAATGAACACATGAGGCCACGTGAAACCTGGAATCCTGTTTGGGACTACCCACTCTCTGAGGGGTAGTTTCACACTCCTCTCCCTATAATTTTTACCATTTACAATATCTGATTTTATTAAACTATAATTATCTTTACTTACGCATATATATAATTTTCACCGGTGTTTGTCTTTAATAAGATATTCTTGCATTAAATACATATTAGATTATTTATATATATAAATACATAAATTTTAATTTTCATTGAAAATCACATATGAGATTTGATAAAATCAAAACCCCTATCATATTGGCCTTTGCATGGTCTTTTAATAATTAACATCCAAGCATTCATAATTTAATTTCAATATCACGAAATAAATTATATTTAAAATGATAGGATTTATTATCTAAAATAGATCCTCGAATAATATAATAAATCATATTTTCATAATTGATTTTATTCATGAAAAATTGACATAAATTTATAATTTACTCACACATAATAATTTTAATTATTAATTTTCCAATAATAATGAGTAATATATAAATAATCATAATCTTCAATGTATTATTATAAAAGAAACATTTTATGTAAAAAAATTTAAACCCTATAGAAATCCTTAAAAATAATAATTTTAGAAGTGACCCTTATTATTAAAATTGAAATCCTGAATTTAATATGAATGCATGAAATGTCTATGTTATGCATAATGCATGTCCATGACTATATACAAATGAAAAATCATACATTTTCAATTCACATATCTTGATAATATGTTTAGTTTCAAATGAACACTCTTTAAAATAAAATTATACATTTAGTATTGATTAGAAGATATAATAATAAAATTTAAAATGATAATATTAATTTTGAATCAATGATTAATTGAATAATTGAAAAAATATTGTCCTCGGTATTAATAAAATTATTGTCATCTATAAATTTGAATAAAAATCTTTAATCATAATTTTTTATAAAAAAATTATAATATTGTTTGATATAATCATTAGCAGCCTTACAAATTAAATCATAAAGAAGAAAAACATAGAAAATTAATAATCTCAAAATAAATTTATGATATATATATATATTATGATTAATGAATTAAACCAAAATTCACAACATGAAGAGAATTTCCAGGTATTCTATAAAAAAACAAAATATACATCCCTTATATTATATTTCAAAATAATAAATTATATAAACATAAACAAAAATTATATAATTTAATAAAAATTAATTAATAAAATGATCCATTACATGATCCTAAGTATAATTTATGAAGGCATTTTGCAGCAAAACACACTCCATCACTCTCTCTTGGAATTGAGAATGGGTTGTAAATTATATTTCTTTATAAGAGTGAGGGTTTTATAAAAACATTTATCCATTTTGAAGTGATTTAATCAATATGAAAGTGGCTAAACTAATGGACCAGAGACATAGATAATCACATTATTGGCAAGATACATGATTGTTGAAATAGATAGAGTAACAAAAAAAGGCTAATTATATGTTCAATCAATCAAAAGACCCAATTAATTCAAAAAAAAAACATTTTATAATTCAATATTTCGGAAGAATATCATAGTATAGGTGTATAAAAAAATACATCCAAACACATCAATATATTTTTTTGAATAAAAAAATGCACAAAATGTTTATTGAAAAAATTTAGTAATACTAGTGGGACAAACCAATTGATATATGCAGACCAATAAAACCAGAATATAAATCAAATAGGAAAAGAATGTTGTATAAAACAACAAATAAATAAATAAAATCATATTTAAAGAGATTAAGACACCTATAAAATAAAATAAACACATACAAAAATAGATGTGAAGACAATGATTAGATTTACCACCTTCTAATAATGGAGACCGAGACCCTTCACCATCACTCGAAACCTCCTTCGCTGGCATCCTACCCTTGGTTAGGCTCAACTAGTATTAAATGATTCCACTTTATCATAGCCTCGAACTCTTGACCAGACACAAACCATAGATATTTTCTACATCCCACCATCTGGCGGTCGATCTCCCAGAGCATGACACATTTTCTCATGCTCGACCCCTATAAGCTCAATTTTCTTCCCAACAAATGAACCCCTAAATTATATATTCTTCTTTTTTAAAATTAATTTTCCTTTTTAAGTTCATATTATCAATTTTAGTGACCTAATATTTATGATTTTTTTATAAAAATGATATATATATGGTATTAAATTTTCAATAACTATGACTATAAATTTTTATAATGTAATTAATAATAATAACAAAAATATGATCACATTTAATATATTCAAAAGTTTAAATTTTATATTACTTTGTAAAATAGTTTTAATTGTCATAATTCAGATAAAATACAATATTAATTTAGTACCTTTTATATAAATAATTATTCAATTAAGAATTATTTTATATTATTTATATAATCATCACTTATAATTTATTAAAAATATATTTTCAAAAAGTTTTTTTTATTAAAAAATATTTTTATAACATGTTTTCCAATATAAATATTAATTAAACATTTATAAACCTAAAATATTATTTTTCTAAACAAAAATAATCAAATAAACATATTTAATAGAAATCTATGCCAAGAAAAGTAGTATTTATCATTTAATTTAATATCAAATTTAATTTAACAAATTATCATCATAATAATTTAGAATTTATTAACAATTTTGTTATATTATTATAAGGAAAATTGAATTAGAGATAAAAAATAATTGTTTTATTAACATTAAAGATGTTACATATTTGTTAACAATATATACTAAATACATTCCAATATATCATGATTCACTATGATGAAGCTAATAAATCATATATTATATCTATAAATCATGTAAAAAGACATCCATATCCTACAACATATAATAATGTGCTATCGATAGATGGGATATAAACCAAGGAGTAGAAATGTACAAGTAAAATGAGAAAGTAAAATTAAATAAGTAAAGGGGGTCTAAAGAGTAGTAGTGTATAAGGAATCTAATTATACTATGTGAAACATGTAGACATGAACCAATGAGTATAAAATTAAAAGAAATATTTGCTTGTTATGTATACTATTTAAAGTAGATATATGGTTTAAAACTGTCAAATGAATCCAGGTAATCCATCTAATACAACTAGATGTGATGAAATGAGTAGAAAGGTCTTACGAATCCTATCATGTCCATTAAAATTATTATAATAGATCTTAGGAGTATAAATGTCCAAGGAATCCATGTAATTTGGATCCTTGTAGAATAAATGTATAGGGAATTAAAATAAGGTAGGTATCTAGGTTCTCGAGTAGAAATGTCCAAGGTAACTTAATATGTCATTGGATCAAGGATAAATTTTTCTGGAGGGGTCATATAATTTTGGGTAAATAATGTAATTAGATCAACCAAGTAGAAATTCACATGGAATTAATGTAAGCTAATTAAACATTATCTATGGAGTGGAAATTTCCAGGGAACATTGGTTAGATAATTAAAAAAATAAATGGAGTATAAATGTCCAAGGCATCCTAGTCGGTTAATAATGTATACCATAAACCCTGATTTTTTCAAAATAATCAATTCCAACATTTCATATACAAATTCCATGGTGATATGAGGTACATAAAAACTTTAATAAGTATCATAATTACAATGTTCAATTATCAATTATTTTAGGAATGCCGAACACAATCCAAGGGTGGATTAATCATGGAAAATGGAATAACCCACCCCCAGTGAGGTATAGGTTGAGTTCAATTACCTCCAACCATAAATAACGACGTCACTGCATGTACTATACATTAATTTCCCATTTAACTCAATGTTCATTTAATTTAGGAAGCATTGCCTTGAAATTATAGCACGTGACACAATTAATAAAAGCTATAGAAAAATATACATTTATGGGATGCTATTGATTACATAACATAATACCATTAATGAACAATCATCTAGTACCAAACATTGATTCAAACTTGATCGGAAGAAAACAGAAGAACATATGAAAAACATGAAATTAGGTAACACGTTCCTACAATTAAATAACATTTTGGATAATAAGGAAAACTGAAAAAAGAGCCTTTAGTATGAAGAGAACAGTTGTGGATCTCTAAATAGATGAAAATCTGCCGATTCATATGATGGATAGTAAAATAGATAAAAATCCTATATCAATAGAACAAGGAAGCATAATTGTATGAAAAATGACAGGTCATTGGTGGAAAATAAAAATGGGAAATGGGGTTTAATCATTTAAATTAATTAGGGGAAAGGGTTATTTTCTCTTTTAAAAATTTGATGATTAGTTTTGCTATATTATTTATCAAATATTACACTATATATGTGAACATATCATCCTCGATACCCTCATCAAATAGTCATGGACCATAGTTATAACAATGTGATTTCCCTCTATTAAAAACTCTTAGTTACTAGAATAGGTGTCAAACCTATGTTTCATGGTTAGGGAAAACCATGAACCCACTGTTTTTCTCAGAAAAACTACACACTGTTTACTCTATTAATATGGAATAGGTTTTATGGTTTTTATTTATTCTGTTTCCAAAATATTATCTTCATCAAGTTGAACTTTGTTCTCCCAAAAAGTATTCAAAACACTATTTATTTCACTTACTCACTAGGAATTCACATTTGATCTAAACCATGGAATTTAACTAGAAAGAAAAAGGTTTAACTACTCATAAACAAGTTGGGTATTTAAATTCAAGTAGAAACCACATGGCCTCCACTAGAGTGATCCTTCAATTTATTATTGTAAATGAGTGTTGATTCACCACTATATTAATTTACTTTAATATAATGATGTCAATATGTTACCTAATCTCACATTTAATAAAATATTTTAAATTTATTTTTCAAATTACGTCATATCCTACTAGTGTTAGGATAATGAACTTAAAATCGGTGAAGAATTTTTTTTCCATCAGTGAAAATATTACATTGGTCAACCAAATTAACAATTCCCTCACATCATTTTTCAATTTCTATAAGAAAAATTGTTCCAGAAACATCACTCAGAAGTCCTTCCTTTCCATGCACTACAAATTATCATCTCGATCATGTGTATCCCACCAACATGTTTCTTCAAATTTTGGAATATAGTAATCCAACATGAATCTCTTCTTGATATGAGTCCCTTAATAGTCAAGAATTTTCATCATAGACCAGATCCTAAACTTATTTTCCCCGAGTACACCCTCTTTAATGATGGATGAATGGTGATCCAAAAACAAAGGTAGAATCAAATAAGAAATATTAATTATATACCAAATTTTATTTCACTCCATGACCTACATAAAAGAGATAATTTCACTTAGAAATGTTCTCTTTTTTTCCTTCACTTAGAACAATCAGGTCCACTTATCCCACTGTTGAAGGTAAATTTTGAACAATGTCCTCCCACCATCCTCTAAAAGTAGTAATAATGGATGAATATATCTATAATAAAAGAACACATATTTAGACACATATAACATAATTAAAAAAATTACATAAGATGGATTAATTCAATGTTATAACATGTCACCCCTTATACAACAACCCACAGTAAGAGCTAATGTACTATAATAACACTCAACTATTCCTAACCTGGGTCATGTCTAACACAGGATATAAAACTGTTTATTATATATAGTTCTCCTAATATAAACAATTTTTTTACATTTAAAATTACCACATTTAACATCCTTCTAACCATTATACAAACATTATTACAAACCATTTAATAAAAAATAGACAAATAATGAAAAAATCATTCTCCAAAACCCACTCATAAGTTTATTTTCTATGAATGCCTAATATAATGAATATAACATAATATTATCAGTTCATAGAATGACTCATCATTAGGAAACACTCATTAGGTACATTTAAATGAGTAGAAATATAATAAAACAAAAACTTTAAACAACCTATGCATCAACCAATGTGATATAACATCAAGATGTAACATTAAAAATAAATAAGAATAATCCTACCATGATAACAAGGGTTCCCCCCATGTGGTTTTTGTACTCCCATTCATGATCTAATAACAAAGGTATGACTCAAACTCATCCATTTTCTATCATTCCAAAATACTGAGAAAAAAATAAAAGAAAACTTGTATGATACCACATTTTAGCATTGAGAACTTGATGAAACATACTTATTCCAAGAGTTCATTCACTGCATGATCTCATGTGTGCCTTCTTATATAGAATAGGATTTTAACAAACATATGTGGTCTAGTATGTCACGTAGAGAGACTATATCTACTTTTTTAGATAAATTAAATAGTATAAAAGATAAAAAACTAGAAAAAACCATATTTATAATCATTAAAAAATAAATTATAAGATCACATGTTATCCCAAAACACGTGAAAAAAATTACAAACCAATGTAGTAAACATTTACTCAAATATTTGTGCCATGAGTCTAATAAAACCCAAAAATAAATACAAACCAACACTTCTAGGTAGGTCCTGATATATTTTCTAGTTACCTCCTCCATTATGTATCCTAAATCCCAACTTATACATATAACATAGTGATCCCGACCTTTTAATGAAATGAAAAAATATTTTCTATTAGAGTTCCAGTCAACAACTCAAGTAGGATGTGAGTTTAACTTAGTATGACCACATCAACGGTGTAAAAAGAAATTTCAAATCGATAATAGTGTATGTAGTTTTGAGAATTATAATAACTATAAATATGAAAGTATTTTTTTTCAATTATTATTCTTTAATTACCCACATTTTCTATCATGATCAACAAGACACCTCAGCCAATAATAACTTCTTCTTCCCATGAAATATTTTTAACCATTAACCATATGGATGTTAAATTTTCAACATTTGAGGTATTTAATTAATAAAAATAATTTCAATTTTATTTCATTTACATAGAGTGTTAGTCCAATACTAATATATTATTTTTTTAGTGCATGATTCTATCCCCAAAATCACTTATACTTTGATCATCTATCCATTATTAATGTAACATGTATGGATCATGGTCCTAGAGCCTCTATTTGTCACCCAATCGGTACATGGAGCATCAATCCATCACCCAAAATTCATTGATCACATTTTAATACAAATTTAGTCCCTTTGGAATTTGAAAATACCCAATAGGTACTCATAGAAACAGTCCATAACACACAACTCATATATCAAGGCTCGTCATCTGTGGTCATCTTCTATGTATTTCACAACTTGGTGCACAATTTTATTTTTAAAAAACCAATGTTAATTACTTATATCACATGAAAAAAGATGATAAATTTTCCCCAATAATACATTTATCATCAATTATTACATAACTAATTAACCCATCAATGTTAAGAAGAACATCCCTTCAAATCACTTTATAAATAATGAAACCCAGAATTAGTTCAATTCCATACACCTATTTTTCCTTCTCAAAATTTCGTAATTATCTTTTAAAAAATATTTGTCTCACCCTATGGGTTTGCATCAGGCCGATGATATAATCTCCCAGGGGTCCAATGGGATTCATGAAGTGTCTCATAATTTCAGGAAAATCAATCAATATTTGTAATCTATAAGATATCTTATAACATGGAAATGAAAATAAAATACCACACATGATCAATATCAAACATTTAGAATTTATCTAATATACCACCGTCCATAGGATCATTGATGATAATTTACCCATCTATAGCCATTAATTTGATGTAAATAAATTTAAATCGCTATGGTGAATGAGAACTAGTATCAATACCGTGTATTTAGATCTAATAAAACAAGACTTATTGAATTTACATCCTAAAACATGTATGAAGATATCAAACACAAAATATGAGATGACTAACTTACACCATATCAAATATTTGAAAATAAAGGGGATTGAGTATACTAGTAATCCCATTTGGTGAATCCAAGTGTAGTGGAAAATGTATTAGAATGAGATGAGGTGATTTGTGATTTAAAATGGTGGTTTAGAAAATTATAATTAAAATTTTGGATCATTTATAAACTATTTATAACATTTTATGATTGGCCTAAATAGATAGAAAAATAGTTCACTGATACTATATACCCCTACTATATGGCCTCTTGTTTTCTCCAAGGTGGGCACACGAGTTGTCCATCGATGTTCTATCCATGGAAACACCCTATGTTTAAGGGTGCATGATTTGGGGGTGGGGGTGGTGAATGTAATTTTTGGTAAAAACATGAGACCAATTTGAGAGGATCAAAATAGGTCTCATAGTTTCCAACTGAAAATTTCGGTATTTTACTTAACTTTGAAATAACCATGCATTGTCTCAAGACCTTAAATAAGTATCCAAATTCACCCAAAATGTCCCTGATGTTGGACCTAACCAATGTATAAAAAAAGTTAACAAAATACATGAAAATGTGAATAGACATATTAAGAAAGAATTTCATCTTACATGTGATATTATTATCATTTTTTAATGATATAATATTACATACCACTTATTAAAAATTATTTTTTAAAATTGGAAATGTTACGCATGCATATGCATGGCCTAAACGTTTCATGATCATTATATACTTCATTCCTCAAGAACATCATTATTGATTATTTATAAATGAGTAGAAAATTTATAAATATGTTAATTATGTCATACTTATTATTCTTGAGATTAAGTATATACATCTTATATTCATGAACAAGAATAACATAAAAAACATGAATAATAAAAAATGAAACAAACAATTAAAAAAAGGAAAATAATGAAATATTAATAATGAACAGGTGATAAAATTTTATAATAGTATCATATATGATATTATAAAAATTTTATATGGTTATATAATAAAGTATTAAAATGCATAAAAACATTTTATATTAGGGTAAATAATGTTCAACTAGAATAGAGGCTGATGTGAGGGACTTAATCTTTATTTCACTTTGTTAAGGCATATTTTAATTTTATACACATAATTTAATTTATATTGCAGCTATAACACCCATTGAAATGTAACATCATTATTCCTTAATAATTCATTGTATTTTATGTTTTAATATGATATATTTTATCCAAAGGTGTTTGAAATATTAGTTACTAATTTGTAAATAATTTCATCAGTAAATTTATTTTAATTGGGTAATAGTACATCTTCTATTGTAATTTTATATTCTAAGATTATGTTTGAAATTATATTTTATTATGTTATGGTTTATTCACACTTTTTCATGTGGACTTATATTTTATAATTAATCAATTATTTCATTAATTATCACTTAATATTATGATCTTTTAATTTTTTATTCCACAATATCATTATAGTTGGGATTATTTATACATGAATTTCCTTTAATAGAATGTATTTAATGATAATTTAATAAACCAATTAATTTTATTATCCATTGAATTTCCATGAATATTTTAATTAAATTTCCCATCATATAACTGTTTTCAACTTAATACTATTGATAAACTATTTTAAAGAAAATATCACTTCATTTCCCTCTTTGGTAGGAAACCTATTTTCCTCTAAAACAATGTTTTCTATTTTTTTCAAAAAAAAATTCATTCCTTTAAAAAATTATTTTATAGATTTATTTTACACAATTTTACTTTTTTAAAAATAATATTAATTTACTTTTAAAAATAATTTATGATTATCTTTTACCAAAAAATGAAAAAAAATCATTGTTTTAACATACACATCATGTTTGTAATTTCATATTTCCAACTATTAGTTTAAATTTTTTTTCAATATGAAAAGGATATTTTCATCATGAATATTTTTAAATATATTTCAATTTAATTTATATTCTTCAATAAAAAAACCCTATACTTTACATTAACTCATTTGGGGATTTATTTTATTGCTAACATCAGTATTTTTAATCTATATGATTTAAAATTATTTTTAAAAATGTTATTATTGACATTACATTGAATCATTTTTATAGTATTGATAATTTCAATTCATTATTCACTTTATTTTGATCACTGTTTAATAAATTTACCATAATATGAATATTATTTAATTGAATGTCTTCATATATAAAAACATATATAATTTCAACTTATTGTTCTCTACATTGAATGATATTTGTTTATCTGGTGAAATATTTAACAATCTATATGTTTTAATAAATTTTGATTTTTGATGTTATGAAACATTGTTCATTAATTAAATTGATTATTTGATTTATGAATAATTCCTTGGAGAAGCAGTGACTGCTGGGTCCTGGAATTATAAAACCCATCTATTGACTATGTGGTATCGTGGGACAAATCTATTTGATAAATTAAATGCATTTCCAAAAGTATTTTTAAATTTATTATGAAATGTGTTGATAATAGAGGGATCATGATGAATGATTTCATGAAATTAAATAAATAATCAATTCTGTTATTAAGAATTAAATTATTTTTATTATCCCTGAGATTTTGAAAATAATATTATCTCAGATTTCATTCTATTCTGTGATTAAACATAATGTTGATTATGTGTTCAGTTATTCAATATTCCATATTGATCGTTACATATCATGTCATGATATTCATGATATTTAAATGTTTTTTGTGACCAATTGGTTAACATTATATTTTGTTAATTGTTATTTATTTATAAAATAACCTATTTTAAATATACCTTACTAGGTATTTGTTCTAACACATAATTTTTTATCTTTTTCGAAGTATATGAGGAAGAAATCCATAAATATATTTGTAAAGAATCATTTCATTTTCTTTTGTTACATATTATTTTTTATGTTTCATTTAACAATATCATATAATAATAAAGTATGTATCTAGTTTACCATGACTAAAAAATTCAGTCCTTAAGGATGTGAATACTTGTATCAAAACCCAATGAATTAAGACAAAACCATCCCCAAGGATACTGGGGGTGGTGTGATTGTAGATTTTATCAAAGTATGTTTAGTAGAAACATTTGAAACTATATTTGGGAAAAAATATATTATTGAATATGATCCTATGAATAAATTTTATTTATAGAATATAAGAAAATGATAAATTTTTTCTAAAGAATAGATTTTATAGTTTTTCCTAACAATATATCCATTTCTGGAATTTATAAGTGTGTGTTGATCTTTAATAGATATACCTAGAGGTAATAACTCTGAAAAGAAAACATTGGACTTGGCCGTATCACCCCCTTGTGTATTACATCCTGAGTTACTATTCACTAGGATTTAATCTCACAGATAATTTTATTTTGATAATTTCGATATAAATTATAAACAAATATGAAGGATTTGAAAATTATTATATCCCTAAAGAAACAATTTTTTTTTATTCTGAGATTACCTGGGTATAATTTTTTGAAATGTTATTCTCTATTTAACTAGATTAATTATTATAAATTATTTTTGATAATTATCCTATATAATATATATTTTTACATCATTTAGAAATGTATCCAAGGAAGAATGGTAACTCTATCAATGCATATAATCCTATAACTGTGAATACTCATTTGATTTTTAGGATTAATGGAATATTTAAAAGTAACTAGTCCAAAAAATATTATCAATACATTAGGGTGTAATATCTTGTGCTAAAAATAAAATAGAAATTATTTTATAAGTATTATTGTTGTGAAGATAAATAATATAAGAAGAGGATGATTGTGAAAGAGACTGATTAGGGGAATAAGGGAAAGAATGATTTTACAAAATGTAATAATTGTCGAAAAGAACCACATAGTACATGATTAAAAGGAATGAGATTTTACTAAATGGTTGATGATAAAGATACCAATCACATTATTTAAAGGGAACATTTAAGGATTCCAATTTCTTTTGATTCAATTGTACGAATATTGGGGGAACTATGCATTGAAATTCCATAGGAGTCAAAGTAATATACCTCAAAACCTGATAATGAATCATGTTAAATCATATGATTTTATCATAGATGAAATGGAATTACAACTATGATTGTGTTTTGATTAAATAATTATAATAAATTTAGTAAATTATCGATGATATATTAGTTATATAACTATGAAATGTATATGTATTTTACAGTAGTAACTTTTCATTACGGTTTTGAATGTGTATTTTGAATATTACCAACGACTAGGAAAAATTATTCAATGAAAATATGAACATATTATAAAACACAAGATTAAGGGAATTATAACCCTTAATATTCCCATTATGTTGATATAATGATGTCGGGATAATGATATGATTGATATCGATAATGTAAATTAGCTATTGCTGATGACAATGGAATAGATTAATAATTTATTAATAATGTGGTTTGTTCTGTAATTGATGTAGTTAATAGAATTTTTATATTTAAGGAATATATCTAATATTTTATGTATTATTTATGGAATAATGAAACATGTATAATTTCAATTTTATTTTATGTTTACTCAAGTTATTACTCATTTTCAGGATAAGACATGATGAAGTTATTTACATTTTTTGTATGTGATGATTACTATCCACTTCAAGATATTTGGAATACTAATATTAGGTTCATTTTGGAAATATAGTGACATTAATTTTAATGTTTTGGATATTAATAATTTTTATGGATTATATATTAAAAAATATTATGATGAAATTTGTGTCTGGTTTTAGAGATTAATAAACTAATTCCCCATATGATGATTTATAGAAATTGAATATCCATTTGAAACCATTTTTTTATAATACTAACTCGGGATAAAATGAATTAATTATCCTTATATTATAGATATTATCTTAAAAAAATATATTTTAGTGATTTAATAAGGAAAATTTATTTTTGGTTATTAATTTCATCGTGTAATGATAAACCTGAAATTGATTAAAACTCTACCAGATGTTGAAATTGTGTTTCTAAAATAGGATCATATCAAGTAATTATATTTCTATATAAGCACATATAGTTAAATGATTCATGAAATTTATTATAAAGATCATGAAACAATATTTTTATTATGTTACATTCATATATAATGAATGAAATGGTCCCCCAAATCACCACAAATCTATAGTTTTGTGATTATCAAATTTTTCTATATCACCAAATTTATTACGATTAATGACGTATACAACGCTCTATTAATCCCAAGGCATTAGTATTTTCTTAAATGTACAAGATTTATTTTTTGAACAATGTTCTCTTATGTGGAAACCTAAAAATGAGTTATTGTGGATTCCATTTAAGCCTAATCAATATCATATTTGGAAGATGTTTTATAAACCCTTCTCATGATGTGGTATTTAATGAAATTTAAATAAAAATGTGAATCAATTAATTTCCAAGATCAATATGAAATTTTAAAGAAAATATTTATTTAAAGTGTATAGAGTGTAACACCACAAAATTTAAAAATATGATTATTTTTAATAGGGTATGTGGAATGAAACAAGGAGACTAAACATCCCAAAAGTATATTTATTTAAATTTAATATTTTCAATATGTTGTGGAATACACAACCTCATGTATAAATAATCCAAAATATATAATTCCATTATGAAGTAGACATTAGTTTGGAGGGTATAAATAGTTCTATATAAATTAAAAAAAATTATTGTTGAAACATGTAAAAAAATTCAAAGTTTATCAATTAATTTAAAATAAAATAAGAATCCTTTAAAAAAAATTATTTTTTAAAGAAATATTTATATCTTATTAAAGAAACATGAGTCGCACTCTATGAATATAAATAAAAATTGTTTTTTTCACCACTTATGAAATATTTTTTACATAAAAGCCTTTATTTTTCAATCAATTAGTAGAAATTATCATTTAGTGAATTTTTTTGTAATTTTTTTAAATGATATGTTTTTAGTAAATAGTTAAAAATACTAGTATTTATTTGGAATATTAATTTCTATGAAAGCAATAAAAATTGAAAAATATATTTTTATATGTTTTGAAATGAAAAGTTAGTTGAATAATATATTTAGTAATAAAATTTCAAACATTTGAAAAAATTTAATATTAAATTTTGTTGGCAAAATATTTTAAACATTTGAGTATATTCTCTAAAAAAACAACTCTCTCATCATGTTTGTTTGATTATATTTGAATTAATATTTATTAGTTATGATAATAACATTTTGATAAATTTACTCCATATTTGGTATAATAATATTTTATATTATTTCATTGGGACTAATTAAACTTTTTTCCAAAAATAATGTAGAAAAATAGTAAATATTATTTTCCACAAATAAGTTAATAATGTGTTTTACACTGGTTAAACTAAAAGGATATTGGAAAATTTTAATAGAAACATGTATAAAATGTACATTCATGCCATATTTAGACCATATCATCATTCAAGATCTATACTAATTCATTCTGGACTCTTTTTCCCAAGAAACATGTGGATAATAATTTTTATAATAAAAAATTACAAGTTTTCCACTCACTTCACATATAAAAGTGCACCCTTATCCCATATTATTCACACAATAAATGCATTTTTGAGGCCATAAATAGTAAAATAACCTCCAAAATTATATCCCCTCATCATATAATCCTTTTATTGGTCATAAGTTTCTTTTAGTAATAGTTTACTTATAATCTTACTGTGTTGGTCAAAGAAAAGGTAAAATTTCTAACTATGCATTTAGTTTTATTTCATCCTCAATCTCCATAAGATATTATTAATTTATTGTTATATAATAACACCAGTATGCTACATATAATGAGAATTTAATATTTTATGTACGTTATCAATCTTCTTACCCTCTCCCTTGAAATAGTAAACTATAATGTTTTCATTCGTACGAATGAATACAGCCTCACGGACCAATGTGACATGTTTTCAATAAAAAGACTATTGGTTTGGTATAATGAAGTATTAAAATTATATAAAAGATACATAAAAAGTAAATATATTTATAGAGTCATTATATCATTTATATATTTTTAATGTTTCAATTTTTAGAGGATACAATAACATCACTCTTGTTTACGATGGGCGACCATCTTGTGATGCGATGTGTTTCTCATTCCAAAAAAAACTTCTTATAGAATATAATAAGGATATATATACAGAATATATGTGATAAAAATTAAATAATTATTATATTAATTAAATATTTATCATTAATAAGTGATAATATATAATTTTGATTCTTAACAATTCGTTGACTAAAATATGATCAAGTCGTTTGTGTAAATGTGGACAACCTTCTTCACAAAGTGATGTAACACTATTTTCAAAACCATACCATATGGATGATATAAAAAATAATCTATCAATATATTATAAGATATTATTAATATTATGATCATTCTGAAGGATAATATGTTACTTACCACATCTGTATAATGATCATTGAAAAATTAAAACGTTACTCATGTATACGCACAACATTCAGTCTCCATGATCATAACATACTCAATATCTAAATAAATCTTTCATTATTAGTATTCAATGTATAATTGATTTCAAATTATAATAATTCTTTAAATATTATTATTCTTTACATGATAAATATATATCATATACACAATAACAAGAACATTCATGAAAAAAATCATGAAAATCAAGGTACTAAACACCCAAAACAATTAAAATAATAAAATATTGATAATAAACTAGTGAAAATATGTAACTATAGGATCCAATTTGGTATTATAAACATGAATATGGTTCTTTTTTTTTATAAATTCAACCTGATTGAAACCACTATACACAAAGTTAAATAATGTTCATCCAAAATGAAGTGTGAGGTAACCAGCATTGTCCCAATTTCCACTAATTGAAGAATAATGTTATGTAATGAATCAAAAATATTTTATATTTTTTTATATTAAACACCTTTGAAGTGTGATATCATGATTCCTTAATAATTCATGTTATATTAATTATTTGAAAACCCTCTTATCATTTTATGTAAAAACCACCATTAATTAGGTCACTTTATTTTTAAAAAACATATTCTATAGTCATTTGACTTTTTTAATTACTATTTCATTTGCAAGATAATAAATTTATATATATATTATCAAAAAAAAATTTATAAATAAATCTCTATAATGATTAAATTTTTATCTGAAACAGATTCATGATTTTATAAGGAACCATATTTTTTAGCATATTATTTTTATAATTTTATTTTTTTAATATTTAATAATATTCAAGATATATATATCATGATATAAATAGACCTATTTTTTTGAAAATAATTTTTTAAAATTTAATTATAAAAAATGGAAGTTTGAATATTCTATTTAAGTGGAAGAAAAGTTGTCTAATAATCTTAAAATAGGTCAAGAATTATTTATTTTATAGAATTAAAAATAGTTATTATTTATTTGATATATATATCAAGTAACATAATAAAGATGATAGTTTCTATGTTATAAATAAAAGAAACATTTTTAAATATAATTATACTACATGAAAAAATGCTAATTTGGTGCCTAAAAAATGGCCTAATTTCAACAATTTATCTATTGCTTTTTAAAATTTTTGTTTAATTTATTTAAATTTTTTGATCATATCTCATAACATAATTATCGGGTTGAATAATTAATTTATTAATTTTAAATATAATGAAGTTATTTTAATTTAATTCTACGTGACCAAAAACCAATTATAAAATTTAGAAGATTTAAAAAGTCACTGACGATATTGTATCATGCTTTACGTGAAATAATGAGTCATTCTTCTTTATCTCCAAAATCCAGATTCTCTTATACTTATGTGGCTACATAATAAAAATCTCCTCCAATATTCAGAACACTATCTTTAAATTACAGTGATCTTTTTATTCTTGGTGGAATGATCTCCACATTTTATAACAATCTTTAGCAATCATGCACTATAACTCCTTTTGATGTGTCATGTGCATCATCTCCTTTAAATCCAATATTAGATCTCATTTAAAATGCATTAGTATATATCTTTTAAAATAGAATAGTATATCACCTTTTTATCCAATGATAGATGTTGACCTCACCTGTTTTGATAATCCCAATCTTGTATTCATATGTTTTAACAATCCCAATTCTTTTTTCATATATTATGATATTCACAATTACTGTTGATCTACACATTAATACTTTCAAATTGATTATTAAGTTAATAATAATGTTAAAATAATTTCTGATATATGTTAATCTCGCTTATCCATATTTATATATGTTTTGAAATGATTCTAAGTGAATTAGATGTGTTTTGCATAAGACCGTCAAGTGTAATTATCACTGACCAGAAGAGAGCTACCGATAGCCAGAGATACCGATAGGCAGAGCTACCGATAGCCAGAGCTACCGATAGCCAGAGCTACCGATAGCCAGAGCTACCGATATCCAGAGCTACGGATAGCCAGAGCTACCGATAGCCAGAGCTACCGATAGCCAGATCTACCGATAGCCAAAGCTACCGATAGCCAGAGCTACCGATAGCCAGAGCTACCGATAGCCAGAGCTACCGATGCACAGAGCTACCGATGCACAGAGCTACCGATGGATATCGAGCTACTGATAAGAGCTACCGATAAGAGTCACTGATAAGAGTTTGAAGAGCTACCGATGGAAGATCCTACACCGAGTCAACCGTACACGTCTACAAACAAACGGCTACCTATAATGAACTATGGAGTCAAATCCTATATCCTCGACACAATTTGTTTATTATACTAACGGTTAAATTTGTTACTTTTGATGCATTTAATGTTATTAAATGATTTATGTTGCCATTTTAGGAAACCGTACAAAGTACGATCGAAAATCGTAATCACTCCTTCTTCTCAGAAAAACAAAAAAAGGGGCATAAAAAGACATCGTGTATGTATCAGTAAAAAAAGAGAAGTGAGACAAGAGACTTGAAGAGACCGAGCACACAGAACACACTTGTGATCAAGCTCAAAACGTGCCAAGAACAACTGGAGAACTTGCACTCACAAGACTACCACTACCAGACTCCAGAACACAGAGCAGACATCGAGCAATCTATGCTAAAGAAAAACTACACAGAACACTTCATTTTTTGAGCCGATAACCCAGATGAACCTGGAAGCACTGAAAGAAGAAACGATACTCTGTTTTTCAGTCAAATAACAGAGAAGACTCAGAACCATTTCTGATCAAATCTAAAGGAGTCCAGAGTTGCACTGCAATCACCAGAGCCATTCTAAACTCTATATCTTGCTCTAAGTGATTTAATATTTGCATTACGAGCAGTGTGTGTAGCCTGTTAATTATTACACACACACACACTGTCTCCTGAACCTTAACTGGAGGATTTGTAAATCCTCACTCACAATCTTTACATCCTTTATTTCCCACTGTGGATAGTGGTAGAGGTCGAGTGTGACCTGGACATCTTTAAGCTGTTTTTTGTTATCCCACGTATAACTGTGGTAGAGCTCTCTTGACCTGAACAGTGTGATCACTGTTGTTAACCTAGATCTAGGGTGTGGATCACTTTATATAAATTTTGAGAGGACTAAGTCTCGGCTTGATACTGAACCTCTTGGTTAACTCTTGTGTTTTTAGTTACAACCTATGTCCATACTATATACATTTATTCCATATTCCGCTGCTATTACTTTGAAATATAATTTATTTTCAAAGCTACTTTGATAGTTAAACTCGCAAGTGTTTATATTTATTATAAACCAGTCAGTTAGTTTCAAAAGTTAATCTAATCATCAGATTTAGTTAACTGAGAATTAATCAATCTTTGAGAAACTAATTGAACCTTTATAATCTGTATAAATTTGCTACAGTTTAATTTTTTTTCAAATTGGGGGATTTTAATAGAAATTGTTTTTAGCAGAAATCTTAATTGGAACTCAATCCACCCCCCTATTGAGTGTCCACTCCGACCAACATTTGGTATCAGAGGTTTTTTGTTTTGCAAAACTTTTTATTTACTCTCTGATTTTGAACTGTGATTTTAGTTGTATTTTGAAGTTCTTAAAATTTCTGTTATTTCTAAATTTTTATCTCTTTCAATTTTGTTTATAATGGATAATAGACCTGAGGGTGCTGCTACTAACCGACAACCTTTCTTTAATGGAAATAACTATGCTCAGTGGAAACTTAAAATGAAAATTCATCTTGAAAGCATGAGTTATGATATTTGGACTGCAATTGAATCTGAATACAAAATTCCCACTACTGATAGATCCAATTGGGATGAACATACATAGACTGCTTACAATAATAATTGTAAAGCTATGAATGCTCTATACTGTGCTCTTGGAGATGAAGAATTCAACAGAATTTCTACATCCAAAACTGCTTTTGAAATTTGGGATACCTTGGCTGTTTCTCATGAAGGAACAAATAATGTTAAAGAAATGAGATTGAACACTTATACTATTAAGTATGATAATTTTAAAATGATGTCTGATGAACCTATTTCTGACATGTATCTCAGGTTTAATGAGATAGCCAATACGATGAATTCCCTCGGAAAAGCTGTTCCACCAAAGGAACAAATTATGAGAATCTTGAGATGTCTACCAGATCGATGGAGAGGCACATCTGTCTCAATCAGAGAATCATGTGTCATTTCTACTCTACCTGTCAAAGAACTTATTGGAAAATTGATGATGTATGAAGAAGAGCTCAAGGTAAACAAAGAGGAAGATGATGAACCGGAATGAAAATGTGTAGCTTTCAAGTCTACTGCTTTGAAGAGTAAGGAGAAGGAAAAAATACAAATGGAGGATGAGAGTTCAACAAGTGAAAACTCAGAGTATGAAAGTGACGCAGAAATGGCTCAGATATCCAGGAGATTCAAGAAGTTTTATAGGAAAAATAAATTATTTAGGAAAACAAATTACAAAGGAAAGTATGATCAATAAGGCAAATGGAAAAAGGATTGGAAGAAAGCTGACAGGACTGATGAAGTTGTCTGCTACGAATGCAAGCGAAAAGGACATATCAAAGTAGATGGTCCAAAGTTAAAATTCAAAAATAAATATGATTACAAAGACAATAAGTACAAGAAATCCATGAAGGCTACCTGGAGTGCTTCAGAAGACAGTACTAGTGAAGCCGAATCCTCGGACTCTAAAAGGAATTGAGCCAACATGTGTTTCATGACAAATACTTCTGAGGTAACATCTGACACTCCTGTTTTAAATTCATATTATTCTAAAGATGATTCTGATTCGGAAAACATGTCAAAATCTAAACTATTTGAGTACTGTGATATGTTAGAAGAAACCTGTAATGATCTTAAAGACAAATACAAAGGTTTAAAGAAACAATATGCTTTAAGTGTTCAGCATAAATCAAATATTGATGTAGAAAAGGAAAAGAATGATCAACTAATAAAGGAAAATACAGAACTGAAACTGTCAAATGAGAAACTCAAAAAGGACTTAGAAAAACTCACAAATGGGAAGGATGCTTTAACTCAAATGCTAGGAAAGCAAGTTGCACCTAGATATGATACTAGTTTATGATACCAACCTGGACAGAGACAGTTCACTAGAACCCGATTTATTCCTAAGTCTGAAAAAATTATTGCTAGTTCCAGTTTTGAGAATTTCATATGCTTCAATAGGATATTCATATGGTTATAGACCAAATAAAGATTATCTTTCAAAATCTGTTACTTCTGTTAATTGTATAAAAATAATAAAACAAATTTGGGTACCTAAAGCCCTGATTGCAAACCTATCTGGACCCAAGAAAATCTGGGTACCAAAGTCATTTCCTGTTTAAATCTGTTTTATCGGAGACCTGCTTGAAGAGATTTCACAAGAAGATATGGTATTTAGACAGTGGGTGCTCAAGACACATGACTGGAGATTATTCTTGCTTCAAGAGCTTAATAAAGGTTGATGGAGGTCATGTCACCTTTGGTGACAACTCTAAAGGAAAAATCATCGGCCTAGGCCAGATTTGTAACACTGACTCAGTATTAATTTCTAAAGTTTTATTCGTTGATGGACTTAAATATAACTTGCTTAGTATATCTCAATTATGTGACGATGGTTTCAATGTAAAGTTTGAAAATGATTCCTGTGATGTTTTTAACTCCAAAAATGCTTTAGTATTTTCTTCTCTAAGGAATGAAAATGTTTATGTTGTTGATTTAAATTCTTTAGCCAAACAAAATATTTCTTGTTTGAATGCTTTTCATAAATAATCTTGGCTATGGCACAGAAGATTAGGACACTGCAACATTCACCCACTTAGAAAAGTGGCTAGGAAAAACTTAGTTAGAGACTTACCTAAATTAGAATTCCCAAATGGAAAAGTGTGTAATCCCTGTCAAAAGGGAAAACAACACAAAGTTTCTTTTAAATCAAAGAAAGAAGTCTCAACTTCTCAACCACTTGAGTTGGTTCACATGGATTTGTTTGGACCATCAAGAGTTTCTAGTTTAAATGGGAAGCAATATGTCTATGTTCTAGTAGATGACTTCTCTAGATATACTTGGGTATATTTATTAGCTCACAAAAGTGAAGCTTATTCTTCCTTTGTTAAATACTCCAAGTCTGCAGAAAATATTAGTGGACTGAAAATTAAGACCCTGAGAAGTGATCATGGCCGTGAGTTTGAAAATCAAGAATTTGAATCTTATTGCTTACACAATGGCTACACTCATAACTTTTCAGCTCCTAGGACACCTTAGCAGAATGGTGTAGTAGAAAGGAGAAACCGAACCCTTCAAGAAATAGCTAGAACCATGCTCAATGAATATGAACTGCCTATTTACTTTTGGGATGAAGTTGTAAATACAGCTTGTTATGTTATCAATAGAGTCTTGATCAGACCTGTTCTTAAGAAAACCCCATATGAGTTATGGAACAATAGGAAGCCTAAGGTTAATTACTTCAGAGTTTTTGGTTGCAAAGTCTTTATTCTTAACACAAAGGATAATCTGGACATGTTTGCTTCTAAAAGTGATGAAGGAATTTTTTTGGGTTACTCTACTTCAAGTAAAGCTTATAGAGTGTTTAATAAGAAATCCAAATGTGTGGAAGAATCTGTTCACATCAAATTCAATGAAACCGATCTACGTGAGCCTAAAACCTCTCTTGAGAATCTTGAAGAAGATTTGTCTGTTCTGGACCTTAATGATAAATCCAAAGAACCTGTTATAAAAAATTCAAGTTCTGGACTTTTTCCAGAATCTGTTTCGGTTGAACCCGAACCTACTGATGCACCTGAATTGTCTTGTCCTACCTTTACTAGATCAACAAGAATTCTAAAGAATCATCCTTTGGATGCTGTTGTTGGTAATCTTCATAGTGGAACACAGACTAGAGCTTCTCTAAGAAATCAGGTTGAACATCAAGCTTTTCTCTCCCAGCTAGAACCCAAAAACATTAATGATACTATCGTTGATGAATTCTGGGTAATGGCTATGCAAGAAGAGTTAAACCAATTTGAAAGAAACAAAGTCTGGGAATTAGTTGACAGACCTAAGGACACACTAACAATAGGCACTAAATGGGTTTTTAGAAATAAAGTTGATGAATCAAGAAACATATTTAGAAACAAAGCTAGGATAGTTGCACAAGGATATAGTCAAGAAGAAGGCATAGACTATGAGGAGACCTTTGCACGTGTAGCTATACTAGAAGCCATTAGGATTTTACTTGCATATGCTGCACATCTAAATTTCAAGTTATATCAAATGGATGTAAAAAGTGCATTTCTAAATGGTTTTATAATTGAAGATGTTTTTGTAGAACAACCCCCTGGATTTACAAACCCCCATTTTCCAAGTCAAGTTTTTAAACTTTCTAATGCTTTATATGGCTTAAAACAAGCTCCAAGAGCTTGGTATGATAGACTCAGCAATTTTCTTATTTCAAAAGGTTTTACTAAAGGGATTGTTGTTCCAACTCTTTTTATTAAAAGAATTTCTAAAGATGTTTTAGTTGTACAAATCTATGTTGATGATATTTTTTTTGGATCTTCTAAACATTTTTTATGTACTGACTTTTCAAAAAGTATGCAAAATGAATTTGAAATGAGTTTAATGGGAGAACTCAAATACTTTCTTGGATTTCAAGTATTTCAAAATGAAAATGGTATTATTTTGAATCAATGTAAATATACAAAGGATATTTTAAAACTATTTGGTTTGGATAGTATTAAGGAGAGTGAAACTCCTATGAGTACAATCTATAAATTGGATATAGATGAAACTCGGAAACCAGTGGGTCAAACCAATTATAGGGGTATGATTGGTAGTTTACATTATCTTACTGCTAGTCGACCAGATATTATGTTCAGTGTATGTATGTGTGCAAGATTTCAAGCTAACCCAAAAGAATCTCATTTGCTTGCTGTTAAAAGAATTTTCAAGTATCTCAAACATACTGTTAACCTTTGTTTATTTTATCCAAAAGGAAAATCCTTTGAGTTAATGAGTTATTCAGATGCTGACTTTGCTGGTTGAAAATTATACAGAAAAAGCACTTCAGGAACATGTCTTTTATTAAGAAAATCCTTAGTATCTTGGTGTAGTAAAAAGCATAATTCTATAGCTCTATCCACTGCCGAAGCAGAGTATATAGCTGCTGGTAGTTGCTGTGCACAAATTCTGTGGATGAAACACACTCTCTTGGACTATGGATATGATTTTATGCATGTTTAGATTAACTATGACAACACTAGTGCAATAAACATCTCAAAGAACCCTGTATCTCACTCAAGAACCAAACACATTGATGTAAGGCATCAATTTTTGAGAGATCATTATCAAAAGGGTGATATTTTTCTTGAATTTATCGGCACTGAACATCAATTGTCCGACATTTTCACAAAACCCTTAAGTGTGGATAGGTTATGTTACATTAGGCACGAGCTGGGGATGTTTAATCTTCACCGATATAAATCCTCACCGATAGAAATCCTCACCGATAGAAATCCTCACCGATATAAATCCTGACCGATAGAAATCCTCACCAATAAAGTGTTGTTTTAAATCTTTTTTCTACCATCAAGAATATAAACTATTTTTTTTATTTTTTTTATTTATTTAACTTATGATTCCTAAATGATAAAACTAAATATAAGCCGCTTCTCACTCCACTGAACCCAAAACCTTTTACCTTCAATCCTTAGAACCCGAACCCTCAACAAACCTGAGATCCCTCCAACCAGCGATGGCCAAAAAAAATTTCCTGTCATCCGAGAGGACTGTGTTGAGCCTAAAGCAAAAAGGCAGAAGTCTGAGCCAGAAGCGAGTAGTGCTGTTATAACTAGGTCAGGAAGGAGGCCAGTAAATCCTCATCTGCAAAATAGAGCCATTGTGGTCGAAAAAGAGCTATGTGTAGACTGGTTGCTGCCTAGAAGGTCCTTGGTGCTCGAAGTTATGGAAGCTCAGAGATGGGTAGACTTCTTTTCAAATAACAACGGTCCCTACTACCCAAAGTTGGTAAAATAGTTTTACGAGTTCTTAAGCTTCGAGAAGTTAGAGAATGAGAACCGAGTATCTTCGTTTGTAAATGGTAAAGTGCTATCATTTAATCAGTAGAATGGGATGATTGCTTAAAAGTTCCTCATGAAGGTGTGTCTGGATATGTATCAAGAGCAACACCACCTACCAATGACATTTTTGATCATGAGACAGCGTTGAAAGAACTAACTGGTGATGGAACTCCAAGGAAAGTGGTTGCTGCAGAAATGGATGGAGAGAATATATTACTGTTCAAGTTTGTTCAACATGTATTGATACCAAGGAGAGGAGACTTTTCTAATTTGAGATATCAGGATATCTATCATTTACATCTTTTGAGACATGATGTCAAAGTCAATTTATGTAGATTAGTGATGATTCAAATGGAATATATGATAAGTCTGAAATCAAAGACTAACGCCCTATTCTTTGCTAAGCTGATTTATGTAATGATAAAAGTGAAAGGGATAGCTGAGTCTCAAAATGAGACAGTTTTAGTGAAGAGCAACTTTTGTATCACTACTAAAATTTGAAAATATATGAAGATTAATTGGAATCCGTGGAGAGGAGAATGGGTTAATGATGACCGAATGGTATATGATAAGTTCAATCCTGTGGATTATTCTTCAAGGCCAAAGGATAAAAGAGATCCAGGTCTATGACCTGATGAAGAGGAACCTGCGTACAACGATGAGTCAGAAGAAGAAGAAGAAGAGGAAGACACTCCTATGGATGAGGGAGGAGATCCTGACCTGCCTCCAAGCCCTGTTGCTGAAGTTATGTCTTTAGAATAGGAAGTGCTAGTAGAAGTAGAGACACCTGCTAATGAGGAAGACCAGTCAGTCTCTAAGCTTGTAGAGGAAGAAAATAATGTCTCTGAATTATCTGATTCTGCTGAATTGAGTCTGAGTCCAGTTATTGGAAGCTCAGTTGTACCTTCTATGGATAAAAAAAGAGAAAGAGGAGAAGTTGTACCTATTCCAGAAAATAATCTTACTGCTGCAGAGATGGAAGTTGTTGTGGAAGATTCTGATGAAGAAAGACCAGCAGAGAATGTAATTGCTATATATAAGAATGCACCCATTGAGGGGGAGCATCACACCGAGTTTGGAAATGTTACAGTGACTATCGAGTCTGAAGACTGGGTAGAAGACCCAGGTTTTATAGTCTTTGGCTTGGATTATCCTGATTCAGATAATGAAGTATCTTTGAATAGAACAAAGATCAGCCATGACATCAATTCTGAGTTATTACCTACTGATGTGGTCCGAGTACATGATTTAGATGTGCTGAAAGAAAATCTCAAAGTCAGTTATGTAGAAGCAATAAAGACAATGGAATATTTTTTAGTATCCTCGATTCAATCTGTCATGGCTGACTCTGTAGTCAGTTTAGCTTCTGAAAGAGTATCTAATACAATTTCTCCTACTGATTTTGTTACAAAGTCTGACCTCGAATCCCTAAAGCATGAGCTGAAGGAATCCTTCAGTGCCTCTGTTGCTAAGATAAAGCACTGATTTGTTGAAGAAATGAAGATGTTAGAAAGGTATTTTGAGCTTTCTCTTGGTTGCAATCTATCAACTTTTGTGGGTGAGCTAATGGAAGAAGTCAAGGAGTGCCAGACTCAAACTTCTAGGATAGAAGCATATCTTGAAACTCTTCGGATATTTTTTGTTTCCTTAGACTCTTTCGTGAGTTCAAAATCTCAAGCTGATAAGGATTTAGCCTATGTGAAGAGTGTTGTAAGTCAGCTGGTCTCAGTGTTTGAAGCTTTCAAAACATCTGTGAAGGATCATGTCAAAGATCATGACTCTCAAATGAAAAATCTGATTAGTAGGTTGACCACAAGCTTCAAAGAAACTGTATCCTTCTCTCTTGGTCCTCTTGTTCCAAAACCTGCAATTGAACTGAATCAATTTCGTGCTCTGATGAAGGAGGAGCTTGGTTCCTTGTCAACCAGTGGCTCTGTGGAATCATCAAATTTAAGTCGAGTTGTGCTGTCTACCAGGGACTCAGCCATAGAAATAATGAAAATCGTCCAGGACTACATGAGAGAGGCCTCTTCTTCTCAGGAAATAATCAAGAATAAGGTGGGTACTTATTTTGAAAAGGTTTATACCAAGAAACAACTGACCAACCATTTCAAACTTCTGCTTGAGAATCTAAAGTTACCTCCAGTGACTCAGGCCTTCAGAGAGCAGGTTAGTATGCTCAGGGATTTTACTTCTGCTTTAGATAAATTCATTGAAAATAGAGAAGATTTTGTGTCTGCAATGGAGAGAGGAGGAAGCATTATAATGGATTTTAGAAACCTGTTGCTGCCCTTCCTGCATGTGGATTCCAGACCGGTCATTGTACCTCCTGCTTTTCCTGCCTCTGCCTCTACTACGTCTCCCATTCAGATGACTCCGGCTCAAGCCATAACAAGTCTCACACCTATGATCCCTCAAAGGACATCCCATTACAGGCCCGACACTGTATCTGTTTCTCATCCCCCTCTGATCATTTCTGGAATTCCAATGTCCTCCCCAGTATCCTAAACACCTGAATTCTCTTCCCATAACAAGGGAAAATCTCACATTGAAGATGTGGATTGATAAAGTGGCAAGGATGTTTGATAGGAATCTTTTTGTTTTTTCTATTCTGTTTATGTACTTTTTTGTCTGATTTAATACAAATGCATTTTTTTTCACTGTATCAGTTTATCAGTTTTCTATGTTTGTTTTCCCACTTTTTGATTATCACAAATGGGGAGACAAGAAATATAAAAGGAGAAATATGATCAAAGGAGGAGCCTTTGATATTATTTCTTACATGCCTTTGATACTATTTCTTACATACCTTTGATACTATTTCTTACATGCCTTTGATACCTTTTCTTACATTTCCTTCTTTGGTACCAATTCGTTCAAACCTTATCTCTAATACTATTGTATTTAATTCTATTTATGATAATTTTTGATCTATATCTTTCTATTACTATTTTCTCTTTCCTCTGATACTGTCTTCTTTGAGAAAATTGAATATTAATGTTATACTATCTAATACTATATTCTCACTATCTTAAAATGGCCATATCATAAGTTGTGATTATCAAAAAGAGGGAGATTGTTGACCTCACCTGTTTTGATAATCCCAATCTTGTATTCATATGTTTTAACAATCCCAATTATGTTTTCATATATTATGATATTCACAATTACTGTTGATCTACACTTTAATACTTTCAAATCTATGATTAAGTTAATAATAATGTTAAAATAATTTCTGATTTATGTTAATCTCTCTTATCCATATTTATATATGTTTTGAAATGATTCTAAGTGAATTAGATGTGCTTTGCATAAGACAGTCAAGTGTAAGTATCACTGTCCTGAAGAGAGCTACCGATAGCCAGAGCTACCGATAGCCAGAGCTACTGATAGCCATAGCTACCGATAGCCAGAGCTACCGATAGCCAGAGCTACCGATAGCGAGAGCTACCGATAGCCAGAGCTACTGATAGCCAGAGCTACCGTTAGCCAGAGCTACCGATAGCCAGAGCTACCGATAGCCAGAGCTACCGATTGCCAGAGCTACTGATGCACAGAGCTACCGATGCATAGAGCTACCGATGGACATCGAGATACCGATAATATCTACCGATACGAGTCACCGATAAGAGTTTTAAGAGATACCTATGGAAGATCCTACACCGAGTCAACCGTACAGGTCTACAAACAAATAGCTACCTATAATGAACTACGGAGTCAAATCCTATATCCTCGACACTCTTTGTTTATTACACTAACGGTTTCATTTGTTACTTTCGATGCATTTAATGTTATTAAATGATTTATGTTGCCATTTTAGGAAACCGTACCATGTACGATCGAAAAGCATAATCATTCCTTCTTCTCAGAAAAACAAAAAAATGGGCATAAAAAGCATCATGTATGTATCAGTAAAAAAGAGAAGTGAGACAAGAGACTTGAAGAGATCGAGCACACATAACACACATACGATCAAGCTCAAAACGTGCCACGAAAAACTGGAGAACTTGCACTCACAAGACTACCACTACCAAAATCCAGAACACAGAGCAGACATTGAGCAATCTATGCTAAAGAAGAACTACACAGAACACTTCATTTTCTGAGCCGATAACCAAGCTGAACCTGGAAGCACTGAAAGAAGAAACAATACTCTGTTTTTCAGTCAAATACCAGAGAAGACTCAGAACCATTTCTGATCAAATCCAACGGAGTCCAGAGCTGCACTGCAATCACCAGAGCCATTCTAAACTCTATATCTTGGTCTAAGTGATTTAGTATTTTCATTACGAGAAGTGTGTGTAGCCTGTTAATTATTACACACACACTGTCTCCTGAACCTTAACTGGAGGATTTGTAAATCCTCACTCACAAGCTTTACATCCTTTATTTCCAACTATGGATAGTGGTAGAGGTCGAGTGTGACCTGGACAGCTTTGAGCTGTTGTTTGTTATCCCACGTATAACTGTGGTAGAGGTCTCTTGACCTAAACATTGTGATCACTGTTGTTAACCCAGATACAGGGTGTGGATCACTTTGTATAAATTTTGAGAGGACTAAGTCTTGGCTTGAGACTGAACCTCTTGGTTAACTCTTGTGTTTTTAGTTACAACCTATATCCATACTATATACATTTATTTCATATTCCGCTGCTATTACTTTGAAATGTAATTTATTTTCAAAGCTACTTTGATAGTTAAACTCGCAAGTGTTTATATTTATTATAAACCAGTTAGTTAGTTTCAAAAGTTAATCTAATCATCAGATTAAGTTAACTAAGAATTAATCAATCTTTGAGAAACTAATTGAACCTTTATAATCTATATAAATTTACTACAGTTTAATTTGTTTTTGAAATTGGGGGATTTTAATAGAAATTGTTTTTAGCAGAAATTTTAATTGGAACTCAATTCACCCCCCTCTTGAGTGTCCACTCTGACCAACAATAGATCTCCAGACACAGTTATAATAGTTGAAATATTCTAAACAATGTTTGATCACATTTATAGAACTACTGGTTGATCAGTTGCATATAACTAAAGATAGACCACTTTCATATAATTAGCAGTATCATTCCTTATAAAAAAATATATGCATTTTTTTAAATCAAATTGTATATCCATTTTTTGTGAAATAGTTGATCAAATTCTCTCCATCGGTAGATAAATGAATTTTTTCAAATATAATATTAATTGAAAAAATTAAATGGTAGATTATTTTCAATCATCGATTATAGATCTAGAGTACAAGTAGTAGATATCCATATAATCTCAATGGTAGATAATATTTTTATGGTAGATCTACAATATTAGTATATTCTTGATACCACCAATAAATTTTCATGAAACCATAATGTAATATATTATTATCAATCATCATTTTTTAAAATACACTAACACAAATTAAAAATTTATTCTACCACCACTGAATTTTAGTGTTCTGAATTTTTTATTCTATTTTTTTTATATATTTGAAATCACTAAAATATTATTTTAATTATTTCAATTATTTTACTAAATTATAAAATTAAAATATATTATATTAATAGAATATTAATTTTTTATAAAAACATTAATTAGACACAACATTTTTTTTAAATAAATCATCATTTTCTGTATAATGTTTTCATATTTTTTATTATACTTTTCTATTTACTATATTCCATATTTTAATTTCTTCTACAAATTAATAATTATGTCCAAATATTTTAAAAAATATTTTAATTTATTAAATAAATAAAAAATACGCATTTATATAGAGTGTATTATAAGGTTCATGAATGTTAAATTTGATTAAAAAATATACATAATTATTTAACTTAGTTTGAACTTTTTATTTGAATATTTATTTAACATTTTATTAAGAGAAAAATTTGAATGATTTAATATGTTATTTAAATTGGTATGTTTTTGTCTCCATGTTTTTAATTCAAATGATTATTATAGACATTATTATTCTCTCTCCAAGATAATTCACTCACTTGAATTTTAATTTCTATTACAAAATATTAGGTTTGTTTGTTTTTTCACATATCTTATTTAAAGGTTATATTATTCACTGCAAGGATGACATGGAAAAATATCTTTTATACTTTGTTATTCATCGAGAATAATGTTGTGAACTTATCATGTTCTATAAAATCCATGTCCTATACTATAACATGTCCCACCATTTGTAAAATACTTCATGTACTAAATTACCAACTCTTTAATTGATACTGTTTGTATAAGAGTAGATGACCAAATGTTCAATAACCAATACATGTGATTTCATTCATCTTTTACATAATTCATATAGTTTCATGAGTCTATAACACTTCTTCTTATTATTCACACACACTCTATTTTTTATATTAATAGTTTTATATACAAAATAAATTCATCTTCTCTTCATCATGTCATGATTTCCTAATTCTATAGTTACGGCTGATCATGTTGTGATATTTACATTCTAATGTCACTGTTCTAATTAGATGTTCACCCAAAATTCAATTTACAGTGTTTCATGGTTATAAATTTCTTAAAAAAGGATCATATAATTTGGTTATGATTATGCTTAAAGAATTATATTATTGAATCCATATCTCCCATTTTTAATAGAGGTATAATAGTAAAGTATGCCCACATTGTACTAAACTACTCTAAAAAATCATAGTGCAATTTATTATTACCACTATTAAATGACAACAATATTAACCGTTGATAAATAATTTAAATAAAAAATATTTCATAATTAAAATTTTAACCAAGTCTATTTACCTCTCTAGATAATATGACATTACCCCATTTGACATAATAGTAATATGGATTAAAGGATGATTTTTTTGAATTATCTAATAATTATCTATATTATGTTGTTAATTGTACTAACCTATTCCAAGAGCTCATATTCTATGTAAAATATCAATATGATTTATGGAATAAATTAAAATGATTTATGGATTCATAAATAGCTTCCACACATTGATGGAAATAATTATGGATACTAGAGATCCTGATGGAGGAATACCTTAAAATATTAATCATTTAACTGTGGTCTATCATGGAAAAATAGTAAACACTACCAGAAGATGACTTATATAGAATTACCAAAAATAATTATGTGAAATGTATTTAATGACACAATATTGATAATATTTTATATTGTTATCTTAGTAAGAGTGTATTTTGTTAAATTTCTTTCTTGTAAAATTGGTCTTGATATTTAGAAGAGTATTTAAGTCACTTTATTTTTCTCATAAATATTAATTCATCTCATGCTTGGAAATACTTGGGCATAATAACATGAAATCCTTATGGGTAATGTTAAACTATAAAACAATGTTCATCTAATTAAAAAAATTGAATGAAAGAATTTCTTTTGTAGAAGAATTAGAAACCCCATTACTTATTGAATGAGTCATACAAGAACAAAAAATAAATAAATGTCATGGTAATATGGTCACTAGTGAAAAAATAAATAACTTCATGGTGAAATACCTCGATGAAATGACTAGAATACATATTCTTTGTGATTTGTAATTGAATAACAAATATGATGATTACATAACAAAAGGAAAAGTTGTAACATTTAAATTTAAGAGTTTGTATTATACTAAATCTTTTGATTCTGATCAACAAGATATTGATTGTCAAGACATGGCTAATATTATTACTTGATTTAAAAAATAATGAAAATGAAAGGATTAATGAACCAATTCATAATAAACCCTCCAACAGAAAAAATTAAGGGGTAAAAGAAAAGATTTTGTAATTAAAATTCTACAAATGTATAGTTTTTGAGGTTCATAAAGAAATTGATCATCAAGAATAAATTACAATAAATATATAATAAATCAAAATTAAAAAAAGAAGTTAAAAATATAGTAATAGCTAGTTGTAGTTGTGCAATAGAATATGATTCTAGTGAAAAATCTAAAAATGTTAATTAAATATATATCTTTTTTATCTTGGAATCACAATATAAGGTTAGTTATTTTGTATTTTTTTCTATATGTTCTAAATCGGGTTTTGATTATGAAAATTCTATTATTCAAATTGAAATGATGAAATTAAAATATTAATAAAATATGACTATAAAGAAAATAATTTTTATAAAAGTTTAAAAAATCATATAAAACATGCTTGCAAAAAAAATACATTTGTAAGAGAATTAAAAATTATAGAATATTGATTCCTCATCTAATTCTATAGTTTCTTATTTTTTGAAATCCTCTCATGATTTGATAAAAATATTTGAAATTGAAATTGAGAGTATTAAACAAATATTAAATTCTATTTACTGAATGTAATTAAAAATATCATAATATTAGGTATTTAAATAAAAATAATAAAAATAATTATTAGTTTGTATATTAAAGAAGACTAAATAAAATATATAACAATCCTTTTGTTAAAAGTCAAAGTGGTTTCACTTCTACTATTATATTTCTTAAATGTAGTATGAAAAGTCACTATGAAAATTATTATTCTCTTATAATTGAAAAATTAATTTTTTATTAAAAAAAATTAATATTTTAAATCATTATTTTCAACACTACCATTCAATGATTGTTTAAAATATATTTGCATACCTAAAAAATTTAATTCATATTCGATTGGACCTAATATAGTTTTGGTACCAATGTTTTTCTATAATTGATAATATAATGGAAATACAATGGATATCTCAAGGATGAAATATAGTACATGGGAATTAGATTGTCTAAAAATTTTACAAGAGATCCAACAATGTTTAAAAATTATAACACACAATATTGAACCGAAATTACATTTGAAAAATTTATAATGAAAATTTAAATGGTAATGTTTGTGTTCGTAATAAAATTTTTATATCTAAAAATTTATTTTTTGAATGATTAAGAGATGATATAATTAAAATATGTTAATTCTGTTATGATGTAGTGGATTCTAAATCTCAAAATGATAAGAGATTAGTTTTAAAAGATGATTCTTTATTATTTTATGCTAATCGAAGATGAAATATTTATACTATTTATTTTATAATCTAACAATTCAAGATGATAAGTGTTTTAATGTTTTTTCTGATTGATGGAATACATTTGAATTTATAATTAGGTCATTATAATTTTATACAGATACTTAGGTCTATAATCACGATAATGTACTACAACAAATAACTATAAAGTAATATTATCATCATATTTTTTATTCATGTATTAAATGGACACACCATAAAATACACTTTATTCCTATCAAACATAGATCTTTTAGTTTCCATTATCATTAGTACATTATGATTTATTTGTTCATAATAAAATTTATATAATTGATGGAAAGAAAAGTACATTAGTTATTGTCGATGACTACAATTTATTTTAATGGGTATACATTCTTTCTCATAAAAATGATAAATTATATAGATGAACTAGTTTTTATAGATTAGATGAAAATGTAAAGGAATATATAATTATTTTACATTTATAGTGATAATGGTGGTTAGTTTCATAATTTAAATTTTGAATAATTATGATAACAGAATCATTATTTTAATAATTTTGTTTCTCTTAAAACACTACAAAAATATTTTATTATGGAATGAATGAATATTAATCTTATTGAAAGTTCTAAAACTATTCTAAGTGAACATATATTTCTTGGGATATTTGTCTCTAAGGGCATTTTTTCAAATATTTATATTTTATATAGAATATAAGTTATAACATTTTTAAAGAAAACAACTTATGAATTCTTTTAAAATAAAAATCCAAAATAATTTTATTTTATAATTTTTTCATGTAATGTTTTTATTTTAATATAAAATTGATAATTTATGTAAATTTGATGAATAATTCATTTTGTTATTATTCAGTGTTTGTTATATAATATTAAGGCTTACACATTTTATAATAAAATTACTATTTATTTTTAATAATAATTTCCTGTAATGTATCATTAAAATAGTGGTAAGCTAAATTCAAATTATAATGTTTCTTATGATGAGTTTATTGATAATACTTTTGGTTAAGAAAAACCGTAACATATGGATTAATAAAATAAGGGGGATAATTATTTTCAAGGTGATTCTAGATTATATATGTTTCATAAAATGTAATCATCCTTAAAATGATATTTGTAATGTTGATTATGGTTTTATAAATAGAAAATAAATTTTAATTTTTGTTCATAATTATGATTTTATTTAGGATTTAATTATAAATAATGTTGATGATAATTTTTAATATGAAAATAGAATTGTTTATATGAAATATTAGCTTCAACAGTTTGTTATAATTAATGATGTGACATTCATATAATTTCACAAGGATAAGAATATATTCATAACTAAATGGGTATTTTGAAATAAGATGGAAAAATATGGATAGATGATCAATGATGAATCCATAATTGTTTATCAAGGACACTCTTTAGGATAATGTATATACATTGGGATTCATTTTAAATAGTTTCATGGTTTGATGATATTATAATATTTTTATTTTTTTCTTGTTTTCATAGTCTTAAATGATATCATATCTATGTAAAAATTATTTTCTTAAATGGTTTTATAATTGACAAGGCTTATAATTATCAACCCCGGGTTTTTAAGATAAATTATTACTTCTTATTGTTTATAAAATATCCATATATTTTTATGGTATTAAATGAAAACCTATCCCTTAGTATGAATAGATATATTATTGTACTAAATATTGGTTTCCAGAAAGGAAAAGTTAATCAGAAAATTTATATTTAAAGAATGTATGATGATATTTTCATTGTATGAATTTATGTTGATTATAATTTTTTATGTTCTTCTAGATAATTTATTTGTATTAATTTTTTACATTAATGAATTCTTAATTTTAAATAATCTAAATGGAAAAATCATTGTTCATAATTTTAGTTCATATTTCTCAAACAAAATTTTGGATCTTTCTAAATCAATATATATATGATATAGAGTTGGTTAAAGGTTTTTCCTAATTTACTCTAAAAAAAGAAAATCCCAGTAGGTATATGTGGTAAATTAGATATTGATTCATCATGTAGATCTATTGAAATTAATGTGTATATGTTTATGATAATTATATTTCATTATTTGACTACACCACCGACATCATATAATGATTATAATTTTAATATGTACTATAATTTTTTGAAATTCTAATGAGAGTCATATTGAGTATGTAAAAATAAACTTTTTATGTTAAAGGAACTATTATCTCTGGTTTACATTATACAAAATAATTTTTTTATTTATCATTTTCTAGATCTGATTTTATATGCTGTAGAATTGACTAAAATAGAATATTATTTATGTTTCATTTTTGTGGGAAATCGTTAATTTCTTGGTCTTCTTAGAAACAACTATTTGTTTCTTTGTCCATTTATTGATATGAGTATATATATTTTTCCAGTATTTGTGCTCAAATATTGTTACTTACAAAATAATTATGAGATTTTTGTATTTAAGTTGAAAAAATTCATATTTATTTTCATAATTATGTTTTAATTTATTTTTCTTAATGTCTATTAAATTATTCAAGAAAAAATCATATAAGATTATGATTTCATTTTCTTAGAGATCATGCGAATTATGCTAATATTGTCTTAGAATGTATCCCTACAAAAAATTAATTTGTAGTCATGTTTTAAAAACATTTAAAATATGATAAATTTGAAAAAAATAAAATTAGATCTTGGGATGTTTGATACTATATTTTTTATCATTTAATATTTATGGATGCGGGGGGTGGGGTGATTTTTTATTTTGATTTATTTAAAAAATGGGGATAAAATTTGTTTTTTATGTATTTTTTAATCAAACAAAAAAAGTTTATTTGTTTTTCAAGTTATTAAATATAGTTTATATATTTTATAATACATATAAATATTTTTTCATGTTTTGTAATATTAAAAAAACCAATTATATTTTTATATGAATATTATTTTTTTAGCTCTACATTTTTTATAATAAGATGATATATGGCGATAATAATTCCATAATTACTATTTTATTTGAATGATAAAAAGTTTATCTATATTTTATTACACTATGACATGATTTAAATAAATCTATAACATATTTGTATTATGATCCAAACATGATAAGTGCTTTTTTATTGAAAAATATTTTTCATTCTTACTATTTTGTTTAGTTTTATTTAGTTATTTATTTTTAATAGTGTATATATTTTTTAACATCTTATACAACTTATTTATTTCTAAATAAAAACACAATTTTTAAATTTAGTTATAAAAAATTCATGTTTTAATTTGTTTTTATATGGTAAAAATTATTTTTGAACACGTTATAATAGTTTTGGAACTCAATATTTTATAGAATTGAAATTTATATCTATTTAATTGAAATAGATTTTAGTTCACATTGAAATCACTCATATTTTTGGGTTTCAATTCTATGATTTATTTAAATTTAATTAAACTACATGAAAAAATGGAATTTTTGTTTAGGTGCCTTAAAATATGGCATATGTTCTTCAATTATTCAATTATTTTCTAGAATTTTTGTTTTATATATTTAAATATTTTTTATCATAACTCATAGTATAACTGGCAGATCAATGATATTTTTAAATCTACAAAAATTTTGAGGAATTATCTTCCTTATGTATTATTGAACAATATCAAAATATATTATTTAAGTTGTTTAGAAATTCACCAAAAAGTGTGCCTCATGCTTTACATATAAGGATGGATCACTATTCATCATCCCGTACTACAAATTTAATTATTCTTCCATGGATTCACCATTAACATATTCTCTCTATTCTGAAAACAATATAATTTATAGGGATATTCTTGTTTTTGGTGGAATCATATTTTCATGTCCTTCCAAATATCAGAATGTTATCATAGTAAATACTTTTTGATGTATAGAGTGTATCCCCACTTTTTAATCCAATGGAAGTTATTAATTAAATGAAAATAGTAGATCACGTATAAATCTAGTGGTATATCTCCATGAACACACATTATAGTTGATATATTATCAATAATGGTATTTCAATTACATATAATGAATTGTTGATCACTTTCATACAACTAACAATATATATATCTTTAATACTAATAGAAGATAATTTTTATGCCATTGAAAGATCCATTTTTTTACAACGATATATCAGATTAAATCCAATGGTATATATATATAACCTTTTTTAGATTCTGTGATTTTTCATTTTAAATCATCAATGTTAGATTTATATTACTTTAAAATATTCTCTACACCACTATGTATTTTTTATGATACCTTCTGTTATTATTTTATTCATTCATTACTTCATAAATATGATTTCTCTAATTAAAATTTTTTGCTACCACCAATTAATTTTATTATTTTGAAAAAAATTAAATTCTACTATTTATTCTTCTTAAATATTTTATATAACTGCATATTTATTATAATTATTATAATTATTTTATTAATTTTGAAAAATATTATATATTATATGAATTCCTTGTTAATTTGTTTTAAAATATTTAAAATAGTTATAATGTATTTTATAAATTGTACTTCACTGTCCATAGAAAGTTACAACATTAGTGTAAAATTGTTTTTCCCTATATATAATTTTTTAATTATTCTGAATGTATTTGTAGAAATTGATAACATTTCCAAAAAAGTATTAATGTATTAAATGAATGAATAAAATGTCTTTGTAGTTTACTTATTTGTCTTTATTTCATTACAATTTCCAAATTTAATTTGATTATATTATTCATGGAATTATTTGAATATTTTTAATTGGTTTTTTGAAATCATGTTTGAACTATTATTTTTTGAAACTATTTTAATGATTTAGTAGTTTATTCATATTCAATTGAATTTTCCAATACTTTTTCTATTCAAACTATTATAGTTATGATTATTATGTACATTATTATTCTCTCTTTGGGATAATTCTCTAGAATGAATTTGAATTTCATAATTGAGAGATCAGTTTTGTTATTTCTGCTTTAATGATCTTATTTAAATGTTTCAGTCTATTATTCTATTATGACACTAACGAAATATTCAATTATATGTTTTTCTTTGATAATAATTATTTTATTTTCTCTTGTACTATAGAAACCAAATCTTATGTCATACATTATTTCATCAAATACACAACATCTCAAGATATGAATTATATCTAATTTGATTACTAGTACATTGATGAGATCATTCGATCTAATTTTCAAGACAATTACATGTATTTTATTCTTCTTATATCTACATCATCTGGTCTCTTGATTCTATAACACTACTTCTATAATTTCATTCACGCTCTATTTTTTCATTAAGTCTTTTATATAAAAAATAATTTCATTTAATCATTCCATATTGTGACTCACAAATTCAAATTTCATGATTGTATGGGTTGTGGATCCCATATTATATAATGATTTTTGTAATTGGGTTATGAATCCCTATACAAATGATAGTGTTTTTTGGTTATCCCTCAACTAGAAAAAGGATCTTGTAATTAGGTTATGATTCCCAATAAAAACTAGATTAGTATATACATATCTCTTTCCAAATAGAGAGTAATAAGACTATTGTAAGTCCAATAAGAACATATCTAATAGAAATAAAATTCCTGTGAGATTTAATCTTAACACATATAATTAACTATAATATTAAACCATGATATTAATTGTAATCAATAAATATATTGAATCATTTTTTAATCAATTACATTTAACCCCTATAAAAAAGTAATCATTATCTTATCTTAAAAGTAAATTTAATATTTCAATTTGAATTTTACCAACCTTGTATATTTTACATAAATCAAACTATGTTTTAAGTATTTTATTAACTGGATTTAATTTAATTGGGTTATATTCTTTATTGATTGTCTTTGAATCCCTATGATTACATGTTTAATGTATTATTAGTATCATATGTAGTATTTCAATTTTCTACATGTGTATTTATATTAGATTAAAATTTGAAATTAATTAATTGAATTGCAATTCATATTTGTGATCATTGCAAGGTCTTATTTCACAATCTCATTTCAAACAGGATTGTTTATACATTAAATTAATTTGACATAACTATATGATAATGGTTTAATAATCTGATTGATTTTCTTCTAGTATAGTTAGTCATAATATTTTTCATGTAATAATATAATTTTCCACTATTTGGTAGTTACAATAATGGAGGAAATGTTCATAATAAAATAAAATTTCCTTTCCCTCCTCAGCCAGAAATTAGATTTCATCCAAAAAAATGTTTTCTAAAAATGATTTCAAAAATGTTTTTGGAATTTTAAAATTTATTTATTAAGTATATGTTTACACATTTTTTTTTAAAAAAATCATATAATTTTTTTATTAATGTAGTTTTCAAAATAAGAATAATTTATCTTTTACTAAGAAATTGAATTGATTCATTGGTTTATCATAGTAGGAATGTAATGAATTTTTCTTCTTTCATGAAAAATCCTTGATTCAAAGCAAAATTTATGTTTTTTAAAAGTTGTTTTCAAGGAAAAATTATTTTAAACCGTTTTCTAAAAATTTATATTTAAATTGTGATATTAAAAATGAAATGTATATATTCCATTAAAATGGGTTTAAAGATCATTTTATGGTATTTTTATTCATCAAAGATAATAACCCTTTATTTTATATATACTATTATGGGTATATGCCATATTGATGCAATAATTATTCTTCCCCTATATGACTTCTAATTATTTTAAGCAAGGAATATATTGAAATTTACCCCATTGATTTATTTATCAGTCCTTAATATTGAATTGATTTATTCAAAATAATGATACAAAAAAACATTGATTTCATATAAATATACTTATTATCTATTCTGAATATATTTATTCATTTAAATTTATACCATTTATATATATAACATTCTACAGAGAGAGTTAATTTTTTATCTAGGGAAATATTAATAATTTTTGGTTCTATATTCAATTCAGATATTTGTTAATAAGGGTCATTATTTAGAAATTAAATAAATTATTCATTATATGCATAATTCTTTGAATATATAGAAATGCATGGGGTCCACAATTATAATTCACCATGATTACTAAATGGTCTGGTAAGATAAATCAATTGGAAAACTTAATCATGTTTTGAGAATATGATTTAAACAACACTATGAATGTTTATAATTGTAGAGGTATCAGTATTCATGAGATCATGACCTCTAATAATTTATCATTTCTATAATTGAGTACTAATGTATTTTTATTGTCAATGATATTTTCACAATGATATTATATTTGGATTCATATAATTCTCAAATTATTTATTAAGTTTCTTGTGTTTTTAGATATTTACCTGTCCATATTGGTTATGACTTATTTTGTAAGGATAATCGTCTTATTTAAATGAATTTATTTTTAGTTATTTACCTTTCCAAAATGATTATGATAATTGGATCATGATAAATTTCTCCATAAATATCCTTTATTTATAATTTTATTTCACCCTTTTTTTGTTTCCTCTCCATATGATATGACTAAAAACTAACTAAATGTCTTTTAATGGATGAAGTTTATTTTCATTTTTTTAATTGTGTTTTATTTTTCTATTTCTCAATGTAATATTGTAATTATATATATATATATGTATATTTTACCATGACCACAAAACTATTTTATCTTTAAGATATGATTTTTTTATTACAATGTTGTAATGAATAAAAAGTCATTATGCTTTAGGGGTTAGGGTCATTACATCTATTCCATAGAAAAGTTATGTTCTATGTTGAACCTATAGGTGTAAAAAATGAATCTAATTTTTCTTGGTAATCCAGCTGATAGTGATTTATTAGTGGGATTTGACACTAATTTATAAAAAGGAAAATGTTAGTTTTCTTTCTAGGATTTGGAATATTTTTTATAAAGTGTTGTAACACCCTTATAATTTCATATATTGCATAAATTTTGGATTTCAACTCTCTATATTTCTAATATGGGTTATTTTTATTGTAGGATCATTTATAATAAATATACTATGAAATTAACTATCATCGTTATTCTCTTTAGATTCACTATATAAATCATTAACATTGAGAATAATTTATTTAAAATTTTAAATGTTTTCAATACATGCCCAATAAAGAATTTAATAATTTCCAATTTGTGTCCAAACTATTGTTATGAATAGGAGTCCCATTTAATTTTAATATTTATATTTTTCCTATTTTAATCAAATCCTAGCACAAACAAACAAGGGGAAAAATATATTATGAGATGACATGAATTAATGATATTAATAACTATATACCTAAATGATTGATATTCATTGAGGTGGTTTCTTATGGTTATTTGAATTATTTCATAGAAAAATATCATAACCCCATGATATTTATAGTTTGAAAATAATTGTGAAACTATAAAAACATTATAATGTTATTCCAGATCAATGAATGGTAATTATGATATTATATTAGTTATTGAATTAAAATCTAATGAATCATTTAAATTTTAAAATTAATAAAGGTAATTATTGTACAATTATTGTGTGTAAAAAACTAATTAAATATGGTTTATTTTATAAGTTAAGAATTTTAGTTCAGATATTTTTAGATGAATTAATGAGATCATGTTATGATTACATTATTAAGTGATTAAAATAGGATAATATTATATACTATGTAAATAATTTCATTAATTTAAATGTATTCTAAATAATATTGTCTTAGGAATTAATCAATATAATAAATTTTTTAGTCCAAATGTTTAAATATTGTATTAGAATAAATAGAATGATTAAAAAATCATATATCGTTGAATGAAAAATTTCATAAAATATACATCATATGAGATTATCATATACCTACAACATTATGAATTAGAATTGAAAAATTCTATTCGTCACGAAAATTAAAAAATGTATGTTATTTATTTTAAATAAAAAATAAAATTTATCACTTAATATATAAAATATAATATATATAATATAGAAATAAACCATTTTTTATGTGTTTCCATTGATATAATAATGAAAATATACCAATGAATATGAATAATAAAATTCTCCTATAATAATGAAAGTATGAAAGGTAATGATGATTTTGATTTTATCTATTATTAATAGAAACAAATCTGGAAAATAAAACCTAAATTACCAAGAAAAAAATGATAATATCCTGAGAGAATAGTGTAACATCCCAAGTAAGTAATGAATAATAGATATTTTTATCTATGTCTATTAATGATTATGATAGTGTTTTAGAGGCTTAAAATGAAAATAAATCTAATCTTAAGCATGGAATACACTAATATTCTTAAAAGATTGTTCTACTGCCTTATGATGGAAACCCTTTTTTAAATATATCTTTTGACAATTTTATAAACTATGTTTGTCAAAATAAACTTATTCTTTATGATTGGGACATCAAAATTTACTTTGTGTGAATTTTTTATATTTTTCTGACAATGTTCATTTTTTAATGAATAGTGAAAAATACTGCATTTTACATCAAAACTGCTTTTTAATCTAATTAATTTATATGATTAGATTATGTTTTGAATTGGTCTTAATGTGTAATATGAATATATTTTTACCATTTAATCCAATGGTGGTCATTGGAATCAATTTCACTTTGAAATTGGACTCAAACTAGTGTCAATCTTTTGATACTTATTGTTTCATAAAAACACGCTATTTGCTCTAAAAGCGGGAATTACTTATTAAATTAATTAATGTGACTTATATGTTTTTAATTTTTTAAAATGGAATTCATTTTTGAATTCGGAATATCAAATATAGCTTAGGGTGAATTTTTGGTAATTTTCTAAAAAACTTCAATTTTTGATGAATAGTGAAACCACTAAGTGGTACTTATAAAAACTGATTTTCTGTTTAAATGAAATTTTTCCATCATTGTATTTTGAATTTCAAAAATCCAACATACATTGTTTTCATTAAGAAGTAAAATTTGGTTCAATGAGATTAAAATAATTTTTTGGTGAATAGTAACTTATTAAGTTCTTAATCGCGATTAGTGGTAATTAGGGTAGTTTAAGGTATAAATAATGCTTTAATAATATTAAATGACCTAGACACATGTCCCAACCTTATTGGCTGTGTCATTTCCGACCAAGAAAATCCATGGGTCAACTTGGGGACCACATAGAGCCACTTTGGTTGGGAAATGACATAAATTACTTTTTATTAAATGTTAAAGTAAAAATGACACAAACATAAAATGTCTTACGAAACGAATTTTTACATGGGGTTATGAAGATCATATTTTTGATTATAAATAATCATTGGAAAGATAAAAAGATTTCCTACATCATAGTATTTTTTTTATAATTTTTAGACATTAAATAAATTACATTATTTATGACATCATGATGATGCAGCGATGACCTCATTATTTAACAATTTAAATAAAATGGGAAGATAATGTAACATCTATGAACTACCCATGTCCAAAACTAATTGGATGAGTGGATTTAGAACCTTTATCACCTCATACACGACTTATATAAATGTGGGACCTTTTAAAACCGAAACACATTTTCAAATAAAGTAATATTTCTTTACTTTCCAAAAGTGCCCCTCCTCTCCTCTTATAAAAGGCCCCCACCTCTACCTCATTTCACACACTCCTCAAGCCTTTGGCTCGGCCAACCACTGCCCATTTACTCTATCCACATCCATATCCTCATCCTAGAGGATTCCCTTTGGGCATAATCCTTTCAAAGGAATCCTTTAGGCTCAAATCAAAAGGAGTTACACTTTTAAAGGTAATTCATTCTCTCAAGTTCATTTTTTTAATTTGTTTCTCCAACCCCCTAAACTCTTTTTATTTAATTCTTTTGTAACAACACCAGTATATTCAATATACTAGGATGTTGTTATAATATTTATTTGATCTACACTCTCACACAACTACATCAAATGGTTAAAGAACATACGGTTTCCGTGGATGGCGAAATTCTGCCTGTCGAAATGATGATTGTTCAATACTCATTTAACACCTTCGAAGGTGGCCATTATGATGTCACTATTTTTATATATGATATATAATATGTTTATTTTTTCCTTAAGCTTCTTTTTTTTTCATTTTAGGAATACCTTTATGGTTTCCATTATGGGTAAACACGATATCTTCATTTTAGGAAGTGCGGACTACCGCCCCATGAAAGTGATTTGATTCGTTAATACCATATGTGGGATGTTTAAAGGATAAAGTTAATGATATTATATATTTTATTATACTGGAATTATAATATACTTATATATCATTATGATTCCATTCCAGAAAATACGAAATAGAAATGGAAGTAGCGTTCATGCGTACGTACGGCTTACCGTCTCCATGAACGGTGCATTTGATTTCTTACCTCTAAATGTGATGTAATATTATAAATACATGTATATGATGAATATTTATGATATATATGTTATCCAAAATCATTAATATCATTCTGGATATAATGAACCTTTGACCAAATTAACAACATGTAAGTGTAAGAAGTCTATTTTTGACTTAAGAACCAAATACCAACAAAATGAACATTATTAACTTAAATGATTACATGATGTTCATAAAATGGTATAAAAGGAATGATTAACTTGAAAAAGGTTCCTAATCAAGTAGAGATTAACTCAAGTTTATTATTCAGGAGATTAAAGAACGGTCGGGTCAAGCCGGATACAAGGTATGGGACTTCGTCTCAATCTCCTTTCGTTGAGGCATATTTTATTTTATACACAACTTTATTTTATACGGTGTATAAACCCCTTTGAATTTTACATTTATTCAAAAGGAATATTTTTTATACGAAGCATTTACTAAACGACAAAAGGGAATTTTTTTGTCGTACGTATGTGGCGACAATGACTTCTCCGCCGTCGTGACCGTTATTTGAGTTTCGGATTCCTCTACAAGCCATACCTTCTTTTTAAAAGAAAAATAAATACCATGTTTTAATTTTCTTTTATTTCAGTATTGAAAATGGTTTTCATAATGTTTTTATATCATTGTGTTGTATTGATATCTCGTGATTTAAATTTGGAAATTTTATGTTTCCTTTATGCATGTTTTATGTGATATGATTATGTTATGGTTCTTGGGCATTGTTATGAAGATGGGTGGTTCCGTGATAAACTAAGGGTGGGTGAGCCCGTTATAGCTCTCCAATGCATTGGGTAACGCGAAGGAGTGAAATGTTAAGGTTTCTCCGAAGAGATTTAGGGAATATACTGTGATGGGTATTCCAAACGTAACCAAGAGGGTTACTCCCTACGTAAGAATGTTATGGATGCCTCAAGTTACCTTTATGTCTTATGATTTCTATGATTTATTCATGATTTTATGAGGTATGTTAAAGTGCCTATATTTTATGGGTAAAGTATGATTTCATTATTATGTATATATGAACTCATGTTTCCTTTCCATGTTTTTATAACCCATACATAGCTTTTTATGCTCATCCCAAGTTTTTTTGAAATGTTTTTCACAGGTCAAGGGAAAGGTACATGATATGATGATAGTGTCAAGGAAGTGTCAAGAAATAATCCATGTTTTATTTCAAATGTGTTTCCATTGATGGGAATGAAGAATACTATCTTTATGTAACCACTTTGTTTATATGTGGAATGTAATGCATGTTTTATAATCTAATTCTCTAAAACTCTAAACCCAAAAAGATCCTCAATGTGTAATATTGTAATAACTCAATATTAAGTAAGGTTTAAGGATGGGGCCTTATAGTTGGTATCATAGGTCGGTTTAGATAACATTAGGAGTGAGAATTCTATTAAATTATTTTCCAAAAATATTTTTTTTTGAAATGATATAGCATTTGAAGATTACCATGTTGCTTCATCTAAGAAATGTTTGTTCAGAATGGTTTTCCGCAGAGGAAACAGGGAAGTAGTGCTAGGAAGGAATACAGAAGGAAATAGACTTCCGAATCAGCATCCTGAGATGGTCGGAATTGGAACTGAACAGTTTGTTGCAGTAATGGCGCAGTTGACTCAGGCTATAAATGGTGGTGGTATCCATGCACGAGATCAGCCAGATCAACCGCAGAGGAACATGTCAGTGGTGGAACATTTAATGAGGCAACATCCACCATCATTCAAGGGATCATCTGACCCTGTGCCAGCTGAAGGGTGGATTAAAGCACTGGAAAAGATTATTGATGTCATGGGGTGTTCAGACAATCAAAAGGTTAGTCTTGCTATTTACCGTTTGGAGGGTGAAGCAGATCAGTGGTGGTCTATGGTTAAAAATATCAGGGACGCCGATGAGATTGATGCTCTTGACTGGTATGAATTCAAAGGTATGTTTCTTGAGAAGTATTTTCCTAAGGCTGTTCGACTTAGGATGGAAAAGCAATTCTTGTAATTGAGGCAAGAGGAAGACTCAGTGGACGCCAATGAAGAAAGGTTCACTCGATTGGCAATGCATGCTCCAAATTTTAGCTGAGACCTTGATAGTAAAATCAATCATTTTTACTCAGGATTAAATCCAAAATATCAAAGGGCATTAGCTTCTAGAGAGTTTAAAAGTTATGAAAAGCTTGTTCGATGTGCTAAGAAGGTGGAAATGGAGTTTTCCGATGACCAAGTGTTCTATAACAACCAGCAGAAGAAGAGACCGAGGTGGCAGAAGAAAGGTAAGAATTCTTCAAAAAAGTCTGATGGTAAGAGAACTAAGTTTCCAGTTTGTGATAAATGTGGAAAAAGGCATGTTGGGGAATGTCTTCTGAAATTCTGGAAAGTGCTACCGATGTGGTAAGATGGGACATAAGGCTCGTGATTGCACTGAAAAGGATCAAGGTGAAGGTAAGAACAAATTTTATTTACAGTTAGTGAAATGTTTTAAGTGAAATGGGATGGGTCACTATGCAAATGAGTGTCCGACAAAGAGCTTGAGTGATGGGAAGCAGTTAGACTACACACAGAAAGGGGTGGTGAAATCCTTTGCAACTACTTCAGCAGATGTTGGTCCATCAAATAGAGATTCGTAGTTTCGTTGGTTTGGAAGGCTATTACCGAAGGTTTGTTACAAATTTTTCACAGTTATCTAGTCCAATGACTAAGCTAACACGGAAGGGTGTTAAGTTTATCTGGACAAAAGAATGTGATGATTGTTTTCAGGAATTGAAAAGAAGATTGGTGAATGCTCCAGTTTTGGAACTACCTTCTAGGAATGGTGAGTTTGTTATATACAGTGATGCTTCATTGAAAGGACTTGGTTGCGTCCTAATGCATAATGATCAGGTAATTGCTTATGCTTCACGACAGTTGAAAACTCATGAGGTAAATTACCCTACACATGATTTGGAATTAGCTGCTGTTGTTTTTTCTTTAAAAATTTGGAGGCATCATTTGTATGGAGTAAAGTGTGAAATATATACCGATCACAAAAGTTTAAAGTATATATTCACACAGAAAGAGTTAAACATGAGACAAAGGAGATCGCTAGAATTAATCAAGGATTATGATTGTACAATTCATTACCATCCGGGAAAAGCAAATAAAGTGGCTGATGCTTTGAGTCAAAAAAGTAATGCTTCGTTAACAATGTTGCATTTGGAATGTGATCCTTTGGTTAAAGATTTGATGAACTTTGGCATAGAAGTTGTTGGTGCAGGAAGTCCTTCTGTTTTGTTTCAGGTATCAGTGAGATCTTCTCTATCAGATAGAATCAAGCAAGCACAGAAGCAAGACAGTGAGTTGCAGAAAAAGGTAGAGCTAGTTCAGAAAGGTAAGTTGCCTGAATTCAACATTGATAATGATTGTGTTTTGAGATTTGGGAAGAGATTGTGTGTGCCTTGTGATTCACAGTTGAAGAGAGAGTTGTTATGTGAAGCTCATAGTTCTCCGTTTTCAGTTCATCCTGGCAGTACTAAGATGTATAGAGATCTGCGGGAGTATTACTAGTGGGATGGAATGAAAAGAGATATTGATGATTTTACTGTAAAGTGTTTGACTTGTCAGTAGGTTAAAGTAGAGTGGCAGTTACCGAAAGGGATGCTTCAGCCTTTACCAGTGCCAGAGTGGAAATGGGAGAATATATCCATAGAGTTTGTTGTTGGATTACTGAAGACATCTCGAGGTAATAATGTAATCTGGGTTATTGTTGATCGCTTGACCAAATCTGCTCATTTCCTTGCTATACGAGATACTTTCTCTCTTGATCAAATTTCCTGTTTGTATCTTAAAGAGATAGTCAGGTTACATGAAGTTCCTCTCTCCATTGTATCGGATCGTGATCCCAGGTTTACTTCTAACTTTTGGAAAGGCCTTCAGAAGTCGTTGGGTACTGAATTAAATTTTAGTACAGCTTTTCATCCTCAATCAGATGGGCAGTCAGAACTAACAATTCAGACATTGGAGGATATGCTACGAGCTTGTTCTATGGATTATCAGGGAAGTTGGGACCAACAACATTCTTTGGTTGAATTTTCAAATAATAACAGTTTTCATTCCAGTATACAGATGACACAATTTCAGGCATTATATGGGAAGCAGTGTCGAACTCCAGATTTCTGGGATGAAGTGGGTGAAAGGAAGTTGATAGTACCAGAATTGGTAGAAGAGATGGCAGAAAAAGTTCAGCAGATTCAGAAACACATGAGAACAGCTCAGAGCAGGCAGAAGAGTTATGCGGATAACCGGAGGAAGGATCTATCTTTCAAGGTAGGTGATCATGTTTTTCTCAAGGTATCACCATGGAAAAGTGTGATGAGATTTGGTAAGAAAGGAAATTTGAGTCCAAGGTTCGTTGGACCATACAAAATTCTAGAGAAAGTTGGATCAGTTTCATACCGATTTGCTTTACCTCCGAGTTTATCTCAGGTACACAATGTTTTTCACGTTTCGATGTTGAGAAAGTATATTCCATATCCATCTCATGTTTTGAGTCCAGAGGTAGTTCAGTTGGAAGAGAACCTATCTTATGAGAAACAACCGGTCCAGATTCTTGACCACAGGGAGCAAGTGTTACGGAATAAGGTGATTCACCAGGTAAAGGTTTTGTGGAAAAACCACATGATTGAAGAGGCAACATGGGAATCTGAAAATGCAATGAGGGATAAGTACCCCCATTTATTTGATAAGTAAATAAATTGCAGGGACGCAATTTTCTAAAGGGGGGAAGGATGTAACATCCCAAGTAAGTAATTAATAATAGATATTTTTATCTATGTCTATTAATGATTAAGATAGTGTTTTAGATGCTTAAAATGAAAATAAATCCAATCTTAAGCATGGAATACACTAATATTCTTAAAAGATTGTTTTACTGCCTTATGATGGAAAACCCTTTTTTAAATCTATCTTTTGACAATTTTATAAACTATGTTTGTCAAAATAAACTTATTCTTTATGATTGGGACATCAAAATTTACTTTGTGTGAAATTTTGATATTTTTCTGATAATGTTCATTTTTTAATGAATAGTGAAAAATACTGCATTTTACATCAAAACTGCTTTTTAATCTAATTTATTTATATGATAAGATTATCTTTTGAATTGGTCTTAATGTGTAATATGAATATATTTTTACCATTTAATCCAATGGTGGTCATTGGAATCAATTTCACTTTGAAATTGGACTCAAACTAGTGTCAATCTTTTGATAACTATTATTTCATAAAAACACGCTATTTGCTCTGACAGCGGGAATTACTTATTAAATTAATTAATGTGACTTATATGTTTTGAATTTGGTAAAATGGACTTCATTTTTGAATTCAGAATATCAAATATAGCTTAGGGTGAATTTTTGGTAATTTTCTGAAAAACTTCTATTTTTGATGAATAGTGAAACCACTAAGTGGTACTTATAAAAACTGATTTTCCGTTTAAATGAAATTTTGCCATCATTGTGTTTTGAATTTCAAAAATCCGACATACATGGTTGTCATTAAGATGTAAAATGTGGTTCAATGAGATTAATTTTTTTTTGGTGAATAGTAACTTATTAAGTTCTTAATCGCGATTAGTGGTAATTAGAGTAGTTTAAGGTATAAATAATGATTTAATAATATGAAATTACCTAGACACCTGTCCCAACCTTATTGGTTGTTTCATGGCCGACCAAGACAAGCCATGGGTCAACTTAGGGACCCCATGGAGCCACTTTGGTTGGGAAATGACATAAATAACTTTTTATTAAATGTTAAAGTAAAAATGACACAAACATAATATGTCTTACGAAAAGAATTTTGACATCAGGTTATAAAGATCAGATTTTTGATTATAAATAGTAATTGGAAATCTAAAAATATTTCCTACATCATAGTATTTTTTTTTATAATTTTTAGACATTAAATAAATTAAATTATTTATGACATCATGATGATGCAGTGATGACCTCATTATTTAACGATTTAAATAAAATGGAAGGATAATGTAAAATCTATGAACTAAAAATGTCCAAAACTAGTTGGATTAGTGTATTTAGAACCCTTATCTCCTTATCCACGACTTATATTAATGTGGGACCTTTTAAAACCGAAATTGTTTTTCAAATAAAGTAATATTTCTTTACTTTCCAAAATTGCCCCTCCTCTCCTCTTATAAAAGGCCCCCACCTCTACCTCATTTCACACACTCCTCAAGCCTTTGGCTCGGCCAACCCCGGCCCATTTACTCTCTCCACATCCCTCTCCTCATCCTAGAGGATTCCCTTTGGGCAGAATCCTTTCAAAGGAAGCCTTTAGGCTCAAATCAAAAGGAGTTACACTTTTAAAGGTAATTCATTCTCTCATGTTCATTTGTTTTAATTTGTTTCTCCAACCCCCTAAACTCTTTTTATTTACTTCTTTGGTAACAAAAAAAGTATCTTAAATATAATAGTATGTTTTTATATGATTTATTTGAGCTACACACTCACACAACTACATCAAATTGTTAAAGAACATACGGTTTCCGTGGATGGCGAAATTCTGCCTCCCGAAACGATGATTATTCAATACTCATTAAACACCTTCAAAGGTGGACATTATGATGCCACTATTTTTATATATGATATATAATATGTTTATGTTTTCCTTAAGCTTCTGTTTTTTTTCATTTTGGGCATACCTTTATGGTTTCCATTATGGGTAAACACTATATCTTCATTTTAGGAAGTGCGGACTACCACCCCCTGAAAGTGATTTGATTCGTTAATACCATATGTGGGATGTGTAAAGGATAAAGTTAATAATATTATATATTTTATTATACTGGAATTATAATATACTTATATATCATTATGATTCCATTCCAGAAAATACGAAATAGAAATGGAAGTAGCGTTCATGCGTATGTACGGCTTACCGTCTCCAGGAACGGTGCATTTCATTTCTTACCTCTAAATGTGATGTAATATTATAAATACATGTATATGAGGAATATATATGATATATATGTTATCCAAATCATTAATATAATTCTGGATATAATGAACCTTTGACCAAATTAACAACATGTAAGTGTAAGAAGTCTATTTTTGACTTAAGAACCAAATACCGACAAAATGAACATTATTAACTTAAATGATTACATGATGTTCATAACCTGGTATAAAAGGAATGATGAACTTGAAAAAGGTTCATAAGCAAGTAGAGATTAACTCAAGTTTATTATTCAGGAGATTAATGAAGGGTCGGGTCAAGTCGGATACGAGGTATGGGACTTCGTCTCAATCTACTTTCGTTGAGGCATATTTTATTTTATACACAACTTTGTTTTATACGGTGTATAAACCCCTTTGACTTTTACGTTTATTAAAAAGGAATCTTTTTTATACGAATCATTTACTAAATGACAAAATGGAATGTTTTTGTCGTACGTATGCGGCGACAACGACTTCTCCACCGTCGTGACCGTTATTTGAGTTTCGGCTTCCTCTACAAGCCATACCTTCTTTTTAAAAGAAAAATAAATACCATGTTTTACTTTTCTTTTATTTTAGTATTGAAAATGGTTTTAATAATATTTTTATATCAATGTGTTGTATTTATATCTCATGATTGAAATATGGAAATTTTATGTTTCCTTTATGCATGTTTTATGTGATATGATTATGTTATGGTTCTTGGAAATTATTATGAAGATGGGTGGTTCTGTGATAAACTAAGGGCGGGTGAGCCCGTTATAGCTCTCCAATGAATTGGGTAAGGTGAAGGAGTGAAACGTTAAGGTTTCTCGATGAGATTTAGGGAATATACTTTGATGGGTATTCCAAATGCAACCAAGAGGGTTACTCCCTACCTAAGAATGTTATGGATGCCTCAAGTTATCTTTATGTCTTATGATTTCTATGATTTATTCAAGATTTTATGAGGTATGTTAATGTGCCTTTGTTTTATGGGTAAAGTATGATTTCATTCTTATGTATATATGAACTCATGTTTCCTTTCCATGTTTTTATAACCCATACTGTGCTTTTTATGCTCATCCCAAGTTTTTTTGAAATGTTTTTCACAGGTCAAGGGAAAGGTACATGATATGATGATAGTGTCAAGGAAGTGTCAAGAAATAATCAATGTTTTATTTCAAATGTGTTTCCATTGATAGGAATGAAGAATACAATCTTTATGAAACCACTTTGTTTATATGTGGATTGTAATGCAAGTTTTATGATCTAATTTTCTAAAACTCTAAACCCGAAAAGATTCTCAATGTGTAATCTTGTAATAACTCAAGATTAAGTAAGGTTTAAGGCTAGGGCCTTATAAATAGAATAACATGGAATATAAGGAAATTGTAGAAAAATATAGGTACTCTTTGGATCCAAATTAAATTAATGAATTTAGCATATCAAAAAATAATCAATAAACCACATATTATTTGAAAAATAAAAATTATAAGTCAATATAATCCTCTTTATATTATAATTAAAATAATTTAAAAGCTATTTATATTATGATAATTATAGAATCAATCACAGGGTTAAAATTATTATACAATTAATAAAAAAAATTAAATATTATCATATGGAATCTATTGAAGAAAATTAAAAACAAATAATTAATACTTCTTATTGAAATGATTAATTATGGGATGAGTAAATTTTTAAACTTGAAAATATCAAATATAATTATTGTATTTATAAATTATTGTAATTTCAAAGAATTAATATCAATTCTATTTTATAATATAATATTAAATATAAAAATGGAATTGAAACATTGAATGATAATCAATCAAATGTTTTTCAAAATAGATAATGTTATGAAAAAATCAATAGAGTTTATAAGATGAAGAAGAATAAAAATTTCCATGGTTGTGATAATATTTAAACAAAATTTTATAAAACATTCTTTGAAAAATGTATATGATCAAGTTAATCATTTGTGACATATTTTAAATTTTAAATTGCTTGAATTTATGTATATAAATGTTCCTTGAATTTTTTACATTGTTTTGGTCCCAATAAGGATTTTATTTCTAAGTCATTGTATTCTTGATTACCATTTATCACTGAATTTAAATCTAGAAGTATTTTAAAAAAATCATATATTAATCATATTGGATAAATGTATTCAGGGGTACCAAAGAATTCATATATCATATTTTGTAAGAAAAATAAAATGGAAACATCACAATGGTTGTGTGGTATATGGATAATGGGTGATCACTGAATATGGCTAGTGATGTCTCTTATTTTAATTCCATTTATAAGTTTGATGGATGCAATATTACTTATTATGATAACTCAAATGGTAAGGTAAAAGGCTTTGAAATCATTTTATTTTCAAATTCTAGTTTTTTAAATGGTTTTATTTATTATTGTATTGAAACCTAATATAATAATAATTTGAAAACATTTTCATAATAATTTTAATGTTATGTTTGAAAATGAAAAATTCATTGTTTTAAAAGAATAGAATATATTATTTTTCAAAAAATTAATGGATAATATTTTTACAAATATTTTCTCTAATATATATAAAAAAATATTAAAGATAAAATTATATAAAATATAAAAATTACTTATGAATAAATTTTGTTGTAGAGTAAATTTTCAGGTTATTGAATAAGAATGAAAAAATGAAATTAGTGATGGATCTACCTATGTATAAACTAGAAAACACATATGTATGTGATTCATTCTAAAATAGTTTACAGAATAAATTGTAATTTAAATATGTTCATGGGTTACTAACCATCATACCCATTTAACATTTACATTGGGATTTTTATATCCCAATGATTAAATATATTCATATATGAAAAAGGAATTTGTGTCATATTTTTAGGATTGTAATAAATTAAAAATGATGTACTTTTTTGAACATTAATATGGGAGAGTATTTAAATTTTATTACTACTATAAATTGGTTCAATTAAAAATATAATATATAATATTATGAATTATAAGTGATAGAGGTAGGGACTTTTCAAATATAGAAATTCATAAATAAGGTGATGACAATGGGTATTATCATATATTTTTTTATCTTAGAATCCCACTAATAATGTTTTTGTAAAATTTAAAGACACATAAATATGATAAATTTTTATGAAAATGTTAAATTAATAATATTTTAAAATATCTTCCATGGATGACGTTATTATCACATCAAATTATTTCTTTTTTTTGAATCCTTCTTATTCCATTCTTAATGAAGACTCCTCATTAAAGTTGGATGGAATGGAGGACACATATTATTTATTTTAGAGTTTTTTTTCAATGTTTACATTCTTAATACAATAGATTCCCTTGAAAAATTCAATTCAAAATATTATGTGGTTATTTCTCTATGATGTTCTAATAAAAATATATAAAATATATTTTATAAAAAAAGTGAACAATGATTGTTGAGGAATCTGTGAATGTTAATTTTGATGATAATTATTTAAAGATAAAATTATCTAATCTATAAAACATTGAAAAAGAGTTTAGATAATTTATCTTTGCTGAACCAGAAAATTTAGAATTGGGTGGATTAATTAATTGGGATGAAATTTATTATGTAAAAATTGTAAAATATCATAAATAAAATTTAGTTGAAAATTTATTGTTGATATAACATTAGATTTTAAAACCAGAAATTTATTACGACAATTTATTTATTTATTATTTTTTTATTTTCTATTTCATACATTATAAGATAATAAAAAAATATCTAAGTAAAATTCTCTCATGTAAATGCAAGATTAATTAAATATGTCTGATAGGAATAATTTCTACAAAATAAATGTTTCAGATGTAGATTTAAATATTATGGACATTTAATGGACATTTAATAATAATTGTGACGAAAATAGAAATATAAAATGAAAAAAGAAAATTAAAAAGATCATGTTTTGTTTTAGAAGAAGTAATATTCATTTAAAAATATTTTCATTATTCACATTTTATTATATATAAGAAATAAATTTTCATGTGTTTATAATTTTGAAATAATTTTTTTATATGAATGTAAAATGTGAATTTATAAATGGAAATATTTTTTATTTATTATGTAATACTTCCAAAAGTTTCATGAATGAATATAAACCAAAATCCATTTTAAAAAATTCAATCAACTTTAACTACTCAAATAATCCTCTATTTCATTGAATTAGTGTATTTAATTATTTTCAAAGAATGATTTTTTTGAAAAGGGAAAAAATGATGAAATACAATTTATTAAAATATATTCTAGTAATAAATTAATTTATCAAATACATGCTAATGATATTATATTTGCACCTTAAAGTGATTACCAGAGTAATTACTTTTCAAATTTTATGTTTTTACAATTTTTCATTTATTATATGTGTGAACATATATTTTTTTGGATTTTATATACACTAATTGAAAGATATTATTTTTATTAAACAATCAAAATATGATATGAAATTATTTAATGGAATTGTTAACCATAGTTGTAAAAGCTCCAATACTATAATGAGTACTTCTTGTAAGATTTATTATGATGAAGTTAGAAAAACATTTGATAATAAGATGTTTATATAAATTATTTTTTTCTTAAAATTTTTAAAACCAATGATTTTATATGAATTATATTTGGATATTTTAAGGATTATTTTCGAGACCAGGAATGAAGATGGATAGTGATTCTGAGTCTCGATGATCCCAAAAATAATTGTATGAAATATATGAAATATATTATGTAGAACATATATGTATATTTATATAAAAAGTAGAATAAATCTATAACGGGGTCTAGATCAGAAATTTAATGGAACCATTGAATTTAGGATGCAGGTTTTACCCACGGTGTGATATAATATATGTAAGTACAAACCATTTATCAAAAATTCATCATGGAAAAAACTAAATGAATTAAATGAAATAAAAGAAATAATAATTTTTTTGATCATTATTGATTCAAAAACCTATTTATCCATTAAGTATATGGTTATAGAATTTCTCAAGGATGATCAATCATACCCTGTAGATTTCATACTATCTGTAGGAGAGGCTTTCTTAGTGAATGATGATGGATCAAGATTATATCCCAGATAATCACCCCAATGAACACCATGGATATCTTCAATGATGGAAACAAAAACATTCTTCATCAATGGTCAATTTGAACTCCATGTAGGGAACTTTTTATGATTTCTTCCATTTTATCTATTCATATGAAAAACATGAATCAATCGACTAATGGATTTATTCACATATTGTGCATATTGAGGGATGTGTATTATTATGGGTATTTTATCAGGATAATTCAAAAACACTACTTTTTTATTCATTTTTATTCTTATAAAAACAAATTGAAAGTAACAATAACATCAATTGAGGAATGTACATCTCTTTTTTCATATTCTATTCCCTCGTTAATCTTCAATCACTATGAGTATTCTATATATTTCCTGGGGATAAACATATCATTATAATTTGATTTCTATTAATATATTTCATATAACAATAATATAATATTTTAGACATAGGATTTGAGTTACTTGATGATGGTGTGATAATGGAAGAGCAGTAAATAAGATTGTTTTGGATACCCTATTTCCAATTATTTGGCATGAAATGATGAATTCTATGTATATATATCTTTCCCAAATAAATTTGAGCACTATTTTCCATTGATCTGTGTTTTGGAGGACCGAAAGAACCCATATCAACATGTTTCATGGAGGGAGGTGACTTCATTATTGGACATGATAATAAAGAATATATCCCAATTGATCTGTAAATCATGAGAAACATGGAATGTACATCAAGATTACACATTGTGTGGACCATTAGTATATGACACTATGGTTTTGGTATGAGTTAAAGATAACATGGTATTTGACCCCTCTCACACAAAATGTTTCAGTCCATAATCGAATCTACATGTTCTTTGGAGAGTACAAGGAACACTGGGAAAATGTAAATTACTAGATGGAACACTGTGTACTTATACACGGACACATATTGGAATCCAAAGGCTTGAACAAAAATAGGGATTTTATACATGAGCATGAAGGGTGACACTACGGGGATATTGTTTGTCTCTACACAATATGTACTCCATATACACATCATTTATATGTGCACATTATGTCATGTGAGGATCTTTTATATGGGGAGACATAGGTATAAATAGAAACACATGGTACGCAATGTTACACACCATGTACTCCATTCTAGAGTTATTTTGGATCTTCATCTTTTTGTTTTTGACCATTACAGGTGTATTTAATTCCATTATAATTTTTCCCCAAGGTTATAGTGTGTAATTAAATTCATTTTCACTAGATTGCGATCCCATCTAGAGGTATAATCACAGATAGAGTTGTGGTGTGTCTATATGATACATGATTATGATCCTATATCACCTATTTTCCATAGGTGTGGTTTAGTGAATCAACATTACCTCTCTTAGAAGGGAAATTATCCTCCATCTAGTAGGCCATATCGGTATGCATTGTCGAATCGTTGGAATATGATCCCCTATGAAGAGGCTTGATGAATATTTTTTTCATGTTTTTTCCTAGCAGTTCTAGGCATGAACCCTATATGTGTATTGAAATATTATTTGACCATTGTGCCTTCATTGGTAGTAGTCCAATGGGAAATACATATTTTTTGAGTGTCTTTAATGATATCTTGGATCATGGAGTGGATTTTTCCAAAAAGGGAATTGCATTGTGAAAAATATTATGGCTAGTAATTGGTTATTAATTCCTAGTGGTGAAGTGTCTTAACTTAGTATCTCTTGGTGTTTTAATCATTCAGTTATTCATATATCATTTGTTGATAATAACTAACTTAGGGCTTCATGTTTTGTGTTTTTGTAGTGTCTTACAGAGTGTCGTTATACTCACTCATGAATTGAATTATCCTCCACATATTATTTCTTATATAGATGAAAACCCTTAAACTATTCCCCAGGAGGGCATGAAGGAGGAGGAGAATATATGGAGATTGTCAGAAGGAATCAAGTGTGTCAGATTATTTGGGAGGTGATCACTAGAATCTGTGATAACTGTGTTGGGCTATGAGAGTTTCTAAAAATAGCTATTGTATAAGTGGTTTTCTCCAACATTGTATAGGGAAATATGTCTCGAGATTTATGGTACACAAAAAAATAATAGTTAGATAGTCGAGTGACAACCGACAGAAAGACAGATGTAGGGAAAGAGAGGTTCGTAGGGTTGTAGAACTGGGAGATGGGCTGGTAGTGAAGTAGGAGATGGCAACAGGATTGAACTATTTCCATAAACTATAGGTGGTCCCTGCTAGACTGAGGGAGCTAGAAGGTAGGGTTGAGTCAAACATCCAGATATGTAGTCTTACCACCGCAAAAAACCCTATAAGTTTTGAGTAAAGATATATTTATTTTCTACTTTTGAAATAATAGTGATATAAATTAAGGCCATTCATGCCATCCTTTTCACTTCTCTAGTTCTATACATAGAGATTCTAGTTGAGTCAGTAGATTAACCCTTGATTTTGGAGACTCATATATGTTGTGACTCAATGATTACACACATACTCCAACAGTGCGATATGATTCTTGGAGGAGAGTGTTTTTTTATATCTCATTATTGTAGTAATTAGTAATTATGAGGTCATCATAGGTATTGAATCACTATCCATTGTTCATTCCTAGATGTACTCCATTAGGTGGTTTATTTTTTGTGTCTAAAATAATGGTACATGGTTTTCCATTGTGGGTGAAAAGGATTCCTTATCAGAGCATGATGAGCTAAAGAATAGGACTGTAAAGCAGATTAATCATACAGTTTCTCAAATGACTATTAAAGAAGTGGATTCTTTGGGATATCATTTTACTATAGTGGTGGTGGAGTAAGAGGACTTATTTCTTAAATATATACTAGTCTTACCTCCCCACTGAGAGGTGAAATTTTTCATTGACTTTATTCCCCTGATGTAATTTATATATTCACCAGCATATTGGATATATCCCTTATAGATTCAATATCTAAGGATAGAGTTAGAAGATTTTTAAGAAAAAAATCATTTTGAGATTCCACATTTCCCCTAGAGAGGACACAATGTTTCATTGTAGATGGCAGATGTGAGCATGATGTTATGGGTAGATTACTTCCACTTGAATCAGGTGACCGTGAGGAATAATTATCCACCACTGAGGATCAAATAAATCTATGATCTATTGATAGGGTACATGATGGTTCTACAAAATTGTCCTTAGAGGAGGACATCACCAGGTGCAAGTATGAGATAATTATATACTGAATAGAATATTTATATGTCATTCTAATCACTATGAGAGCATTTTGGCGTCATTCCATGTCATGAATGGACCACCAGTGTTCATGGGAATCATGAACCCAATTATTTAACCTTTCATAGACTGGTTGATGGTGGAATTAATAAATGAAATCCTAATTTATTAGGCATCCTAGGAGGATCATGCGTGACAGTTGAGTATAGTCTAAGACACACTCTGAGATAACATAAAATAAGGGAATCTATAGAAATGTATGTTTAGTATTTGAGAGGTCCCCTTTCGGGGACATATCATCATATAATCAAGAGTATTAGAAGACCCATTGAATTTTTAGAAATTTATTTCCAGTGATCCACCAATGAGTTTAACTAATAAGTGGAGTTTCCTTAGGTTTTCATTGCACTAATATAGGTATGTACCCAATTTCTCAATAATTGGAACACCATTGATAGCTTTGAATCATAAGAGGGATTATTTCATATGGATGGAAATGTGCTTGTTGTTCTTTCATGTGTTGGGCCAATGGTTGAAGAGAAATCCCATTATGATATTTCAAGAATAGGGTGTCAAGAAAATAGTGCTTTGAGTTTCATCAGTTACAAGATTTGGTTGTGTGCAGATGTAGAGGATAAAATTTAATTCCTTCATTTTATTCCAATTGATACCAATTGAGAAAAAAATCATGACCCAAGATCTTGATTTAGTATTATAAGTCTTTGCTATGATTATTAAGAAAGACTCTATGTTGGATTAGTAGTTCTTCTTCTACTATAATCCCAAGAGTCTCAAATAAATATTCCCTCATAAGGATCAATATTTTAGATATATTATGTTCATAGATATTATCGAGGACTATGAATTTAATATTTTATATACTCCTATATAGGGGAATATGGTGTAAGACACTCGTAGAAGGAGATATTATTCTCAGTTTTTTTGGAAATGTAATCATATAAATTAGCCTCATTGGAGTTTTTATTCATTAATAAGAATTGTGATTCATAGATTTAGTTGATGGTTGTTACCCCACTAAATTTACATGACAGAGTTGGGATTTTCAAAGAGGAGATTATGAATGTGACACCTTAACAACACATATATTAACTAGAGATTATCTTGATGGATACTGTGATGTTTGGAAGCATTTTTAAATTCTCAGATGATGGGTGATGGTAAATTTGATGTTGTGGGAGGAGGTGTTATGGTAATTTCACATAACCCGTTTTTTTATATATAGGTGTGTAAAATATGTAAGAGGACCTCTAATACTACTTTTTTGTGGCCATTTATAAACAACAGAGTTTAATAATATGTCTCTCAATTCCTTCATAGTCAGCATGTTAAGGTTATGCACAATATACTAGAGGCTGTATCCCACCCCTTTGAGGTGCCAAATTAGATGTGGGATGGGATGTAAAAAGGCATAGTGTTGGAATTTCCAAGTATATCAAGTGGTAACAATGTCATGTAGAAGACCAATTTCTAGCTCACTAGGTTGGTATTCATCCAATTAATTCGAGAGAAGAGTTAAATCGAGATATTTGGGTGACACTATGTGTAAGCTATATTTCAACTCCATGGAGCTCCACCAATGGTCATCTATGACAGTGATTCCCACATCAAATATTAGTTTTGAAAGGTATTACACGAATCCATTTGGACACAATATTTTTGATCATGGAGTTTCATACCTATATAAAATGATTGATAGAGTGGGACATTTATCCATTGAAGGAAATGTCATGGGATTTCATGTTGGACTTTGGCTGCTGTTTGGAAATTCACCTATTCGTGGTTGAGTTTTCATATAAATTTTTATATATATCACTACACCATATGTATGAAACCATTCAAGAATTTGTAATGGTGACCTAGTAGGTCACAACTTTTTTGGAATGATCTATGTGATTCACCAATAATGGAACTAGAATTGTTGCTAGCTAAAACAGAGAAGGTGTAGATCAAATAAGAGTGGATGGGGATTGTATAGATCTATTATAAGTCTTATTTAGATTGATGATAAATGCCTATGGACTTTTTAGAGTGGGACTAAATGTTCATAAGAGTCTCAAATCAGTGTGGATCAAGGATATTTGGTGGTGACAGAATGATTTCTATGATATTCATTAGTCCATTTCATTTACAAGGTAGAGATACAAGGTTGCATACTAGTTTGTTCTTCCACCATAGTTGGACAGAGTACATGAAAACATCAATGTGTTGTAGAATAGTAGGTACATGGTTGACCCATCAATCATTATTGACTTGGATGATATGGGCTTCAAGTATGGAAAAACCATTATAGAATACATGGTGAAGATACATGATTGGAAAGAGAGGATCCTTCATAGGTGATCAAAATCCCACTTGCATGTTTGCTGTCATCAAAATAATATTTTGGCGATAACCTGGGAGTAGGAGGATCATATTTTGTGCTAAGAACCCACATATCTTTTTGTCGACCTTGTTTTCTATTTTTGGGACATTAATCCCTATGGATGGGAGAATGTGACGTATTAAATTTTAAACATTTCATTTTTGGATATTACATGGATCATTTTATATACCATGCATAGAGATTTCATGTGATTCTATGTCTCTATGTTAACAGAATAATTTATTGAACTGTTTTGAATATATTAAATTGCATGTGCAAAATTGTTTCATTAAAAAGTTAAATAATTCCCAAATAGGGTATGAATTAGAAACCATTAGGAATTAGTGAGTTTAGAATATGAGTTCAAACCTAGGAGCGATATATTCATTGTCGGTATAGTCCATTTATAAAAACTTAATCAAGTATGTAAATTATGTGAAATTAATTAAATAATTTATAAATTTTGTTTAGTTATAAGATAGTTACTTGTTTCACGATTACAATTATGGTTTTAGAATTCCTCATTGCTGGCCACCCAGTCCTGGGATATTTTATACAAACCATTGGAGTTATTTTCTTAGAAGACTTTGATGGTTCGATATTAGATCAAGAATCGTTGCACCAAGAGAGATTGTAGACCTCATCAAAAAAAAATAAGACAACTATTCATTGTCAATGATCAATCCAAAATACAGTTATGGAATTTATTATTTTTATTTTTTCCCCATTAATAATTCCTATGATGAACACAAATCAATCAACTAACGTATTGATACCAAAATAATTACTATTGTGGGATGGGTTGTGTTATGAGGATTTTATCAAGAGAATTATCAAAAAATTATGGGTTTGTTCATTTTTATTCTCACATAAATGAATCAAGATCGACATGAACATTGATAAAGGTACATTCCTCAATTTATTCTTATGCTTTACTCCCCCGACTCATCATTCACTACAGATGTCCTTCATTGGTCTTGGGGTTCGACATATCCATATCAATCGATATATGATCCCCCATTTCATGGTGAAATAATTCGATATTTTAGATCTAGGATTTGAACGAAATAATCATGTCATGATGATTAATGTGTAAGTGAATCATATGGTTTTGGATAACAATTTTTCTATTCTTTGGCATGAAATAATGAACAGCTTGTAGATTCCCTTTTTGAGTGCATTCGAGTCCAATTTTAGATATTTTGGTATCATCAAATATGGATAAGAACCAAATACAGATGTAATAGCGAGGATGAAAACTATAGTGATGTGTGTGATGTTGTGTATGAACTCCCGATGGATCTTGAAAATCCCATGCAACACAATTTGTAATTTGGGATTACATGTTGTGTGGGCCCACCTTGGTATGATGCTATGGTTTTGGTTTGATTTAATGTTCACACGGTTTTTGACCTCTGTAACATGGTCTTTGGACCACCTCAGTAAAATATTCATGCAATTTAGAGTGTACACATGAAATAGGGTAAATGTAAACGACCCGATGTCATTTTATGAACTTATACATTGAAAAAGCTTATCATACAAGTCCCGGTACATATACACACATTCAGTATATAAACATGACGAAGTGACATAGGAAGGATACCATATGTCTCTAAACATCTTGAAATACTTCTACACACCATTTATATATAGAATTCATGCCGTGTGAGGCTCTTATACAAATACTGACACGAGGATAGCAGGAAACGTAGGGTACAAATTGGTACATTAATTGTACTCCATTCAAGAGTACTGATGGATTTTTTTTCTTATTTTATACCACTATATGACTATTTCATTCCATTCTTCCATTAAATCGAGTTTATAGTGCAGAAATACATCCATATTTGTAGGATTTTGAACCCCTTTAGAGTCTAATTCTTAGATAGAGATGTGTTGACCCTCTGTGAGACTGGAGTTCAGTATTTTATCACCATTGTTCTCTAGTTGGTTTTTTTGCCTCAGTTTGACAACACAGATAATGGAATTTATCCTCTATATAGTAGTCCATATTGGTATGGTTTTTTGAATCAGTTTCATGTGATCCCCGACATAGCGTCTTGATCCAGATTGGGTTCATGGTGTCCCCCAACGGTTCTCGGCATGACCCACTATCTATGTATGAGAGTCCTATTAGACTAGTGATCTTTCATTGGATGTTGACCAATGAGTTAGACCTCTTTGTCATGTGTGTCTAATTATATCATACCTCATGGAATGTATTCTCTAAAAATGAGTGTTACATCAAGACGAATCCTATGGAAGTCAGTTGGTTATCACCGCATAATGCTGTACTATCTTTATTGATTATATGTAAGTGTTTTTGTTATACATTTATTGTTATATATTTTATAAATCTGAATATAATTGGTAATTCAATTTTAGTGTTTTCAAGTTTTCTTACTGGAGTATTGTTATACACACCCCTATATGGGATTTCCTCGCACATGTCTTGTCATAGGAAGATGATGACCCTTTTGATAGTGTCCGAGGATAGGGAGAGTGTGGTGAATATCTAGATATTGTTAGACCGAGGAGATTACTGATGTATTTAATTTGAATTATTCCTCCACTATGGATTAGGTTGGATTGTTTATTGTTTCTTTGGGCTTTTATTTGTCCCCATTTCTATTTTAGTACATTTTTTTTCATACTCTGTTGTGGGATCATAGATGTATGGATACATTTTTTAGTTAATTTACACTTCATCACTCTGTCATCTTGGAGATGTGTTCATGTGAAGGTACAATGGAATAATGGCTTAAAAGTTTGGTATATTCTTAAGCAGCACAAGTTGCCAGCCGCTGGCCTATTGGAGTCGTGATGGGGGTAGTCAATGGTCTGACCACTGTAGGTCATGTCGTGAAACTTTATCTGATAGCATCTAGACCCAATTTGTTATTTTAAATATTTATACATTCATTAATCTAATATGATACTAATTAAAATATTTTATATGTTTTTAAAATAAATTATAATTATCTTAAATCTCTACGAATTCTGGATTGATTTATCTATTATATATATAATTTAAGTCACTAGATTTTTGAAATTTTTCTTTTGGTTATTACAAATAATTTTAATTATAACTACAGGTTTGTGTGACTTCCAAAGTAAATTATATAATTTATGGAGTTCTAGGAAAACAACTTCATTTGAAATATCTACTACTAGAAGTGAGTATGTTACAACTACATCATATTGTTCACAGTCATCAGGGATTAAGAAAGTACATTCTTAATTTGGATATAATTTTTTAATTATACAAATTTTTTATAATAAATCTACAATTTCTATATCTTTATTTAAATTTTATTAATTTGACGCTATAAAAATGGATTTTTGGATTTACAATATTAGAGACTGTGTTAAAATAGAAATTTTTTTTGTATATGTCAATAGATGATCAGTATGTAATGATTTAATATAAACACAATGATTTATCATAGCATGATAATTTCAGGATTGAATATATTATGATGAAAATTGTGATTCATAAACTATATTTATTTTTATTTTATTTATAATTATAGGATATTTTATTATATATATTTACTCACTCAATATAATTTATGTACACCTCTTATATTTTATACAACATTCCTTGAATATATTATTGTTTCATTAATATATAGAATTTTTTCCTCACATACCTAAGACTTATAAAATATTTATATATATTTAAATCTAACTAATATATATACGAATATATTAATGAAATTAGGGAGAAAATAAATCATTCACTGTTAAAATTATATGTTTTATTTTCTTTCCAAGTATTTTTTATTTTTATTAGTGGATGAATATATATCAATAAAATTATGGTAAAATTAATAAGAAGACATATATTTAATCTTTTTGATAAATTTCAAAAATAGGAAGAAAATTGAATTCAATTTTATAGTAATAAAAATGTAGGAGAATGTTGATGTTTCCTATAAACAGATTAATTATTTATATTTTGAGATTTACAATACATCTATGTTTCATTAATATAATTTTACATAGCTTTTATTTCATTTAATTATTCCTTGTAACATAAGTAGGACTGATTTTTAAATCTGATATCTATTATAATAATCATGTTTTTTTATTTTATCAATGATTTTTGAAAATAATTTTAGCTATATCTGTTAATGTCATATAAATGGTTTTTATTAGTTTTGTAAACTATTATTGTGTCATGAAATGGCTATAAGGAATGAACTACAAGCAGTCACATGACTAGATTCATCCATCATATTACTAGATGCACCAACCTTATTACATAATAAAATGAATATATATAAAATCAATATAAATATTATTACAAGGATTCAATCGATAATACAATGAAATTTAATCCCCCAATAAGGATTAATTATATATTAACTATAAATTTATAAATTTCATCATCGAACAACATGAATATTGATCCATGGAAATAAGAATAACATGATCTCATTCTAATTGTTGGATCGAGAATTTATTTAATATTGGTTGACGGCACATCAATAAATTGGTAAGTTGAACATTGATCAATTGTTTGACCTCATGTATATTTTTTTATCAACCAAATATTCAATCTTCGATTAAAAGAACCTTGAAAATTTCATTTTTAAAAAAAATATCATTTCATTTTCACTTTAATAGAAGAGAATATTTTCTCCTACCCAATGTATGACATACAATAAGGAATAAAAATCATTATGATGTAGCATATCATTCCTAAACAGTATTATTTATTACAATGATCTATTTTTCATATTTAAAATTACAGTATGCTTAAATTTTATTTATATCTAATCAATTAAAATTTAATTTTTAATTATTGGGTTTATTGGATAAAATCATTATATAATTAAATGACCCACTCTTTAGATGTAGTTTCAAAATTATTTCTTAATAAAATATGAGATTCAATATTAAAGTATTTGGAATTTAAATTATCTATCACTCTTATGTCTTTTTGGAATTATTCAAAGGACATTATTTTAATTAATATTTAATTATTAGTTGACTATAATTTTTTTCAAAATGTTTCATGATATTGGTTATGTTAAATATTTGTGTTATTGATGTAGAAAACACAAAAATAGTTTTCACTTCCATTCATTGAAGAAATAACATGTTGCATTAGGAATTATTACATTCAAAAGATTTCATCTATTTACTAAATTGCGTGGGAGAAAAAATTACATATTTAATTCAAAATAACTATTTATGTAATGAAAATGAGGATATTATATATATTTTCTATCTAATATGAATATGATATCAATTTATACTCAGTTCTGATCATTTATATTTTCATCCATTATTATTGGACACTACATTTCTTCATCAACACTATTGTAATGTCTTAGATTTTCTTTGTGTTTTTTTAAAATATTTTGGAATTTTTAAAGATTAGGCATAGAGAAAACACCTCATTCCAAGGCCCGATGATCCCAGAGTGGTGGTTTGAATTTTTTTTTATGTCAAGTGAGTTAACACATGTGCACGGTTGTGATAGTTTTCAAACGGATTCCTGGATTAAAAATCTGAGGGCACCTTTGCATCCATGATGAAAACTTTTCCAAAGAATGAGTCTAACCTCAACCGGCGAGGGTCTAGATAAAAAGATAATTTTAGAATGTTTTTAGTAAAATAAAAACAAAAATAAATTCGTAATGTTTTTTTTATTTTATATGGAAACATCCACTGTAGCGCGGCGACAGGGGATATGTTTCTTTAATAAATTCCCCATTATAATGAATCAATAATGGAAAGCTTGATTCTTTGATGCCATAACATTCTGGAATTCGAAAACGCATTCCCTCTTTTAATGGGTTAATCGAATGTCTATTATTGGCAAAATATTGAGAGGAAACTCTAGGGAAAATCCGTGGCGCTTTGGAGAAAACTCCCCGCGACGAATGATGATGGATCAAAGCTGTGAATCGTTGTTCCAATGAAGTTGAAGGATCTTGAATTTGACGGCATCATGAACCATCATCATTGATAGATCCCTCTATGAGGTAGGAGTTGTTATTTCAAATCCATTTTTCACATTTTTTATTTTAAATGAAGAGCGCAGATCAACCATGGACATGTTGATCCACAGATTCATACATTTTTGAGGGAGGGTTTTCATGAGATGATTTCAGGGGATTAATCCATGTCTAAATTGTTGTTTGATTCTGCTCTGTTTTAGCCTACTAACGGGAGCAGATCAACACTATGACAAACAACGGCAGAGGTTCATTCCTCAATTTTCTTATTGCATTTCCTTCCCATTTTCATTCCCATGTTCTTCGTGTTCTTCATGGGGTGAAGAACAACAGATTTTTGCACATCCATTTTGTGATGCAGTAATACCTAACTTAAGATCCGACGTTATGAAGTCCTACTAGAGGTAAGATGATGATTGCGGGAAACGAATAGACATGGTACGAAAATTATTTTTCTACAACTGTTTTTCATGAGGGTGGATCCAAATACATTATTAGGGCTAATTGGAGGCCTAAAAACAATGATTACTACTTCAGTACATCGAGGCGATGTTGATTCCAGAGTTTCGTGGAGATCGGATGGCCAGATGAATAATCGGGGAAGCATGGGAGGCACGCCATTGAGGAGCGTCATTTCTGGAAAATTTCAGGAAACATGGTGTTTACTTCTGGAGAACATGTCGTGTAGTACTGGTCGCGGTGGCTAGGTTTATAATGGTCGCAGAGGAATCACATGGCGTGTGAGCCTGGTCACACAGTGTGTTGGACTTTCCCCAAAGCACGATGTGTTTTTTTGAAGGTACACAGACATGGGATGGACTACGCAACATCAAACAACATGGCATGTACTCACTACATAGAATTAAATAGGTGACTACATCGGACTCGGCATGTATACATCAGATACACAATCACGGGATGGAGCACATGGCATGTACTCCATCACCTGGCCAGGTGAGGCTAGTAACACGGGTCACCCAGTGTACCTATCACACAGGTTTGAGTACACGGGTTGATCACTGTGTACAGGCACTAGACTAGTGGCATAGAGCCGACCCTAGTCACTCGGACACGTCATGTACACTATATTTCATGCCATGTACTCAATCTTCTACATGACCAGCCTTACGACACAAGCTGTTGTACATAAGCAGTACACGGGGTCAGGCAACACGACTTGTAACTTTTCTACAGAGCGTGTACTTTTTGGGAAATGGCATCGTCCTCTTGTTCATCGTATCATGGACATATTCCATTTGGGTTAGTGCCCCTTCTTCTCATTCCCCTGAAAGTCAATAATAATTTCTTTCTATGGGAGTATGATCCCTTCAGCAGTATTTTCTATGATAGAGTCGGCATCCCTCTGAGAGGCCCGAAATGAGATCCTCTATCCATTCATGACCCTAGGTAGAGTCAGGCATAAATGTGACCAAATATATCAGTCGTTAATCCTCTACCTAGCTAGTGTATCACCTATACGGTGAATCTGGATGAGTCGTGGTATCCACCATGGCCCTGGTAGTGATCCTCATATGTGTATCATGATCTTTCCCACTCAGGAGTGTTTCTCCCATAATGAGTTCTTCTATCTATCGTGATCTCCCCACTCAGGATTTTGTCTCCCATAATGAGTGTAACTACCTCTTGTGACATTTCCCAATGAATAGTACTTCTCAAATTAAGATAATTAGAGCTACCAGACTTGTGGAGTGTGTTCTCCCAGAATGAGTACTTCGTGGAATACTTCAAACTGAATCCCTAGCCGGGGTATGCGGTTTTGTGACTTGTCTATAGACTACGGGTCTAGGTTTTGAGAATATTTGTATTGTGATATCCTATTATATGTTCAGTATACATATATTGTGTAGAGATGACTGTGTCTTTCCCTTGTGTACTTGCTCTGTTTTTTTCAGGGTCCTCTACTGAGTATTGTTATACTCACCACTGCACTTGCTTTTCCTGCACATGTCATGTCTTGTACAGACAAATAGTCATTTGATTGAGTCCAGGGTGGACTAGGACAGATCTGGGCTCTCTGAGTTCCCTACAGGCCGAGGTGTTCCTTCGACTACGAGCATCAGTCCCAATGCCTCTTTGTGTTTTTAGGTAGGACTTTTCAGTTTTTCAGAGTCTTGATTTTTGAGGGCTTTTTATTATATCCCAGTTTACTTTCAGTACTTTACATTCCACCGTACTCTGTTGGTGGGGTTTAGTTGTATGCATGAATTTTGTTCCTTTGTGGTTTTTACATTTCAGTGTTTGTTGGATATTAGATGTGTTCACATATACATGTTCTTAGGAAATGCCTCCCATTTATTAATATGCCTACTCGGTGCCAGTCACCAGCCCTTGGCCTATTAGAGGCAGGCTTGGGTAGTCATGGCGTAGGCCCCACTGGGATAGGTCGTGACATAGTGGAATCAGAGGTGGGCGGTTCTACTTTAGGACCAAGAGTCTATGAGATTTGAGTGGGGAAATAGTGTTCAGTGTTTCAAGCTCGACATTCAGGCTAGATACTCTAGTGTTGGTGTGACAGGTGGCTTATACCGTAGGAATCTGATAACCAGATTTTCGACTCATTAAATGAACAAACTAGTTACATAAAATTGGTACATGAATCATATTATAATGGGCTTTGTTTTCCATGTCCTTTGTGTTAGATATCCATATATACTCATTGAACATGGTACATCTTTTTTCCCTACAGGATTCCTCCGCGACACATAACTGCTAGGATTCAGCAGCACGATCACAAGGATGACCCCCTCAGTGACGAGGAATCGATACAGGGACTAGTTCCCCAAGCGTTGCCCCTAGGTGCTGCCCTTACAATACCCCCACCAGGGGAGCAGCCTTTGGTACCCACATTATTAATCGACGAGGATCATAGGCTGAGCACACTCCATGAGTTCTAAAGATAGGGATCCTTCTGGTTTCGAGTTGAGCCTAAATCTCAGGCAGTTGAGGACTAGTTTGAGGAGGTGACCAGAGTTTTATGTCTAGTGAGGACCCCAGCAGACCAGATGGTGTTCCTAGGGGGGAGCCTTTTTCAGGGTTTGGTGGGACAATGTTAGAGTCTGACCACACTGAAATATGATGAGGAGAATCTTTCATGGATAGAGTTTGAGTGACTCTTTATAGAGGAGTTCTCTCTGGTTACTGTGAGAGCCGTTTGCATCCTGGAGTTTCTTTAGCTCCAGCTGGGCAGTTTGACGGTAGCTTACTATTCATCAAGGTTCACCAACCTCACCCGGTACTCAATGAATATGGTCAGGGATCAATACTTCAGATATTGGACATTCGAGAAAGGTCAACGACAAGACATCGGATCTAGTGTCGTGAATCTGTGTATTCTGACATATACTGGAGTTCCCGGGCGGGATTTGGGGTTTGAGAGCTTCTTGGCTGAGCAGAGAGAGCCGATGATAGTTAGCAGCAAGTAGAAAGGTGTGGAGACCTCTGTAGCAGGGATCCGATGTTGGAGGCAGGGATGAGGATGTGAGATATTTCAAAGGAGGACCCAGGATAGGGGATCGATAGTCTAGGGCTCTCAGGGTGGATACAATCATCCTAGGGAGAAGCGGTGCTACGTATGTGACGGTAGGGGACATCTCACTGGAGATTGTCCGACCCGTTGACCTGCTGATAGTGAAGTAGTGGATGGACCACTGAGGCAGAGGAAGAGAATGGATCATATAGACCCACCAGGTGGCAGACATGGTAGATGACCACTGAGAGCTACAAGTGGTGGCAGACTCTTCGATATACTTCTACCACCACCCCCAGGAGGTCCACATCAGGCTTAGGGATTTGGGGGACAGGGGAGGGGATAGCTTCATGCGGTCGAGTTGTACAACCCATGGGCTCCAGGGATGATTCAAGGTACGATTTTTGTCTTATCTACGATGGTTTTCAAACAAATAGACATAGGTGCCAAACTATCCTTCATCACCATATGTCTTGTGAGAAACCTTGAGATTCCGATAGAACTGTTTACTCAATCCATACCATTGGAGACTTCTACGGGATGGGAATTGATGATCATACCCCTTTGTAAACAGTGTAATCATACACTTGGAGGTGTGATTTTCTGTTAGAAGCTCTTTGTGGTAGCTTCATGGCATTATGACGTCATTCTCAGTATGGATTGGTTATCTTCGGTCCAGGACCGTATTGACTATTTTAGGTGAAGAGTGCAGTGTGTCTGCCAGGATGGAATGCTGTTTTCCTTTATAAGAGAAGAGGAGACCTAGGCAGCACATAATAGGCTCATGCATATGAGGTTGCATCCGATCACTCATAATATGGATAGCCTTACCCTCAGAGCAGTAGATTTTGTGAGATCTCAGTTTCCAATAGTAGTGGTGGAGTACAAAGACGTCTTTCTTGAAGATGTTCTAGGATTACCTCCATACAGGGAAATCGACATACACCCTAGGATGACTCCAATTTCCGCATCAGCATATCAAATGTCCCTTACAGAGCTTCGTGAGCTAAGGGTGATGTTGGAGGATTTTCAGAGCAAGGGATTTGTAAGATCCACCATTTCACCCTGGGCGGCCCTAGTATTGTTTTCCAAGAAGGAAGATGGGATTTTGAGGTTGTGCATGGATTATTGGTGCCTGAACCAAGTGAAGGTGAAGAATAATTATCCATTTCAAAGAATCGATAACCTCTTCTATCAGTTGAGAGGGGCACATTTGAACTCGAAGATTGACCTTCGATCAGGTTATCACCAGTTATGAGCACGAGATGAGGATATACCGAAGATGAATTTCAAATGCTGCTATGGTCACAATGAGTACTTGGTGATGCCTTTTGGTGTGACAATCACCCCCTTAGTGATCATGGGACTAATGAACTAGATCATCCAGCCGTAACAGGACCGGTTGGTGGCAGTCTTCATCAACGAAATCCATGTGTAATCGGTGTTAGAGGAAGAGCACGCAAGACAACTACATATAGTTCTAGACATACCCTGAGAGCAATAGCTTTTTGGGAAGCTGTCGATGTTCCAGTTCTGGATGAAGGTGGTCTTCCCTCTACGACATATCATCTTAGCAGATGGTGTAACTGCGGACCTAGCCACGGTGGAGGGAGTGTTATCATGGGAGCCACCTCAGAGCGTGACATAGGTGTGATGCTTCCTAGGATTGGCAAGGTATTACCAGAGATTCATCACTTATTTCTCTTGAATAGTATCACTGATGATCGCCTTGACCAAAAAGGGGAAAACCTTCATGTGGAAGGAGAGGTGTCAGTTGGCTATTGAGCAGTTGAGATAGATTTTGATAAGTTCCCCATTCTTGAAATTACCAGAGGTGGGTGTCGAGTACATATTTTTCTATGATGCATCAGGGACCAGGCTTGGTTGTGTCCTGATGCAGAGATAGGAAGTGATTGCTTATGGTTCATGCCAGCATAGTCCACATGAGACAAACTATGTGACCCATGATCTTTAGTTGGTTGCGGTAGACTTCACATTTAAGATGTGGAGACACTACCATATGGGTGAGCAGTTTATCGTCTACTCTAACCACAAGATCCTCAAGTACATCTTTTCACAAAAGGATCTGAATCTGAGGTAGAGGCATTGGATAGAGTTCCTCTAGGACAATGATTTCAAGATCTTCTATAATCCTGATAAGGGGAATAAGGTGGAGGATTCTCTTAGTAGAAGGTCGAGCTCACAGCTATTGAGTGAGGTGACAGAGCAGTTAGCTGCATTGTAGTTATCATTCATGGACAGAGAGGATACAACTTACATATGGTCAATGGTTTTTGCCCCTCCACTCATAGAATGGGTTAGGGAGGAACATCTAGGAGATGTCGACTATGTGAATTTATGTGCTCAGTTATCTATAGGACATTCTCCTGATGGATATTCACAAGGTGGGGATCACATACTTCATTTTAAAGGGTGCATTGTTGTACAAGTAGCATTGCAGAAGGAGGTCCTGAGGGAGTTTCATACATCCCCCTTCATGGTACATCTTGGAGTTGAAAAGATGTACTAGGATCTTCGATGACAGTTTTGGTGGTCTGACATGAAGAAGGCAGTAGCAGAATTCATTTCCTGATCCCTCACATTCCAGCAGGTGAAGTCTGAGCACCATGTTCTAGTGGGATTAGCTCACCCACTGGATGTTCTGGAGTAAAATTCGGATGACATATCGATGGACTTCATGAAAATTTTACCATAGACACCCAAGGGTCATGATTCTATCTGGGTGATTATTAAATTACACGCCAAGTTGGCCCACTTCCTAGCTATCAGGGAGCATAGTTTCATAGAGAGTTTGGGATTCCTCTACATGCAAGAGCTAGTTCAGCTTCATTGAGTCCCTTCAGTGATAGTATCAGACCGAGACACCTGCATTACATCCCAGTTGTGTAAGGGATTACAGGAGGCCTTTGTGACTTAGCTATGCTTGATCATGACCTTTCATCCCCAGACCGATGGTCAGATGGAGAGAACCACTTAGGTTTAGGAGGATATGGTGTGGCCCTCTATCTTTATATTCGGTCCCATTTTGGAGGACCACCTACCACTGGTAAAGTTTTCGTATAATAATAGATACTACTCATTCATTAGAATGGCACGGTTCAAGGCCTTGTATGAGGGACCCTGCCTGTCTCTCCTTAGCTGGACCGACCCCTGAGAGTCAGCACTCATGGGTCCAAAGTTGGTGTGAGCTATAACTGCGATGATGAAGATCATCTGGGAACAGATGAAAATAGCACAAAACTGAAAGAATAATTTTGTTGATTGGCGACTGAGACCTCTAGAGTTTTGGTAGGGATACCACGTCTTTCTTCGTGTCTCACTTCATCGAGGGTTACAAAGATTTTCCAAGGTGGCAACTTATCTCTGAGGTTCATCTAACCTCTTTAGATACTGCATATATTTGGGAAGGTTGTGTGCTTCTTAGCTACACCGCTATAGTTGCATCAAGTACATGATGTCTTACACGTGTCGCAGCTGAGGATGTACGTGCATGACCCCTCGCACATCATCGACTAGGGCGAGCAGGACATCGAGGATGGAGTGACCTTTGCTGAGTACCCAGTGGAGATCGAGGATCTGTAAGAAAGGATCCTTCATGGGTGATCGATCCCCTTGGTGTGTGTTTGTTGGTAGCACGAGAATATTTAGGAGAGCACGTGGGACCGGGAGGCTCATATCCGTGCCCAGTACCCACATCGTTTTTAATAGTCCTGTTTTGGATTTTCAAGGACTCAAAGACCCATGGTGGGAGGGTGTAATGCCTCATATTTTCCATGTATTTTTTTAAAATTATTGAATTTTTACAAGACTAGGTGAAGATATGACACCTAATTCTGAGTACTGATGATCCTGGAGTGGTGGGTTGAACTATTTTTATGTTATGTGAGTCGGTACTCTTGCGCGGTTGTGGAATTTTCTAAAAGGATTCCTTGATTAAAAATATGAGGGCACAATTGCATACGAAATGATGAATTTATATAATAATGGGTCTAACCTCGACTGGTGTGGGTCGAGGGAAAATGTTAATTTTCAGATTTTTAATAAAATAAAAAAATTGCAATTTTTTTTATATGGAAACATCCACTTTAGCGCGATAATGGGGAATATGTTTTTTTAATAAATTCCATGCCATAATGACTCAATAATGGAAAGCTTCACTCTTTGATGTCTCAGGATGATGGAATTCTAAAATAATTTTCCTCTTTTAATGGGTTAATATAATGCCAATCATTGGATGAATATTGAGATAAAAGTCTGGGGAAAATCAGTGGAACGTTGGAGAAAACTCTCTTCAACGAATGACAATGGATCAAAGCTGCAAATAGCTGCACCAACGAAGTTAAAGGATCTCTACGATGACGACAACATGATCCTTATTTAGCGATAAATTCCTTCTTGAGGTTGGGGTTTTTATTTCAAATATCCTTTACCTATTTTTGATTTTAAACGACAAACACAGATCAACCACGAACAAGTTGATCCATGTATTTGTACGTTTTTTTCGTGAGGTTTTTTATGGGATGATTTTGGGAAATTAATCCAGGTTAATTTTTTTTGATTATGCTCTGTTTAAGCCTTTTAATGGGAGAAGATCAATTCCGTGACAAATGATGGCAGAGGTTCATTCCTCGATTTTCTTATTTGATTTCCTTCCCCTTTTTATTTTGTGAGTTCTTTGCGTTCTTTGTGGTGTGATGAACTACATAACTTTGCACATCTTTTTTGCGATGCGACTATCCCAAATTGAATATCAGATGTTACGATGACCTAATTGAGGTGTGACACAAGTATCGGGTGACATATTGACACAGTACGAGAATTATTGTTCTTCGACTGTTCATCATGTGGGTGGATCAAAATGCGTTTTTTGGGCTGACCGAAGGCCCGAAAACAATGAAGATAACTTCAGGACGTTGGGGAGACCTAGATTCTGGTGTTTCGTGGCGATCAGATTGCTGGATCAATGATATGGGCAGCACGGTATGCGCACCGATGAGTAGCATCGATTTTTGAAGATTTCGGGATACGTGACAAGTAATTCCATAGAACACGCCGTGTAGTGATGGCTTTTTCGGTGAGGGTTTTAGAGTCATAGAAGAATCACAAGGCTTGTGACCCTGGTCACACGCCATGCTAGACTTTCACTGATGCTCAACGTGTATTTTGGAAGGTACACAGAGATGGGATGGACTACATGGTTTCAGACGACATGGTGTTTACTCTCTATGCAGCATGGTAGAGGGAGCTACGCATGACTCGGAATGTATCCAGGGGATACATGGACATGGATTGGAGTACACAACTTGTACTCCATCACATGGCCATGAAAGGCCATTAATGAACGTCACCCTATGTACCGATTACACTGGGTTGAGTACACTGGTTGAGGACCGTGTACGGGCACACAACCAACAGCACGGAGCCAACCCCAATCACTCGGACATGGAATGTACACTATAATACATTTCATTTATTCACTTTTCTACATGACAATCCTTACAATATGGGTTGTTGTACATGAGTAGTACCCGAGGGAAGACAACACGGCATGTAACTTTTCTACACGCTTTGTACTTTTTGGAAAATGCCATGGTCCTATTGTTCATAGTATCATGGACATATTTTTTTGGTTTAGTGAACCTTCTTCTCGTTCCCTTGAAGGTAAGGAATCATTTCATTCTACAACACTACGATCCCTTCAGTAGGAATTTCTGTGATAGAGTCAGCATCCCTCTGAGAGGCCCAGAGCGAGATACACTATCCATTCTTGACCCGTGGTAGAGTCAGGCATTGACGTGACCAACTCTATCAGGCATTGATCCTATACCTAGCTGGTGAATCACTTATCTGGTTAATCCGGATGAGTCATGGTATCATCCAGGGCCCTCGTAGTGATCCTCATCTATGCATCTTGATCTTTCCCACTCAGGAGTGTGTCTCCCGTAATGAATGCTTCAATCTCTCGTGATCTTCCCACTCAAAAGTGTGTCTCCCGTAATGTATATAACTACCTCTCGTGACGTTTCCCGACGAATATTACTTCTCAGATGGACATCATCAGAGCAAACGGACACTTGGAGTGTGTTCTCCCGATATGAGTACTTCGTGGAAAACTTCAAACTGAATCCCTAGTTAGGGTAAGTGGTTGTTTGACTTGTCTCTAGAATACAAGTCCGAGTTTTTAGTATATTTAGATTATGATCTCCTATTATATGTTCAGTAGAAATATATTGTGTAGAGCTGATTCTGTCTTTTCCTTGTTTACTTTCTTTGTGTTTTTTTGGGGTCCTCAATTGAGTATTATTATACTCACCCCTACATGGGCTTTGCCCGCACGCGTCATGTCTTGTGACGATGACAAGCCTTTTTATAGAGTCCAAGGGGGACCAGTGTAGGAGTGAGCTCTCTGAATTCCCTATAGGCCAAGGAATTCCTTTGGCTATGAGCAGTAGTCCCAGTACCTTTTTTTGTTTACATGTTTGACTTTGCAGTTTTTTAGACTCTTGATTTTGGCAGACTTGAATTGGGGCCCAATTTACATTTAGTACTTTACTTTCTGTTGTACTATATTGGATGGGTTTTGTTGTATGCATGAATTTTGTTCCTTAGTGGGTTTTACATTTCAGCATTTGTGGGATTGGAGATGTGTTCATGTGTATAGATTCTTAGGAAATTCCTCCCTTGAAGTAATATGCCTACTCAGTACCAGTCACCATCCCCTGGCCTATTTGGGGCGGGCTTGGGGAGTCATGTCACAGGCCCCACTGGGATGGGTCATTAAAACATTGATAATTCTTCATAGGGTTCTATGGTACTTATTTAATTATATTTTCTTTATTATTAATATTTTCTGGGTTATACCACATAAAAAATATATGAATCAAGCTATACTACCCTACATAAAAGGTTAAGTGTAATGTATTTATCTAGGTTTGATTTTTTTGGAAATTAAGTTCTAACACAATGTGATAATGGGTCATTATTGGTTTTTATGCCTATTTAAAAATTATATATTTGGATTTCATCTTGAGGGTTTTAAAATAATTTTTTAAAGGGTTGTGACTCCCTTAAAATATCATATATTCCATATACTATGGGGGTTATATCAATATATATTAGAGAGTGAAAATGATATTTTATGATTGTTGAGATTTGAAACTACAATTTAAGTCAATGTGTTCATTTATATTTATATTTCTAGTGCATTAGTTGTAAACATTGGTTTTAATCCACTTGAAAATTATAACAAGGTCAATTCTCCCATAATGACCATTTTACTATTCTAACATTGGGGCCAAACCACAAGGATTAATAAATGAATGGTACTAATTAAAATTAGCAATGTGAAGGTTTCTATACATTTTAATAACAATCATAAAAGTATAATATATAGACCTAGACTCGGCCTGACCAAGATAATGTAATATGTAAGGTGTTTTTTTCATATCTCACTTTCACATTGATATTTTCAAGATCTAAATTCATATTAGCTGAAATAAAACATTATTTATATTTAAAACCCCATCTTTTTTTATGGTCATGGAATTTATGGTTTTGAAATTTCATCTAATAATTTTACCTTTTATTGGGAAACAATTCAACCGAATGGTTTCCTATAAGTGGGGCTGATCATGTCTTATATTTTAAAGCATGAATCATTCTCCTCCATATTTACATTTTTTAAAAAATTATCAATATATTTAATAATATTATTTAATAAGCTCATTTTTATTATCTATGAATATCGTTACAAATTTTGGAATCAAATATCTTTTGACCATATTCTATAATTTTCATATTGTATTTTCCATGATATTCATTATGAATTTGTAAAATAAAAATATTATTTAAATTTTTATGCTGAAAAAAAACCACTATCTTAAATTGTTTTCATTATGAATTTTCAACACATGGTTTAATGTACTTACAATATAATTTAATTTTTCATTATTCTATAAATTATTTTTATTTTAAATAAAATAATCCGAAAATTTAATGGTGTTTTATGTTTTTTATATGAAATATTTTAAAGATCTTAAATAGTGTTTTTTCATCTATGTAAACATTAATTAATGATTTATTTTTTTCACATGATATATGGCCAAATGTTATCATCCAACATTTTTCACGATTCATATTAGTATATTCTATAAAATAATATTAAACTGTAGGGTAAAATTATCTTTTATATATTATAAAAAATACCTTTATTGTAGTGACATAAAAAAATTAATACTCATATAGTGCTCATATATTCCATAGATCGTCTAAAACTATAAGATATATTAGTTATGACATTTAGTTCATTTCTCCAACCCCATCTCTATGTAGTTAGGCATATATTGTTGTGGCATGGACCTTCACAAACCATGTGATCTCTGATGGATTAGGTGATAAAACAAAACATTGGTATATAACCACTTAATGTGACTTCCTCTTTAATATCATAATGATATATTATTTTACTTATCAATACATATAAAAACTAAATCCATAATTCACTCATATTATAATGTAGGTGTATTCCATTATAAAATATACTCATAAACATACTATTCACAAAACTATTTGAAACCATAAATAAATAAATCATAGTAAAATCATATATTTCCTAAAAATAACTTTTATATTCAGAAAATACATTATATATTCACAAACTTATATATATATATATCATAATTGAAGAAATTGAGTTTTTGTTTTTCAAAAATTACATTAATTAATTACCAATCAAAATATTACTATTGTAGTCTAATATAATTTTTTTTAAAACAATTATGACTTTATTCGCACAATGGAAATCGGATCGTAAACCTTATATTTATCAATACGTAAATAATATTCTTTTATATAGTCAACCCTAAATATATAATGATTTCATAAAGTCATTTAACTTGGTTTCTGATAACATTAAATACATTTTTTCATTCCATTAAATTAAAATAACTAATTTACAACTATTAAAGCTTTGACATTACCCTTGTAACATTTAGAAATACTTGAATGTAATTTATAAATAAGTCATTGTAAAAAAATTGTCGATTGTATCCTACTTCTATTTCTATTAGATATCATCCTCACTACCTTATTCAATACTAAAACACTCTCATTTCTCATCATAATATGAATATACAAATATTCTAGAACATTTATGTATTATCCCTTATTTAGTTATATGAAATAGTGGGTTCTAGACACAATCCATTATCGTATTAAATTCTATGTACTTTTTTAAAAAATCACTAAATCAATGATTTTTTAATAACATTGTGAGATATAATGATCAAATAAATATTACTATGTAATCTTAGTATGCATTCTCCAATGAGACCATAATTTTAAAATATGATAGCATAATTTAAACATTTTCATAGTTAGTTCATCCTATAACTACATTTGATTTATATGATATATCTTATTTTGTGTTCTCTCATACTTCTAAACCAACTACAATAAACTAAAAATGAAATAAATCCTCCATTTTTGTTTATAAGTATTATATGATCATTTAAACAACATTCATCTTGAGTATCTCTCTAGGTAGGCTATTATGCATCTTATTCATACAATATGTCATAGATGAGTTAATACCCATCACACCCTCTTAACATTTATCTCCAATAGGAACAATTGTTCTTAATAATGAACTGACACTCTAGTATGTAGACTGATATTTATTTTCTAGGAATAAAAACAACCATTACATTACCAAAACTAAAGGATACTATTACATTCTTAGTTTTTTCACATATACTTCTCCCTTGTGTTTTCACTTTCTTTATATCATCATAATCTATAAAAATAACAATAAATTCCATTGATAACACAAATAGAATCTCACACCACAAATATATATTATTAAATGGTTCTTAAAATTATTTTCCAAACAACCAATCGAAGTATCTCGAGGTATAAATTCATAGGAATATTAGACAAATATATTGAAAGTAATAAATTATAATAATTATTTAAAATTAATCATAGTGATCAAAACTCCCATAGGTCTTATAAAAGAACATGTAATATCATGGTGGATATTTATATGGAATGGAGTGAGATAGAAATCAAGGTGTGAGAATATACATGGAAAAAAATTACATGATACTGAAGAGTTATAACAATAAATATTAAAGATAATGATACTATGAATTGAGACATGACATATTTAAATTATATAATAAAATCCTAAGAATGTGTCTATATCATACACCCTAATATCATAAAAATAACTAAAGGATCAATCCCTTGACGAACTTTATAATGTGAAAAATGTCCCATGGTGGATTTGGTTGAATCCTCAATCCCATAATCATAGTCTAAAAGTCCTGCGGTGGATTAGGTTCACTTTCTAATCATATACATAGAATATCATGTTTTATAAATATTCACAAAATGAATCATAGGGATATATAATCTCCTAAACAACCAAAAAATAAATTTATATTCTATATATTAATTCTAAAATAGGAAAATAAACCACACATAAATCCTGACAATGAACAAAATCATGTGAATGATGTTGGGTTGAAAATTCTTCTTCAAAAAATAGGTGAAGTATAAATCACTATGATTCACAAGAGAATAAGGAATTGAATAATTTTATAATTACTAAAATAAATAATGAAATAGATGTTTAAAATGGAAAAAAATGTATAAAATGGATAACAAATGTATAAAATTAATAAGAATGATCTAAGAGAATAACTAATAAAAATTATCCACCTGAGTGGATCTTTGTGAAATAAAAAATACAAATTTTTAAACCATTAAATAACTTTATTTTTTTTAATAAACAATAAAAGATAAATAGGGTTACTTATAAAATATTTTTGATCTAAATATTATTAATTATTTAAAAACAATTCACGAGGGTGATACAATGCTTTAAACACCAAAAATAACGTTTCTCTAAACAAGGTTTATATTATGGAAGGAATTTTGAATTAAAATAAAAGCATGTATAAACCAAAAATGATAAGGATATATATATATATATATTAGACATATATTTAAAACATCGATACCCAATAATAATATCACATGTAATGGAGTAAACGGAAGAGAATCCATAATGGGAAAGTTAATAAGGAGGTTTGGAAGATACCTTAATATGTTTCAAAATAAATTTGATGAAAATAAAATACAAAAAACTTGATAAACTCTATTTGAAATGTTTATAATATAAATATTATTTTAACAGTAGAAAATACTCATTTATACTTCCAATTAAAAATCTATATATCAGTGGAATTTAAATTTAAAGATATGTACAAGAAATTGTCTTTTAAATTGATGGGAATTATAATTTAAAAATATTTATATTAAAAAGGATTTAAAATCATAGATAAATAATATTTGAATCAAAGTGATCATTTATGATAGAAATATGGTATACCCTATTAATTGATTGATTAAAATCGTGGACAAACACTATAACTCCAGAAATAATATTGAGTCATAAAATACAGATATATTTTGGGGAAGAAATCAATCATAAACCAATATATGGAAGAGAACGAATAGAGTTTAATATTTTAGGTTCCAATATAAATTATGATATTTTAAGAGTTGTTTTTTAGATATATGAGATAAATGAATGTTGGATTAAAATGTAATGGCATGCCTCAATGCGGGGTGTTTTGGACAAGTCGATTATGGTTTAGAAAACATCATTATAAAAACCACTTGAATATTAGAGGGACTGAAATTGAAGATAAAATACAATATTTAAATACAATAAATTAAATTAAATAAAAAAATTAACACTGGACAATATTTATATTAAATTATGTGTATAAATGAAAATGTGTCTCAATGAAAGGTAATTTTGAGATGAAATCCTTAAGGATTTGAAAATTTTGGAATAAAAATTAATTGGAAGAATTAAAATATTATATTTATAGAAATTACATGAGTATAATCATTGATTATTAAAAAATACATTTATTTTTAGTATATAAAAAACAGTGACAATAAAATTGATAACATTATATCATGTTTCGTTATAGAGGCATTTAGATGAAAACCTGTAACTCGAATTTGAATGATCAAAACACATTTACCTAATATAATGAATTATTAAATTAAGTTAACTAGATATATAAAAAAGAATCAAGTTAATCAGTAATAATTTTAATAAATTCCATGTATTATATTTTGTTACTTATTTATTATATAATTTTCAATTACCTTTGTTACTCTGGATTATTAGATCAAATTTTGTGTAACACATAATGATTTTAACCAAGGTTAGATGTTTTTAAAAATAGTTTCTTAATATTTTAAATTTTAATAGTGTTATGAAAATAACACAGACAAACACAAAAACATATATATAGATATATATATTATATTTTATAATCCAACGAAGATGGGAAGTGATGTCAAATGAAACTCACTGCTTGCGGAGGTGATCATTTTCATGCACAAAAAATTAATGCATCATTTTAACATTTAATGAGGGATAAATAAATTAGAAAATAATTATAAATTTTGGAATCATATTCATATCTTAGAGGTAATATTTATTCATTCATTACAACCCTTTTATCATCAATTAATAGTGGTTGTGGAAAATGATAGATATCGCTTAATAGATATAGTAGATCATTAAAAATTATAGTGAGGAATTAATTATTATTTGTGGATAAAAAAGAATAAATAATAAATAATAATTAAATATAAAAACATAACAGTATACTAATTATCATAATTTCATTATATTTTTAAGAATTTATTATATTTTAAAATATTTTTCTTGTGAGAAAATATTAGAAGGAGATAATATATACGTTGAAGATAAGATCATTCATTGTAATACTCCATGGAATTGAAGGGATTATTTTAACATACAATGACTAGTTACTTATTATTATGTGAAATAATTATAGGAGGGTATATTTATTTACTTATTTATAAAGTTTTAAAATGGGAAATTGTTTTATGAATGGGTTTAATTACCCATAATTATAAGTTATTAAAGGTAACTTTTAGATACACACATTATATTTTAATAATTTAATGATAATATCGAATGATAAAAATCTCCATTGATTTGAAATAATGTTGTATAGTTTGTATTTTGGCACTAAATAATCAACCAAAGATATCCACATATGTTTTGAACATTTTATTGAGATTATACCAATATGTATTTTTTATATTTTCCACTTTTTACTTTAAAGTAAGTAACTAGTTTTGAATTTTGGGTTTTTTATGTTAATTATAACATAACACACAGGCCCATTTATGGGTGTTACCAAAAAAAATTGAAAAAAAACTAGACTTGTTAAATTTATTAATACATGAAAACTAATAATCATATTAGTATATGTAATGTGTAGGAAATTTAATTTACCAGAAAAATCATATTTTGATAATGATAGATTTTCAATCTTATATTGTTTGGATTAGCAACAAAATGAGTGTAAATATATTTATTTAAGTTATTATATTTTATATATGATTAATTATTTAAAGGATTCTATTTTAATTTATGCTATTTTAATTCCATGATATTAATAAATAAAATAATATTAAAATAATTATTTATCCATAATCATATTAATTAGCATTAATAGTAAAAAATATATATTATATTAAAATAAAAACTGGACAAAATAAATAATATGAAATTTAATATATCAAATATAAGAATAATTTTAATAAATCTATGTTTTGGGAAATTAATAAAAATATTAGGGCTTTTAACATTTAAAGATCACTTTTTTATAAAAATGATTCTTCATTAATGTTTCGGTTTATGAAATCATTATGAATATTATTGATTATAATTATTTTAAGAATATTATTTTTGATCAAGGAGGATTTATTTTATAGTGTAATGTATATGTAACAAAATCTACCCTATGTTCAAATTATATTTAAAAACAAATAAAAAACTGTTTTTCAAAATATTACCAAATTTTGTAAAATGATATAGGTTGAATTTTTGAAAACAAACTATTAATTTAGAATAAAAAATTTCACATTAAAATATATAATTTATTATATATAATAATTATAAGTAATTAAATAAATAATATCAGATAATTGATAGTATTAAAAGAAACGAGTATATTACACTATTTATCTCAAATTCATTTATATTAGGAAAATATTATAATTTAGATATTCTAAATTCATAAATTTGGGTTATTTTTATAAAATAAATTCGTATTGTTATGTATTTTAATATAAATTGTAATCATAAAATACAATGGTAAATGATTTCTATATAACATAAAATTATAAAATTCTAGTTTTTTTAATTTTATTTTGGCATAAAATGGTAATAAATCTATACTTAATCAATAAATATTTTATTTTATAAATATCATAATTTTATAGTTTAATAAAATCATTTATTGTTTAAAACGTGGACCACATAAAATGAAGTATCCTTGAATATAATAATGAATAACATATATTTGTATAACGTAAAGTTATATATTTAAATATATATGTTATCATATTTTGTAATTCTGTTACTTTTTTCATTCCAACTATTGAAATGGATAGTTTTTTAATATTTAATACAAATCAATAATTGTTTTAGTTCAATTCCACATGTTAGGAATGTAATCAGTCATATTTGATTTACTTAGAGTAAAAGATAATTATAAAAATATCAGGTCGATAAAGAAATAATTCACTATTTTTATATTTTCAGTCAACATGGAATTATATATACCTCAAAAAAATTAATGAGTTATTTGTCATTAGTTGACATGTTATGGAGTGAGTAGAATACACAATCAACAATAAGAATCTATTAAAAATGTGATGATATATTTGGAAGGGATAAATGCTATAATAAATTGTATCTTATGTATATGTTATCCCACATTTATTTGGGGAAAAATATTATTGAATTTATACATCAAAGGTTCATGATTACTGAATCTTGTTTCAATAGTTTAATGACTCATTTCATTTGTCCTTGCTATATACACATTTTATGATGCAGGTTTCAAGATACAATTTTTATTTGTTATGATTTTCCTACACAATATAAATGTGCATTTTTTATGTCTCATATCTACATTTTCATGTTATGCTTATTCACATTCATTAGAGAATCCGAGAACACCATTTCTTATATTCCTATTCCCCTACTTTTTAGGAAAATTATTATGTATGATATGTCTAAATGGATATCATGAGAAATGAAATTTTATGAAAAAAATTAAATATATAATGAAAAATAAACAGATATTATTTCTAGTCTATAATAAAAATAAAAATATAGGTTTATTTGTGTGAGATATAATTATATATAATTTCTAATACTATATTAATAATAAATATGTATGAATCTTAATGTCGTGTAATCTCAGTTTTTATTATAGAATTTTTTAGTTTTTTAGTGATTATTTTATCAGGAATAATAACTTTTTACCTAAAAAACCAATGTCGAACCAGAAATGAGATATTTATGACCTAAAATGTCAATATGTGATATGAATTTATATCTATTTAATGAATTTTGTTTCATAGTAATATAATTTATGACATTTTTAACAATTTCATTATATTCCAAAAAAAAACATTTTAATTTTATTGAATTGATTGATCTTGGAAGAAAAAAGTAAACAATGAGTGAAATAAAAAATAGGCATCCAAACATGGTGGGATGTGTAGAAAATATTCTCATGCCCATGCTTTCCCAACTATTACAATATTTGAACAATAACATGAATCATTTTAAAACGCCAAAAATGACATAGAAAGCACAAATCACTAATTAATTTATTACATAGAAACATCAACCCTCTATTAAGGTTTATTTTAGTTCAATAATTTATAATAAATAGATTAATAAAATATTTATGATACATTTCATTCACTAGTGTTGGATTAAAAAATGTTTTTTGGGCCATTAATGTTTGTAAGGTGAGGCATGTTAATATTGAATCCTAATTAAGAATATAAGGTTGGAGAAATAAATATACTATATTAATATAAAAGAGTTAAGGAGTTTATTTTTAATAAATTTATTCATTGAAATTAGAATCTATTGTTGGAAAGAGAATCCTTGGAGAAAAACATAAATAAAGATTAATAAGTAGGTATCTACGAAGAAAGAATCATAAGGATTGAAAAGTTTATTTTGGATATTATTATCAGTATTGAAAATAAAATCGATTACTTATTTAGTGGACAAAAAAGAGTATTTTAAAATATATGGATATAAGGGACATTGGTAAATATGAATAAAAAGTTTTTCTAGTTGTCTGGATGGAAATAAAAATTATTAGTAACATTTATTGAAATGTTTTTTTGATAAGAATTGAGAAATGGAGTTTTTATGAATCTCAAATGATATGACCCATGGATGAAATATACTTAATATTACAACATTCTAGAAAAATGGCATAACATTTCAAAAAAATTTCATTAATAAGACATGTTTTTGATTCACATGTGGATGGGAATGTTATCATGAACTAGAATAATGATAATTTTGTAGATTCATTCAAATAAATTGGATGATAAGAATTATTATTCTAATTACCATCCTCACTCAAAATTATTGATTATTCAAGATTATTAAAAATAATCTAGTTATATAATAAGCATAATAAATATAAATGACCAATAAATAAAAGGGGATGAGGATTTATTATTCAATCGCAACTTATAAAGACAATGATGAAAGTAGTTTTATAAATTTTACATGATTAATCATCTCATGAAAAATAAATTGTTTTATATGTTTTAACAACTCCTTTTTTTCATTAAAAAGTGTTATGAAAGAACATTAACCACTATAATTGATAGATATTTAATTATCAGTGAAAACACCTAGTGGTATAGTGAAGGAGTTTCTAGTATATAACAACCATAAAATATAATTATATGGGAATATGTTCCTTATTAATATTATAATTCTTAAATTGCTCAAATTTAATGTAATTTTGGTAATGGAATCTCTCTCTCTATGTTGAACCCATATCATTACGATGTATAGGTAAATCACATATTATATTCCAACTCAACGCATGATAATCTATTAATTTATGGTTAACTAATGACTCTATATGGAAATTATATCCAATATAGGGTTAATAATACTTATTAATTTAGGATATTTTTATCTAATTGATAGATAGAATCAATATATTGATGATATATCACATTTTCAAAGTATATATTCTAGATGAGTAAGCAACTCTTCCACCAGATTAGTTTTTTATTTTAAATACAAATCGTACTTGGTATTAAACATATATCAAGGAATATATATTGAATTTACACCCCTGAGAAATAAAAAATGATTTAGAAACTCCAAGAGAAACCAGATATAGGTTTTATTATTATTATTACCATGGCGTGTAGCAGTTCATTTTTTCAACAGGAAATATGGATCAATGATTCTATACAATAAAAATGAATAAAATATTTGTATAATGATAAATATTGTGATTATTATAACCTATGTTGATGCTCGTTTTTAGTGACTTCAAGGGTATAATTTTTTTTTGAGATTGACCATCAATGTAGTTATCATTAATTTATTGTAAAAAGAGAGGATATAAACTTAGTGACCTTTTCTAGGTTATATATAAACTATGAAATCATAGTTCATCTATTAAAACAAAAAATTCCATTACTAAATGTCCTTTTGAACCTTTTGATATCAACCTTGGAGTTCAACGAGGCTTCAGGTCTTCTAAATATGTCTCCGATTGCACGATTCAAGCAGCGGCGCCCCTCGGTGGATTCATTTGACAGGTATATCTTCTTGTATTGGGATTTACAGGATAGAGAAACAGTGGGGATTCTCGATTCTAGGCATATTTGAATTAAATTCTCAACTGAAAAGGATATGGTTATAGCATGGTCTAGTGCACAGAAAAGCTGTAATGGTCTCCTATATTAACTCTTCCATTGGTCTTATGACTTACACATGCATCATGACTCCCATACAACAGCGGTTTCAGTTATTTTTCGAAAACTCCATTTACCATTTAAAAATACAACAATTTTGGGTATGCTAGGTATCCTAGTGGGAAGATTTTTGTGTGCGGATTCAAGAACTAGGCCGCTCTGTCACCCGGTCTGTCCCCATATATGTGTGTTACTTGATGTCTCGAAAATTCCACGTGTGTTTCTATGGATTACAGTGGAGGGAGTGTTTCGACACAAACAACATATTGTATATGAAACTTGGTTAGAATTCTGTAATTCCTGTTAAAAGCTGGGTCATCATGGGATATCCAACACATGTGCGAGGATGTCTCCTAGGCAGGTTGCGGATTCAATCGATAGTGGCAAGGGATTATGTATGGGTGAAGGTAGTTAAAAATCATTGGATGTTGGAATAGTTTGTTCCACTAGTGATTCCGAATATGAGAAACAGGAGAAAGAGGCACCAGGACTCAGTTATGGTCTTACATAACATGATTCTATGAGGAAAGTAATAACCCCCTCTCCAAATCCGAATTTTGCTTTTGTTTTTGAACGATTTAAGAGAGACTTGGGGGTGTGCATCTCAGCGGAAATGGTGAGCAAAGAAACATCATCTGATGTGGGAATTATCAAGCGGGTAACCCCGGATAAATATGTTTCAGGTTTTAGTAATGAGGAGGGAAATGACCCACACTCTATTTTTGATGGTGGCTCATCTGTAGGTAAAAATAACAGAGTGAACGAGGCCCACCAGGAGGAAACAACAATCCAGATGGTTCCAAAAAATGCAGCAAATGTTACAGTGGTGAATGAGGGACTTTGTGAGGTCCATGCATCCGATGGGTATTCCCAGTGTCTGGCTCTAAAAGACACATCGATGCAATTTCAATTTATGGAATGTGGCTATCAACATGCAAGATCCTCAGAGGTGTCAAGGATTTTCATGTAGGTGACCCTTTCTTATGCAAATAAGGTTATAGCTTGGAGATCAAACATGGACCTTTAGAACCAGTATGGATTGTTGGGTGATGATGACTTCCATGCAAGTGGGGATCAAAATAAAAAGGAGGATACACATAGAGAGGACCACCTGGTAGATGTGGGTGAGTCCCAAGAGGATATGGATGATGTTATGGATGCCCCTACTAAGCCGAATAAAGTAACCATGGTGGAGTAATATCTTAGATCATCCTTACAAAAGGGAAAGTTCACTACTACTGATTCTGATGGCTTTGTGAAGATCAACCGGAGGGGGAGACGTATGAAAATGTATTCTAACCTACCTAGTCTTCCTATAATGAGGTATGCAAGTAAGGTCAAGTAGCTCCCAAAGGGTCCTATTACTATGAGCAATTCAGATGCATTGGTGAACACATATAGTGTCCTTGTGTCTACATGTGGTGAGGTTGGTGTCCCTACCACTCCCTCGATGGATACGAGGGATCCTGGATAGCAACGTGAGACAAGCTCTGCCAGAGACCCTCAACGGGAGATATCATCGATGTTGGAAGACATGGATCTTATTTTTCACTCAGATGAAGAAATGGGAGAGGACGATATAGATTTGAAAGAATTTAACAAGATAGGAAGAATGATTCGTGAGATCACTAAAAAAGAACAAGGTGAGTGGATTGATAAAGAGGCTCGAATTATACTCATAGGCTTCAATATGGGGAGGATAAACAAGGAAGAATTCATGAAATCTTGGGAAAACATGGCACATTAGTATGAAGGCATCTTGAGGGGCTACCCTAACTACCGGGTAAACTCTATTCCCTGGATCCTGTTTAGGGAAATTGATTCCTATTGCCTCAAGATGTTCTTCTATAAATCTTTAGTTTCATTTGGTGTTTAATTCTGTGAGGGTTCTCACTATCCTCGTAAAATATTTGGAAAATAAAAATGTGACCTTGGATGGATGGATTCTTCAAAGACTAGGGTAATTGTATAATCTCATAGAAATTTTTTTAATTGATATCTGTTGTATTTTTGGATTGTTTGGATACAATATCCTTTAATGATAAATCTTTCAAGAATGTCAAATAAACATATAATGGAGTTAAATCATTCACATAGATTAATGTGATTAAAATTTATAGGATGATAATAGAATTATTTTTATTTCACCTATATGAACTATCATATAGTGGAGAACGTTATGTGATATACAATGTTCTATAAAAAATGAGTGGGGACGTGTCATCTGGGAAAATGATATATTGGTAACATACAAGTCACTTCAATTATTGTTTAATGTTAACTTTTACATTATGCTAGATTGGTATATAGTTTTTTAATCATTATGTTAATGATATAAATAAATTACCTCAAAAGATAAATCATATATATTTATTAGAAAGTATTTATATATATTAACATTGAAAAATTTGAACCTAAATAAAATTAGATAGATGGAGTTGATAAAATAAATTAATGGTTAATAAATTACCATATTGGGAAGGTAAAAAATATAGATATTTCTCTATATAAAATAGTTTATGATACCTTATTCATCACTAGTACAGAAAGAGACCCAATAGTCAAATATTAAAATAATGAAAAACCATGAAATCACACGGGAATGTGAGAAATCCTATCATTGGTAAATGATTACAAATCATCCATATATTTGATGATCAAGAAGGAATAGTAGGAGGATATTTTGAAACATATGACGGTATGAAATATTCTATAGCATAACCAATACAATGAGGAATCTATTTGATAAAAGAACCGTACATTCATAAATAAATTTGGAAATTGATGTAATTTTTTTATAATGAAATGATATCATTAATATATATCCATCCCAGAATGATAATTATTTATTTAGATATCAATTACCATTTTTGGTGGACAAAATAAAGAGTTTTGTTACAGAGCATGCATTTTTATTCATTGAATACAAAAAATATGGCTCATTTTCATAAATCCCTTGGGATGATGAAATTATTACACATTCTAATATTGAATTGTGAGAACACCACCATATATTTAATTTTCGTATAATATAAAAATTTATAGTCAATAATTGTATTTTGTTTTCAGTTGATTTTCATATGAAATTGGATTATATACTTTATTTTACGGAGGTACTCTCACATTATCAACAATTCAAGATAGAAAATATAAGATGATTTATTGTATATAATACATCTGGTGATTATACAAGACTATGGTTTTATTTTTACCTTGATTTTTTAAAGAAGACTACATTTTTCAATGAATAAAAAGTTAATAATTTTCCCGACAAATCAACCTCAAATTAATGGTTAATGTTAAATATGTAATCATACATAGGTAGAAATGATGTGATCCCATTAAATAGATTTGGTAGGAGATTGGGTTGAAAATATTCCCCAGTTAAATTCATTATATTATTATTATTTTTAATTATTTAATTAAAATGAATTCCTATAAGGATCTATGAGGTATGAAGTGTAAAAATATGAAATACTAGGATGAACATGGAGAGATTAAACTAATGGGACTGAATAAGGCAACAAAAATATTATATTAGATTCAATCTATTCAACGATACATGAAAACTATAGAAAGTCAATATATGAGATATGTTGATAATCATCAATGAGATAAGGAGTATGACTTTAATGATATTGAATTTATTATATTGTATGGTAGAATCGGGATATGATATTTATGATGATATAGAAATTGATTTAGATATATATTTTCCCTTTAAAAATACTAGATCACATTAGGATACTAGATTATCAACCTTCACATGAATCAAACATGTGATGACACAAACTTCCCCAGGCCATACATTTGTGAAAGTCCAGTGTTTAGAATGGTTTGGTAGGAAATGGTAGATCATTTCTAGAGTTTTCCAAATTTCTATTTTTCACATCTATATTTCAGGGGCATCGACATTAGTGAGTGAGGGGTATATGCATCATTGAGTCAGGGGTATCAGTAACGATGAGTCAGTGGTGTTGACATCAGTGAATTGTGGCATCGGTGATTCATTGCATCAGCAGCTTAGCATCAGTGGTTCAACATTGGTAGGTCATTTCGAAATCTCACCAGTGGGGGATCAGTGTTAGATTCTCCAACTTAGTAGGTTGCGTTGGTTGCTCACTAGTTAGTGGCCCAACATTAGTGACTCACCCATCAGTGAATCATTACCAAATATCGATGTTTTTCCAAGTTTTCCAGTTTCTTTCTTATTACATATTATTTGATATAAACCATGTATGAATCCTTGACTGGGAGTTTTAAGAGATTTTCTTAGGAAGTTATTTATATATTTAATATAGTAATGCTTCAGGGACTTTGAGAGTCTTGAATCACATTATCTTGACCAAAATACCACTTTAATGGCTTTTGAAATCAATCTTCCTTTAATATAGGATATGGATATTCAAAAATGGGATCATCCCTACCCATTATTTTTTCATTATTTATTGGTGTGCCTAAATCTTTTCCCTCTAAATGAGTCACTTGCCTATTCTAGACCCCCCTCATGCTCAGTTTTCATGGAGTTATTTCCTACTACATGCATGATAACCAATTCATGGCAGAAAGAGGACCTTTGGTCTCATGTTATTTCAAGGCGAGATTACTTCTACCTATATCTAATTGGGAATAATTTTGGGGGTGTGTACTAATTATTACTTTTAATGAGATAGTGAATAATTTTGATAAAATGAGTAATAAATAAACAGGAGAATATGATCAAAAGATAATGGGGTCACCAAATAACATAATGGGAGTTGTTTAATGATGATCACCTATATTATTTTGTTCATTTATGTGTTTTTGTGAATATATTCCATCTGAAAATCAGGCCTATTGGTTTTATTTTCATTTTCACTAGTGATGTTTTGATCTTGGAATGATGCTTGATAAATGGCGGTAACATAAAATCTTCTTAATCATTTATACATGTATAATTGAAATGGATTCCACATGGATCAAATATATTGTGTGATCAACCAGTTATTTTTAATGTGGAATTACTGAACTTCTCTTTATACACATAAATATTCAATGATTAGTGGTCTGGGTTTGTGTTTTGTTTGTTTGGTTATGGATTTTGGTTGGTATGCGGGTGTAGTAGTGCAGTGATTTTAGTGGTAGATATTATGGGCTTTGTGTATGGGGTTGTTTAAGGGGCATGTTGGTGTCCAAATTTTAGAGACTGGTTGATTTTGTATTGGATAGACTTGTAGGATGTGGGACTGCCTTAATGTTGTGACTTAAAGTTAATAGGTGAGCTGGGAGTGGCATTGTTGTGCAACTGGGATACTGGTCCTAGTTGTGGGAGGAGAATTGTGTGGTTTAACTATGAATAATGATAGTGAGAAATGGTTGAATGGATTTTTAGGAAGAATGTGGGTTGTGCAATAGGACTACATCTTGTTTGTTCTATTTTTTTTGAATGGGAGTCAAATTGGAAATGACTAACAATGGTCCTTATTCCCTTGTTCAATGTTGGAAGTACTGAAGAATGAAGTGATTTGGTTGATGTATATTAATTTAATCATTATCTTCAGCATTTGTGATGGTTGTAGATTTTTTTCTTGGTTGTTTCTTATTTAGTTCTATAAAAAAATAAAATAAACCACTTAGATAATAAATGGAATGTAGTTAAACAAAAAATGGTTTGGGTTATACTTTGGTTGTGTTTGTTGTGTTGTCGTGCATATAGGTGTAGTAGAAAAAGTGGTTCTTGTGGTCTGGTTGTTTGTTTTGGAGACCTATAGGATGGTATGAGTGTTTTTTACTTATATGTAAAAATTGTAGTTCTTTTTGATTCTTGTATGCACCCCACCCTTGTTGAGAACAATGTGAAAAACACCCCCATTTCATGGGGGAGATTGTCTTTACAATCATTTTGGCGGGAGGATGGATGGATGGTTAATAACATTCTTCCTTACACGATATTTTAGTTCTAAATGCTCAAGAATATTTTGGATGGCTATAATGGCTTGAGGCTTACAATAGTGCCAGATCCTTTGGTCCAGGTTTTTTTTCACAAGTTTCTTTTGTATGAGGCCCAGTTGTCTTCAGGTGAGAAGTGTGGTTGTGGCCTCAGTGTTTGTGGGTGGGGTTTTGTGTGTAGTTTAAGGCCCATGTGTGTATGGTCTAGTTGTGATAGTGGGACTACGTTATAAAACAGTGGTAGCATCATGACTCAAGCTGTTAGGAATGATTAGTTAATTATGGGGAAAGTGGTACATAGTACCCAAATGTATATGTGCTTATATAACTACATTACATTACATGAATTATTTGGTGTTGTTTCCTTTGTGAGGATGGGATGTATGGTACTCCTTGGAATCTTTTATGAGGTTCTAATATTTTCTAATTGGGGCATTAGTATGTTCCCCCAATTATACATGAGTATCTTTAGTTTTCCTAATAGGTATACTTGTATTCTTCATGATAAGTTTGTATAACTATTTTTAGGTGTCTAGGAGGACTTTTAGGATCGTTATGGACTTTACTAGATCCTGTATTGGGATAATTTCTATGATTCTACATTGACTATTTTTGGTACATCTTTTAGTATGTTGGTTGTACATTTTTCTCAGTTTATATTTGATCATACATACGGGAATGGATTTTGGCTTTATAATTACCTTTAACTTGGGGTAGTTTTGGATTTCACCATCTTATCATCTGATCATGTTTTCATTAAAAAGAGTAATGACTTTTATTTTTCTGTGAGATTCTATACCCTTTTCTATAGTCTCCCCTCTAGTTACTATTGATGTTGGGACTCAGGGGCCATTATCTATCTTTCATCTTGAAGAAGGAGGGTAATGAGAAAATTGTATCAGAGGGAGGCTTGACGGTAGGATGAGGTTCATAGTTAGTCATAGTGATGATTTCATGGGAACATGAGCCTCATACCAGGTTGTGAGGTATCCTTAATTCCATCCTTGAGACCCACGTTTGAAACTAGGTGGAGGCGTATTTATAGGTCACTATAGTATTATTGTAGCTGGAACTGCAGTAGTACTATATCCGATATTATTCGGTACTACAACACCCTAAACTATTCAAATTGGGCCATTGGTTTGGGATTGGTGTATTTAAGGCCTTCGTGCCACCCAATCCTTTGGGTCAGTAGAGATTTCAGGCCACCATTAAGGCCTTTGGGCCACCTTAAGGCCATCGAGCCACATGCAGTTGTAATAGACAAACTCTACAAAAAAGGATCAGCCCCAGTTGAGGATTCATATTATACACACTCACCATAATAGAACCAATGGATTTAAATTAATGAGAGTGTATGGATATGCCATCGGGACCAGCTTGTTCATGCATGGGAAGTTTATCCAGATGGCCATGTGAAGGGGGAGAGCTATCATCATGATGCAAATGCTTGGGAGAGGCATTTCTCTGTAGTTATAGTCTGATTGAATTCCCTTAGACTGTTAGGTAATGTAATTTCTCCTAATCCTTTGGGCCATGCAATCACTAAGATTACAAGAATTGAAATGGATCTGACTCATCCTTTGAAAGGGGGTTTATAAAAAATATATAAAAAATGAATTCCTTCTAGCTATTCAAGAATAGTGAAGATTGAAATGGATGGTAGGGAAATGGTGTTAGGAAATCTTGCTGCCTAAAATAGGCCATGGAAGACTAGACATGACACATGATTTTATGTCCTTTGTGATCAGATGCAAGGACAATGGACCTACTGAATAACCAAGTGCAGCTAAACTGATTGCAATGTAAAGACCCTAGGAAAGTTAAATGCATCATAATGACTTTTGTTATTTTGTGTCTTGGGTGTTTTTGGTATTTAATTTAAATAATTAGTTAAAATAAAATTTAAAATAAAATTTCCATACTACTGGGCTTGAGGATTTTTTATTTACCCTTTTCAGCTATGGAACGTAATGTCACTCACCTTTTAATGAGAATTTGAGGCCCAACATGCAGACCCAGTTGATCGGTAGGGGTCTGATCAAGAGGAGGAAGATGAATTTTGGGAAAAGACCCTTCATTATTTTTGGAGGTAGACACTCGGGAATTATGATGGAATCATTTTAGACTCAGAGATGGATGGATGGATTGTGGAGCTGACAATCACTGTTACCTTGATATGTTCTATGAGGAGTATTGGGTTCCTCTCGTAGTGAGCCATATGTGAGGAGTTTCACATTAGTGGTGGACTCATTACCATGAAGAGAAGAATGAGACCAATGAATCATGGGTTGACATTGCAAGAGTGTTTTGGGTAGATTTCCTTTCATCCATGATGATGTCCGAGAAGTGGTAGGAGCTACTCTCCATCCAGTAGGGAAGTTTGTTAGTGAGGGAAATGGGGATCAAGTTCAAGGATATCTTATGTTTCAAAAAATATATATTTCCAAATGTTGAGTCATGGGATAGATGCTTGGAAGAGGCACTCCAACCTTTTCATTTGTATTCCCTCAGACCCTTTGCTCTACCCGCCTAATAAGATTTTTAGAATGTGGCAGAAGTAGAGGAATGGATGCACTCATAGGGATGTCATCTATGAAAGGGGGGACATCCGAGTTCATCTAAGGGGAAGGCAATTATTAGCATTTCTATGGAATTAGGGACTTCTAGGATTCGACCAACAGGGAGTAGGACTCAATAGTTTTAGTTCTGATCTATTAATCATCACCCTTTCTCCATATCCTTCGTAATAAGGTTCTATGTATGTCAAATTTTTGGAAATATTTGAATCCACTGACCATTATGATTGTAGTACGGTGGTGGTGGTCAGTTTTAATTCCCTCCTTAATAGTAGTAGTTGCTGATCGGGCCCTTCTAGCAGGAGGGGCAGCATGATCCCACTCCATCAAGGGTTGACTATGCTGGAAGAGGCTGACCTCAAGGTTCTCCATAGGGAACTAGACCATGGCATGGTCGGGGAGACGGATTGAAAATAGAGTGTAGAGGAGTAGGGTGTCAGAAGTTGAACGCTGTCAAGGTAGTTGTTTGTATGGGGTTGTAGGTTATTAAATGCATGATCAATCTATTTAATACTCTTTCATGTGATTCTTATTCTTCAAAAGCTTCACACACCTTTTTTGAACCCAGTCTATCCCCGGACTTGGTACAAGATATAGATAGAAATTTCTTACTATGCGTCTTTAGTATTTTAGTTGAAGTTTAAAAATTTTTTATTGATGTTTTTCATGGACTTAAATTGATGTTGGGGCGACATCAGTCTAGTGTGGATCTTCTTCTACTCTAGATGCAGTCATACAATTTAATTGTAGGAATCAAATGGTGGTTTTCAATTAACCAGGTTATAGAATACAATAGTAGGAGAGTCGTGCTTTCAGATATGGATGGAAAGTGTGTAGTTTTCATTGGTGAAAGAGGCTATCAGGTGGGCAGTGGGTTTATAGAGCCTCTTCTCTCCTTTTCAGATGAGCTATAAATGGGATTAGTAGATGCATAAAAGGTGGATATTTTGGGGGTTTCAGTGAATTCATTGATGTCTTATCTAAGGAGGTTGTGACTATACCCCCTCTATGTGATGTTGAGTTCAAAATAGAAATCAAACTTGGTTCCCATATGATTTAAATGGATCTTTATTAGATAGTGGCTTATAATTTGCATGATTTTTATATTTTTGTTGAAAACCTGATGAAAAATATTTATTTCTGGCTGAGTGTGTCACCATGGGGTGTTCCAGTCTTGTTTGTGAAGAAGGAAGACAATTGTATATGACTATATATATTCTACCGAAGACTTAATTAGATAACAGTCATGAACCATCAACCTCTTTTAAGAATATAAGGTATTTTCAACTAGTTAATGGGAGCATGTTGGTTCTTTAAAATCAATTTGCGTTCTAGATATATGCAGTTGAGGGTGAAGGAGTATGACATCCGAAAGACATCTTTTAGGTGAAGGTATGGGATCTTTGAGTTCATGGTCATGCCCTTAGGTGTTATAAATTTAGTATTCTTGTTCATGTAGCCCATGAACTATGTATTCCACAAGTTTCTGGATAGATTTGTCATTGTGATTATCGATGACATCCTAATCTACTCAAGGTCAGAGGAGGAGAACATGAAGTATTTGAGGATGGTCTTGGAGGTCCACCGACACCACCACCTCTGTGGGAAGTTGTCCTGGTGTAAATTCAATATTCAAAAGGTGTAATTTTTTTTGGAAATGTAGTGTCTCAGCATGGGATAGATGTGGATCCATAAAACTTGAAGTAGTTGATTCTTCGGAATCACCCAAGAAAGTGGTAGAGGATTATATAATCAGAGGTCTAGTAGGTTATTACTGAATATTCATGCATGAATTCTATTGATTTGTAGCTCCATTGACATATTCGACCAGGAAAGACCAATACTTTGTGTATGGTGACCCATGTCCGGCAGCATTCATCTACTTGAAGGGGAGGTTGGTTATTGATCAAGTGTTGAGGTTTTCAGAGGAATGGGTGATGTTCATGGTGTTTTGTTAAACTTCTTATTTAGGATGGGGATGAGTGATAATTCATTAGTGGGGAGTGATCTATTATGGGTCTAGGTAGTTACATCCAAAGGAATTTAAGTATACCTCCAATGATCTGGAGCTTGTGGTGGTCGTATTCATGCTGATGTTGTGGAAACATTACCTCATCGGGGAATAAAGTGTGGTCTTTAAAGATCATAAGCTATTGAGGTAGATATTTTCCTAGTGTGAGCTAAACATGCAGAAATGAATGTGGATGGTGTTTCTCTATGACTAAAAATTTATGATCTCTTACACCCTAGGAAAAGTGAACATGGTGGTTGATGGCTTATGTAGGAAGTCACATACAGAGGTAGTTCGAGAATCTACATATTATTGGAAGGTGATATAGGAGTTGGCCGCATTTAGTCTACATTTATTATTGGATAATGGTAGAGTCCATATATTTCAAATTATAGTACATTATTTCTTGGTGTGATAGGTGGAGGAATATCATTTGAGAGACTCAAAGACTAAAGTAATGAGTGATCACATTGACCAGGGTGATGCTCAAGAGGGATGGTTAGAGGATAGTCAGAATTAGTTGATGATCCATGGGAAGCTATTTATCCCAGTGGGAATTCATGAAGAAATTATCCATTTGTTCAATTTACTACCCATGGAAGTGAATCCAGAAGTTTCTAAAATGTACTAAGAATTTAGGGAATAGTTTTTGTTGATTGTGGTGAAGCAGATAATGGTAGAGTTTTTGGTAATGTGCTTAGTGTGTCAGTAGGTGAAGGCCTAGCACTATGTTCCCAATGTTATTCTGTATCCCATATAAATTCACAAATAGATGTGGGATGCAATCTAAATGGATTTTATCATCGGATTACCCAGAACATATGGAGTATGCGATTATCATTGAGTAGTGGTGGGCCAATTGATGAAGTCGGTTCAGTTCATAGTGATCACGGGGTTGAGTGAAATAGATGACTTACTACCGTGGTATGTGGATGAGGTGGATAAGCTACATAGAGTTCCAAGATCCATCATCTGATATTTGGATACACATTTTAAATCTCAAGTATAAGGGTTATTGTAGTATACCTTTGGCACACAATTATGCCTTAGCACTGTTTTACACCCTCAAATGGATGGAAAGACCTTAAGGACCATTTAGATGTTTGAGGACATGTTAGGGTCATGTGTTTAGGGCTTTAGTGGTTCTTGGGTTCATTATTTTTCCTTGGAATGGTTTTCCTACAAAAATATCTATCACTCTTCCATTAGTGTGTGTCACTTTTTAATTATCTATATGGGAGGTTGTGTTTTTCACCCTCATGATGGATGGAAGTTGGCGAGGTATCTATTCATGGTCTGGATGTGGTGCAGAGTACGAAAATGAGTGTTCATCTTATTCTTGGGAGGATGAATACAACAAAGGACTGGAAGAAGTTATATGCCGATCATAGGAGGATGCCTTTTTATTTTGAGGTATGTGACCATGTTTTCTTGAAGGTTGTCCCTCTACATGTGTAGAAGAGGTTTTCCAGAGGGAGAAAGATTTATCCAAATATCATCAGACCTTTAGAGATGCTTAGAAGAGTCAGGAGGGAGGCATATCAGCTGGTGTAGCCACCACAATTGGAGAGGATACATGATGTCTTTCATATCTCTCATATCCATCATTATCTACATGATAACTCTTATGTCATTGATATGGGAGTTTTGGATATCAAGGAAGACAAAATGTTTGTGGAGAAACCAGTGAGAATCGAGGATCTTTAGAAGAAGGGTCATTGTGGTGGACCATTCCAGTATTATGAGTGTTTTTGAGGCATGGTGTCCTCGTGGAGAGTACTTGGGAGTGATATGAAATGATGTGTGCCCAGTACCCAGAGTTTTTTTATTTTTTATTTTTTTATTTTTTTATTTTTCTTTTTATTTAATGTTTGACCATGTTCATTATTAGATGATTTATATATATATTCACTGAATGTGTTTGAAAATTATTGACTGTGGTGAAGGGAGGACCTAACCTCTAATCAAGATGCATTAATTTTTATGTGATTAAACACTTGAGGGAAAGTTAGTTCCACCCAAAGTGAATAGTATCATGACCTAAAGGAAGTAGATCCCAAATCCATATGTCTAGATAGTGTAAACGTTGGTGTTTGTGTAGTTTTTTGGGGACATGGGGCCTTAATTTTTGTATGGATGTTCAGGGTAATTATTGCAAGGATGTGTTTTTGGATATCATGGTTTTCACTCTAGTTTTCAAAAAACACAAGTTGTTTTGTTCCTAATATGTATCTGAAAGGGTGGTTCTTAATATTCTACATCCTTTAGGATTATTTTTTAATTCTTGATGATGAAAGTAGTTTGAGATGTATATAATGTAATGACCCAAATTTCCATAGGCCAGGAATTTGAAAAATTATATTGTTTAATATTTTTTAGGAGGCAATGGTAGCTCATTTCAATAGTTTACTGAATTACCAATTTTTCATCGGTGAGTTAGGGGTGTTCCAATCAGTGAATCTAGGGTGTAGGAAGCTGTGAGTCAGGGGCGTCAGTATCAGTGAATCGTGGTATAGATGAGACATTGTGTTGGTAGCTCAACATCGATGGCTCAACATAGGTAGGCCATGTAGGTAGTTCACCCATTGGTGGATTTTCATAAGTAGGCCAAGCTAGTTGCTCACTCGTCAATGCCTCAATATCCGTGACTCACCCTTCTGTGACTTATTTCCAGTTTTTCCAGTTTTTCCCGTTTTTCTAGTTTCACCCCACCTATGGCTTATTTGACATAAACCGAGTTTATATCTGGGATTGGGCGTTTTTATTTTATTTTAATAGTATATTATGTATATATTTATTATCATAATTCTCTAGGGACTTTGAGATACTCAAACCAATTGACCTGTACCATGATCACATGTTAATTGTCATGCCCTGACCCTATAATCCCATAGTCGGTGCATTATTACGTATCATTTTCAGGATCAAAAAAGATCAAGTCTCAAAAGATCAATTAGTTTTGTAGCCTTGTAAGTACTAGATATATTCATAAAGTTTACATTATATCATAAAATGTCAAACTACAACAACATTGTTTCCATAAACAACACTGAGATCCAGTAGACCTTCTCTGTAGGTCAGTCATAATATACTTTTTTCGCATCCTGGGAAAAATAAAACAAAGAAAGGGGTGAGCTCAGATGCTCAGTAAGGATAACAATATAGAAGAAGCTTTCCTAAATAAGAATAAAAATTTCAGGCAATGTATAAAACTAAAACAAAATCCTTTTAAACTAGAACATCAGCATAATATGGTAAATATAAAAATCCAATAAATTCTATTTACATATTCAAATAGATATTGTACTAGTCAAATAATCATATGAAATATCAATAGCCACTTTCATAATGATAGAATGCATAATGCCAGAATTTCATAACCACATAGTCAAGGCCTTATGCGAAGACTGCAAATAAGATTTTGTCAAGGCCTTGTTCCAAGACACTATCATATCTCATGAGACCTACCGATGCATCAAGGATCTATAGTGGGATCCAATCGTCACTTACTAAGTAAAATTCACTCCTCATACAAAATGTTTAAACATAACAGAAACGTTCGTATTAAAACTAGCATACAAAATGAAAATACTTTATCCATAAAGCATGAATGGTATAAAAATAACACATCCATAGTCAAACATTTCACAAAACCTTTAATAATATCTGGAATTTTTTTATCGTAATAATTCAACATCAAAGAAGCTTAAAATCCATCAAAGAATGTTGACATAGTTAAAATCAAATCCTTTTTTTAGAGAAATATCTCTTTTTATTTTGCAATAATTTAAGAGTAACATAAATTATAAAGATTACATTTATTTTTAAAATATTCTTATAAGCTTGTTAGGGAAGCTTTGACAATGTTATAACTTGGAAAATAGCCGCACCCACTGTATAAGTTAAAAAAAAGCCATTCTTACCATAATTTTCTCTAAAAGGATATAAATGTCTTTGTTTGGAAAACGATGGAATGATTACATTATAAAAATCTTATAAAAATTCAAACAAGGGTATAATTAAATTTAAGAGATAGTCTATAAAATAGGTAGAATATTTTGAAATATACTTTTAAGAAACATGGATGTGGATGATAAAGAGGTCCCAATAGATACTTATATAAAAACAAACTCAGATAATAAAGAGATTATGAAATTAACACATACCTTTTACTTTTCCTTGGTCAAGGGTAGGTTATCCATCTGTATAATGGTGAAATAACTGTTATTAAATTATAAAATAATCATATACATTAATATGATATCATATATGATCTTTTAACATTTCTTTGTTTATAATATCTTAGTATTATCATTATTTCGGGTGTTAACAGATTCGTTTTTCATTATATTATTTGTTATGTGAGTCATATTTGTTATGGATGGGATGTATCTTATTCATATACAGAATGATATCAAGTCTTTAAAAATTATTTTTAATCATCTAATGAAAATTATTCTGGAATGGATACGATGGGGAATTAATCTCATCGTGTTTGTGGAGTCGGTAATCCGTACGTACACATGAGTGACAATATCATTACTTTGATATTAAAATAATACATAATTGAATGTTATATCATATATACAGAATCAGTATCATGTTATATATATTATTTACATCAATTAGACATCATTATTATACCCATCTAAATAATAATGTATTGAATAACAATTACACCACGACATGGAGACGGTAAGTCGTACTTACGCACATATGGTGACATGTCATTCAAATGATGGATAGAATAATGAATTTTGTTGTACCACATTTATAATAACATCATAGTATAGATAATTGAGTAGATTTATTATTTTATAATAGAAATAAAAAAGAGAAAGGAAGTGGAAGGGGAAAGGAACTTGAAAGAGGTGATGTAATATTTGCCTCTTTTTTGAGTTCTTCAATTTGATTTGACCAAAAGGGCTTCATAGATTGGATTTATAAATAAAGGAAGGCCTATACGATGAAGGTATTTTAGTTTATAGGGTATTTAGGTAGAGCTTGGCCGAGCCAAATGGCTTTATGGTGTGAATTAGAGAGAAGGGGGAGATCCATTTTATAAGAGGGGTGAGGGGCACCTTAGGAAAATCTAGAAATATTATTTTATAATAAAATAATTTTCGGTTTATAATGGCTAAAAAATGAATTATTTAAATTATAATGTGGGAATGGGTTGAGAACCAACAACCAATAGGTTTTAGACAGGTTCGAGGCACTAAATTAACTTTATCTTTTAGATTTATCTCTTAGTTAAATAGTTTGACATTTACCATGTCTCTGTATTTTTACATTATATGTTTAATAAACATAATATATATTTCAAAGAGAACCCCAAGTGGCTCATTAATGATACACCTATCATTATATAATTCTGTTGTCAAACCATAGATTTTTAGGAATAGAATATCAATTAATAATATAATACTTATTTTAAAAACTGTTTTTTGTCAATTTTGACACTATTTGGTATTTTGATTTTTATAAATTTATTGCAGCATTATTACTTCTAAAAAAATTCATATAACCAACCATAACAAGTAATTTTAAACTATAAAATTTGTGTAATTTATAAAAAGTATCAAATAAAATTTATTTGGATATTTATGATATCAATTAATTTAATATTTCATTAATAAGGTAATTACTGCATCATCATTGTGTCATAAAAAAATTTAACTATTTAGTGTCTAAAAAATATAAATAAAATACAATTATATAAGAAATATTGTATCTTTCTAATGAATATTTATAGTCTAATTTATCTTATGTATAACCCTATATTAAAAGTTTTTTAGTTATTACACTTTGATTTTAACACTTTTAACTCTTTTTTAAATAAAATAATAATAAGTGTCCTAATCTAATCCATTTGGACCAAAGATGTTCATATTTTATCCCTAAGGTTGTTTTTGGTCGAATTATACCTATCCAATAGAATTAGGGCATGTGTTTGGGTAATAATAATAACATTTCTACCCTTAAATACTGTATTTATTTTTAACCGTGGTAAATAAAAGTAAAAAGTTACTATTCACCAAAAATTATTTTCATCTTATTGAACCAAATTTTTATTAATGATATCAAAAATGTCTCTAGGAATTATTAAATTCCACTCACAGAAGCGAAAAAATTAATTTTTATGTGAATTTTCAAATTCTTCTAGGAGGTGGGTAAAGACGGTGAAAAGATCAATAAAATTTTTATATATATAAAATTATTATAAATTGATTCCAATGAATTAAATTAAACTTATATAGGTATTATGTATCTATTTTTACCTAAAATAAATTTAAATAAAATAAAAATTTATTTAAATAGAAAATCGGTTTTAAACAATAACTTAGTGTTTAGCACAATTCATCAATAATTGAATGTTTTCAGAAAAATACCAAAAATTCACCCTAAGCTAATTTTGATATTACGAATCCAAAAATGAATTCCATTTTGATAGATAAAATTTGTAAAATTTCAAAAAGTAGGTATTTCTATTCATAACTGCTAGTTTGATTTGTTGTGGTGTGTTAGAACTCGAAGTTTTGTACAACACACACTATTGTATTATTCAAAGGGAAACGTACTGTGGAATCTTGGGGTGTTACATTCTCCCATCATTCAAATAATTTTGTCCATGAAATTTCTAGAATATTACTGCATTAACACTCTCCGGTGGTTCTTTATCATAAGTTCCTCGGGTACCCACGTTCCCTCTTCAATGTTATGGTTTCTCCATAGATCTTTTACAAGACGAGTCGTCCGGTTTCTCAGCACTCGTTCTCTTTTATCAAGAAACATGACAGGATTGTTGCAATAAGATAGATCGAGGTCTTGTTCTAATTCTTCATAGGAATGTAAATGCATTGGGTCAGACATGTATTTTCTCAACAATGATATGTGAAACACATCATGAACTTTTCAGATACTTGGAGGCATTGCCAAACGGTAAGCTACAACTCCAATTCGTTCTATAATTTTGAAAGGTTTGATGTACCTGGGACTCAATTTAACTTTCATACCGAAAGGAATAACACCCTTCCATGGAGATACCTTCAAGAAAACATGATCTCTTACCTGAAATTCCAAATACATCATTCAGTTATCAACATTTCTCTTCTATATACATTGAGCTGCTTTGAAGTGGTTTCAAATTACCTTCACATTTTCCATCGTTTCCTCCACTACATCTAGGCCTACGAGTTTTCTTTCACTAACATCATCCCAATAGGTTGGTGTACGACATCTTTTTTCCATATAATGCTTCATATGGTGCCTTTTGAATACTGGAATGGATGCTATTGTTATAGGAAAATTCTACCAGAGGTAAATATTGATCCCACCTACCTTGAAAGACATGTGAGCATGATCTAAACATTTATTTTAAGGTTTGAATATTCCATTCTGATTTTCCATCCGTTTGAGTGTGGCAGGTAGTGATCAAATTAAGTTTAGTATCCTGGGCTCTCTGAAGAATTTTCTAGAATCATGACATAAAAAATGGATCACTATCAGAAAAAATCGATAATAGTACTCCATGAAGTATTAAAACTTCATTAATATATAGTCTTTCCAATATTTCAAGTGGTAATTCTTCTATTATAGCAAGAAAAGGTGCTGACTTCTTAAGACGATCAACAATGACCAATATTGCATCGTTATTTCATGGAGTCTTTGGTTGTCCCATGAGAAAGTCCATCATAATATTATCTCATTTCCACTCCGGTATGTGATGTGGTTTCATGACTCCTCCAAGCTGTTGCCTTCCAGATTTCACTTATTGAAAAACCATACATCATGACACAAAATCAGCAATATCCCTCTCCATGTTGTCCCACCAAAAATGTCCCTTCAAATCTCTATACATTTTGGATCTCCCAGGGTGTATAAAGAAATTGGAGCTATGAGCATCATCCAAGAATTATCATTTTAGATTAGGCATATCGGGATCACAAACTCTCTTTAGAAATTTCAAAACTAAATCTTCATACTCAAATTCACTCAATCTCCCATCATTCACAACTTTAATCTTCTTTTGAAACTCTTCTTCACTGGTATGAGAAGTCTTTATCCATTCTCGTAAAGATCGTTTCGCAACCATTTGAAAAACTATTTATGTTTCACCTTCCATGGTGATTCCCATATCCATATTTACAAGATCCATTTATATAGGATCCTTTTAAACTCTCATCTTGTTCAAGACTCCATGATCCTTTCTACTCAAAGCATCTGCCACCTTATTTTCCTTCCCCGGGTTGTAGTGTATAGTGAAATCATAATCCCTAGGTAGTTCATACCATCTCCTTTTCATCATGTTTATTTCATTCTGTGAGAAAATATACTTCAAACTCTTGTGATCGGTATATATCTCACATTTTTTACCATAGAGATAGTTTCTCCAAATCTTCAATGCAATGATTATAGCTTCTAACTCAAGATCCTGAGTGGGACAATTTTTCTCATGATGTTTCATCTATCGTGATTCATAGGAAATAAATCAATCATTCTTTATAAGGACACAACATTTTCCTTTCTTCGAAGCATCACTATAAATAACAAACCCATCATTCCTCAATGGTTGAGTCATGATAAGAGCATTGACTAATCATCTTTTCAGTTTTTCAAAACATTCTTCACACTCTTTTTTCCAAAAATATTTGACCCATTTTCATGTGAACATTGTTAATGGGTTAGAAAACCAGGAAAAATTCTTGATTGAATGTTTATAATATCCTTCTAAAACAATAAAACTACATACATCTTTTATACTCGTCGGTGCTGGCCATTCTTTGATTGCCTTGGTCTTTGAAGGGTCAATGGAGATTCTATCCTTTGACACAATATGGCCAAGAACAGAAATCTCTTGAAGGCAGAATTCACACTTGCTAAATATCCCATATAATTCATGTCTTCTAAGAGTATTTAGGATAATAAGAAATTTATTTTCATGATTTTATTAGATATTTATGTATACCAAGATATCATCAAAAAATACCTCTACAAAATCATCGATATATTCCTTCAAAACTCTATTCATTATATTCATGAGGACATAGGGCGCATTAGCCAATCCAAAAGGAATTACTGTAAACTCGTAATGCTCGTACCTGGTTCAAAATGCTATCTTCGGAATGTATTCCATATTCATACACTATTATTTTATCCAAATCGAAGGTCAATCTTTGAAAAATATTGAGCTCCTTGCAGTTGGTCAAATAAATCATCTATGTGAGGTAGGTAATACATGTTATTTATTGTTATAGCATTGATATCCATGTAGTCAATGCACAACCACATAGATCAATCTTTCTTATTAACAAAATAGGCAGGGGCTCTCCATGGAGTAACCCTATGGAGAATAAATCCCTTATTACTCATTTCATCTAGTTGTATCTTTAGTTCCATCTACTCTATAGTGTTCATTCTATAAGGGGTCTTTGATATGGGCCTTGATCCATGAATCAAATCAAAGTAAAACTAAATTTATCATTTAAGAGGATGTCTAGGTAAATCTTCTTGAAACACATCAACATATTCATTCACAATAGGTACATCCTTTATTTCAACATTCTGTTCCTCACCCATAGTTATTTCATTCTCTTCCTCCCCAATAGTTGAATTTAATTGAGCTATTAGGGATGGATCTAGATAAGAATCAAGTGGTGACATTTCTTCTCTAAAGATAAGGTTTTCTTTTTCATCATCATCAAAAATTGTTACCTACTTCTTCTTACAATAAATTTTTGCATCATGTCCTGAAATCCAATCCATACTGAGGAATATATAAAATTCAATCATGGGTATGATGATGAGATTAGAAGATAAAGAATATTTATATAATCAGATGGGAACTTATTCACAAAATTTCTTGTGATGATACTTCCCTTATGTTTTTTTACTTACTACTCACTTGTGAAATAAAATTGGAAATATCTAATTTTCTTAGCAAACTGGGAAGATATGAAACAATGTGATGATCAATAATGAAATAAAGCATTTTTTAAACATGAGGAAACCATTAAATTACCCGCCACCACATCTTTTGGAGCTTCATCCTCAGTAGTAGTGATATCATAAGCTTGGCCTTGACCCCTTGGCCTTTTCTATGATATGGTACCCTGATTCTTAAGACATTCATTTGAATAATTCCCCCTTTCTCTACAATTGTAGCATTCAACATCGACAACCTCATTCTTCCCCTTGCAATCATAAGTTTGGTGGCCTTTTCCCAACACTAGTAACAGACTCCCATTCCTTTCAGGAAATTACTGGTGTGTTTCATCCCACATTTACTACAGGATGGATATTCAACATTTTCCATCATCCCCTTATTTCTATTTATTGAGTGATCAACAGATCACTTCTTCTATTTCTTCTCTTTATGGTCATAAGACATAGTGAATTCTTTTTCTGTCTTGATTTCACTTGAGACTATATCTCCATACAATGAGAATGATTGTGAGACTAATGCTGGAAAGACAAATGGTTTTAATCCATCAAAGAAACGATCAATCTTACTTCTTGGGTTATGTATATAATCTGCAACATGCCTCGCTATCCTTGTAATGTGAGCCTCATACTTTGCGACATTCTCGTCCTCCTTTTTCCACAGACTCAATAATTGCCATTCCACATATATTTGATGGTCGTGAGGAATGTAATTATCTATGAAAATCTCTTTAAAGTCCCTCCATTCTATATGTGATACTTCATCATCTTCCTTTGTCTTGGAATCAATGACCACTATTGGTCAACATCTCCAGTGAGGCTGTAAACTACCGTGACAAATTTTTCACTTTCACTACCCCCAGGGCATAAAATATATTCTCTAAGGAATATATCCATTTCTCAGCTACTAATGGATTATTACTACCATTGAATGTTGGTTGTTGTTTCCCCATGAAGTGATCTAAAATTGATCCTCCACACTATGGATCAGGGTGGTCTATATGGGTAAGTTTACAATTCATAACATGAGTGAGTTGTCCCAGAATTATGTTAACCTGATCAACACCAGTTATATCACCATCTACACTATAATTTTCTTGAACAGGAGGGAAATCCCTATATAGAGTGCGTGAATTGATATATTTTACATTCCTTCCACTAGGCTCCATTTCTAAAACATGGCATAAACTAGATTAGTTTATGAATCGAAATACATAATTTCAAACTTGTAAAACACTTAACATAAATTAAATATTTTATGGATATAATCTATAATCATAAAAAATGTTTTTTTTGAGGATGTATATACTCATAAACACTTCATAATGGTTTTTAAAGAAAATCATAATTATCCTAATCATATCCCATGGGAGTGTTGTAACGAAGAGTGCATCAAGGCCCGTTGTCGTGCACAATTTCCCGTTTGATTCTAGCTCAAAGTGGTGTTTTCAAGTTTTACCCCTAGGTACATCTATGTCAGATCCGCCTCTATCTGCTTGTATCCAGACAAGGATGTGTTTCTTGAAATACTCAAAAAATCTCTACAATGCCAAATTTCTAGGAATTTCTTGGAATTTCTTCTATACTAATCCTCAAAGACAATCTTAGGATAATGTGTTATAATCAGTGTTTATCTAAATCTATATTCTAAGGATTGTACTAAACACCCTCTAATACCAAATGTAACGCCCTGACCCCGGAATCCCAGAGTTAGTGCATTATTTCATATCATTTCCATGATCACATACGATCATGTCTTGAAATATTGATTATTTTAGTAGGATTTGATATACTAGATACATTTATAAGGTTTAAAATACATCATAAAATGTAAAACTACAACAACATTGTTTCCATAGAAAGAACTGAGATCCCATAAACTATCCCTACAGGTCAGTCCTAATATTGGTCTTCGCATCCTAGGAAAAATAAAACATAGAAAGGGGTGAGCTCAGATGCCTAGTAAGGATAACAATATAGTGGAAGCTTTCATAAATAAGAATAAACATTTAAATAAATGTATAAAACTAAAACAAAAGCCTTTTAATCATGAACTTCAGAATAATATTGAAAAGATAAAATTTATCTAAATTCCATTTACATTTTCACATGGATATTCTACTAGTCTGATAATCACATCCAATATCAATATCCACTTCCATGATTAAGGAATGCATAATGCCAGACCTTTATAACCACGTAGTGATGGACTTGTGCCAAGACTGAAAATAATATTTTGTAAAGGCCTTAATACAATATACTAGTTTCTCTCCTGAGACCTACCAATTCATCGAGGAGCTATAGCGGGCTCCACCCGTCACTTACTAAGTCCAATGCATACCTCATAAAAAAGGTTTAAAAATAACATAAACATTCTTATTGAAATTTCCAAATGAAATGTAAATAGTTTATCCATAAACCATCAATGGTATAGAAACAACACATCCATATTCAAACATATGACAAAAACTTCAATACAATATGGATGTTTGTATCATAACAAATCAACTTCAAATATTCTTAAAATCCATCAATGGATGTTGACATAGATGAATTGAAAACCTTTTTAGAAAAATATCTCTTTCTATTTTGAAATCATTTAAGAGTCACATAATTTATAAAGAAATCCATTATTTTGAAAATATTCATATAGTCTCGTAAGGGATGATTTTGTTGATGTTATAACGACGGAAAATAGACGCACCCACTGTATAAGTAAAAAAAGGCATTCCTACCTTGATTTTGTTGAAAAGGTTATAACGGGCTTTGTTTGGAAAATGACAGAAAGATTCCTTTATAATCATCTTATAAAAAGTAAAATAAGGGTATAAATGAATTTAACCCATATTCTATAAAATATTAATAATGTTTCAACTTATATATTTATGAATCATAGATGTGGATGGTAAAGAGGTCCTCATAGATACTTATATAAAAACAACATTGGATAATAAAGAAACTGTTAAATTAACCCTTACCATGTACTTTTACTTGGTAAAGTGTAGGTTGTCTTCCTGTATAATAGTGAAATAATTTTAATTAAATTATACAAGAATCATATAAATTAATACGATATCATATATGATCTTTTAACATTGCTTTGTTATCAATACCTTAGTATTATCATTGTTTCAGGTGTTAACTGATTCATTTTCCTTGATATTTTTGGTTATGTGAGTCATATTTGTTATGGATGGGATGTATCATATTAATATACATAATGATATCAATTCTTTAAACATTATTTTTAATCATCTAATGAAAATAAGTCTTAAATGGATACGACAGAGAATGAATCTCAACGCATTCATTGAGATGGTAATCTTTATGTATGCACGAGCGACAATATCATTCTTTTGATGTTAAAATAATATATAATTGGATGTTATATCATATATAAATAATAATTATCATGTTATATTTATCAATTAAATCAATTACACGTCATTATTAAACCCATCCAAATAATAATGTATTGAATAATAATTTAACCACGACGTGGAGACTGTAAGCCGTACGTACGCATGTATGGTGACATATCAATCAAAGGATGGATAGAATAATGAATTTTGTTGTACCACAATTATAATAACATAACATTATATAGAATATAACCGAGTTATTATTTTATAAATTGAAACAACAAAGAAAAAGGATGTGGAAGAAGAAAGTAACTTGAAAGAGGTGATGTAATATTTACCTTTTCTTCAGGTTCTTCCTTTTGATTGGATCAAAAGGGCTACATAGGTTGTCTTTCTGACTAAATTAAGTACTCTAGGATAAAGGTAGGATAGTTTATAGGGTATTTGGAAAAGTTTTTCCAAGCCAAATGGCTTCGATGGTGTTAATTAGAGAGAAGTGGGAGTGCCCTTTTATAAGAGGGGTGAGGGGCGCCATAGGAAAAGTTAGAGAAATTATTTTATAATAAAATACATTTCGGTTTTGAATGGATCCAAAACGAATTATTTAAAGTATAAGGTTTATATGGGTCTAAAACCACTCATAAAATATTTTTTAGATAGGTTTGGGTCAGTATATTAATATTTTCTTTTATATTTAACTATTAGTTAAATAGTTTGACATTTACCATGTCTCTTTGTTTTCTTATATTATATGGTTAATAAATATACTATATACTTCCAAGATAACACCAAGTGGTTAATTAATGATACAAAAATCATTATATATGTCCTTTTTCTGTACCATATATTTTTATGAATAGTATATCAATTAATAATATAATATTTATTTTAAAGACTCTTTTATGTCAATTTTGACACTATTTGGTATTTTGTTTTATCCAAATTTATAACAGCATTATTACTTCAAAACAATACATCTAACAAACAATAAAATGTCATAGTAACCAAGAAAATTCGTGAAATTCATAAAAAGTCTCAAATTACATTTATTTGGATATTCATAATATTAATTATTTTAATATTTAATTAATTGGATAATTAATGCATCATCATTGTGTCATAAATAAATGAAATTATATAAGGTATAAGAAATATAAATAAAATTCCATTATGTATGAAATATTTTCAGCTTTCTAATGAATATTTATAGTTAAATTTATCTTATATATAAACCTATATAAAAAATGATTTAGTTATTAAATATTGATTTTATCTCTTTTAACTTCTGTTTAAATAAAATAATAATAAGTGTACTAATTTAATTAATGTGGACTTAAGAGGTTCATATTTAATTCCTATGGTTGTTTTTGGTCGAATTATAGTTTTCCAATAGAATTTGGACATGTCTTAGTGTAATAATAATACTATTTTTACCCTTAAATACCATATTTACTTTTAACCGTTGTGAAAAAATGTAAAAAGTTAATATTCACCAACAATTACCTTCATCTTATTGATACACATTTTTATTAATGATATCAAAATTTTCCCTCATATTTTTGAAATTCCACTCAAAAAAGTGGTAAAATTTTATTTTATATGAATTTGGAAATTCTCCTAGGAGGTGGCTAACAGACGGTGAACAGTTCAATAAACTTTTTATATATCTAAAATTATTATAAAATGACTCTAATTAATTACATTGAACTTATATAGGTATTATGAATATATTTTGAAAAAAATAAAATTTAAATAAAAAATAATTATTTAAATAATTATTCGGTTTTTAACTATAACTCAGTGTTTTTCACTATTCATCAAAAATTGAAAGTTTTCAGAAAAATACCAAAAATTATCCATAAGATAATTTCGATATTCTGAATCCAAAGATTAAGTCCATTATGAAAGATAAAAATATATAAAATTTCAAAAAGTGGGTATTACTATTCATAACGGCTAATTTGATAGGTTGGAGTGTGTTAGAACTGGAAGTTGCATATAACACATGCTATTTTATTATTCAAAGGGAAACGTACCGTGGGAGCTTGGAGTGTCACATTAATGGATTTTAAAACCATTTTTTCTTTAACACTGGATTTTTCTCTTTAAAGATAATATTTTCCCTTCCCAGTCTGTTTTCCATTCATTCATGGTGTTCCTAAAGCCTTCCTCTATGGACGAGTAGTGAACCAAACATAGAGCCCCCTCTTATTTATTTTTATTGGATTTTGTTCCTCTTAATCACTTAATCCCCAGTTCATGGTGAAAAGAGGATATTTTGTTTGCCTCTTATTTCAAGTAGAGATTTTTTCAGCCTCTATTTAATTTTTCATCATGTGGGGTGGGTGTATTAATGATTCCTTTTGAATAACCAGTGAATAATTTTATAAAAATGAGTAACAAATAATGAAGGTAATATGATCAAAAGATATCATGGGTTAAAAAATGATAGGTTGCGAGTTGTTTTATGATGATCACCTATCTTATTTTATTTTTTTTATGGTTTGTTGTGGTAATATTCCTTTTGAAAATCATGTTTGGTGGTGGTCTTTTCATGGGCACTGGTGATGTTTTGTTCATAACAACCTGAATCCAGAGCCCATCAACTGGTACCCTGTTCCCGGTTCGCCACATGACCTCATGCACATTTCCCCAAATGCTAGAGGCTGCCGACTAGCAGTGAGGGCCTTGGTATGTTATTGGGGTAACTATGCCCTCATTTGGTAAGGTATACAAGGTACAAGAAAAAAACAGTCAATAACGGAAGCAGTAAACAACATAAAACAACTTAAACTAAACAACTGAAGCAATGTATAATATAATAATAATTACACATGGTACATGTATCTAAGGAAAGAAACAAACACAAAAACGCACTGAAATACACTAATAATAAAGCATTAAAGTAAACATGAACTCCAGCAGCATCGCAAGCCTAAGCTCGGTCCTATGCTGCCCAGCTCCGACCAGCAATCTTGTACCTGAAGTAGAAAGGCCATAATACCTATCCACACCTACAACTATATAACCTGTTTGGGCCGAAAAATAGGACCCAAACAGGGTCTGAGACTAATCCCAGTAGGCGATCACCATAAGATCTGTGCCCTACAGTTAGTGAGAAATATTGAAAAAGTAAAGGAAATAAATGTAGTATAGAAATAGGGGTACTATAAAGTAAACAATCATACCAATCTCCATTAACATTTATTTATTAATTTAATTCACTCATTAATTTATCAACGATGGAATCTAGAAACAACTCTATATTCTCAAGGCATAACAAGTAACACAACAGGTATCACAACAGACTACCTAAACAATAAGCCATACAAAACCCAATCTTGTTCATTATATTGGGGGACTCATCACAACCAACCAAATAATAATCATTGTGTCTCTCGGGGTGGCTCACACTAGCAGACCCCTCCATTCATGTAAACATACAAAGGCACAGACACTCTGGGAAGATCTCAATGTCAATTCCCCTATGGTCTTATAACGATAACTATATACTCTATGAGTAAGAACTTACATCTAATTCCCCCTATAGTCTTGATATGTAACTAACTACACTCTAATGAAGCACAAATTCCCATTCCCATAGGTCTTATGAATGATTCTAATTTATAATAGACTCTCAAGTGTAACCCTTAATTGGCAATTCCCTCTTTATTCTACCACATCATGTTCCCACAACCCTGAGTAGTGTAGTTGTGCATAATTTAATTTTATCAGCAAAAATTATGCTCAAAAAACTACTTGTATAAAAGCTACATTTCATCAAAATCATTTAAATAGAAGGAAATACATGCAATCAATTATATCAAGGAAGGAAAACAATGCAACAAGGTATGCCTCACAGGAAACATAATCCAAATGGCCATAAACAGCCAAAACAGGTGGAACACCCCTGGGGTGATCCTTAATCATGCTAACAAGAAATTTTCAATCATCTAATAACCTCAATAAAACATGCAATCTAAGGCAGATAACAATACAGGATCAAAACCCTTACCCGAGATACCCGATACATGGGTATCTTACATTTTTTCACAAAAAACTCAAAGACATTCAACATAGGGCAACAAACCACCTACCTTGATACTAAGAGATCAATATACTTGAACCTCAAACTTTGAATCATCCTAGAATGGAAAAGATCTACAAAAACTTCTAAAACATTCAACCTCAGATAACTCTCACAAGAGAAGTAATCAAGAAACGTGTCCAAATTAGAACCAAGAACTCACCACTGCGATTCTATTGAAACCAACGATGATCGATTCAGACAGTGGGTGATGGACCAGTGGCTCGGAGTAGATTCGTGGTTGTACCCTCACTCTCAGTTGATGAAGTTGGAGAAAAGTAATATTCGAGATTATGTCGTGAACCCGATTTGTTTAATGTAAAAAAAGAAAAGTACATGGCGTGTACATCATGAGTACATGGTGTGTACTCACCATTTCTGTACAACGCATTAAGCGGCCTCTACATCACCGCTATACAACGTGTGTGTTTCCAGGATATGGCCAGCACACGGCCTTACACCGGAGAAAAGTACACGGTGTGTACTCATAAAGTGCACGACGTGTACTTCAAAAATTTCTATATATTCTTCTTTTTCTCAAAAACATCAAGAAATGAAAAACATACCTGAAATGATGATCTATGTTCTTACAAACATCCCCCATTAAAGAAATTCATCCCTGAATTTCAGTAACTTGGTGGAGAAGAAGAAACCTCAAACAACTCTTTCCACTGTGATCACATATCGTCCTCCCTCTCCCAAGTCTCGTCATGTACACGGTCATGCTTCCATAGCACCCTTACCCGAGGAATAGACCAACCACTGAGTATATTTTCACTATGATCAACAATCCTGATAGGATGCTCCTTGAATGATGCATCATACTCCATGTCAACCTCCTCGGGTTGAAAAACATGAGACTTTTCTAAGAAATAGCGGTGAAGCTGAGAAACATGGAAGACGTCGTGCATAGCCGGGTACCTCTGAGGTAACTATAACCTATAAGAAAACAGCCCGACGCTCTCCATGACCTCAAACATCCCGACGTATCTCTGTGAAAGATTACCCTGTCTCTTGATCCTATTGTGTCCCAAACTCTGGGTAACACGTAGGAAAACCTGATCCCTGACCTTAAACTCCATAGGTCATCTCTGTTGATCAGCATAAGATTTCTACCGAGACTGTGCAGTAGCCATCATTTTTTGAATCAAATCCACCTGCTCTGTGGTCTCCTAAACAAGACAAGGTACCACCATAGCTGCCTCTCCTACCTCCATCCATCACAAGGGTGATCGGTGTGGTCTAACGTACAAAGCCTCGTATGGTCCCGCCTGAATAGTTTCTTGAAAACTATTTGTAACACCCCAAGCTTCTACGGTACGTTTCCCTTTGAATAATGCGATAGCGTGTGTTGTACGCAACCTCGAGTTCTAACACACACCACAACTAATTAAACTAGCCGTTGTGAATAGTAATACCTAATTTTTGAAATTATATATATTTTATATTTGAAAATGGACTTCATTTTTGAACTCGGAATATCGAATTTAGCCTAAGGTGAAATTTTGGTACTTTTCGGATAACTTTCATATTTTGATGAATAGTGAAAATTACTAAATTTTAATTAAAAACAACTTTTTTAATCAAAATAATTAATAGTGATAAATCATGAATTTTAGTAGTTTTAAAGTATATTTAGAATATATTTTTACCATTTAATATAATGTTGGTCATTGGACATAATTTTACAATTAAACCGAACATAAACAAGTGTCAATCTTTTGATAGTTATTATCTCTTAAAAACACGCTTTTTGTTTTGACAGCGGGAATTAATTTTAAATTAATTTCTGCCACTTCTGTGTTTTGAATTTAGGAAAATGGATTCCATATTTGGAATCAGGATGATCAGATTGTGTAAATAGGTAACTTTTATTTTTAGAAATTTTGAATAATTATTGCGGTAAATATTTTATTTACCATGGTTAAAGGCTAAATCCGGTAAATAAGGGTTAAAAAATAATATTATAATAATACAAAATTACCCTATAACGTGTCCTAAACTTATTGGTGGACACATACCCGACCATGGGCATCCTTGGGTCAATTTGGGGACCCCTTGAAGCCACTTGTATGTGGTAGGGACACATTATAATAATAAAGTTAAAATAAAAATAAAAATGGCATAAGCTTACATCTTTTAGAAGAACAATTTTTAAATAGGGTTATACATGTTGGATTTTCGATTATAAATATTCATTAGAAAGCTAAAAAGATTTCCTACATAATTATATTTTATTTATAATTTTTAGACATTTAATAATTTATTTAATTTATGACACAATGATGATGCAGTAATTACTATAATAGTGAAAAATTAAAATAATTGATATTATAAATACCCAAATAAATATAATATGAAACTTTTAATGAATTAAACTAATTTTATAGGATAATATGATATATTAGGATTGATTTAATTGACTTTGTTCGAAGTAATCAATCTGTTATGAGTTTCACAAAAATCAACTATTGAATAGTGTCAAAATTGACATAAAAGAGTTCTTAAAACAAATATTATATTATTAATTGATATTAAATTCCTAAAAATCTAAGGTTCGGCCACGAGACTTATATTATGATAGGTTAATCATTAATGGACCACTTGGGGGTCTCTTGGATGTATATAGTAAGTTTATTAACCATATTATATAAAAATACAAAAAGACATTGTAAAAGTGAAACTAATTAACTTAGAGTTAATACTTAAAGATAAGGTTAATATAAGTACCCAAACCTGTCTAAATTCTATTGGTTGAGTGGTTTTCGGCCTATCAACACCTTAACCTTTGAATAGTCAACTTTGGAGCCATTAGAAACCGAATATGAATTTATTATAAATTAATATTTCTAGCTTTTCCAAAGGTGCCCCTCACCCCTCTTATAAAAGGGCACTCCTCCTTCTCATTTCTTCACACCTTCAAAGCCTTTTGGTTCGGCCAAACTCTGCCCAAATAATCTCCCAACATCCCTCACTACAACCTAGAGGCCTTAGTTTGATCAGAAAGCCAACCTAAGGAGCCCTTTTGATCAAATCAAAAGGAAGAACCCGAAGAAGAGGTAATGATTTCACCACCCTTTTCTAAGTTCATTTCTTCTTCCACTTCTTCTTCCTTTGTTCTTACCATTCTAAAATAATAACTCCAGTATCTCACATATACTGTGATGTTATTATAAGTATGGTACAACCATATTCAGTACTCTATCCACCCTTTGAATAACATGTCACCATACGTGCGTACGTACGGCTTACCGTCTCCACGTCGTGGTGTAATTGTTATTCAATATAATATTATTTGGATGGGTATAATAATGATGTTTAACTCATGTAAATAATAAATATAACATTTTAATGATTCTTTATATATGATATACCATTCATTTATATATTATTTTAATATCAAAAGAATGATATTGTCGCTCGTGCGTACGTACGGACTACCGTCTCCACGAACGCGATGAGATTCATTCTCCATCGTATCCATTCAAGTATAATTATCATTTAATGATTTAAAAATTATGTTTAAGGACTTGATATCATTCTGGATATGAATAAGATACAACAAACATGACTTATGTAACAAAACATATAAAAGAAAATGAGTAAGTTAACACCCGAAATGACGATAATTCTAAGATATTATTAACAAATCAATGTTAAAAGATCATATATGATATCATATTAATATATATGATTCTTGTATAATTTAATAACAATTATTTCACCATTATACAGGAGGTTAACCTACCACAACCAAGGAAAAGTACAAGGTAAGGGTTTACTTTACAACCTCTTCATTATCCAAGGTTGTTTATACGTAATAATCTACTGGGATCTCTTTATCATCCACATCCATGTTTCTTCGAAATGTATTTCAAAACATTTTTACTATTTACAAGAATATGGTTTAAAGTCATTTATACCCTTGTTTGACTTTTATAAGAGGTTTATAAAGGAATCTTTCCGTCGTTTTCAAAACAAGGTCTTTTTTAACCTTTTCGACAGAATTGAGGTAAGAATGTTTTTTTTAACTTATACGGCGGGTGCGGTTATTTTACGCCGTTATAAAATCTTAAAAGCTTTCCTTACAAGCTTATAAGAATATTTTCAAAGAAAATGTTTTGTTTTATATGGATCTTAAATGATTTCAAAATAAAAGGAGATATTTCTTTAAAAAGAATTTTGATTTCATCTATGTCAACATCCTTTGATGGATTTTAAGATTATTTGAAGTTGATTTATTATGATACAAAACTTCTATATTGTATTGAAGGTTTTGTGATATGTTTGACTGTGGATGTGCTATTTTTATACCATTCATAATTTATGGTGAAATTATTGACATTTCGTATGCTAGTTTTAATACGAATGTTTATGTTATGTTTAAACCTTTTCATATGGGAATGCATTGGACTTAATAAGTGACGGGTGGAGCCCGCTATAGCTCCTCGATGCATCGGTAGGTCTCATGAGACAAACTAGTGTCTTGGCACAAGGCCTTGATAAAATCTTATTTGTAGTCTTGGCACGAGGCCTTGTCTATGTGGTTATGATAGTCTGGCATTATGCATTCCAACATTATGAAAGTGGTTATTGATTTTTGCATGTGATTATTCGATTAGTAGAATATCCATGTGAATAAGTAAATGGCATTATTTCATTTTACTTTTGCCATACTATGTTGAAGTTCAAGTTTAAAAGGCTTTTGTTTTAGTAATTCATTGCCTTAAATGTTTACTCTTATTTTGAATGTTCCGCTATATTGTTATCCTTACTGGGAATTTGAGCTCACCCCTTTTCTATGTTTTATTTTTCCCAGGTTGTGAAAATTAAATTATGAATGACTTGCAGGGATATTATGAGGGGTTAATAGTGTGGATATGAAGACTTTGTTGTTGTAGTAGTTTTTCACTTTGAAATGTAATGTAAAACTTATGAATATATCTAGTGTTTCCAAGGCTACTAAACTAATCGGTCTTTCGGGATTTGATCTTTCTTGTGATCATGCCAATGTTATGTAATTAATGCACCGACTCTGGGTAGCTGGGGTCGGGGCGTTACAGTTGGTATCAGAGGAAGTTTAGTACAAACCTTGGAAGCTAGATTTAGATAAACTCTGATTAGAGCACATAGACCTAAGATGAACTTTGAGGATTAGTATAGAAGAATTTCCTAGAATTTTGGTATTGTAGAGATTTTGTGAGTTTTCCGAGCAATACATCCCTGTCTGGATACGAGCAGGTAGAGGCGGCTCTGGCACAGATGTACCTAGGGGTAAAACCCGAAAACACCGCTTTGAGCTAGACTCGAACGGGAACTGGTGCACGACAACGGGCCTTGCTGCACTCTTGGTTACGACACTCCCGGGGGATATGCTTAGGATAACTCTCATTATCTTTACAAATCATTATGAAGGGTTTATGAGTATATACTTCCTCAAAGAAAAACATTTTTATGATTATGGATTATATCCATAAATAGTTCAATTTATGTTAAGTGTTTTATAAGTATGGGATTATGTATTTTGATTCATAAACTGATCTAGTTTATGCCATTGTTTAGAAATGGCGCCTAGTGGAAGAAATGGAAACCGTATCAATGCGCGCACTCCATGTAGGGATTGCCCTCCTGCTCAAGATAATTATAGTGGGGCTGGTGATGCAACTGGTGCCGATCAGCTAATCACCGTACTGGGACAACTTACTCAGGTTATGAATAATAACCTTACCCGTATGGAGCACCCTGATCCGCAGCATGGAGGATCAATGTTAGATCGATTCATGAGGCAACAACCACCAACGTTTAATGGGAATACAAATCCCGTAGTAGCTGAGCAATGGATATTTTCCCTAGAGAAAATATTTCAGGCTTTGGGGAGCAGTGAAAGGGAAAAAGTTATCATGGCAGTTTACCGCCTCACTGGAGATGCTGATCAATGGTGGTCATTGATTCAAAATACGAAGGAAGATGATGAAGTATCAAATATGGAATGGAGGGAGTTCAAAGATCTGTTTTTAGAAAAATACTTCCCTCGCGACCATCGAGCAGATATGGAAAGGCAATTTCTGAGTCTGAGACAAAAGGAGGATGAGAATGTCACAAAGTATGAGGCTAACTTTACAAGGTTAGCAAGGTACGCTGGTGATTATATTCGCAACCCAAGAAGTAAGATTGATCGTTTCTTTGATGGGTTAAAACCATTTCTCCATCGAGCATTAGTCTCACAATCCTTTTCATCGTACGAAGACATTGTCTCATGTGCTATCAAGACCGAAAAGGAATTCTCTAAGTCTTATGACTTTAAATCAAAGCAAGAGAAGAAGAGACCTGCTGATCAATCTGGGAATGGAAATAAGGGGAAGAAGGGAAAGGTTGAATATCCATCTTGTGGTAAGTGCGGGAAGAAATACCCCGGTGCTTGTCTGAAGGGAATGGGAGTCTGTTACAAGTGTGGTGAAAAAGGCCACCAAGCTCATGATTGCAAGGGGAAGAAGGATTCTACCAACGTTCAGTGCTACAATTGCAGGGAGATGGGGCATTATGCAAATGCATGTCCTAAGCATCAGGAGAACTTACCTAAGAAAAGGCCAAGGGATCAAGGCCAGGCTTATGCTATCACTACTGCTGAGGTAGAAGCTACGAAAGACGTGGTGGCAGGTAATTTAATGGGTTCCTCAAGTTTAGCAAAAGCATTATTTGATTCTGGATCATCGCATTGTTTCATATCTTCCCAGTTTGCTAAGAAAATTAGATATTTCCAATTTGATTTAATAAGGGAGTTGTCAGTTAAAACTCCTAAGGGAAGTATCGTTGCAACAAAGTTTTGTGAATCAGTCCCCATTAGAGCACATAAATTTTCTTTATCTGCTGATTTCATCGTCATACCTATGATTGAGTTTGATATAATCCTCGGTATGGACTGGCTTTCGGACTATGATGCGAAGATTTATTGTAAGAAGAAAGAGGTTACGATTCTTGATGATAATGATAAGGAGCACCTTATTTTTAGAGAAGAATCGTCAGCACCTAATTATTATTTAGATCCACCCCCTGTAGCTCAACTTAATTCAATTATTGGGGAGGAAGAGAATGAAATAACTGTCGGTGAGGAAAGGAATGTTCAAATAGAGGATGTACCTGTTGTGAAAGAGTTTGTAGATGTATTTCCGGAAGATTTACCTGGACATCCTCCAGAACGAGAAGTAGAGTTTTCCATTGATTTGATTCCTGGATCAAGGCCTATATCGAAGTCCCCTTATAGAATGGCTACTGTAGAATTAGTCGAACTAAAGAAACAACTAGAGGAATTGAGTAATAAGGGATTTATTCGCCCTAGTGTTTCTCCATGGGGAGCCCCTGTTCTTTTTGATAAAAAGAAAGATGGATCTATGAGGTTATGTATCGACTACAGGGACATCAATGCTATAACGATAAAGAACAAGTATCCCCTACCTCGTATTGATGATTTATTTGACCAACTGCATGGAGCTCAATACTTTTCAAAGATTGACCTTCGATCTGGATACCATCAGTTGTGTGTGAAGAAGGAAGACATTCCGAAAACAGCATTTCGAACCAGGTACGGGCATTACGAGTTTACTGTAATGCCGTTTGGATTGACTAATGCACCCTCTGTATTCATGGATCTAATGAATAGAGTTTTCAAGGAGTATCTCGATGAATTTGTGGTGGTATTTATTGATGATATCTTGGTATACTCCAAAACCTACGAAGATCATGAAAATCACTTGCACATTATCTTGAAGACTCTGAGGAGGCATGAATTATATGGAAAGTTTAGCAAGTGTGAATTCTGGCTTCAGGAGATTTCTTTTCTTGGCCATATTGTCTCTAAAGATGGAATCTCTGTTGATCCTTCTAAGACCAAAGCAATCCAAGAATGGCCAGCACCTACGAGTATAACTGAGGTACGTAGTTTTATTGGCTTGGCAGGTTATTATCGACGTTTCGTCCAGAATTTTGCCCGATTGGCTAACCCATTAACGAAGCTCACACGTAAAGGGGTTAAATTTGTTTGGACAAAAGAGTGTGAAGAATGTTTCGAAGAACTGAAGAGAAGATTAGTCAATGCTCCTATATTGACTCTACCATCGGGGAATGATGGGTTCGTTATTTATAGTGATGCATCGAAGAAAGGACTTGGCTGTGTCCTTATGCAGAATGATAGAGTTATTGCCTATGCATCACGACAGTTGAAAATTCATGAACAAAACTATCCTACTCATGATCTTGAGTTAGCAGCTGTGATCTTTGCTTTGAAGATATGGAGGCACTACCTCTATGGTGAAAAATGTGAGATTTATACTGATCACAAGAGTTTGAAGTATATTTTCTCACAAAAAGAACTCAACATGAGGCAAAGGAGATGGCTTGAATTACTCAAAGATTATGATTGCACGATACACTACCACCCGGGGAAAGAAAACAAAGTAGCAGATGCTTTGAGCAGAAAAGACCATGGAGTTCTGAGCACGATGAGAATTAAAAGGGACCCAATTTTCATGGATCTAGAGAAGATGGACATGGGAATAACCAGGGAAGGTGAAACATCAATGCTTTTTCAAATGGTTGCCAAACCATCTTTACTAGAAAGGATTAAGAGTTCTCAGACCGATGATGACGAATTCCAAAAGAAGATTAAAGCTGTGAATGATGGGAGATTGAGAGACTTTGTGTATGAAGATGGAATTTTGAAATTCGGGAAGAGACTTTGTGTTCCCAATATACCTGATCTAAAAAGGGAATTGCTGGATGATGCTCATAGTTCCAATTTCTCTATACACCCTGGGAGCACCAAAATGTATAGAGATTTGAAGGAACATTTTTGGTGGGACAACATGAAGAGGGAGATTGCTGATTTTGTGTCAAGATGTATGGTTTGTCAACAAGTGAAAGCTGGAAGGCAACAGCCTGGAGGAGTCATGCAACCTCTTCCCATACCGGAGTGGAAATGGGACAATGTTACGATGGACTTTGTCATGGGGCTACCGAAGACTCCTAGAAGGAATGATGAAATATGGGTTATTGTTGATCGTCTTACCAAGTCAGCACATTTTCTTGCTATAAGAGAAGATCTACCCCTGGAACGTCTAGCAAGACTATACATTAATGAAGTTGTGAGACTTCATGGAGTACCCCTATCAATTGTTTCTGATCGTGATCCCCGTTTTACTTCAAGATTCTGGAAAAGTCTTTAGAAATCCCTGGATACAGAACTTCATTTGAGCACTGCTTACCACCCTCAGACAGACGGATAATCAGAACGGACTATTCAAACCTTAGAAGACATGTTGAGATCTTGCTCACTTGACTTTCAGGGTATGTGGGATCAATATTTACCTCTGGTAGAATTTTCCTATAACAATAGCTTCCATTCGAGTATTCAGATGGCACCATATGAAGCGTTATACGGAAAGAGATGTCGTACACCAACCTGTTGGGATGACGTCGGTGAAAGAAAACTTGTAGGTCTAGAACTGGTGGAGGAAACGATGGAAAAGGTAAAGGTAATCCAAAATCACATCAAAGCAGCTCAAAGTAGGCAGAAGAGCTATGCCGATAATCGAAGGAAGGATTTGGAATTTCAAGTCGGTGATCATGTTTTCCTAAAGGTATCTCCGTGGAAGGGAGTCATACGTTTTGGTAAGAAAGGTAAATTGAGTCCCAGGTACATCGGACCTTTCGAAATTCTAGAACGAATTGGGGCTGTAGCTTACCGATTGGTAATGCCGCCAAGTCTCTCCAAAGTTCACGATGTATTCCACGTATCTCTGTTGAGGAAATACATGCCTGACCCAACGCATGTACTCACCTATGAAGATTTAGAACTGGAACCCGATATGTCTTATTGCGAAGAGCCCATCAAGATTCTTGATACGAGAGAACAAGTGCTGAGAAACCGGACGACGCGTCTGGTAAAAGTTTTGTGGAGGAATCATAAGATGGAAGAGGCAACATGGGAACCCGAGGAACTTATGATGAAGAACCACCCGAGTCTTTTTATGCAGTAATACCCTAGAAATTGCAAGGACGCAATTATTTGAAGGAGGGGAGAATGTAACACCCCAAGCTTCTACGGTACGTTTCCCTTTTAATAATGCGATAGCGTGTGTTGTACGCAACCTCGAGTTCTAACACACACCACAACTAATTAAACTAGCCGTTGTGAATAGTAATACCTAATTTTTGAAATTATATATATTTTATATTTGAAAATGGACTTCATTTTTGAACTCGGAATATCGAATTTAGCCTAAGGTGAAATTTTGGTACTTTTCGGATAACTTTCATATTTTGATGAATAGTGAAAATTACTAAATTTTAATTAAAAACAACTTTTTAAATCAAAATAATTAATAGTGATAAATCATGAATTTTAGTAGTTTTAAAGTATATTTAGAATATATTTTTACCATTTAATATAATTTTGGTCATTGGACATAATTTTACAATTAAACCGAACATAAACAAGTGTCAATCTTTTGATAGTTATTATCTCTTAAAAACACGCTTTTTGTTTTGACAGCGGGAATTAATTTTAAATTAATTTCTGCCACTTCTTTGTTTTGAATTTAGGAAAATGGATTCCATATTTGGAATCAGGATGTTCAAATTGTGTAAATAGGTAACTTTTATTTTTAGACATTTTGAATAATTACTGCGGTAAATATTTTATTTACCATGGTTAAAGGGTAAATCCGGTAAATAAGGGTTAAAAAATAATATTATAATAATACAAAATTACCCTAGAACGTGTCCTAACCTTATTGGTGGACACATACCCGACCATGGGCATCCTTGGGTCAATTTGGGGACCCCTTGAAGCCACTTGTATGTGGTAGGGACACATTATAATAATAAAGTTAAAATAAAAATAAAAATGGCATAAGCTTACATCTTTTAGAAGAACAATTTTTACATAGGGTTATACATGTTGGATTTTCGATTATAAATATTCATTAGAAATCTAAAAAGATTTCCTACATAATGATATTTTATTTATAATTTTTAGACATTTAATAATTTATTTAATTTATGACACAATGATGATGCAGTAATTACTATAATAGTGAAAAATTAAAATAATTGATATTATAAATACCCAAATAAATATAATATGAAACTTTTAATGAATTAAACTAATTTTCTAGGATAATATGATATATTAGGATTGATTTAATTGACTTTGTTCGAAGTAATAAATCTGTTATAAGTTTCACAAAAATCAACTATTGAATAGTGTCAAAATTGACATAAAAGAGTTCTTAAAACAAATATTATATTATTAATTGATATTAAATTCCTAAAAATCTAAGGTTCGGCCAAGAGACTTATATTATGATAGTTTAATCATTAATGGACCACTTGGGGGTCTCTTGGATGTATATAGTAAGTTTATTAACCATATTATATAAAAATACAAAAAGACATTGTAAAAGTGAAACTAATTAACTTAGAGTTAATACTTAAAGATAAGGTTAATATAAGTACCCAAACCTGTCTAAATTCTATTGGTTGAGTGGTGTTCGACCTATCCCCAACTTAACCTTTTTATAGTCAACTTTGGAGCCATTAGAAACCGAATATGAATTTATTATAAATTAATATTTCTAGCTTTTCCAAAGGTGCCCCTCACCCCTCTTATAAAAGGGCACTCCTCCTTCTCATTTCTTCACACCTTCAAAGCCTTTTGGTTCAGCCAAACTCTACCCAAATAATCTCCCAACATCCCTCACTACAACCTAGAGTCCTTAGTTTGATCAGAAAGCCAACCTAAGGAGCCCTTTTGATCAAATCAAAAGGAAGAACCCGAAGAAGAGGTAATGATTTCACCACCCTTTTCTAAGTTCATTTCTTCATCCACTTCTTCTTCCTTTGTTCTTACCATTCTAAAATAATAAATCCAGTATCTCACATATACTGTGATGTTATTATAAGTATGGTACAACCATATTCAGTACTCTATCCACCCTTTGAATAACATGTCACCATACGTGCGTACGTACGGCTTACCGTCTCCACGTCGTGGTGTAATTGTTATTCAATATAATATTATTTGGATGGGTATAATAATGATGTTAAACTCATGTAAATAATAAATATAACATGTTAATGATTCTGTATATATGATATACCATTCATTTATATATTATTTTAATATCAAAAGAATGATATTTTCGCTCGTGCGTACGTACGGACTACCGTCTCCACGAACGCGATGAGATTCATTCTCCATCGTATCCATTCTAGTATAATTATCATTTAATGATTTAAAAATGATGTTTAAGGACTTGATATCATTCTGGATATGAATAAGATACAACAAACATGACTTATGTAACAAAACATATAAAAGAAAATGAGTAAGTTAACACCCGAAATGACGATAATTCGAAGATATTATTAACAAATCAATGTTAAAAGATCATATATGATATCATATTAATATATATGATTCTTGTATAATTTAATAACAATTATTTCACCATTATACAGGAGGTTAACCTACCACAACCAAGGAAAAGTACAAGGTAAGGGTTTACTTTACAACCTCTTCATTATCCAAGGTTGTTTATACGTAATAATCTACTGGGATCTCTTTATCATCCACATCCATGTTTCTTCGAAATGTATTTCAAAACATTTTTACTATTTACAAGAATATGGTTTAAAGTCATTTATACCCTTGTTTGACTTTTATAAGAGGTTTATAAAGGAATCTTTCCGTCGTTTTCAAAACAAGGTCCTTTTTAACCTTTTCGACAGAATTGAGGTAAGAATGTTTTTTTTAACTTATACGGCGGGTGCGGTTATTTTACGCCGTTATAAAATCTTAAAAGCTTTCCTTACAAGCTTATAAGAATATTTTCAAAGAAAATGTTTTGTTTTATATGGATCTTAAATGATTTCAAAATAAAAGGAGATATTTCTTTAAAAAGAATTTTGATTTCATCTATGTCAACATCCTTTGATGGATTTTAAGATTATTTGAAGTTGATTTATTATGATACAAAACTTCTATATTGTATTGAAGGTTTTGTGATATGTTTGACTGTGGATGTGCTATTTTTATACCATTAATAGTTTATGGTGAAATTATTGACATTTCGTATGCTAGTTTTAATACGAATGTTTATGTTATGTTTAAACCTTTTCATATGGGAATGCATTGGACTTAATAAGTGACGGGTGGAGCCCGCTATAGCTCCTCGATGCATCGGTAGGTCTCATGAGACAAACTAGTGTCTTGGCACAAGGCCTTGACAAAATCTTATTTGTAGTCTTGGCACGAGGCCTTGGCTATGTGGTTATGATAGTCTGGCATTATGCATTCCAACATTATGAAAGTGGTTATTGATTTTTTCATGTGATTATTCGATTAGTAGAATATCCATGTGAATAAGTAAATGGAATTATTTCATTTTACTTTTGCCATACTATGTTGAAGTTCAAGTTTAAAAGGCTTTTGTTTTAGTAATTCATTGCCTTAAATGTTTACGCTTATTTTGAATGTTCCGCTATATTGTTATCCTTACTGGGCATTTGAGCTCACCCCTTTTCTATGTTTTATTTTTCCCAGGTAGTGAAGAAGTAAATTATGAATGACTTGCAGGGATATTATGAGGGGTTAATAGTGTGGATATGAAGACTTTGTTGTTGTAGTAGTTTTTCACTTTGAAATGTAATGTAAAACTTATGAATATATCTAGTGTTTCCAAGGCTACTAAACTAATCGGTCTTTCGGGATTTGATCTTTCTTGTGATCATGCCAATGTTATGTAATTAATGCACCGACTCTGGGTAGCTGGGGTCGGGGCGTTACACTATTGTTATTGGAAAACTCAACTAGAAGTATATGTCTCTCCTAAGAACCTCAAAAATCAAGGATACATGCTTGTAGAATGTCCTTCATCACTTGAATCATGAGCTCTGATTGTCCATCTGTCTGGAGATGGTAAGCTGTACTCAGAAGTACCTGGGTACCCAAAGCCCTCTGTAGCCCTTGATAGAAATGCGACGTGAAGCGGGTGTCCCTATCTGAAATGATAGTACTCGGAACCCAATGCAAGAGTACCATCTCATGGATCTACAACTGTCTAAGATCATTAACACTGAATGTCCCCATAATCAGAAAGAAGTGACGATCCTTCGTGAGCCTATCAATGACAACCCATACCACATCATTTCCTTGATGAGATCTCATTAACCCTATCACAAAGTCCATCACGACATAATTACACTTTTACATGGGAATACATAGCAGTTGTAAAAGCCATGTTGGGAACTGGTGCTCCGACTTTACCTACTGACAGTTGGAACGACTCATGATAAAACGAGAAACATCTCTCTTCATACCTGGCCACCAATACTGGTAGTGTAGATTATGATACATCTTGGTGACACCAGGATGAACTTCCCAGACTGAGGAATGGAAGTCTCACATCAGCTTCTCACATAAATCTACTGGTACCCATATGCGTCCCTAGAAACGCAAGATCTCATCCTTACCTATAGTCCATTCGGGAAGAGGTTCCCCTCTTGACACGCTTTCCCATATGACTATTCCTTCAGAATATGCTAACTGGATCATTCAAACTCGGTCAAGAAGCGTAGAGGTAATAGATAACGAATATAGGAATGTCTACCCTTGTCTATCGTGCACCTCCAAATGAATCTCAGAGAACAGAACCATAAGCTATCACACACCACTGGCCACCTGAACTGCCTGTATCTAAGTCCTCCTACTCAGTGCGTCTACCACAACATTGCCTTTCCCAGACATATAGGCAAGCTCAAAATCGAATGACTGTAGGTACTCAACCAACCTCCACTATTTCAGATTCAAGTCACGCTGCGTGAAGATATACTTGAGGATCTTGTGGTCAGTATACACCACAAAATTCTCTCCCAGAAGATAATGTCTCCAACAACGCAAAGCATGAACAATTGCAGCCAACTCCAGCTCATGCGTAGGAAAGTTCCTCTCATGTGGCCTCAACTTCCGAGATCCGTACACAAAAACACAATTCTCATGCATATCCACTGCTCCAAACATGATACAAGATGCATTAGATAAAACTGTATAACTCTTGCACGGATCCGGAAAAACTAGAATCGATGCTGAAGTAAGTATCTCTTTCAGTTCCTGGAAGGCTTAATCACATACTTATGACCAAACACACTTCACCCCATTAGTATTCAATCTCATAAACGATGATTCTATGCATTAGATGTCCTGTACAAACTACCTGTAGTAACCAGCCAGCACTAAGAAACTCTGTTCCTCGAGGAGATTCTTCGGTAGATCCTAGGTGACTACTGATCTAACCTTCTCTGGGTATTTTGATACTCATGTCTCTGAGATGACATGACCCTTGAAGTGAACCTTGTCCATCAAAAAGTGGCACTTTGAGAGTATAGAATATAACTGATGCTCCCATGGGGTACTCAAAATGATCTCAAGATGGGTAGCATGGTTGTGTCGAGTGTGAGAGTAAACCAAGATGTCGTCCAAGAAAACCACCATAAAGGAATACAAGTATGGATGGAAAACTATATTTATCAGCTCCATAAAAACAACTTCCATGTTCGTGAGATTTAACGGAATAACCGAATACTCATACAGACCATACCAACTCCAGAAGGCTGTAAGAGGTATATCAGATGGTGTAACATGTAACTGATGGTAGCTGGATCTCAAGTCGATCTTTGAGAACACTCTGGATCCTCGAAGCTGATGAAATATATCATCTATCCATGGAAATGGATATCAGTTCTTGACCGTCAACTGGTTCAGCTATCGATAATCCACACAAAGACTAAGGGTGTCGTCTTCATTCTTCACAAACTGGACAGGCGAACGCTATGGAGAAGTACTGGGTCGAATGAAACTCCTTTCATGCAACTCCGGCAACTGATTCATGAGATCCTACAACTCAGGTGTAGCCATCCTATAAGGAGTAATGGACACCAATGCCACTCCGGGAACAAGCTCAGTAGAGAAACCGACCTCTTGATCAGGAGGCAAACCTGAAAAGTCATCTGGAAAGACATATTGAAAGTGATCAACCCTGAGAGGAAAATCTATCTAAGAAGTCCTGAGGTCATCCAGATATAAGATATAAAACTAGGTCATAACACCACCAAAATCATGATGCTCTGGTCTAGTTCTACTCACCTGAACATCCCATTCTCCATTGTGAAGAAAATATCCACCCTCTGGTGATGTGAAACCCACCCTGTGGCGATAGCAATCGACAAAGGCCTAGAAGGGAACTAACCAGTCCATCCCATGAATGACATCATAGCCTTCTATCTCCGAACCATATATAATCCACAAAAAATGACACCCACCAACCTCTATGGGGAAGTCTAAGCACTAACACATGCTAGTAGTTCTAATTCCCAAGGGAGTGTCCAGCGTCATTATATCCTCAGAAGAATAAACAGTAAGTCTATGTCATCCCACATTATGCAAAGAGATAAGGCTATGCGAATATATTGTATCAAAAGTTGCATTGGATATAATTGAGGCTACTAAAATCATACCTCGAATTATAGAAGGTCCATGATCCTGCTCCTGATTAATATGCTCTATAGCAAAAGATATTCTCATAGCAAAAAACAGCTCATCATTTCTCGAAATGGGAGTGAAACACTGTAACTCTATAAAGCGAGAGGAATACTCCATGACATTGAGAGTACCCTATGGTAGGTTCATGAACTCTCTGGATCTATCGGCCCCCAGTGTTTCGGGGTAGAAGTAGTTGTAGAATATACACTGAAACTCATCCCAAGCCATAGCCTGTTGGCTCCCTATCTGTGAAACCACATCCCACCATCTCTTGGCGGAATCTCGCAGAATAAAAGTTGCAGGCTTCACTCTCCTCTTCGGAGGTGTCTCCAGATGCTCGATGATGGAAAACATGTCTTCTAGCCATGACTTTCCAGCCTGTGGTCCTCCATCCCTTGTGAACGTGGGAGGGTGCTGCTGCTTAAAAACCCACGTCAGCTCTGCCATAGATGGGGTAGGATGCTGAGCTCACTGGAAGGTATACATGAATATCATGAAACCCTCTCTAAACTGATAGTTGGCACTAGTGTCTAGAATCACTACATGTACCATGTCTGGAATGAATGGTGGAACTACTGGTAGTCCCTAAACTGCCGTATGAGGTGTACGGTCACTACCTAGTTATGGACATGCAACGGGAGGATGTCTTGGTGCCATAGCTCAGAAAGGATAAAAGCAATCTTTCATTAATGATGAAAACAAATGAAACATAGAGAGAAAAATGGAATAAGAGAGAATAAATTTAAGATGCCGGAAAAAATGACTACACGGCGTGCTTCTTAAAAGGTTACCCTGGTCATGTACCTTGGCCATACATTGTTGAGTAAACCACCTGGCTACATGGAGTTTTCATAAACTACACAGCCCGTACTAACCCTTTTTCTCACTGCCTGTTCTCACATATATGGCAGGGAACACGGGCTGTCCAAGCAGGAAACTACACAATGTGCTCATCTACTACACGACATGTCCGTAAGATCTCTCCCATGTCTGTGTCATTAGTCAAACGGGCTGGTACACAGACCACTAATACATGACATGTTAAAGGAGACACATCATGTACTTGACATGCCTTACCTAGCCCGTGTTTTCAATGACATGGCCTGGCACATGGTCGACACTACACGACGTGTTCTATATGGACACAACATGTACGTGGAAGGATAACACCAACCCATGCTATTGGATACACGTCCGGCTACAAGGTCAACTATACACAGCGTGTTCCCATGGGAAATATTGTGTACTTGAAGGAAAACCATGGCCTGTGTTGTTCGTGACACGACCAGATACCTATTCTTGATTACACAGCGTGCTAAGTTGGTACACAGCGTGTTCCTATAGGAAACATTACAACCCCGTGTCCCTACCCACCATAGTGATGGAAACGAATAAGAACTAAACGGAGTGTATGTATAAAGTACATGTTGTGTATTCATGTTTTTTTGGGATTGTAGCCTCAGAACTGCAACAGAGCCCAAAAAACACAGAAAAACAAGTGTTAAGGTGCCAATTCTTGATCTGTGGTGTCCCATAATCCCTGTGAATCAATGCATGACATCATAAGAATGTATATAACAAGTAAAATGTATAAGAACTCACGATCCACAAAATTCTGATCCTCAAGGGCCTATAACACCTCAAAAACCAATGTTTGTTACCCATGATAAAGAAGATCTAAACAAAAAATACCCTATCAAAATAGTAGGTATTCTATCACAGCATTTATCACAACAACATGCATCTTCAATCACAATTCTATCACAACATCAAGAAAATTATAATGAAATCTAGATGGCATGGAAAAATGTCTGACATGTGATTTTATAACAAGTTCCTATATGATGCATGATATGGAATACCATCTTATCGGGTTGCAACAAAATAGATCCACAATCATATAAACAGTAAAAACACAAAACAAGTGCACCGCCCAATGGTGAAATCAAGTAAACTGTAATATTTTTAAAACTAAAAAATTGCAATATTCTAGGTAATATGGCTATTTCCCTATACATGGGTTCTAGAACGCCCGCCCGGGAACAATGATTTACCATTTAATTATTCCTTCAAATCCCTGTCTAATGTCACTAAATAATAATTCAATAGAAAAGGAAAACAAATCCTCTAATACCACTTTGTAACAACCAGAATCCCCAACCCCTCAACTAGTTCCCCATGCCTGTTTCACCATATGACCTCAAGCACATTTCCCCAAATTCCAGTGGCGCCATCTAGTAGCGAGGGCCTTGGTAAGTTATTGGGGAAACTATTCCCTCATTTTTTAAGGTATACAAGGTATAGGAAATAGCAATCAATAGAAGAAGAAGTAAACATCATACAACCACTAAAACTAAACTATGGAAGAAATGTATACTATAATAATAATGCAACATGGTACATGTATCTAAGGAAAGAAACAAACACAACAACGTGCTGAAAAACAACTAAGAACAAAGAATGAAAGTAAACAACAAATCTAGAAGCATCACAAGCCTAAGCGTGGTCCTATGCTCTCCAGCTCCAACCGACAATCATGTACCTGATGTAGAAGGGCCACAATCCCTATCCACACCTACAACCATATAAACTATTTGGGCCAAAATATAGGACCCAAACAGGGTGTGAGAATAATTCTTGTAGGCGATTACCACAAGATATGTTCCCTACTATCAATGAGCAATATAGAATAAGTAAAGGAAATAAATGCAACATAGAAACCGGAGTACTCTAGAGTAAAAAATCCTTCCAATATCCATTCACATTTATTTATTAATTTAATTCAATAATTAATTTATAAACCAAGGAATCTAGAAACTGCTCTATATTCTCAAGGCATAGCAAGTTACTCAACAGGTATCACAACAGACTACCTAAACAACAAGCAGTACAAAAACCAAGCATCTTCTTTGGCTTGGTGGACTCATCACAACCAACCAAACAATAATCATGGTGACTCTCTGGGTGGCTCACATATATAGACCCCTCTAGTAAAGTAATCATAAAAAGGAGCATACACTCTGGGAAGCTCTCACCATCAATTCCCATGCAGTCTTGCAATGATAACTATTGACTCTCTGAGGAAGAACATACATCTAATTTCCCCTATAGTCTCGATACATAACTAAGGAAACTCTATGGATGAACAAAGTACCATTATCTTAGGGGTTGAAAATGATTATAATTTATAACAGACTCTCTAGGGAAGCCCTTAATCATTAATTCCCACTTTATTCTACCACACCAGGTTCCCACAGCCCTAAGTAGTGTAGTCATGTGTAATAAACTTTTATCAGCCGAAAGTGACCTCAAAAAACTACTTGGGTAATAGCTGCATTGCATCAAAAGCATTTAAACAATAGGAAATACATGTAATCAATTATATCATGGTAGGAAAACAATGAAACAAGGTATGCCTCACAGGCAACCAAAGCCAAACGATGATAAACATCCAAAATAGGGGGAACACCAATGGGGTGATCCTCAAACATGCTAACAAGAAAGAATCAATCATCTAATAACCTCAATAATACATGAAATCGAAGGGAGATAAAAATATAGGATCAAAACCCTAACTCGAGATACCCGATACATGGGTATTCGAAACTTTTGCACCAAAAACTCAAAGACATTCAATGTAGGGTAGCAAACCGCCAACCTCAATCCTAGGAGATCGATATACTCGATCCACTTCTTGTGAATCTGCCTAGAATGGAGAATATATACAAAAATATCTAATACGTTCAACCTGAGATAACTCTCACAAGAGAAGGAATCGGGAAACGTGGCCATAGAAGAATCAATAACTCACCACAACGATTCTATTGCAACTGATGTTGTTCGATTCATAAAGAAGTTAATGAATTGGTGGCTTAGAAAATATTCACGGCCATACCCTCTATCTCATTCGAAGAAGCTGGAGAAGATGACGTATTCAGGGTTAAGTCGCAACCCCGGTCCGTTTAATGAAAAAAGAAAAGAAAAGTACACAGCGTGTACTTCATGAGTACACGGAGTGTACTCACCCATTCTATACACCGCATTAAGCGGCCTCCACATCACCACTACACATTGTGTTTGTTTCCCAGACATGGAAAGCACACGGCCTCACGTGGGAGAAAAGTACAATGCATGTACTCATAAAGTACACAACGTGTACTTAGAAAAATTCTATATCATCTTCTCTTTCTCAAAAACGTCCAAAAATGGAAAAAATACCTGAAATGAAGATCCAGGTTCTTACACTATTATTATCATGATGATTGGTAACTGGATATAACATGAAATCTTTTTAATCACGTTTATTTCTCTAATGGAAATGGATGACCCATGATTAATGTTTTTGTGTGATCACTCCGATTATATTCTAAGTGTTATTAATGAACCAATATTGGTAAACCTAGATATGGTTGGTGTAATGGTGTGGCTGCATTCTTTGTTTAGTTGGTCTATGAGTTGGTTTGGTATGCTGGTGCATCGAAGATAAGGTTTTAGTGGCTGTTCTTGAGTGCTTTTTGTATATAGTAGTTCATGGGCTGTATGGGTATTCCAAATTGAGAGACTGATTTATTGTGGAATGGATAGACATGTGGGAAATGAGACTACCATTGTTTGTGTTGTGACTTCACGTTTATAGGTGTACTGGGTTTGGGGTTGTTTTGCAGTGGGGCTATAAGTCCAAGTTGTGAGAGGAGAATTGTGTAGCATAACATTGAATAATGATAGTGGAAAGTGGTTGAATGGGTGTCTAGGAAGAACATGGGGTGTGCAGTAGGACAACATGTTGGATGTTCTCTATTTTTTTATTAATTAGTGCTAAAATAGAGAGTATTTATCTTGGTCCCTCTACCCTTGTAAAATGTTTGTAGTACTAAGGAATGAAGTAAGTATGTTGTTGTGTGTATAGTTAATCAGGTTCTTCACCTTCTAATATAATTGCTTTTGTTTTTCCTAATAGTTTCCCTAATTAGTGTGTTAATAAACAAAAATTAACAACCTTAATTAAAAAATGGAACATAGTTAAATGAAAAAGGGGTTGGTTTCTGCTTTGGTAATGGCTCTTATGTGGTCCTTCATATAGGGGTAGCATAAATTATGGTTATGGTTGTCTAGTTGTTTGTTTTGGGGACTCGTAGTTTAGGATGATTGTTTTTTTACATAAATGTATAAATATTAGTTCTTTGTGTTTTCTGTATGCACCCACCCTTATTGAGAACCAAGTCTGGAACACCCCCGTTCATGAGGGATGCTGTCTTTCTCAACATCCCGATGGGAGGATGGATATCTAGTTATGGAATTTATTCCTCTAACCATCTTCTATTTCATAATTTTGGAGTGTATTCAGGCATGTTATAATGTCTTGATGAATTCCATAGTCCGAGATCCTTTGGTCCAGGTTTTTTCCGAAGTGTCTTCAGGATGAGGCCCTAGTGTCATCGGGAGAGTGGTGTGGTTATGGCCCTGGTGTCTGCAGGTGGGGTTTTGTGTGTGGTTTGAGGCCCATGGTTGTATGTATAGGTTGTTGAAGTGGGACATTTTTATAGAAGATAATTAAAATCAAGATGTTAGCCATTTGTAATGATAAGATAATCAGTGGGAAAGTTGAATGGGGTACCCTAATGTTAATGTTCTTATACTACAACATTACCTAACTTGTGTTAATTGGTGATTTTGACTTGGTGAGGCTGATATGGTTAGTACTCCTTGGTAGGTGACATTATGTTCTATAGTTTTCTCATAGGGGAATTAGTATGATCCTAAAAATGTGTATAAGTAGCTTTAGTTTTCCTACTGGGAATACTTGTATACTCACCTTATGTTTTTAAAATGGTTTTCATGTTTCCATGAGGACATTGAGGATAGTGTTGGGCTTTACTAGCACAAGAATCATGATAATTGTTGTGCTACAACTTATTCTTTTTTTAATTGTTTTAAAACATTTTTGTTCCTTTGTCTCATTTTACATTTGAGCATGCATATGGGGATGGATTTGGGATTTTTTTTTACATTTACATTAGTGTTGTCGAGATTTCACTATATTAGATCACAATCCAGTTTTCATAAAAAAAGGAAATTCCTTCCATTTTTGTGTGAGATTCTATACCCTTGGCACTAGTCTCCCCTACAATGCCAATTGGAGGTGGTACTCGGGGGACATTATCTCTCCTTCATCTTGAAAAAAGTGGTTCTTGACAAAAAAAATCATATCGCCTTGATGTGTTGTAGTGACCCATGTATTTATATAATAATAAAATTTGATATATATTAATTTCATGTTAATGGGGACACTTTTTACGATAACATACTCGACACGAAAAAACATGTTTCTTAAAAAGCTTACACTGCACACAACATTGAGTTACACCGGTAAATAATACAATAATAATATTGTTATTTTAAATGGTAGTTAATGCATAGTTGTTGGAATGGAAGGAATAAATAGTATCAACTAAATTTTTAAATATTGTTTACACATGTTTAAATAATGATTAATTGGTTAGAAAAATTATTAAAAATTGATATAAAAACCAATTGAATATAAAGGATATCTTTTTATGAAAACATATTTAAAAAGAGTATAATTGTGGTTATAAAATAATATCATTGTTTAGGGATATTTTATTTAATGAAAAATATATGTTATATAATCAATTAAATGATTTATATTCTTCTTAGGTGTTCTATAGATATTATATAAGAATAAATTCAATTTTTTGGATAAATGAATTATTTTTCTAGAAATGCAATTATAATGAATTTTGATGGAGAACCCTTTATAAATATAGTTTTTGTCACTTTTATATATTCTATTTGAACAAATATAATTCTTTTATATAATTGGTTCATCAAAATTTACATCATTTATATTTTTTTTGTAATTTTTAGATAAAGTTCATTTTTAACGAATAGTGAAAAATATTGCATTTAAATTGAAAACTGCATTTTCATCTAATTTTTATATAAAATTAGATTGTAATTTTAATTTTTTTTCATCTGTAATTGTATTATTTTTTATCTTTTAATTCGATTATGGTCATTGGAAGTAATTTTACATTTAAATTCAATATAAACACATGTCAATCTTTTTTTAGTAATTACATTTTAAAACCCCACTTTTTTCGTTTTGATAATGAGAATTAATTTAAATTAATTACTGAAACTTATATGTTTTGAATTTGGAAAAATGAATTATATATTTGTAATCTTAAGGTCCTAAATTTTTAAATAGGTAACTTTTATTTTTGGACATTTCGAATTGTAACTTCAATATTTATTTTATTTACAACGGTTACAGGATAAATATGGTAAATAAGGGTAAAAAATGATATTATAATAATATAAAAATATCCTAACATATTTATTAATCCCATTGTAGGAGATATTTATGACCATTGTAGTCTTTTAGTCGATTTTGGGTCTCCATGGAGCCACGTGGATGTGAAAATGACATTTTATAAGAATTAATTTAAAGTAATGAAAAATAAAACATAAACACGTACCTTTTACTAAAATAATTTTTATATGGGGTTATAGAAGTGATATTTTTTGAGAAAAATAGTAATTATAAATATAAAGAGATTTAATATATCAGGATAATTTATTTATAATTTTTAGACATAATATAAATATATTTAATGTTGACTCAGGGACGATGCATTGATTACTAAATTAATAAAGGAATCAATTAAATGAAATCATAAATATTAATATAAATATAATATGAATATTTTGAAGTCATCCATGAATTTTTTTTATTATATTGACATATTATATTTGAGTTAATTCCTTTGTATTGATTGAATCAAGTTTTTTTGAATTTATTAAAAATCAATTACTTTATAGTGTAAAAATTGATATAAATGAGTTAAAAAACCATTTTATTAAATGATATAATAGTCATAAAAATATAATAAACATACAACTAACTTATTTAATTTTAAAAATTTCATTAATTATCCCCTTATTTTTTGTTTTTGAATTTTATGGTAAATATAGTTTCCATATATTCTGAAAATGCCTGAAGACAAGTTAAGAGTTAATGTTTTTATCTAAGGGTTAAAGCTAAAAGATAAGGTTATTTTTGTGTCATAAATTTGTCTAAAACCTATTGGTTGATAGTTCTTATACACAAATCCATCTTATCATTAAAATAATTTACTTTGGCCCCATTTTTAAAAAACTAAATTTATAACAATTTAATATTTCAAGATATTCGTAAAGTACCCTCCTTCCTCTTATAAAAGGCCACCAACTCTACCCATTTAACAAAAACTCTATAGGAAACTGGATCATCCAACTTCTTCTAAAATAATTCCCCAACATCCCTCCCATACTCCAAGAAGACTTACCTTGGGAATAAGTCAATTCATGATATCCTTTTGTCTGAAATCAAAAAATGTTACCCGATTTTGAGGTATTGTCTTCTATCAAGTTCCTTTCCATTATTTTCCTTATCAACTCCCTATTATATTATTATTATTTGATTACATAAAGAAACCAGTATCCAAAATATACTAGGATGTTTTTATATAAATTAATTTAACTAAACGGACACACACCTTCATCTAATGGATATGAAAAAACTGATTCTGTGTACGGTGTACTAAAACTTCACGAAATGGTGATGGTTAAATTTTCTCCTACAACCTCTCATAGTAGCCATTTGAGGGAACTATATTTATATATGATATATATTATATTTATATTTCCACTATACTTATGTATTTTTCATTTAAATCATACCATTATGCTTTCCAAAACGTGTAAATAAGATAATTTCTTTCAAGGAAGTGCATACTACCACCACCTCAAAGTGATATGACTCGTTCCTGGAATACATGAAATGTATAAAGGATGGGGTTAATGAAAATATGAAATTTTTTTAAAATATTATATTATAATGGAATTATAATATTCCTATGTATCATTTAGTTTTAATTTCTTTAAATATGAAAAAGTAATGATAGTAGCGTCCATGCGTACGTACAACTTACCATCTCCATGAACCGTGAATTTCATTTCTTATATAAAAATGGTATGGATTATTATACATACATATATAGTGGATATAAATGTCCATATATTAGATATATTTTATATTTATATCATTAATAATATTTTAGAGGTAATGGAATTTTCACCAAATGTGCATTTTGTAATTATAACATGTTTATTTTTGACTCAACTACAGAACATCGAGAAAATGACAGATATGAACTTGAATGATTATATTATTGTCATAGAAAGGAAATAAATGATATAAAATGAATTATAAAATTAAAAAAGGTTCTGAATTTAATTTCAATTATCCTATGTTTTTAATTTTGTAATATAAAGAACGAACCAGACAGGTCAGACTCAAGGTAAAGGAACTTCTTAACCCAATTTCTATTCATTGGGTTAACTTTATACTTAATGATTATATTGTTATATGACTTTGTGAGAAATTAATTTTGATATCTTAACTTGTATTTATGAATTATTTCTATGTACTTATATTTAATACACACAATTGATCTATTTATATTAATTAGTGGTATTTGTAAGGTACTTCATCTCAATCTCTCTTTATTGAGGCATATTATGGATTATACACGACCTTCATTTATACAGTGTATAACTATACCATTTTTATATTAAATTAGTTCAACAATTTTCGAAATTAAACTTTTTTATGAAGTGTTTTACTATATGACAATGCAATATTTCTTTACGTACATGGTAACAACAACCTTTTCTTCCACTGTGAGTATTATTGGATATATGGCGTCCATAAAAAGCCTTAATGTTTTTAAAAGGAAAATAAATACCATATACCGTTTTTTTATATTTTGGTATTGAAAATGGTTTTGAGAAATCATTTATTTTGTTAATATTTTTAAATTATATATTTTTATTGCAATATAGAAATTTTATCTTTCCTTTATTCTTGTTTTATGTGTTATGATTATGTTATGCTTCTTGGAAATTATATATGTATAAGGGTTGTCATGTGATAAACCAAGAGTGGGTGAGCCTGAGATATATCTATAATGCATTGGTTAATATGACAGAGTTAAACATTAATATTTTTCCTAAGAGTTGTATGGAATATACTATTTTGGGTATTCCAAACATAAATCCTTATGCAGGTATGAATGCTCAATGTAAGTATGTTATGTATGCCACACGTTACCTTTATGATTTATTATTTCATTTTGTTATTCATAAATATTATGATTTCACATTTTATGTTAAAGATAGTATGTTTTATTATTGAAATGTATGATTTCATTGATTTTTATGCATTGATAGAAAAATGTTTTGTTTCTTTATTTTATAACCCTTACAAAGCTTTTTATTTTCTTACCATGGTTTTGAAATGCTGTTCATAGTGTACCAAGAAGGGTAAAGGAAAGGAATAATTAAAGAAGATTTTATTTTAAAAAATAATTCCTGTTTTAGATAAGATGTTTTATTATTGTCAGAAAATTCAATAAAGAAGAAGTCTCTACATTGTAATTTTTGAGATGTAATGTAATAGTTGTGGTTTAATTTTATAAAACACTATAACTATAAAGATCCTCAATTTTGAATTCGTGACTTATCTCAAGATTACGTAATTTTTAAGGATATGGACATATAGTTGGTATCAAAGGTTGATTTAGAAAACATTAGAGGATAAGTTATTATTTAAGCATAAGTGACATAACTATAATGGACAGAATATTTGAAAGAGTCATAATTATTTTAGATAACTTTAATGTGTTTAAGATAACATGAAAACGTATTTATTAGTGATTACCCTCCTAATATGAGTGTATATGCAGAATTGATCAGTATAATCAGACTAATATTTTTCATTTTTGAGTAAATAGATGGATATAGCAGGACCAAATGTAATAATGGATATAAAGGAAACTACGATGGTTTTTGAAATAAGAAACCAAATAAATTGAGGGCTGCAATGAGAAATCTTGTTGTTATTCTTAACTAATAATATTGAGTAATGATTGAACACTTGAACCTTGTTTAATTTTCTATGGAATCATATATGTGAGAAATGAATCCCTATGGATGTTATCATAATAATCATAAAGTTAATTATAATTAAAAACTAGTGTGTCAAGGATATGGAAAGAAATACCTAGGAAAATTATTCAAGGGGATGACAAGATGTTAAAGTTCTGCTAATGAAGGTCATAAAGAAAAAATATTTTAGGGAAAAAGGAAGCATTAAGTTGACTCTAAAAAAGGGAAAGTAGTTTTATTTTAGGGAACAATTTATTATTTTAAATATGTTATGTATAGTCATTACACAAATAGAGGTCCTAAAAAAGGAATGGGAATGGAATTAGTAGGACCATACAAATATATGTTTTCTAATACCTAATTGCATTGCAATTTAGCATGATGAAACTGAAAATGACCTATTAAAGGAATGAATTATTTCTTAGAAGATATTTTGACATTATTTAATCTTAGATCATTATTCATGATTTTTTCTGTAGGAAAGCAGTATTATGGAATAAGTTGAAAAATTGTTAGTAGAACATGAATAATGCTGATTGATTAAGATATCTACATTTTTAGAAATTCTAGAATTATGATTGATATTATGCTGATAAATTTTTTAAAATTATTAATTCTCTTTTGTTGATGGGATTACTTTGGATGAATCTTCTCTTGTATGTGTAAACCTGAAGGTTTTTTATGTAACAATTATATTTGAGGAATTATTATCTTATATTTTAAGTATATTTTTATAAAAAACCTTTAGGGATTATATGATTCTTAAATTTTAGACTATAATGGGTTATTACATTTTTGGATGAAAAAGGAAATGTATCAGATAACCATTGAGGATAAAGTAGGTTATGGTTATTTTTGAGAAAATTATCATATTTTTTATAATTTTATATGAATGATTTGCTTTTAGAAAAAGGTAAACCAACAGGATAGGTGGAAACCCATCCTGTCCGGCCAGACCATGGGAATTAAACCCACAACCGATGGGAGACAAGGGTGTATCGCCTACCACAGGATGATATTAATTCCATGGTTAATATAAATTATTATTTTTTGTTAAATGTTTTTATAGATCAAGAATAAGTTGATTATTGGATCTTCAATTTTTTCAAATGGATATCCTTAGTATAAGAAAATTACTTTGTTATTAAGTGATAAATGTTATTTTGGAATTCATTTTATCTTTTGGAAACACTATATACCTAAGTGAAATAGAATAATATTGGTTTTAATTTGATGTGTATTGGTTGAAATATTATTTTGGTGGAATATATTCTTTTATTGTGGACATATAGAGATTTGGGTTATTTATGGAAATGATTAACCTATCATACATAATATGTGATTAGGTAAAATACTTTTCAGTATGAGACTTTAAGGGTTGTCGATGTTATTTGTAGATAAATGTAAAGGTTTATCAAGGAATACTGCGTGATAAAATCATTTTTAATATGGGGTTTCAATATTTGTTTGGAATATTTTGAGGGATTTTAATGACAAAGGTGTCTGTAATGGTTTTTTTTGAAATTTGGGTATTATTTGTTGAATATTAGAGATTAAGAGTAGTAATTTTTTGTTGGATTATCCTTTTTATACTTATTAAATATTGTAATAACCATTTTGGTTTTGGTTAATTTCTAAATATATTCTTAATTTATATATCATATTTTTTGGATTATTTCATTCTCTAGAAGTTGATTCTTGCACTTCAGATGTGACAAAGTCATCTTGAATACTCATCTTTTGGAGAAAAGATGAGTTTTTTGGTAGAAATTTATTAACAAATGATACTCTACTTGAAAATATTGTGTATTTTTGTTGTTGTTAGTAAATATCAAAAATAAATTCCTCAACTCTATGAAAATGAACATAAAAAACTATGTTTGTTTATGTTTCCTACTAGGGAATCAAATATCGTTTAACCCATTATAAGTATATGGTATTTTGGTTGTTAACTTTTTCTTAATCACATTTTTTATTACTCTCTATCAGAACATGATGGTACATTTTCTCTTTTATATCCATGTTTTTATATATGGAACCCTAGTATGTATTATAATGGGTGACCAGTTTTTTTCTTTTTATTTATTTAAATGTGATTAATTTTTTGATACTTTTTTCGATGTGGGATTTTCAATTATGTTCCTGAGACCAATTTAAAAATCGGGAGGACGCAATATCCAAAATAGTGGATTGATGTAATGACCAGTGTATTTATAGAATAATAAAGTTTCATATATATTTATATTTATGAATAAGATATTAATTTAAATAAACAAGGTTTCTTTTTCTGATATCATAATGGACACACAACAATATGTTTCTATAAAAGAATATGATACAAACTACATTGAGTTATACTGATAAATAATAAAATAATAATATTTTTATTTTATGTGGTAGTTAATGCCTAGATATAGGAATTTTAGGAAATAATTTTATCAGCTAAATTTTGTATTATGGTTTACACATGTTTAAATAGTGATTCATTGGTTATAAAATTTATTATAAATTGAAATAAAATCCAATTGAATATAAACGACATGTTTTTATGAAAAAATATTTAAAAAGAGAATAATATTTTTAATAAAACAATAAATATGACAATCCTGCTTTTTATTAAAACATAAACATGATTTATAACATAAAACATCACTTGATACAACAAAAAGAAGATAGAGAGGTTTAGTGTCTTTAGGGATTATGATCATTACATAAAAACGTAAAACATGAAATACAATATCTTTATTGAAAACTTACTTTACATGACCACTACATTCCCTCGTACTTAGCATTTCATGGGAAAACCTGAGGACATGCATAAGAAAAGGGTGAGGTATAAAGCCCAGTTAGGGAGTACACATGGAATAACATGAGGAGTAAAATACATGTTAAGAAATAGGCATGTCGATAGAGCTTAAGAGAAACATGAACATAAAGGCATGATAAAGCATGATAATCATAACATGGAAATGTGGAAACAACACTTAACATTGAATTAGCATGAGTCGTGGCTCATTGCACATGGAGCATGAGTAAACCCTCATTGCTCATGAAGCATGAGTAAACCCTCATTGCACTTGAATTAGCATGAGGCAATAGTCATTGCACTTGACGTATCATGATACTATACTTTACCCAATGCATTGGAGCTCTATAAGGGCACACCCTTCTTAAACATTTCATTTCATGCATAAGTGTGCCACATGGATCATAAAACATGGATTCATAAAAAATAATAATTTATTCCACGATAAATAAATGTGGAATTAATACATGAAACATTATAAAAAATAAGTAAATGTGCATAATGGTGAATATCCTTGATGGAGAAATGGGCATGGTATTCACTACATAATGGCATTGGCTTAGAAAATCTGTGCGATTTCAGCAGCGTAACGACGTGACATAAGAATTCAAAAAAAAGTTTGATGAGAGATAAAGGGTGTCACATAATATTTACATGAAATGTACAGTAAGGGGGTCATATAGATACATTTACAAACAATTGTAATGGAATTTAGATTCATGATACAAAAGTATTGATTGAATGTAAAAGAAGAGAGAGAAGTTCCTTTCAGAATTTGGGCATAGTAACAGGTGTACATGGGAGGCATTTAATGAGAGAGAAAGGGGTCTACCATCATTCAAAGGATAAGAGGACAGTATGGGGGAGGTGAAAAACCATACCCCAACATTCATAATTCAAATTAAAAGGGAAAAAACTTAATGAAAATTGAAAAAAAATGAGAAAGGAATAAAAAACCTTACTTGGAAGTGTGCTTCCAAAGGTAAGAGAGTGTCTTGTGAGAGGATTCTTGGGAGCTTGGGGCACCTTGGGAGGATTATAGAGAGAGTAGGGTAGAGTTTGGACGAAATACAATGGATTTTAGAGAGGAGTAAGTGGGATCTTGGGAGGGTTTATATAGGAAAGGTGACAGAAATCTTTATTATTTAGGTTTGGGACCCCTTATATTAAAATAATCCAAACCACAAACCATCCCATGGTATTTGCCCATGGTTTAGAGAAAAGGAAAGTAGAAAACAATATTTTACATGGCCAAGGTCCGAAATTATTAAAAAATTAGGGTTTCTTATGTGGAGTTGAGTCACACTACCATGGAAATTAATTTAAAAAGGCAAAGTGTTGAATAAGTCTTGAGGGGTTCATTAATGCTTTGAAAAGTAAGTCAAAAAACCCAAAATCACATTTTTTAATGATAAAACATATATTGGCCGAACATAATGATTATGGAATTTTATTACATCACCATTGGGTCATTATGATGTCAAAAAACACATTATATAATTAAATGGTATTTAATTTTTACCCAAAAATTTGACTATCTCAGAAAATTATGAAAAATTCACCGTTGGATAATTTCGATGTCCTGATTCTAGAAATGAAATTTATTTTATCTAAAAAAAATTCTACATATGTTAATTTTCACATTTAAAATAAAAACCAACATTTATTGAAAATTCACGGGTTTTGACAGAAATGGATTTCAAACAAAAATTAAACTTTTAATTGCATTCATATATTTTTAAGATCATTTATATTTAATAAAAATTAATTTAATATTAATAATAATATTTTATTAAAATATTATTTAATTAAAAAATCCCTTAATTTAATAAAATATATTTCTTAATTAAATAATAATTAAAAACAACATTTGTACTTTAAAAACTATTTACAATGTATCAAAAATGACTAGAAATTATATTCATTATTATATACAAAAATAATGTACATGAACATTGTACTACTTATTTCTTACATGACCCCTTAAAACAGCCGCATAAGACCTAAGGGTAAGGTGTGCAATGGTGACAGACTATTGGGGTTTCTCAGATAACATCGCTTGAGTTGTAATTGCAATCAACTTACACTTTTCCCGTAGACGGTCATGTTCGAGCTTGACATAATGAAGCTCATCTTAGGCTTGTTCAAGGGTAAAGCCCAAGGATGCCACCTCTATTCTGAGCTCTGAAAAATGGGCTTCGTATGGGGAAATTTTACTGTATGAGTCCATCGCTTCCTTTATCTGAGTAAGAATTGTGTTCGTTAAAGCCTTACATTTATACTAATCATGTTATCACTGTTCAATGGCTGTATTAACAACGGTCAAAATTCTTAACAGAAACCAATGAAGTTCACATCTTATAAAAACATTTTTCATAAAGAGACATTTAACTGGATTAAGAGGGATTTTCCATTAATGAAACTTTCGGTCGTTATAATATTTCCCCCTTAAGAAATTTCTCTCTCGAAATTTTCCTTTTCCCACACTAAAACAAATGTGGGTAACTCAGCTTCATCCTATCCTCCGACTCCCATGTCACTTCTTCAAACTTTTGGTTTCTCCACAACACCTTGACGAGGGGAATTGTCTTATTTCCTAGAACTTTTTCTCTATGATATATGATCTTCATTGGTTGCTCCTCATAAGAAAGATCATCTTCCAATTGTACGACCTCAGAAAGAGTACATGTGAAGGGTCTGGTATTTACTTCCTTAAGAAGGATACATGAAAGACATCATGCACCTTGGCCATAGTAGGTGGAAGTTCTAGTCGATAGGCCACATCCCCAACACGATCAAGAATCTCAAAGGGGCCGATGTTCCTTGGACATAACATCCCTTCCTTTACAAACCTCAGGACGTTCTTCCACAGAGATATGCGTAAAAACACCATGTCTCCAACTTTAAACTCAAGGTCTCATCGACGATTATCTTCATAATTCTTCGGTTGACTATGGGCTGCCTTGATATGCTGCTGAATGGTTTTCACCTTCTTCACCATTTCTTTGACCATTTCTGGTCCAAGCAGCTTACGTTCACCGACCTCATCCCTACATGTCGGTGTTCTGCACCTTTTCCCATAAAGGTCTTCATATGGTGCCATTTGGATGCTTGAGTGGAAACTGTTATTATAAGAGTACTCAATCATTGGAATATGTTTATCCCATCCTCCTTTAAAGTCCATTGAGCATGCTCTCAACATATCATCAAGTGTTTGGATAGTCCTATCTGATTAGCCATTAGTTTGAGGATGATAGGACGTACTAAAGTATAGTTCAGTATTCAGTGCATGTTGAAGACTCTTCCAAAACATAGAGGTGAATCTTGGATCTCAGTCGGACACAATAGATAGTGGTACTCCATGCAACCTCACCACTTCACTAATATATATCTATGCCAGATGATCCAATGATAAATCCTCTCGAATAGAAATGAAGTGTGCAGTCTTTGTAAGATGATCCACAACTACCCATATTGCATTGTTGCCTTTGGATGTCCTCAGAAGTCCGGTGACAAAGTCCATGGTGATGTTCTCCCATTTCCATTCTGGTATGGGTAATGGTTGCATCATCCCCTTAGACGTATACTTCTATACCTTCACTTGCTGACACACCAGGAACTTTGATGTATATCCGGCGATCTCCTTCTTCATATTATCCCACCAAACATTTTCTCAGAGATCTCGATACATCTTTGTGCTCCCTGGGTGAATAGGGAAATTTGAACTATGTGCATCATCCAAAGGTTCCTTCTTCAGCTACAGACTTGATAGAACACATAGGCTTTTCCTAAACCGCACAATTCCTTCTTCATTAACATTAAACTTCGACGATTTCCCCTTTTTGATAGCTTCCACTTTTTCTAGAATTCCCACATCATCCTTTTGAGCATCCTTTAACCTTTCAAAAAGGGAAGGTTGAGCAATAATTTGTGAAAGGATTGATGATGTTCCCTTCTTTATGATTCCCACACCCATCTTCATCATGTCTTAGAAGATTAGATCCTTCTCAATTCTCATCATTGATAGAATCGCTAGATCCTTTCTACGTAGGGAATCTGCCACCTTTTTTGCTTTCCCAGGGTGGTAATGTATTGAACAGTCATAATCCTTGATGAGCTCTATCCATCTTCTCTAGCGCATATTATGCTCTTTCTGTGTGAATATATATTTAAGACTCTTGTGGTTTGTATATATCTCACATTTCTCTCCATAGAGATAATGCCGCCAGATTTTCAAGGCAATGATCACCGCCGCCAACTCCAGATCATGCGTTGGATAGTTTTGCTCATGGATTTTCAACTGCCTTGAGGTATAGGATATCACTTTATCATTCTGCATCAGCACACAGCCTAAGCCCTACGTTGAGGCATCACTGAATACCACAAAAAGTTCCCCACTTATGGGTAAAGTGAGCACGGGCGCACTGATAAGCCTCCTTTTCAACTCCTTGAAGCTTTCTTCGCATTCATCACTCCAAGCAAACTATACTCTCTTTAGAGTTAGTTTGGTAAGAGGGATGGACAATCAGGAGAAATTTCTCACAAATCGTCGATAATATCCAGCTAACCCCAAGAAGCTATGGATATCCGTTACCGATGTTGTCCTCGACCATCCCTCAATTGCATCTATTTTGGAGGGGTCCACATATATCCCATTGCTTGTGATGATATGGCCCAAGAATGAGACTTCCTTCAAACATAACTCACACTTACTGTACTTTGCATAGATCTTCTCCTTGCGCAAAGTCTCTAGTACAGTTCTTAAATGCTCCTCATGGTCTTACTTGGTTTTGGAGTATATTACTATATCATCTATAAAGACTACCAAAAATTTGTCAAGGTAATCTTTAAAGACTCTATTCATCAAGTCCATGAATATTTCTGGAGCATTGATGAGTCCGAAAGGCATTACTATGAATTCATAGTGCCCATATCTTGTACGAAATGCAGTGTTGGGTATATCTTCCTTCTTCACCCTTACTTGATAATACCCTGACGACAAGTCCACCTTGGAGAAGTATTGTGCTACACGCAACTGATTAAAAAATTCATCAATTCGTGGGAGTGGATACTTGTTCTTTATCGTGATTTTTTTATGTTCACGATAATCGATACAAAGCCGCATTGACCCATCCTTCTTCTTGACGAAGAGGACTGGTGCACCACATGGTGAAGCACTTGGGCGTATAAACCCTTTATCCAGATTCTCCTGTAGTTGTTTCTTCAACTCTTCAAGCTCTACAATAGCCATTCTATATGGAGTCTTGGATATTGGTAATTCCCCTAGTATAAGTTCAATTGAGAACTCAACATCTCTTATAGGAGGAAGACCAGGCAGTTCCTCGGGAAACACTTCCGTGAATTCCCTCACAATAGGCATTTCTTCAAGGATGGTTTCTTCTTTGGACTCAATCATCTGAGCCAGATACGCATGCTCATAGGGCAGTAATATCCATGCTTGATATGATAGAGATAAAGGAGATTCATCTACCTCCTGACACTTGTAAAGAATCGGGGGACGATTCTCCATATGGAGTGTGATTTCCCTCTCCCGACAATTTATGTTGGCCATATATAAGGAAATCCAATCCATGCCAAGAATTGCATCGAATTCCACCAAAGGGAGTATGAATAGGTTCATTGGGAAATTCAATCCACAGATTATAACAGGGGAGGACTTATATTCATGGGATGCAATGATTGCCCCATTTTCAGTACTCACCGACATCTTTACTTTCATGATTTGTGGGGGTGCTAGGATTGTTCTACTAAACTTTCGAGATATAAAAGAATGCGTAGAACCTGAATAAAAAAGTCTGTTCACTATTATTGAATGAATAACTAGCGTACCTGTCACCACATCATTTTCAGGGTTCACTTCAGCAGAAGTGATGGCAAAAGCTCTTCCTTGATGTCTTGAAGGTTGTTGGTTGCCTCCGATAACCCTTGGATTAGGGCATTGATTTGAAAAATGACCGGGTTCTTTTCATTTATAGCATGGAACAATGTGTTGAGGTTTGAATGGAGTGTTCCTCTCCTATGTCGCAGCTGCGGGTCCTTCTTGCCGATAGTTAATAGCTAGGTTCCCTTCTCTCCCACACCTGAAGCATTTTCTCATCCCCTTAAGGAAATTTCCAGTGTGCTTCTTTCTGCAATTTTGGCATGTGGGGTGCTAGAACATCTTAGCGCCATTGGATTTATCCATCGGACCACCATCATTGTAGTCTATCTTATTCTTCTTGTCCCCATGATACGCCTGTGATTCTCCAGTCTCCATTTCGACCTTGAGGTCACATCAGACAATTTCCTCATAGTTGTCGAAGTCACGGATCACTAATGCTTTCTGCAAGCTAGGCTTCAGCCCGCCAAAGAAGCGGTCAACCATGCATTAGAGGGTAACGACAAAGCTGGAAGCGTATCATGCAAGCCTTGTGAAGTTTTCCTTTTATGCTCCCATAGATTCTTCATCTTTTTGCTTGAGGGAAAGGGAGTCCCTTTCCATCTTAAGACAGAGGGTGCATGGAAAATATTTATTGCAAAACATCTTCCGGAATTCCTTCCATTCCAAATCACCGATCTCCTCCTCAGGCTTCGTATTTTTGATCAATTTCCACCACTAATCAGCTTCACCCTCCATATGATAAGCCTCCAGGAGAACCTTGTCTTGTTCAGAACATTGGAGGATGGAGAATATCTTTTCAATGGAGTTGATCCATTGTTCAGCGATCGTGGGATCAGATTATCTACTAAAATTTGGAGGTCATTGCCTCATGAAGCTCTCGATAGCGACTTGTTCTTTCTTAGAGGGGTTTGGACGTTCCTCTTGACCCATATTTCTATTCAAAATGTGAGTTAGCTAAGAGAAAATCGTGACAAAGTTCGCGATTCCCGCTCCCATTGGATTGGTCATCTCATTAGTACAATCATCACACTGATCTTCACAATGGTTGTTAGCCCGAGTCCTCATATTACCAGCCATTGGCTGGAATAAAAGGAAAGTTAGGGGTAACACATAAAGGGTAATACAGAGACAAAAGTTTATGACATTTAAATAAACTTTTATTTCCTTAACTCATGAGTCTATAGGACTCAATCTAGGATTTTCATGATCTACATTCTAACATATATTCTAAGGGGCATTTTTCCCTTAATAAGGGTTCATACCAAGATTGTGAATTTATCAAAACATATCCCCCGGGAGTGTCATAACCAAGAGTGCAGCAAGGCCCATTGTCGTGCACAAGTTCCCGTTTGAGTCTAGCTCAATGCGGTGTTTTCGGTATTTACCCCTAGGATACATCTATGCCACAACCACCTCTACCTGCTCGTATCCAAACATGGATGTATTTGTTTGATAAACCACTTAATTAGTATTTACCATAACTTAGGTATGTTTTTATTATACTTAGTCTTGTATCCAAGTCTTTACTAGGGTTTCCTAATCCCAAAAATAACTAAACCTATCCTCTGATACAAACTATGACAACCCTGCTTTTTATTACAACTTAAACATGCTTTATTACATAAAAATTCACTTGATACAACAAAGAAGATCGAGAGGTTTAGTGTCTTTGGGGCTTAAGATCATTACATAAAAACATAAAACATGAAATACAACATCTTGATTGAGAACATCCTTTACATGACCACTACATTCCCTCGTACTTAGCATTGCATGGGAAAACTTGAGGACATGCATAAGAAAAGGGTGAGCTATAAAGCCCCGTAAGGGAGTACACATGGAATAACATGAGGAGTACAATACATGTTAGGCAATTGGAATTTCAATAGAGAATAAGAGAAACATGAACATAAAGGCATGATAATAAATGATAATCATAACATGGAAATGTGGAAACAACACTTAACATTGAATTAGCATGAGCCGTGGCTCATTGCACATGGAGAATGAGTAAACCCTCATTGCACATGACGCATGATTAAACCCTCGTTGCACGTGAATTAGCATGAGTCAAAACTCATTGCACTTGACGTATCATGATACTATACTTTACCCAATTCATTGGAGCGCTATAAGGGCGCACCCTTCTTAAACATTTCATTTCATGCATAAGTGCGCCACATGGGTCATAAAACATGGATTCATAAAACATAATCATTTATTCCACGATAAAGAAATGTGGAATTAATACATGAAAAATTATAAACAATAAGTAAATGATCATAAAGGTGAATACCCTCAATGGAGAAATGGGAATGGTATTCAATACACAATGGCATTGGCTTAGAAAATCGGTGTGATTTCGGCAGCCTAACGGCGTGACATAAGAATTCATAAAAAAGGATTGATGAAAGAGAAAGGGTATCTCATCATATTTACATGAAATGGACAGTAAGGGGGTCATATATATATATATATATGTACAAACAATTGTAATGTAATTTAGATTCATGATACAAAAGTATTGCTTGAATGTAAAAGAAGAGAGAGAAGTTCCTTTCGGAATTTCAGCATAGTAACGGGTGTACATGGGAGGCATTTAATGAGAGATAAAGGGGTATCCCATCATTCAAACCATAAGAGGGCAATATGGGGGATGTTTGAAACCATACCCCAACATTCATAATTGAAATTAAAAGGGCAAAACAACTTAAAGAAAATTGACAAAAATGAGAAAGGACGAAAAAACCCTCACTTGGATGTGTGCTTCCAAAGGCTAGAGAGAGGCTTGAGAGAGGCTTCTTGGGAGCTTGGGGCACCTTGAGAGGATTCTAGAGAGAGTAGGGAGAATTTTGGAAGAACTACAAGGGATTTTAGTGAGGAGGAATTGAAAGTTTGGGTGGGTTTATATAGGAAAGGTGAGAGAATTCTTTATTATTTAGGTTTGGGACCCCTTATATTAAAATAATCCAAACCACAAAACATCCCATGGTATTTGCCCACGGTTTCTAGAAACGGAAAGAGGAAAACAATATATGACATGGCCAAGGTCCGAATGTATTAAAAAATTAGGGTTGCTTATGTGGAGGTGAGTCACACTCCCACCGAAATTAATTTAAAAAGGCAAAGTGTTGAATAAGTCTTGAGGGGTTCATTAATGCTATGAAAAGTAATTCAAACCAACCCAAAATCACATTATTTTAATGATAAAACATATATTGTCCGAACATAAGGATTATGTTATTTTATTACATCACCATTGGGTCATTATGATGTCATAAAACATATTATATAATTAAATGGTATTTAATTTTTACCCAAAAATTTGACTATCTAAGAAAATTATGTTAAATTCACCGTTGGATAATTTTGACATCCTAATTCCATAAATGACAATTATTTTATCTAAAAAAATTCTAAATATGTTAATTTTCACTTTTAAAATAAAAACCAACAATTATCGAAAATTCACAGGTTTTGACAGAAATGGCTTTCAAACCTTAATAAAAATTTTAATTGCATTCATAAATTTATAAGATCATTTATATTTAATAAAAATTAATTTAATATTAATAATAATATTTTATTAAAATATTATTTAATTCAAAAATCCCTTAATTTAATAAAATAGATTTCTTAATTAAATGATAATTAAAAACACCATTTGTACTTTAAAAACTATTTACAATGTATCAAAAATGAATAGAAATTATATTCATTATTATATAAAAAAATAATGTACAAGAACATAGTACTACATATTTGTTACATAACCCCTTAAAACAACCGCATAAGACCTAAGGATAAGGTGTCCAATGGTGACAAACTCTTAGGGCGGCTCAAATAATATCGCTCAAGTGGTAATTTCAATCAACTTCCACTTTTCCCGTAAACGGTCACGTTCAAGATTGACATAATGAAGCTCAGCTTGGGCTTGGTCAAGGGCGAAGCCCAAGAATGCGACCACTTTTCTGAGCTCTGCCAAATGGGCTTCGAATGGTGCAATTCTACTAGATGAGGACATCACTTCCTTTTTCTGGGTAAAAATTGTGTTTGATAAAGCCTTACATTTATACTAATCATTTGATAACTGTTCAATGGCTATATTAACAACGGTAAAAATTCTTTACCTGAAACCAAGGAAGTTGACATCTTATAAAAATATTTTTCACAAAGAGACATTTAAATGGATCAAGAGAGACTTTCCATTAAGGAATCTTTGGTTCGTTACAATACCACTCTTTATTAATATATTAGTTAATGAAAAATATATGTTCTATTTTAAATTATGTGTTTTAAATTAATCTTATATGTTTTATAGAAATGATATAAGAATAAATTCATTTTTCGGATAAAAGAATTATTTTTCTAAAATACACGTTTATGAACATTTAATATAGAATAATTATTAAATAATGTTTTTGAAACTATTATATATTATATTTGAAAAAATTAACTTCCTTTTATAGAATCGGGAAATCAAAACTTACTTCGGTTAATTTTTTGGTAATTTCCAAATAAAGTTTATTTTTTAATGAATAATGAATCATACAGCATTATAATTTAAAACTGAATTTTCACCTTATTTTTATATAATGTTTGATTGTTATTTTAATTGGATTTAAATTATAGTTGTATTATTTTTAATAATTTAATCAAATTCTGTCATTGGAAGTAATTTTACATTTATTTTGGACATAAACAGATGTCAATCTTTTTATAGTTATTACTTCTTAAAAACCCACTTTTTGGTTATGAGAATGTGAATTAATTTTAAATTAATTCATGATAATTCAATGTTTATAATTTCAAAATATATATTCCATATTTGGAATCATAATTTAAATTTTTTTTAAATAGGTACATGTTATTTTTGGAAAAAATGAATAGTAACTTCAAAAATTATTTTATTTACCATGGTTAATGGATAAATCTATTAAATAATTGTAAAAAATTAAAATTATAATAATAATAAACTACCATAACACATGTCATAATCTTATTTGATGTGATATTTACAACAATGGGAATCATTTGGTCAATTTTGGCACCAAATGGTGCCACCTGGATGTGAAGATGCCAGTTTTTAAGAATTAATTTAAAATGAAGAAAAATATAATATAAAAATTTATCTTTTACTAAATCAATTTATATATTTGGAAATATAATTGACCTATTAGTCTATAAATAATCATTATAAAGATAAAAATATTTCCGATATCATTATATTTTATTTATAAATTTTAGACATTAAATAAAAAAATCAGTTATGACACAATGATGATTTAGTGATTGCTTCATTAATAAAGGATCCAAATAAATGATATTATGAATATTAAAATGAATGTAATATTAATATTTTCCTGAAATACAAGAATTTTATGGATTATATATATTTATTATATTTTAATTAATTTTTTTAAATAATAATGTAGTTACAAGATTAATAAAAATTAATTACTTTATACTGAAAAAATTGACATAAATGAGTTTTCAAAAAAAAAATACTATTTTATTAAGGATATAATATTCCTAAAAAATATAGTATTTAGAAAACTGATTTATAAAATTTAAAAAATGTCATTACAGATCCATTTATGGTTTTATTGTCATTTTATTGGAAATATCATTACCATATATTTCGAAAATGCAAGAAGACGTGGTAAAAGATAATGTTTTTAATTAAGGGATAAAACTAAAAGATAATAATAATTTTGTAACCTAAAATTCTATAAAACCTATTATTTTAGTGGTTTTAGACCCAAACCCATGTTATATTTTAGATAAATTAGTTTTGGACCATTTGAAATCGAAAATGAATTTATAATAAATTAATATTTACCGATATTATTAAATTTCCTCTCCTTTATCATCTAAAAATCCACTATCTCTACCCATTTTATCACACCTATAAATACCCTTGTCTCATCAAAATAATTCTCAAATAATATACCAATATCCATCCCTCACTCTTAGAAGCATAACCTTGGGTTGAAAAAAATCTCAAGAATACCTTTTTTCTCAAATCAAAAGAAGTTACCAGATTTGGAGGTAACGTCTTCTCTCATGTTCATTTCCTTTATTCTATTTCCTTACTCTGTATTATATATTGATTATTTTATTACATAAAAAATATTTTACTCCATATACTAGGATATGTTTATTAGAATTATTCGATCTAAACATACTCACAACTTATTCTAATGGATATGAACATACTGTTTCGGTATATGGAGAACTACTACCTTACGAAACGATTTCTATTCAATTTTCTCCTACCACCACTCATGGTGGAGGTTATGATGTCACTATATTGATATATTATATATATTTAATTTATATTTTCTATATACATTTGTATTTTTGATTTACATCATTCATTTATGATATCCATACTGTGAAAATTATATAATTTCATTTGAGGAAGTGCGGACTATCGCCCCCTTAAAGTAATATGACACGTTCCAAGATTAAATCGAATGTATAAAGGATAGAGTTAATGAAAATATGTAATGTATAAAAAATTTGATATTATATTGTGATTATAATATAACTATATATCCTTTTATTCAATCTTTTAAATATGAAAAATAATTAAAAGTACCATTCTTGCATAAGTACGACTTACTGTCTCCATGAATGGTGCATTTCATTTCATATCTCCAAATTTAATGTACTATTATAAATAAACATATACAAGATATAACTAAATATATAATGTATATATATTATATTTAAATAATGAATAAGATTATGATGATAATGGACTTTTTACAACATGGAAAATTTGTAATTATAAAAATTTCGTTTTTGACCCAACTACCAAACATCGACAAAACGACGAATATGAACATAAATAATTATATTATTTTTAAATAAAGATAATAAGTTATATAAAAGGAATAATAAATTTTAAAAATGTTCTGAATCAAGAAGAAAATAACCTATTTTTATTATTCAGGAATATAAAGAACGAACGAGACAAGTCGGACTCAAGGTAAGGGAACATCTTAACCCAATTTCCATTATTTGGGGTAATTTTCTACTTCATGATTATATAGTTATATGAAAATGGGGTATATGAATTTTTATAACTTATGTTGTATTTATAATTTATTTATGTGTACTTATAGTGAATTCACAAAATCGATCTATTTAAATTAAACAATGGTCTTTATAAGGGACATTGTCTAAATATCCATTAATTGAGGCATATTTTGGTTTATACATGACCTTATTTTATATAGTGTATAATTATAAAACTTTTATTTTAATCAAATTTAATGAATTTAAAATTTATTATTATATTTTATGAATTATTTTACTAAATGACAAAGAAAATGATTATTTTTAACATATGTGGTGAAAATGAACATTCCACTATCATGAGTATTATTTGATATTTGGATTCCTTCACAATATATAATGTCCTTAAAAGTAAAATGAATATCATATAAATATTTTAAATATTTTTTTATTGAAAATGGTTTTGAGAAAGAATTTATAATGTCAATATTTGGAAATGATATATTGTGATTGCATTATGGAAATGTTATATTTCCTTTATGCTTGTTTTATGTTTTATGATTATGCTATGGTTTTGGGGGAATTATTTACGTATACAGGTGGTTATTTAATAATAATAGGCCGGGAGATCCTGATATAGCTCTCTAATGTATTGGGTTACATGTCAGAGGAAAAATTTAAGGATTCTTCTAGGAGATATAGGGAATATACTTGGATGGGTATTCTAAACAATAACCCCTTTGTACATGTAAATGATACATTGTATGTATGTTATGTATGCCACATGTTACCTTTATGATGTATGATTTCATTGTGTTATTCATAAATATTATTATTTAATGAGGAATAATAAAAATATTATGTATTATTATTGAACATTATGATCTCAATGAATTGTATCTATTTATGGACTAATGTTTTGTTTCTTTATTTTTTAACCATTACTGATATTTTTTATATTCAACCCATGTTTTTGAAAACAATTTCACATAATATAGGGTAGGGTAGGAGATATTAATAATTAAAGAATAATTTATATCAAGAAACTAGTTCTTTTTTTATTTAAGAAGTCTCATTAATGTGATAAAACTTCGATAGAATAGAAGTGCGTTCAAGGTAATTATTGAGATGTAATGTAATAGATAAGGACTAATTCATTAAAAATATAAACCATAAATGATACTCAATTTCAAATTATTGAAATAACTCAATATTATGTAATGTTTAAGGTCAGGGACTTATATGTTTAGCATGTATAAATTTTGTGTAATTTTGATGAAAATCAATGAAATCTACTGTACTAAAAGGTTTTAATGATTGAACATGATCTCTATTATATGAATACACCATTAATATGATTTTTATCAATGATAAAAATTATTTAGAAATATGACTAATTACAATTAGAATGGTCTCTAAGGGAATGTTTTCTGATAAAGTAATGTGGGAACCAAATGGTGTATGGAGAAAAATATACCATCATTTGTATATCATTGTAATTATTTTGTTTTGGTGAAATTATATTTGAGGTATATAATGTAACACCACATGATTTTAGTATGAATTCAACATTATAAAAATATTATGTGTTGATAGATTTTGATACACAAAAAATGAAACTAATGTGAATAATGATTTATTATTATATAATCTTTTAATAAAAAATAAAATCAAATTACATTGGGAATAAATTATTTAACAAAATTTTACTATTAACATTTCATTATACCAATGATTCTAATATTTTTTATGAATTACATATTTTTATTAAATTTATTACATTTAATGACTAATATTAATAAAAAAAATTGAATTTTTTTTACTGAAAAGTATTAAAATAAAAAATAAACACCAAGGAAAAAATTATGTAATACTGAGTAATACTTATTTATTTATTCAGGTCTTGGATTTCGTGTTTTTTAAAAAATTATTTAAAATATATATTATGTTTCTTTATTAATTAGTTAAATTTATCCTATTATAATAATGATAGTTAATTAAACTATTATATATATTTATATATATATGAAATTACATTCATAAAAAATTTCTAATTTGTTATAATTCTGATAAAAAAATTTAATAATAAAAGGACATATTCTTAGAAAATCATTTCATTCAATATAATGCGTATATTAATTTTAACATACAATGAAGATATCAATTAAAGAATGGTCTTATTTGAATTCAATATATATATATATATATATATATTCATAAAATTGGAAATTATCTAATTATTATTATATAACACGGAAAAATAAGAAAATCATTTTTATACAAAAAAATGTTTTTATGAATTTTAATATCTATTACACATAATTATATTACAATTAATTTTAACCAGTATTATAAACTAAAATAATGAAATGGATATGATATTATAAATCACCATTTCCATATTAGATGATATGATTATTTTTATTTTTAACTTAAAAGTATGTTTCCAATGTAAAATTTAGTCACCTTAGAAAATTTTATAATGAGGTAATCATGATATATAATGGGGTGATGATTTAAAATATCATGAAAATTTATCGCAAAAATAGTGGATAGGGGAATTATAAACCTCCACATAAGATATCCCTAATATATAAATATATTATATCTACATACCATAAAATTAATATTAATTTCTTAATCATGAATGGGTATTTACTAAACTAAAACCCTACTCACATCTTAAATTTACCCTCTTTTACCCACATCGATGAATATATATACATATATTTTAGTTTTAATATATATGTGATGACCTCATCATGACATAAATAATGATTATATCATTTTATATAGAATAGTAATATACAACTCACATATTAGTTATTCGGAATGGAAATGTTTTAGTGAAATTAAATACTATATAAATAATCCACTTATTTTGAAACTTTATACAATATCCCTGGAAATCATTGTCCACATTTGGTATCTTTCTAAAAATATCATATATAATCAATTTTATGAAATGAAGGGGAAATGGAAATATAGAAATCGGTGGGATTACATTATTGGTAGTGTTTAACATTTGAGATCACAATTGATGATGACTAGTGAGAATAAGATGAGAATATTCCAATGAGAAAATGCTTGTAACATATGAAAATCAACCCCAAAAATTCCTAAAAAATAAATCACTAGTTCATAAAAAAATCATTTTTATACCAAAATACATCATTCAAATTAGTGTTTCATAATCCTTAATAAACCATCAACCAAAGTTTAATATCAATAGTATATGAATGTATGTTATGAGTGGGGAATACACTGAATCATAAAAGATTCATTTCTTTAGATAAGTATCTCTTCCATGACTATCATCACATAATAGATAGAGTCTAATAATGGACCTGGTTTACTCTCCAAACCCTTTTACTCCATATTTTATTAGGTCCCAGAGTGTCTTTGGTTCATGAAACATTTTGATATATATTTTCACATGAGACATGAAAGTTTACCCAATCTGTCAGAGGAAAATATACTTTTGGACCACCTCTTATAGAATGAAAACAATATATATATATATATATATATATTCCATATGATAATGAAAACAATATTCTAATATTAACTAACTAAATGGAAGAAATAAATTACATAAAAATATAAATAGAACATCACTATCATATTCCATAAAGATATATAATTTGAAATTCTTCACTAAAAAATATCCCCAGTGAACAGTATTATTTATTAATAGTTGTTGATGTAGATTAATAATTATTTTATAGAATCACTGTAAATATTATTTGAACAACTAGAGGAAATATACATTTCATTATTTTCCAAAAAGAAAAAAAATCGACAAGAGAATATTATTTTATTGAAATCAAATGAATATATGAAAATTAAGCTTAATAATTAGTAACAGTAAATACAATTGTAATCATTGGTTACAAAAAAAACAATTAAAAAAAGTTTTATTCAATTATTTAAATAATTATTTCCATTTTACACAATTTTTTAATAAAAAATAATTGTTCGATGTTTATTATCATAGAAAACCATATTTCATATTTATTTTAGGAATCATTTTCTTCCATTTTGATGTTACCTAGATTTTATCAATAATATTATTCTATATAATAAAACATTATTTGTGTAATTATGCAATAATAATTTAATTTTTATAAATGTATATAATTATTAACATTCAATAGTGTTAGAAAAATTGGTTACCCAAAAAACATTTAAAAAGAATTCTATTCAATCCGTTATAAAGAAAGTAAAATTTTAAATCATCAAAAATCATTAAAATTATAAAATTTTTATATTTAAAAGAATTAAATGATTATTTTAGAATTACATAAATAATGTTTTATTTTATTGAAGAATATTGTTGATAAAATCCAGATAACATTAAAATTTAAGAAAATGATTCCTAACATAAAATATAAAATATCATTTTCATTGATTATAAGAATCCATCAATTAAGGTTTATTAAAAAATTATATAAAATTTAAATAAAAATTGAAATCCACAAAAAAAAACATAGAATAAGAAACTATATATATTTTAGGATTGGGATACCATATTATTTCCCATAATATAATTGGAAACATAAAAAATATAGATACAACATGAGATTATAACCGAAACACATAACTATGTCGTAGGCTTCTCAAAACATTTTCCAAACTCAAACATAATAAAATAAATTTTTTATATATACATATTAGAATTATTATAATGATTATAAAACTATATAACATTCCATAATCATTTCATATGAACAATTTGATAATAGTTACCTATTAAAATCAATATTATGCTGTTAGATGTTGTGTTTTACATGTATGGTTTTGATCGATCGATATATTCATAGTACCTATGAAAATGTTTAAGAATATTAAAAACATTATACATATCATATTTATATATTATATTAACCATTTTAACTTTCTATGTCGGGAGATAATTAAGAAATAAATTCATCCCTTCATATAGGTGGTAGTACATGCATACATATTGGTGATGTTCACTTTTTTAGTGGATGGAAAGTAAGGATGTTTTGAAAATAATTTATCTATCCATAATCATAAATATATCATAAATATAATAAATATTCATTAAATATTGTTATGCCTTTATATATTTAATGGTATTTTAGTTATGAAAACATTTATTAATGTAAATAATCATTTTACAAGGTATTACTCACTTATTAATTTTTAGATTTAAATTCTGTTTATTACTGAATCTTGTGATGAAAGTTAGTGGAAAATTGAATACATTTTTGAGAATTGTTTTATAAAATTATTCATGTTTTAGTGAAATGTAAGGGTCTTTTTTGACATAATTACGTTAGTGGGAAGATCCATTCATAGTCATTAAAGGATTTTGGAAATGAATGAGGTCATTTTCATATTAGTAGGTAGCACCAAATACATTACACTACCTCCAAATAACATATGGCATGGGAAAAATAACCTTATCCTATAAATGTACACTCACCAGCCTATGGAGGTGCAACAACTCAGTTTTCGGAGTTCCATAGATGCAATAGGTTAAACTGCACAAATAGGTTGGCTGCTGGCATCAGGTGGAAAGCCACTAGTTCCCTTCTGAATTCATTTTTTTCTTTTATAATGTTAAAAGTGCATCCACATTGGATCATTACGATTTTAATAAAATTTAACTGTCTCTGAAAACCTAAAATTGTTGAAATAATATGTGAATGGAGGATTCAAACTCAATTAGAATAAATGAAATGGGCATTAACTCTACTTATGAATCAAGATCACAAATATCTAGAGATATATAATACCTACTCTTAAATAGAAATTAATCCTTTATTTATATTAAGACTCCAAACATTATATATATATATTTCTGTCTTTAAAATTTATGATTTCCTTCAATTCAGACATAAGGATGAAATTATAAGGGATTTGATCCAAGAAAATCATAACTTACTATCTTAACCATCTACCAAGTAATGTTTTAGATGGAATTATATAAAATCCATGGTAATTGGTACATTATATTCTATTTAATCCAGGGGAAATGATTATTCATTATACATTAAATAAAAAGAACATTTGGATTTTTTATACTTTTATAAATGAATTGGAAGGATCTATAATACATATATCTCTAATTGATGGTTGACATGTATGGGGAAAGTGTGTTCTATTTCTTTAAATATAATAAAATATTTTTTTAATTATATTTATGATTACACATTTCTAAACTCTAATATCAAGATACATAATTTTCATAAATTCGACCCATCCACTTTCTAATGTGCTAAAATTCATTTTTAAAATTTATATTATCTTAATTAAATGAATAATATTTTTCAATTTTTTTCAAATAATATTAAATTACATTAATGTTTTCAAACGTTTTTTATTTAAAATTTATGCTGTAATTTTTATTTTAATTTTCAAAATGAAATTTATCCACCACATTCCATTTTTTTCTTGAAATATAATTTGTATCAATGTATGCTTTTTTTGGAATATTCCATGTTATCAAGAAAATTAATATTAAAAAAACCTAACTGAAATAAATAATTTTACATGGAATACTTCAAATATACTAATTATTTTTTTATCAAATTCAAAATATTTAAAAAAATTATTTTTTATCATTAGTATTATTTTACTTCTCTAGGAAGCGTTAATTAATAAATATATTCAATATATATAACATATGGATAAATATAAAACTCAATATAATCATGTTTTTATGTTAATGGAATATATGGGAAATATTTTCATTACCATATTTTCAAGAATTAATTTAATTTCATGTCTTCATGTAATATGGATCATGGAATTTGGGTACTAGTATAATTTACACAAAAAATCATAAATACTTCTCATAAATGAAATATTATTATTTTTCACTATCTTCTCTCACCACAATGTAATGACCATCGATGAATCTGATATAACAATGAAAATGGTTTTCAATGAACTCAAAATACCGTTCATCATGTATGAGATCACTATGTATCAAAATGTGGTTAAATAACAAATTTATCTTAAGGAAACCAAAAATAAAATGTCATTTAATTTTTTTCAAAGAAGACTATTCCTTTGAATGTGAAACTACTGACAAAAGATGGTGTTAAAATCTTCTTAAAATAATGACTAAACATCTTTTGAATAATAATTCATCCTAATGTACATGTAAGAAAAACTAAATTAAATCACTCTTTATGATTTTCTATTGTTACAAAATGTTCGGTCACATCATGTTCATTTATCCATCAAACAAATAGAATAAATAAATGAATATATGTATGAATAATCTAAATGTTTCAATAGTTTTGTGCATGATAGTACACTACTTCAATATATGAAACTAGAAACACCAATCTTAAATTTATTATGAATCATATCCAATTCAATGATTTTTTTAGTTCTCACTATCCTTCACACTTTTATAATATATATTTTGAATCCCCTTCATCTTTCATTTCATCTTCTTCATGGACACTAAACTCTTAGACTTATAATATAATGATGTTAAAAAAAATAGTATTCCTCATGTTTTTTCACTTCAAAAAATAACAAAAAATATATAAAAAATATCATTAGGATATGTATGTATGGTCATAATAATCCTAGTATAACACAACAGAGGTATGAATTGCGTCTTTTCAAAACACTCAGAAAATTGTTGTTTTTAAATATGTTTTTATGTTAAGATAATACATGGTGTTATAATTGTAATTAAGTATGATGAGTAGATAAAAAGAAAGAATGAAAGAAACAATTTAATAGTGGTTTGGGGCATAGAGATCACATATTACACTCCCCCAACATTCAATCTTCGAAGGTGGTGAATTTCACTAGTATGTTCCTCCTATATCTAGACCATCAAATTCACAATGGAGTTTAGGTAGTGGGAAATATTATGATTAAGGATATATTGAGACTTCTGGTTCTTTTAGTTGGAACCTTTAAAATCATAACTTAGTACAAGAATAAAATACTTAAACCCCAATATAGTAGGAGGTATTTATACTCCATTAAATCAAAAAAATTATTTTATGATGGTTCATATTGATAATCCCAATTACTGTAGTATCAATTGACAGTATTTGGATATAATTCATAATTAATGAAACGTATTCATGAATGAATAAATTTGATTTGATACTGGTTGCAAATTATTTTAAATATTTGAAAATAAAAAATAATAGAAGTAATATTAATGATGTATGAGGTTGAAATATTTATGTCTTCAAAATGTATAATATTTAGAAAATAACATATTTGATCATTAATCATAGTAAAAATGTAAAATATATTTACAATAATATAGTCGTATCTGTTGATGTATTTATAAAAGAATGTTGAATAGATTGACAGGTAAAACATATATCATAGACTACTAGATTCTATATTCCAGATTCAAGAAAATATCTTGCTAGATCATGGATATTCATAATCAAAATAATCTAGAGGAGTCATAACATCTATTAAGAATTGGAGTGATTTTTTCCAATTAATACCTTTCATGAATAGATCATAACGAGCTTTGAATTAGTCATAAAATATCTTTTAGAATACATTTAATTATATTAAGACCGTTTCATAAATCATAAGTAAAACACAATAATTTAGTCTTATTTTATTAAATATTCAAATTTTGGGTTCCTTCATAAAATCAAAATATACCAAACATCAGGTTCAACTACATAGAGTTCCTTCTCCAAATTAAATATTAAAAATTTATATTTAATCAGAAAAGTATAGTTTAGGAACCATACATCTGTCTCTTAAAAGTATGTTTACATACTTATGTAAGGTTCTTTAAAAATACATTATTCCCATAACAAACGTATGGTTTCATCCAAATGTAAGGTTATTTAACAATTATTTTCTGATAACATATGGTTGATGACCCATACGTATTGTTCTAAATTTAGTGTGCATTCATTCACTAATGTTTTCCAGCATAGGGCTCATTCCCCACATCATGTTTATCAACATAGGGTATGAATAGTGTTTCTAGAATACAATTTAATAAAGAATTCCAAACACTTTAAAAAATATTCCTTGAATATTAGTCCAGAATAAATATTGTAATAAATATTAATTTCCTAAAATACACTTAATTTAATTTCATTTGTATAACAAACTAGGTTATTAGTGAGTATAAAACCAATATGATTCATATAATATTGAAATTAAAATACTTTTCCAACAATATCCGTCTTTTTTATGATCTCAAAAACCATTAAAAAAATTCAGAAATTTTTTACACACAAATGAAATAATATTTTAATTTATAAAGACAATATTTTGATTTCACAAAACTATTTTTTTAAAAATTTGAATGTTGAGTTTGAATGTTGTGTTAGCTCAAATATGTCCACCATTGTTTAATATCAAAAAATAACATTTACAAAAAGGATTATAATACTCTATCTTTTTGACAGAACAATAAATTAATGTTTATATTGAACTGTTTGTATAAATGAGTCATGGATTTTAGAATATGAAATAAACATATAAAAATATTTAAAAATAGATCCCAGAAAATAGAATAAAAATTATATAATTTATTATAAAAAATATATAAATAAAAGTGTGTTTTCTTTCATTGGAAACATTATAATGATCATGTCTAGTATAAGGTTAAAGGGTGTGGTAAGGAGTGTTTTCTCATACTGGGTTTGGTGAAGCCCATGTCTCATGAAAAACTCCATTCAATTTTTCCAGATAAGATGGTGACTTTTATAATAGTTTTTTCTACAAACATCCTTATCCAAGTCCTCAAATCTTGTCTATATTTAATATTTTTAGTGAAATTTAATTTAATAAAGGAAAAGCTTATTCTCATATGTCTGCAGAAAGTTAGATAACTTTTCACTGAACTGATTGAGTAGTATCCTGATGTTGGGTTCACCAAAAGTTAGTTTATCAAATAATATATTCGATTACCTAACATTATAAATAAAGGTTAACTACAACATTGACTATTTTTAAACCACTTATTCATATCATCTATTATAGTTGTGTTAAATCCAATCCTTCTAATTATGTAAGGTGATGTTTTAGGTACATAGGTAGAAGCACTAGACTAATTAAGGGTCCCCTTTATTGATTCAAATATGCATCTCAAATACCATTTTTAATCTCAGAAATCTATTATAGATATATATTCTGATTTTAGATTCAAAAAAAAGTTCAATACATTTGTCTTAAACATAAAAAAAATCAATTTTAGATACATAATAGTCTATATCCCCCTAATGTTGAGTCTAAAAATAATATAATTCAATAATTTTAACATAAAAATTTCATTATAAATTAAATTTTTTTGGATTCTTACAGATCATATCGTAGACTATATTTCTCCTCCTAAGCATTGTTATATTTTAGAACAAGTTCATCTGTCTAATTTGATAGGGAATAAATTTTCCCATCATATATATTCATTAACTGAGTAGTATCTTCCACAACTACAAAGGGATTATCAGGAAACTTATCCAATAATATATCACTTGAATAAGATAATCAATCAAGGACCTATGTCTATTATCCATATACATATAGGGGTTTTCCTAAAGAATAAACAAAATTAGAAGCTAAATTCATTTAAAATATCTGATAGGTCTTAGTGACTGATTTATGATATTTTTGTTTTCTTAAAAAGATTCTTCCGGGTGATATGGTTGAAGAACATATTGAGTCTCTTTTTCATGAATTTCTTCTTGTTGATATGTAGTTTTATCTAGTTATTTCAAATGAACATAATGATATCTATCTATAAATCATTAAACCAGTTCTAAATGATGGGGTTCTTCTCTATTCCATCGCCTTATGATAATTTCCCCATGATTTGTTTCTTCTGATTCCTTTTCAATAATATATCTATCACATTAAATATTATTTGTGATTTAGAAATACCTTTAGTTCTCGATACTACAACTTCTTCTTTTATTAGGTGAACTAAACCTATAGATTTTACATTTCCTTGCTCCACTTGATCAAAAGATCCATATTATGTTGCAATTATATGAAATAATTTCCCATTCACTATACTCTAAAAGAATCTGAAATTCCACAACATAAAAAAATTCAATATATTACTTTCGTGACATCTAACTCAAGAATCAAAAAAACAAATCAAATTATTACTTAATAGAATAAGATAATATGTCTTTCCTTATGGATAAAAGGACATCCTTTATTCTGAATGATAATAAAAAAATAGGTATCAAAACATTAAATCTAGAAAATTTCAACATGGTGTTATTAATAAATAAGAACATAATATACATGTTTAGATATAAAATATTTTCCATTTTATCAACCTTGAGTGTAATAACATTTTGTACAAACATTATCAAGACAATTTGATATACATCAACATCCTTTATAAATATTTTCCTAATATTTTTGATCTAAACATAATAGATATAATATCCAATGTTTTATTATATTTATTTCCAATTGATTGATAATAAAAACAAAATAATCCTTCATGGAGAAATTTCATAATCTAATAAAATTCTCCCGAATAGATTAGAAACTCATTATATTTAATTTGAGAATATATCATGTCGTCTGTTTCACAGAAACTAAACTGATAAATTATATAAAAATTTTCTCAGTTCTATCTCATAAATAAAAATTTTAATTTCCTTAGTGAACAGAAAATGGAATCATAGAAATGCTAGATCCTGTTTGACTAGAAGGTTCATCTGATACAGCCATTCAAAATATAAGATTTTTCCTTGAATATTCTTCTCAAGGGAAGACACTAACACTTTAGGTCTCATGGTTTACCTTCATATGTACACTTTTTATTCATAATTTATAAGAATATGATTATTGAGGGTTTTTATATTCTATGTTTTTGAATTATATCTAGGGTTATGGTAGGTGAAACTTGTTGGAGTAAAAATCTAATGAAATTTGAAGGGGTTTATGAGGGATAATGACATTTTCTTATTTGTAGTTCTGATTATGTATGTTATTAATTAATTTTTAGCAATTTAAAACTTATAATTTAAAACTAAAATTGAGTAAAATTTATTTAATAAAATAAATATAATAATATATTGGATTTGAAATTAAAGTAAAATAAAAATGAATGATGATAATAAAAAAAATTTAAACTAAATAAACTGAGAAAAACATATTTACAATAAAATAATCTAAACACTCCATTAACAAATTTCAAACATGCAGCGGGAAGTGGTTCATTAAAAATATATACTAATTTATATTATTTTTTAGATAATATAAAAAAATAACATTTTTATGGACATGATCCATTAAAAAATTAATTCACATATCAATATTGTTTTTCCTAGAATGACATATAGGTTTTCTTAAATATTAATAACACTTCTGATATAACATAAAATTGATATATTATTATAATATAGTCAAAAATTTAGTAGAGTGTCTTTTTCATCAACAATACATATTTTTTGGTCCACTAGGATGAATACCCTAAGAGGGGGTGAATCTGGGTATGAGATATTACAACTACTTCCCATATTAATCTTGTTTTGTATTTAAACAAAACACACAAATGTATTTCTCCCATAGAAATATTTGTATATAAATTAAATAATGCATAAGTAATAGTGATTTTACTTGGTCCACCATACACTAGGGATGTTGCAGTATAAGAAATCAAATAATGGCAGTAGATTATGTCAGGTTCAAAACCAAGAAGTGGTAGAAATTAATTTAAAACTAATTCTCGCTGTCAATATAAAATGCGTGTTTTAAGAAACAATAACTATCAAAAGATTGAATATTTTTTATCTCCGGTTTATAAGTGATATTACATCCAATGACCAAAATTGTATTAACTGGTAAAAATATATCCTAAATATACTTTATAACCCCTCAAATTCAAAATTTATCACTATTAATTATTTTGATTAAAAAAAATTTAATTAAAATTTAGTAATTTTCACTATTCATCAAAATACGAAATTTATCATAAAAGTACCAATAATTCACCCTAAGATAATTTTTATATTACGAATCCAAAAATGAAGTTTTTTTTGAAAGATAAAATGTATAAAATTTCAAAAAGTGTGTATTAATATTCATAACAGCTAGTTTGATTGGTTTTGGCGTGTGTTAGAACTCGAAGTTCAGTACAACACATGCTACTATATTATTCAAAGAGAATCATAACATGGAATCTTAGGGTGTTACATTCTCCCCTCCTTCAATAAATTGCATCCTCGAAATTTATTCTCGTTATTGAAAACATGGGGTTGACATTTCAAAATATCTTAGTGGAAATCCCACATCAATAAATGGATTAATGAGGCCTCTATTTAAAATAAAGAGTGGTATGTGTGAATGTTATTGAAAATGACACATACAAGGGTTCAATGTAGGAAAACATGGATTTGGAAGAGAAATCAAACCATAAATATCCAATGGGTAGTGGTAGAGAACATGTTTATGAAAAGTCCAACAATAACAAAGCCATAAATTTGTGATGATATAAGGTACCATCTAGGAACCCATTTTTTTCTAAGATACCTTTTTTAATGTTGAGAAATTTATTTATGAGATTGTAAAAGATCATAAGGCGATATAATTACTTTATAATTAGAGTTTTATCTATTAATAAATTTCTACCAAAAACACATCTTTCACGCCAAAACATAATATAACTCAAAAATACTCTACTTATCCTAATCGTATAGGGTTCCAAATATAATGAATTTATAATTCACATAGCAGACACTCGAAAAAAAGAAACTACATTATACCATCCTGGAACATCATTTAGTCGAGTGGTATGTGATACGTCCCAATCAAACTAGTGTTATGGGTTCAATTCTCACTGCTTTGTCTGACGTGATGGGTTGCCACACGGTCTGACTATTGTCCTTTTATAAAAATACAAAAATAAACTTTCAAACATAATCCATTCCAAACATTAGACATATCCAAATTACTTCTATCCAAACTCACAGTAAAAAATTTATAAGGAAGTTAAACATAATGAATATTTTTTTCCATGCAATAACATGTGAACACCTTCATCATGTATTATTTTAAAACATGGTAACATCCTGAATTACCATAAAATCTTAAATATTACATTCATGCTCCCTTATTATTTATAGAATACTTGATATAATCCTTCTATCCAAAAATTTTGTAAACTACAACAATCACAAATCATTAATCAGTTTCAAGGTAGTCAATAATATCAAATATAATTTATTCAAATCAACCATCTCTTATTCCAAAATGAATACCACATTATCAAAACCATATTAAGGATTACCTTTAATTAAATCATGTATTTTACCAAAATTGTATCTCACTAATATGTCACTCTTCTAAAAACAATATAATCTCAAATCCTCAATAAAATAGTACTGTAGTACAATCATTATTTATCTCCATAATTTATATAACCAGTATATTGTTGATACAACACTCAAATGAAATAATTCTATAATAACAACATAAGAACACTATTAATTATTCTTCATCTGAGGTAGTATCATAACATGATTATTATCCAATAGCATTATTTAGGGCATACTCAGATGATTTTTACGTTGGTTTGTGTAGTGTCCCAACTCATTACAGACGAAGCATTGTACATTTGAAACCTTTTTCCAACCTTTACATTCACGTACATTGTGTCCTTTTTCTCCACACTTATAACAAACTCCCATTCCCTTCAGGAAATTTCCATGGTGTTACTTCACATAGTTATCACATATGTGACAATTCATCTTTTCCCTCTTTCGTTTATCCATATTTCTCTCATACATCCTTTCCTTCTCTTGCTTCCCTTAAAAGCAATACGACTCAGAGAATTATTTACTTATCGTATTAACACATGATACTATTTCTTCATATGTTGAAAAAACATGACAGGCCATTTCCCTTATAAATGTGGGATTAATACCATGGAAGATATGATCCTTCTTACTCTTTGGATCATATGTATTGATGGAGTTCACATTCCTTCTACTGGGTGCCATTTCTATACAATGGCATACACTAGGTGAGTTTATGAATTTCAATGAATAGTTCCAAACGTGTAAAATACCTATCATAAATATAATAGTTTATGGATATAATCCATAATTTTAAAAATTATTTCTTTGAGTAAGTATATACACATATGTTCTTCATAATGGTTTGTAAAAAAGGAGAATTATCCAAATCATATCCCATGGGTTTGTCGTAACCAAGAGTAAAACAATGCATGTTGTCATGCACTAGTTCCCATTCGAGTCTATCTCAATGGGGTGTTTTCATGTTTTACCCCTAGATACATCTGGGCTAGAGCTGCTTATAGCTACTCGTATCTAGAAAGGGATGGAAAACTCAAAAAATCTATACAATACCAAAATTTAGGAAGTTCTTATATACTAATCCTCAAAGTCTATATTAGGGTAATGTAGTATAACCATATTTTATCTAAATATAGTTTCCACTATTATTGCTATAATTTCTCTGATACCAACTGTAATGACTCGACCCCAGTTACCCTGATTCGGTGTATTATTTTAAAACATTGGCATGATTACAAGGAATCATGTCCTGAAGGACCAATTAGTTTAGTAATATTGGAAAATATATTACATACATGATTGTTACATTACAAATTTTAACATACAAAACAACATAAATAATCCTTTATGAATTCCATTATTCCCTTTGATTAACCCTCCATATCAATCACAATACACTTCTTCGTGTCCTAGGAAAAATAAAACATAGAAACAGGTGATCTCAAACGCTCATTAAGGGTATGAAATACAGAGTAAAATGAAATAAATATTAATCATGGTGAATAATTGATATGAAATTTCATTACCAATAATAAACATGAATTATTTTATGGAAAGAATATGAGTTGAGTATATAATGCAATAATACACCATAATCATGGGTATTCTACTAGTCGAATGACCACATAAACCATAGATATTATTTCCATAATGAGGGAATGTATAATGGCAGACATTCTAAAAGATTTTTTCAAGGCCTCGACTAAGACGTCTAAAAATGATTAAGGCCTCGACCAAAAACATATATCATAATGGGAAAAGATCTCAGCCAATTCCTCGTCTAGTTGTCTCATGAGACATACCAATTCATCGAGAAGCTATAGCGGGCTCCACCCATCACTTACTATGTCTAGTACACTTCTCATATGAAAAGGTTTAAACATAACATAAACATTCATATATGAACTAGGATACTAAATTTCAATACATTAAGCATAAACCTTAAATGGTATAAAAATAACACATCCACAACCAAACATATCACAAAACCTTCAATACAATATGGGAGTTTTTTATCATAATAAATCAACTTCAAAACAATTTTAAAATTCATTAATGTATTTGACATAGTTGTAAATGATTTGTAAAACTCATTGATTGAAATATCCCTTTCCATGAAAACATTTAAAAGTCATACAATTTATAAAGGAATACATTTTAAAATATTTTTTAATCAAAGTGTCCCATACCAATTTGAAACTTTTTAAAGTAATTAATATTTTAAAACCTTCATTTCCATTTAAACAAATCCTTAAAACCATTTTGAAGACATGGAAATTAATGAGAATGTTTTAGAAGATTAAATCATCAAAAAATTTAATTTCATGTTGACATAGATGAATTCAATACTATTTGAGAGAAATACCTATTTTTTTAAATCATTTAAGAGTTACATAATTTTAAATGAAAACATTTTCTTTGAAAATATTATTATAATATTGTAAGGAAAGATTCGACGATTTTATAATGGAAGTAAGTAGTCTCACCCACCATATAAGTTAAAAAAAAGACATTGTTAACATAATTTTTTCAAAAAGGTTAAAAATGAAACTTTTCTGGAAAACGACAGAAATATTCATTTATAAACATCTTATAAAAAGAACAACATGGGTATAAATGACTTTAACCTAAAGTTTGTAAAATTGTTAGAATGATTTGAAATGTGTTTTTAAGAAACATTATTGTGGATGATAAAGAGCTCTAAGTAGATAATTACGTATAAACAACTTCGGATAATGAAGATATTGTGAAATAAACCATTAACATGTACTTTTCCATGGTCGAGGGTAGTTTTACCTCCGGTGTAATGTTGAAATAATTATTATTGAATTATTATTTAATTATATACATTATTTAATGACCAAAAAATATCAAGGGAATTTTTTGTCTTAATTTCTTAGGAATTTTACGAGTCTTTGGCTTCTGACGACACTTGATTCCGAGGCCTGGGGTTCCCAGAATCAATTTCTGAAGTTTATCTTGGGTACTTTGAGGAAATGAACGAACGCGTTTTTCTATCTTTTAAACCAGTGCTTAGAATTGAAATCTGAGGGCACCGTTGAAATCGCAGTGTGGGTTTTCTCTTAAGAAGACTTACACCTCAATGGCATATAATTGGGTGTGAAAGTTAGTTTATGGTGTTTTACGTGGGTTAATAAAATAAAATATGTGAATAATTTATTTTATTTTGTTGAACCCATGTCGTGTGGATAAAGTGGTTAGAAGCTCCACATGGGAGTTGGTGGTGGGACCGCCACCCCGTAACCCCCATGAGAGGTTTCGCTGTTGGGGCCAACCGAGATCCAACCTCCCATGTGAGAATGATTTTGGAGGAAACCACACGAGGCGTCCCGTTAATGGGAGGGGAATCATAACTCTTTGAATCTCCCTCATTTATCAGTGAGATACTCTAAAGTTTAAATCCCCCTCTTAATTGAGGAGGATGAAACCTCCCTTTTTAATTAGGGGACCACCCAAGTATTAACCCCCTTTTTTGACTTCCTCCCCTTTTTTTAATGTGCCACCACAACAGATTAATTGGGTGGATCCCTCTATCATAAATCATCTATTTATGACTTGTGTGCCAATGATGAACCCTCCCACTCCTATATAAAGGAGGCTTGGGGAAGGAGTTCTGGATGGATTCTTCAAGTGGTATAAAGCTAGCAGCGAAGCATGATGCCCAAAACTTGGATTATTTTACTCTTCCTATAATGAATAATGAAGAACAAAGAACACCGACGCCACCCTCGGCTCCATTCTTCTGACAGATCTCCAACATACGACGCTTGAGCCAGGATCGAAGGCCTTTACGGCAGTGACGAATTCCAATGATCACCATCACCATCAACACATCCTTTTTGTCGACGTCAAAGAGCCGACATCCACACTTTCATGTTATTGTCAAACTAACAGCGAACCCTGAGGTAGGGATTTTGATTTTAATTTCTCCTTACCTTTTTGAGGAATGAATGACGAGCGCGGAGCAACCTCTGACTGCTTGATCTGCGGATCTCTAGGACATGGTGCATGGATTCGAGGATGTTTTTAGTGTTTGGACTTGAGTTTGAATTGTTAAGTCTTGATTGAAAACTTCTAACACGGTGGGATCGGGTTGAAGAACAAACCCGACCCTCGGCATATTGTTTGTTTGTGATCTTATTGACGAGCGATGATGAAACGGGACCGAAACGGAATATGGAAGTCTTTGCAGTGAATAACGGGTCCCTAGAGTGCTGCAAGCGTAGACGGCGAGAAAATCGGACCACCGGAGCACGTCCGGTTGTCTATGGAAGGCTCTGTCAGTGCACCGCGACAGTGCATCTACTGGAGCCATCCGGCCGCCTAGAGGCTACGGCGCCCCAGAGCGTCGTCGGAGGAATTCTGCGGTGTCAACAACCATGGTGGTGGTGCGATGGATCCCAAAACCATGTGGGATCTAGGGATGTCGGGGTGGTTACAGTCGGCGCCGCTGGTATCAATTAACGGGGGGGGCGATCCGTGCAACTCGGTAGGCCAAGCTGGCCGAGCCGCAGTGGGCCAGGCCACGCCGGCTGGGCTGGACCGCACAACCCGGGTATATCATGAGCTATAGACCTATGATCGATGCACTGTCAGTTGCGTAGGATTCCTTTTATCGAGACTGTCATTTTGATATATTAGATCCATGGTTTTGGTGAAGTTTGAGTATGTCCGAGTTGGTTCGAACTCGAAACCAACCAGGCCCTCAGAGCGGAAACACATAAAACTTGAGCTCTAGACGTCTGATTGATGTGACATCGACTTTTTTGGATTCCTTTTGATGAGAGAGTTCTTTTAGAATACTTCACCTAAGGTTTTGATTCAGTTAGAGTATGGTAGGGTTGGATTGCACATGTAATCCAACCGGGCCCCTGGAACAAAAATGCTAATAATTCACTGACTGAGTGTCCGATTGACGCGTCGCCTGTTGAGTTTTGACCCCTATGTAGAGGCAGCCCTTTGAGATACTTCCACGTGAGATTACGTGACACTTGGAAGTATTGAACAGAAGCTCATGGAGTGTATCTTCATGAAGACGAGTATACAGTGTACAATGACCTTGTATCTGGCTGAGACCTGATAACTGGTTGTCCGATTTGATTCAGAGAGACTTGTATAGTCTAGTGGGGAGCACTACATTGTGAGGTGGCAGACCCCTAACAGGGAAGCACTACATTGTGAGGTGGCAGACCCATGGAGGAGGATCATTTTTTTGTGAGGTGGCAGAACCGCGATAACCAATAGGAGGAGTACCTCAACAGTGTAAAGTTAGTGAGTGGAACCTCGGAGTCATGGCAGGACTACTGTGCTCAACAGAGGAGGAGTTCTCCAGTAGCCTCTTTTTCTTCATCATGAATAGAAATCCTAGTTTGAGATCAGTCAATGACCTTTGTGTTTTCCTTTTGATTGAGATGGGTTACATGATAACTTAGGTATATGTATGGGCATATACCTATGTAACGTTTATCTGTTGAGATCTTTATTTGTGGTTTATCTTTGCTAGATTTAGTGATATATTTAGGGTCTTGAGGTCCCTATAGTGTATCATTATACTTACCTCGGCATTGGTAATGCACGCACCTCATTGTGTTGGATGCAGATGATGGAAAACACTGACGGAGGCCGAGTGTACAAATATTGGACGACACCTGGAGGGGTAACTCATGACAAGTCATTACCCATAGGAGGTTTACGGATGAGGGCACTGAGGAGGTTATCTGTACCTACCCTTCAGGTAGGATTCATGGTGGATTATATAGGAGCTATGCTATCTGTACCTTCCCTTCAGGTAGGATCCATGGAGGATAATCTAGAAGCTGCTTGTCACCTTCCAGCTGCTTTGTCTTTTACTTGTACTTTACTATTGGGCTTGTATTTACAGCCCCCTTACATTCAGCAATACTTTTGTTTTCAGTTTTACTTAGTGTTTTTTCTTTCTCTTGTACTCTGGTTGTGTTTGTTTACATTTTATAAAGGCAATTCCTTCCCTTTTAATCGGAATTTACGCCTTTGGTGCTAGTCGCCATCCCCTGGCCTATGGAAGGAGAGCATGTGGTAGTTACGACATGGGCCCTAGGTGGCAGGTCTTGACAAATTAGTATCAGAGGAGTCGGTTCTACTGAAGAACATATGACTCTGATATTTTATTTCTTTGAAGAAATAGTGTTATGGGTACTAAGTGTGGTTTTTTACTTCAGGGAGTCCAGTGTTGGTGCGGGAAACCGACATATCCATACGCCAGTACCCTGACTTCTAATTTCTATCTTAGTTCACAAAAAAACTGATTGCATGTGTGTTTTCAAAAGTTTCTTTTAAATCAACTCAAAATAGGTCATCTCACCCGGTTTTGTCTTTTGATCATGTCACATCTATTTTATTAGGATGCCTCCCCATGGACGATTAGCTAGAGCCTCGAGAGTTTTACATACTGATAGCCCGCTAAGTGATGAGGCCTCTGTACAAGGCCCTCTTTTAATTGAGGCACCGACAGAGGCACCAGCGGTACTACCACACATTGGGCCACTCATGCCACCAGCCCCAGCAGCAGGCGATGCACGCCACTTGAGCACGCTGAACGAGTTCCAGCGTTAGGGGCCACCCATTTTCTGGGGAGAGATGGATCCACAAGTGTATGATGATTGACTATAGGCTATGGTGAGATTCTTCAGGCTAGTAGGTACACCGGGGGACATCATGGTGATTCTTTCTGCCAACCTCCCTCATGAAGCAACAGGCAGATGGTGGAGCCTGATGCTTTAGATGCATGATGAGGTGTCACTTATATGGGTAGACTTCGAGAGCCTGTTTTGGGCGGAGTTTTTACCAGCCACCGTTCAAGCGGTGCAGATACATGAGGTACTTCATCTGTAGTAGGGTAGCATGAGTGTAGCTCAATACTCAGTGAGATTCATATACATCTAACTCTACTCTACTGATATGGTATGCGACCCATTCTTTATTGCCTGGACCTTCAAGCAGGGGATCAAGCGAGAGATTAGAGATTCGGTTGTTTCTCACAGCATCCCAACACAGACATGGGTGTTGGACCGAGCCCTATTAGTGGAGAGTTTCCTTGATGACCAGTCTCTAGAAGTGAGACACACTATTATCTGACATGCAATGGAGTCTTATTTAGCTGGTAGTAGACAGATGATGCAGAGGTCCAAGAGGGACATACCTACAGGTGGTCGACCACACGACTCAGGGTCGGTAGTGCGATGCACCAAGGGTAGTGACAGAGCCAGACCTTCCATGATGTGTTACACATGTGGTAGACAGAGTCACATGGAACATGACTATCCGACCTTCCATATAGACGATCAGAAGATAGAATAAGGTCTCCCCAGGTAGAGGCAGAGGTTCGATTAAGGCAGACCATAAAGAGAAGGAGACCGAGGCAGAGGAGCTGGCCGTGTAGATGGAGGTGGACGACGCTTCGTGGTGTTTCCACCACCACCACCCAGAGGTCCACCCCGACCACAAAGAGCATGTGGACAAGGGAGAGCACAACGTCAGGAAGTTTAATCATATGAAAATAGAGCTTTAGATGCAGGGGTACAAGAGTGGGACAAGTTCTAGTCATGGAGGCCTTTCTTCTTGGTGCTTCTAGTTTTCGTGTTGTTGTTTTTGTGTTCACTTTGTGTCTTGTACTTAAGCTGTATTAATAAAAGACACTGATCATTGTGACGTTAACTTTCTTTTCCTTTTTGTATTATTGATACTAAGAGGTTCTGGTTAAAACTGTTGACTTGACCCTCAATTGTGAGATTCCTACTAGAGGAGACCCAGTAACCACACATTGATGCTGAAAGTGTGACTCCACCCTTGGAGGCAAGAGTAACAGTTGGATCTCTTGGTAGTAGCATCGAGGCCTTACGACGACATCCATGACATGAATTTTACCATTCATGCCAGGATTGACGGTATTAGAAAAAGAACGTGGTTCATACAAGGTATGAGACCAGATTTCTTTTTTTGGTAGAGTAGAAATATTAGCAGTTCCATGGTAGAACATAGATGAAGAAGGGTGGCGATGAGTTCTTACAATTGGCTAGTCTCACCCATTGTTCATTAAGAGAACGGTTTACGGTTCTCTCCAACTCAATAGTCCCAAGTGTATCTTCTCTCAGAAGGACATGAACCTGAGAAAACGGTGATGGATTGATTTTCTCCAGGACAATGACATTGAGATAGTTTATACTCGTGGGGAGGGGAATGTTGTAGCAGATTATCTTAGTAAGAGATCAAACATTCAGCTGTTATGAGAGGAAAGACCGTAGCTTTCCACATTTTGGATATCCTTTTTGGATAGTGATGGATTTAGCATGTGTATTATGAGAGATGATTTAGGCTATGACGGATATGGTATAGATCATCCAGGAGTGGATGAAGACTACACATAGCATACAGAAGTCTTATACTGATAGGAGATGAGACCACTGGAGTTCGAGGGTGGTGAAAACGTCTTCTTATGGGTCTCACCTCGATGGGGTCTACAGAGTTTTGTCTGGGGCGGCAAGTTATCTCCACATTTCATCGGTCCTTTCCACCATAGATGCACTAGGTTCACGAATTCATCCACATATCTCAGCTGATGAGATGTGTTCACAACCTATCCATCATCATCGAACATAGGGAGCTGGACATCGATGATGGGGTGACCATCATGGGGTTCTAGTAGAGGTTGAGGATCAACAGGAGCAGATCCTACGAGGAATGTCGATTCCTCTTGTGCTCTTTCGTTGGCAGCACGAGAACCTCCAGGAGAGCACATGGGAGCGGGTGGCTCAGATTCATGCATAGTACCTCCTTTAGTTTCTCTAGTTTGAGTTGTAGCTTTATGGGGACGTATATCCCTAAGGTGGGAATAATTTACAGACCCATAAATTTAAAGGAATTTTGTTTTCTTATTTTCATTGTAATTTTATGAGTTTGTGGCTTCTGACGACACTTGATTCTGAGGCCCAGTGTGCCCGGAATGAATTTCTGATGTTTAGCTCAGGTATGTTCTATAAAAGAACGAACACATTTTTCTATATTTTGAACCAGTGCTCGGAATTGAAATTCTTGGGCACCATTGAACTCACAGTGCAGGTTCTCTCTTAAGAAGACTTCCACCTCGATTGCAAATAATCGGGTGTGAAAGTTAGTTTATGGGGTTTTAAGTAGGATAATAAAATAAAATAACTGAACAATTTATTTTATTTTGTTAAAAACATGACGTGTGGATAAAGTGTTCAGAAGATCCACATAAGAGTTAGAGGTGGGACCACCACACCCTAACCCCCATGAGAGGTTTTGGTGGTGGGGCCCATTGAGATCCATCCTCCCATGTGAGGTTGATTATGGTGGAAACCACACGAGGCCTCCCGTTAATGGGAGGGGAATCATAACTCCTTGACTCCCCCTCATTTATGAGGGAGAGACTCTAAGGTATAAATCCCCCTCTTAATTGGGTAGGATGAAACATCCCTTTTTATTGAGTGGACCACCCAATCATTAACCCACTTTTTTTGACTTCTTCCCCTTTTTTTAAAGCACCACCGCAGCGGCTTAATTGGGTGGATCCCTCTATCATAAATCCCCCATTTATGACTTGCGTCCCAACAACAAACCCTCCCACTTCTATATAAAGGAGGCTAGGGGAAGGAGTTCTGGATGGCTTCCTCAAGCGGGAGAACGCTAGCAGTGAAGCACGTTGCCCAGTACTTGGAGAGTTTTCTTCTTCCTCCAACAATGAACGAAGAAGGACGAACGCCGATGCCACCATCGACTCCTTCCTTCCAACGGATCTCTAATGTGCGATGCTCAAGCCAGGATCAAAGGCCTTTATATAAGCGACGAATGCCAATGTTCATCATCACCTTCATCTCCACCCTTGGATTGATGTCAATGAGACAACTTCCACCCTTTCGCATTATCGTCAAAAGAACGACGAACATTGAGGTAGGGGTTTTGTTTTGAATTTCTCCTAACCTTTTTTAGGAAAGAACGACAAGCATGGATCAACCACTACCTGGTTGATCCATGGATCACTCGTACATGCGGGTAGGATGCAAGGTTATTTTTCAAGTTTGGATTTGAGTTTGAATTCTTAAAAATTGATTAAAATCTTCTAATGCGGTGGGATTGGGCCTGAGAACAATCCCGACCCTCTGCAGGTCATTTTTTTTTGTGCACATATTGACGGGAGAGGATAAAACAGGACCACAACGGCGTATGGAAGCCATCGCAGTGATGAATGGGTCTCGGGAGAGCTGCAGGTGCAGAAAACGGGGAAATCAGACCACTGTAGCGATTCTGGTGGTCCGCAGAAGGCACTGACGGCGACTGGAGGTGGCGCCCGGAGCTGTCCGGCTACTTGGAGGCGGCGGCGTCCCAGCGCGCCGCTGGAGGAGTTACACCGCGACGGCGGTGCGATGGATCCCATGGCCGCATGGGATCCCGGGACAGCGGGGGTGGCGCCAGCCGGCGCTGCCATTATCAATTAACGGTGAGGGGCGCACCCCCCACTCCGCTCAACTCGATCATCCAAGGTGGTTGAACCGCAGCTGGCCACGCGGGCCCACCCACGCCGGACATGCCAAACCGTGCCGGTTGGGCCAGGCCACACCGGCTGGGCCAGGCCACACCGGCTGGGCCAGGCTGGACTCAGACCTGAGTTGGGTCACCTGATTTGGGTCCACCTAGGGGGGTTGTTGGGCCGGGTCGGACCGAGCTCATACCCTCTATTTTCGGACCGTTTTCGGTTAAACTGGAATATCATAAGATAAAAACCTCCAATTGTTGCACCGTTAATTGCATAGGATTCCTTAGATCTAGACGGACATTTCGGTATATTATAACCAAGTTTTTCTTGATGTTTGAGTATGGCCGGGTTGGTTCAAACATGAAACCAACTGGTCCCTCGGAGCGGAAACACATATAACTTGAGCTCTGGACGTCCGATTGACGTTCTGTTGACTTTGTTGGATTCCTCTTGATTAAATGGTTCTTTTTTTCATACTTAACCTAAGGTTTGGATGTATTTGGAGTATGGCTTGGTTGAATTGTACCTGAAATCGAACCGGGACCCTAGAACGGAAATGCTAATAACTCACAGACTGGGTGTCCGATTGACGCGTCTTCTGTTGAGTTGTGACCCCTATGACGAGGCAGTACTTTGAGATACTTTAATGTGAGATTACATGACACTTGGAAGTATTGACCTGTAGCTCGTGGAGCGGATCCTCCTAGAGACGAGCATATTGTGTACGGTGACCTTGTAGCTGGCCATGACCTAATGACTTCTTTTCCGATTTGATTCAGAGTGACTTGTATAGCCTGGTGGGGAAAACTAAATTTTGGGGTGGAAGAACCATAGTAGAGGAGCACTAATTTTTGAGGAGGTAGACCCGTGGTACACAACAGGAGGAGTACCTCTGTAGGCTATGAGGGGGAGAACTACATTGTGATGTGGTAGACCCATGGTGAAGGAGAACTAATATGTGAGGTGGCAGACCCACGGTACTCAATAGGAGGAGCACCTCAACAGTATAAGTTTTGTGAGTGAAACCTCAGAGTCGTGGCAGGACTACTGTGCTCGACAGAGGAGGAGTTCTCGAGCAGCCGTGTTTTCTTCATCGTGAATAAAAATCCAGGTTTGAGCTGAGTAAATGATCATTGTGTTTTCCTCATGATTGAGATGACTTACTTGATAACAAAGGTATATGTATGAAAATATACCTAAGTAAAGGTTATCTACTGAGATCATTCTTTGTGGTTTACCCTTGCTGGAATTAGTGAGACCTTCAGGGTCTCAGGGTCCCTAATGAGTATCGTTATAGTCACCCCTGCACGGGCTATGCCCGCACCTCGTTGTGTCAGATTCAGATGACGGACAGTGCTGATGGAGGCTTAGTTTATGAGGACTAGATAGCACCTAGAGGTGGACCTCATGACATATCAGTACCTGGAGGAGGTTGACAGATGAGGGCATGGAGGAGGCTATCTTTACCTACCCTTCAGGTAGGATTCGTGGTGGGCAATCTAGGAGCTATGCTATCTGTACCTACCCTTCAAGTAGGATCCGTGGAGAATGATACAGGAGTTTCTTGTCACCTTCCAGGTTTTTTTTCTTTCATATGTACTTTACTATTGGGCATGTATTTCTGGCCCCATTACATTAATAACTACTTTTGTTTTCAATTTTACTTAGGGTTTTTTCTTCACCTTGTACTCTGGTTGTGTGTGTTTACATTTCATAAAGGCAATGCCTTCCATTTTTATCGGGATTTACTACATTGGTGGTAGTCGCCAGCCCCTGGCCTATGGAAGGTGAGCTAGGGGTAGTTACAACATGGGCCCTAGGAGACGGGTCATAAAACATTAATATGATATCATATATGATCTTTTAACATTTATTTGATAATAATATCTTAGTATTAACGTTGTTACAGTTGTTAACAGATTCATTTTACATTATATTCATTGTTATGTGAGTCATATTTATTATGGATGAGATGTATCTTATTAATATAAATAACGATATCACGTCTTTAAACATTATTTTTAATCACCAAATGAAAATTAGACTTGAATGGATACGATGGGGAATTAATCTCTTCGCATTCATGGAGACGGTAGTCCGAACGTAAGTACGAGCGATAATATCATTATATTGATATTAAAATAATATATAATTGGATTGTATATCATATATACAGAATAATTATCATGTTATATTTGTTATTACATCAATTACACATCATTATCATACCCATCAAAATAATAATGTTTTGAAAATCAATTACACCACGATGTGGAGACGACAAGGCTTATGTACGCACGTATGGTGACATGTCATTCAAAGGATGGATAGAATACTGAATATGGTTGTACCATATTCATAGTAACATAACAGTATATTGAAGATACTGGATATATTATTTTACAATAGAAATAACAATGAAAGAAGAAGTGGAAGAAGAAAGGAACTTGGAAGAGGGAGGTGGAAACATTACCTCTTCTTCAGGTTATTCCTTTTGATTTGATAAAAAGGCCTCCATAGGTTGGCTTTTTGATGAAACTAAGGCCTCTAAGATGAATTTAGGGAAGTTTATAGGATATTTGGGTAGGGTATTTCTTAACCAAATGGCTTTGAATGTATGATGAATTAGTTAGAAGTGGTATCCTTTTATAAGGGGGAGGATGAGCTCTTTATATAAAACACAAATTATTATTTTATAATAAATTAATATTCTATTTATAATGGATCCAGAGTAGATTATAAAAAGTATAATGTGGGTATATGTTTAAAACAACTCAACCAATAGGTTTTAGACAGGTTTGGGTCACTTACTAACCTAATCTTTTAGTTTTAACTCTTAGTTAATTAGTTTGACATTTACAATGTCACTTTGTATTTTTAGATTATATGGTTAATAAAATTTCTATATTCTTACAAGAGACCCCCAAGTTGTCCAATAATGATACACCTATCATTATATAAGTCTTTTGGACGAACCTTATATTTTAGGAATAGAATATCAATTAATAATATAATATTTGTTTTAAAAACTCATTTATGTCAATTTTGACACAATTCAATAAATTATTTTTGTTAAAGTCTTAACAACTTTATTAATTAAAACAAAATTCATTTAGGAAATCTTAACATGTCATATTAACCAATAAAATTTGTTTATGGCATCAAAACAGTAAAATTATATTTATACTAACATTTATAATATCAATTATTTGATTCTTTCATTAATAATGAAAATATTGTAACATTACTATGTCATATATAAATTTAATTATTTAATGTCTAAAAATTAAAAATAAAATACCATTATGTAGGAAATAGTTTTAGATTTCTAATTAATATTTATAGTCTAAAATATAACATATATAACCCTATGTAAAACATTTTTTTCTAAAAGATATATGCTTATGTAATATTTGTATTTACTTTAACATAATTAATATAAATTGTCATTATCACTTACTTGTGGATCCATGAGGTCCCCAAATCCACCAAAATATTCCAATGGTCGGAAATGTAACAACAAATAGGGTTAGGACACGTTTTATGGTAATTTAATATTATTATAATATTATTTGTTTACCCTTATTTACAAGATTTACCCTTTAACCATGGTAAATAAAACATTTATCGAAGTAATTATTCAAAATGACTAAAAATAAGAGTTAAAAATTAACACAATTTGGGAATCTTGATTCCAAATATGGAATCCATTTTTTCAAATTCAAAACACATATATGGCAGAAATTAATTTAAAATTAATTCCTGCAGTCACAATAAAAAACGTTTTTTTAAGAAACAATAACTATGAAAAGATTCGCACAAGTTTATGTCCAGTTTAAATGTGATTTTATGTCCAATGACCAACATTGGATTAAATGGTAAAAATAAATCCTAAATATACTTTATAACCACTCAAATTCATGATTTCTCACTACTAATTATTTCGATTAAAAAAGTTGTTTTTAATTAAAATTTAGTAATTTTCACTATTCATCAAAATATAAAAGTTATCGAAAAAGTACCAAAAATTCACCCTAAGCTAATTTCGATATTCCAAATCCAAAAAAGAAGTCCATTTTGAAAGATAAAATTTATAAAATTTCAAAAAGTGGGTATTACTATTCCAAACGGCTAGTTTGATTTGTTGTGGTATGTGTTAGAACTCGAAGTTAAGTACAACACACGGTACTGTATTATTCAAAGAGAAGCATACCATAAAAGATTGGGGTGTTACATTCTCCCCTACTTGAATAAATTGTGTCCACACAATTTATTATTGTTTTTGATAATATTGGGTTGACATTTCAAAATATCTTAGTAGAAATCCCACATCAAAAAATGGATTAATGAGGACTCTATTTAATATAAAGTGTGGTAAGTATGAAGGTTACCGAAAATAACACATACTAGGGTTCCATATAAGAAAACATGGATATATAAGGGAAGTCAAACAATCAATATCCGATGGGGAGTGGTAGTGAACATGCCTATGAAAAGTCCAATAATCATAAAGCCATTAATTTTATGATCTAAGGTACCATCTAGGAGAATTTTTTTGTTCGATGTTCCTTTTATTAATGTTGGGGAATTTATTTATGTGATTGGATAAGATCATAAAGAGATATAATTACTTAATAATTAAAGTTTTACCCATTAATAAATATCTACCACAAACTCATCTTTCACCACAAAACATAATAAAACTAAAAAATATTCTATTTACCCTAATCGTATGGGGTTCCAAATATAAGAATATATTGTTCACATATCAGACCATTTAAAAAATAAACTATATTATACCATCTAGGAACTTCATGTAGTCCAGTGGTTGGTAATAAATCCCAATTGCACTATGGTTGTGGGTTCGATTCCCGTGTCTTTGTCTGACGTGATGGGTTTCCACACGGTCTGTGTGTTGTTCTTTTATAAAAATCAAAAAATAAACCTTCAAACTTAATCCATTACAACCTTTAGACTTATCCAAAATACTTATATAAAAAATCACAGTACATAATTTATAAGGAAGTTAGACACAGTGAATATTTTTTTCCATGTAATAACATGTGAACACTTTCATCATGTATTATTTTAAAACATGGAAACATCCTGAATTAACATAAAACCTTATTTACTACATTCATGCTCCCTTATTATTTATAGAATACTTGATATACTCCTTTTATCCAAAAAATGTTGTAAACTCCAACAATGAAAAATCATTAATCAGTTTCAAGGTAGTCAAGAATATCCAATATAATTTATTCAAATCAACCATCTCTTATTCCAAAATCAATACCACATTATCATGGGACCATATGAAGGATTACCTTTTCTTCAACCATGTATTCTACCAAAAGTGCAGCTCACTATTAAGTCACTTTTCATAGAACTGTATAATCTCAAATCCATAATAAAATAGTAATGCAGTACAATCCTTATTTATTTCCATAATTCATATAACCAGTATATTATTGATACAACACTCAAATGAAATAATACTCTAATAAAAACATAAGAACAACAGTCATTTTTATTCATCTGAGGTAGTATCATAACTTGATTATTATACAATATCATCGTTTGGGGCATACTCTGATGATTTGTACATTGGTCCACATAGTGTCCCAACTCTTTACAGACGAAGCATTGTACATTTGAAACCTTTTTCTGACTGTTACAGTCACGTACATGGTGTCCTTTTTCTCCACACTTATAAAAAACTCCCATTCCCTTCAGGGAAGTTATAGAGTGTTTCTTCCCACAGTTATCACATATCGGAAAATTATTCTTTTCCCTCCTCCCTTTATCCATATTTCTCTCTTCTATCATTCTCTTCTCTTTCTTCCCATCAAATCCATAGGACCCAGAGAATTCATTACTTATCTTATTAATACATGATTCTATTTCTTCATATGTTGCGAAAACATGAGAGACCATTTCCCTTATAAATTTTTTCTTAATACCATGGAATATATGATCCTTCGTACTCATTGGATCATTTGTATTGATAGAGTTCACATTTCTTCTACTGGGTTCTATTTTTATAAAATGGCATACACTAGGTCAGTTTATGAATTACAATGAATAATTCCAAACATGTAAAATACCTATCATAAATTGAATAGTTTATGGATATAATACATAGTCATGAAAATGTTTTCTTTGAGTAAGTATATACTCATACGTCCTTCATAATGGGTTATAAAAAATGAGAATTATCCAAAGCATATCCCCCCTGAGTGTCGTAACGAAGAGTTTAGCAAGGCCCGTTGTCATGCAGCAGTTCCTGTTTGATTCTATCTCAAAGTGGTGTTTTTGGGTTTTTACCCCTAGGTACATCTATTCTAGAGACGCCTCTACCTGCTCGTATCCAGACAGGGATGCATTTCTTGAAAAACTCACAAAATCTCTACAATACCAAAATTCTAGATAGTTATTCTATAATAATCCTCAAAGTCTATCTTAGGGTAATGTGCTTTAACTAAAGTTTATATAAATATAGTTTCCAAGGTCATTGACAAAATTCCTATGATACCAAATATAACACCCTGACCCCAGATACCCAGAGTCGGTGCATTATTTTAATATATTAGCATGATTACAAGGAATCAAGTCCCGAAGGACCAATCAGTTTAGTAGTCTTGGAAAATATATTACATACATGACTGTAACTTTACACTTTATAACATACAAAACAATATAAATAATCCTTTATGAACACCATTATTCCCTTGGATTAACCCTAAATATCAATCACAATACACTTCTTGGAATACTGGGAAAAATAAAACATAGAAAGGGGTGAGCTCAAATTCCCTGTAAGTGTATGAAATAAAGTGGAAAATGACATAAATATTTAACATGGTTAATAATTGATACCACATGCCTTTACCAATAACAAACATGAATACTTTTATGGCAGGAATATGAGTTGAGTAAATAATGCCATAAAAAAAATAATTATGGGTATTCTACTAGTCGAATGACCATATGAACCATAAATATTATTTCCATAATGAGGGAATTTATAATTCCAAACATTCTAAAACATTTTTCAAGGCCTCATCCAAGACGTCTAAAAATGATTAAGGCCTCGGCCAAAACCATAAATCAAAATGGGAAAAGGCCTTGGCCAATTCCACGTCTAGTTTTCTCATAATACCTACCAATGCATCGAGGAAATATAGTGGGCTCCACCTGTCACATACTTTTCCCAATAAATTCCTCATATTAAAAGGTTTAAACATGACCTAAATATTTGTATAAGAACTGGTATACGAAATGTCAATACTTTAACCATAAACCATGAATGGTATAAAAATAAAAAATCCATAGTCAAACATATCACAAAACCATCAATACAATATGGGAGTTTTGTATCCTAATAAATCAACATCAAAACAAGTTTAAGTTCCATTAAATTATTTCACATAGTTGGAAATGATTTGTAAAACTCTTTTATTGAAATATTACTTTTCATGATAACATTTAAAAGTCATACAACTTTGAAAGGAATACATTTAAAGATATTTTTGAATCATAGTGTCCCATACCACTTTGATACATTTTAAAGAAATTTATATTTTAAAACATTCATTTCCCTTTAAATAAATCGTTAAAAACATTTTGAAATCGTGGAAATTAATGAGAATGGTTTTGAAGAATAAATCATTAAAACATTTAAAATTATTTTTACATAGATGAAATCAAAACAATTTGAGAGAAATATCTCTTTTTTGGAAATCATTAAAGAGTCACATAATTATAAAAGAAAAAATTTACATTGAAAATATTTTTATAAGATTTTAAGGGAAGCTTCTACGATTTTATAATGGTGGAATGTAGCCACACCTGCCGTATAATTTAAAAAATAAGACATTCTTACCTTAATTTTGTCGAAAAGGGTATAAATGTCCTTGTTTGGAAAACGATGAAAACATTCCTTTATAAACGTCTTATAAAAAGTCAAAAAAGGGTATTAATGAATTTAAACCATAGTTTGTAAAATATTAAAAATGATTTGAAATATGTTTTTATGAATCATTGTTGTGGATGATAAAGACGTCCCAATAGATAATTACGTATAAACAACCTCGAATAATGAAGGGATTCTGAAATAAACCCTTATAGTGTACTTTTCCTTGGATGAGGGATGTTTTACCTCTTATATAATGGTGAAATAATAATTATTGAATTATAAAATAATTATATACATTAATATGATATCACATATAATATTTTAACATTTATTTGTTAATAAACTCTTAGTATTAACGTCGTTACGGGTGTTAACGGATTCGTTATCTTTATATTATTTGTTATGTGAGCCATATTTGTCATATATGGGATGTATATTATTCATATAAAGAATGATATCATGTCCCTAAACATTATTTTTAATCATCAAATGAAAATTATACTTGAATGGATACGATGGGGAATGAGTCTCATCGTGTTTGTGGAAACGGTAGTCCGTACGTACGCACGAGCGACAATATCATTATTTTGATATTAAAATTATATATAACTGGATGGTATATCATATATGAAGAATAATTATCATGCCATATTTATTATTTATATAAATTACACATTATTATTATACCCATCCAAATAATAATGTTTTCAATATCAATTACACCACGACGTGGAGATGATAAGCTGTATGTACGCACGTATGGTCACATTTCATTCAAAGGATGGATAGAATACTGAATATGGTTGTAACATATTTATAATTACATCACAATATAAAGATGATACTGGATTAATTATTTTAGAATGGAAATAACAAAGAAAGAAGAAGTGGAAGAAGAATGGAACTTGAAAGAGGGTGGTGAAATCATTACCTCTTCTTCGGGCTCTTCCTTTTGATTCGATCAAAAGGGAACCTTAGGTTGGATTTATGTTGAAAATAAGTCCTCTAGGATTATTTGAGTGAATTTGAGAGGATATATATTCTAGGGTTGTCCGAACCAGAAGGCTCTGAAGATATGACGAATTGGTTATAAGCGGTGTCATTTTATAAGGGTGGGGGATGGGCTTTTTAGGAAAATCTTAAGGTATTATTTTATAATAAATTCATATTAGGTTTTTAATGACTGAAAAGTGAATTATTCATAGTCTATGGTGGGTATAGGTTGAAAAAAACTCATCTAATAGGTTTTAGATAGGTTTGGGTCACTTTATTAACCTTATCATTTAGTTTTAACTCTTTGTTAATTAGTTTGACATTTACCATGTCACATTGTATTTTTAAGATTATATGGTTAACAAACATAAAATATACTTTAAAGAGACCCCAAGTGGTCCATTAATGTTACACCTATCATTATATATATTTTTTGGTGGAACAATAGTTTTTTAAGAATAGAATATCAATTAATAATATAATTTTTTTAAAAAACCTCATTTATGTCAATTTTGACATTATTCAAATATTGATTTTTGATAAAGTCATAAAAACATTATTAATTCAAAACAAACTAATTTAATCAATACCAACCAGTCATAGTAACCAATAAAATTAGTTTATGTCATAAAAACATTAAAATTATATTTATTTTTTCATTTATAATACCAATTATTTGATTCTTTCATTAATAAGGAAAATACTGCATCATTATTGTGTCATAAATAAATTTAATTATTAAATGTATAAAAATTATAAATAAAATACCATTACATAGAAAATAATTTTCTCTTTCTAATGAATATTTATAATTGAAAATATACAATATATAACCTTATGTAATTTTTTTTTTCAAAAAGATATATACTTATGTGATTTTTGTATTTACTTCAACATAATCAATATAAAATGTCATTATCACTTACAAGTAGATTCATGGGGACCCAAAATCGGCCCAATGATTCTCATGGTTGGATATGTATCAAAAAATTGGGTTAGGACATGTTTTAGGGTAATTTAATTTTATTATAATATTTTTTGTTTACCCTTATTAACCAGATTTACCTTTAACCATCGTAAATAAAATATTTACCAATGTAATTCTTGAAAATGTCAAAAAATAAGAGTTATATATTTACACAATTTGGTAATCCTGATTCCAAATATGGAATCCATTTTACAAATTCAAAACATAAAAGTGGCAGAAATTAATTTAAAATTAATTCCCGCTGTCAAAATAAAAAGCGTCTTTTTAAGAAACAATAACTATCAAAAGATTGACACTCGTTTATGTCCGGTTTAAATGTGAAATTATGTCCAATGAACAAAATTTGATTAAATGGTAAAAATATATACTAAATATACCTTATAACCACTAAAATTCCTAATTTATCACTCTTAATAATTTCTATTAAAAAATATATTTTTAATTAAAATATATTAATTTTCACTATTCATAAAAATATGTATGTTATCAGAAAAGTACAAAAAATTCACCCTAAGATAATTTCGATATTATGAATCCAAAAATGAATTCTATTTTTAAAGATAAAATTTTTTAAATTTCAAAAAGTGGGTATTACTATTCATTACGGCTAGTTTGATTTATTCTGGTTTTTGTTAGAACTCGATGTTATGTACAACACACACTACTGTATTATTCAAAGAGAAGCACACTGTCGAATCTTGGGGTGTTACAATAATATTTCACCAGATCTTCCTAGAATATTTATCTCAATTGGAAAAGACATTTACATAACAATTTATTTTATTCTTCCACAGAAAAAAAAAACAAATATCATCTTCTATACTTATAAGTTAGAGATTCCATTTCATACTCTTTACATACAAAAAAACATCACCATATTTTTCCTTTATGATAGAAAGATTCTACTAAAAAATTATAAAATGTCCTAAGACACATAATTTACTAACATGATTTAATTTTTTAATAATTCCTTTAATAAGAAGTACATATAGATGTCTCACATCTTTTCCCCCAAACCTCAATTTTCTAGTGCGAATAATTTTCAAGCCCTCATCATAACCAAATCAATTGATACATTCCATATAATAACTAATTCCTATTATTAGACCCTCATTTCTAATCATATGTGTTGTACATCCACCATAGATGATCTATATTACAATTTTATCTATTGCTTCAAAAGAAATATCTATAGAAAATTCCAATTCATCTCTTTTCTTCTTGATCCATATTTTTGATTTCAAACTTGGTATGGACTAATAATATTTATATTACTCTGATTATGATGGACTAGATACATCCTGAAACACTAGAATGTGATTTTTCACTTTCATCTCACTTGATGGTTCATTGAAATGATTCCTGTGAACACTTGGGTTCTTTTTCAGCACATCCCTCTACATGGTTAATGTAATGTTTTTGGATCTGTGTCCAAATCCTTCACATCAAAAACAGTTACCCTCATATGATATTATATAGTTTTTTTCTCAGTTTGGCAACTGTAGTTGTTCTTATGCAAATAGATATCTCCTTTATACAAAACAAACATTTTGTGAGTGTCCTATCTTTCAGCAGTAATAAAAAATCATTAAAGACACATTCCTATGTGGTAATACTACACCAATGGTTGTTCCTTGGGTTCTTTGAATCTTTTGATTCACCTTTTTACCAAAATCAATCATTAATATCAGAGTGGCTGATTACTATCCAACTTCATCAATTATATTACTTTTTTTGATCAAGCGTCGTTATAGGCTTATCATTTAGATGTGTCTTTTCTTCATTCTATAGGAAAAATATACTGATATTTCCTCTTTTATATTACCCTAATTATTTGAATTATTGAGGTCATACCAAGATTAATCAATTTTTCTTGATCCCTGGATCTTTTTAATAGGCCAACAACTTCCAATGTATTCCTTTTGATACGTTTTATTTGATCTTTTACAGTTTCATTCAAACTATCGATCTCTTTTTTTATATTCTTCAATTTTGAACTAAACTAGACAATATTATATGAACTCTCTTTCATTGAAGACCTCAAACTTTTAATTTATTCTTTCATCAAAATATTATTTTCTTCTTATTGTTTCACAAATAGTTTGGAATCAAAAACAACTTTTTGGATTTTTTAATTTTCTCTTTCCCAAGATATATTTCATTAAGTGGATCTTCTAGCTCAAACTAAAGGCCATCACTTACTTAAAAATCAAGATGTTCATTGTTTTCCTATTGATTTACAATGGAATTCATAAAAACAATAATAATTTAATAAGTTTCCTGATTCTTATAGTCTTCAAATTCTTCTACCATAGATTATTCTGAACTACAATCTTTTCCTGAAAAAAGAAGCAGGTTTTTTAAGAATTTCTACTTAAACTATTTATCCCCTTTCACATTGGCTAAAGGATTATTCATTGGAAAATCAACATCATCCTCATAATATTCTTAAAGCTTATTCAAGCACACTGCTACAAGATGTCTAAACTTTCAACATTTAAATCATGCATGTGGATGTTTCCATTTGAGCATTCTTTTCAACATTGATGGTTTGATGAAATGAAAGACATCACCTCATCAGTGTCTTCATAATATTACCCACCATCAATAGGTAGAATCTTAATTTCCATGGATTCCACCTCCTTGGATTTACCCATTTCTACAACATTTTTATCATAATTTCTTATTTCTTATGCTACATGGTTACTATTAAAAATAAGTATCAGTTTCCTCATATTGATGACTTGTTTGATCAGTTATAGAGAGATCATTACTTTTCCAAGATTGACTTGAGATCCGGATAACTTCAGCTAAATGTGAAGGAGGATGATATCCTGAAAATTTCCTTTCGTACTAGATATGGGATTTATGAATTTTTTTTCATGCGGTTTGGATTTACTAATGCACCAGCTGTATTCATGGATCATATTAATAGAGTATTTCATGGGTTCTTGGATAAGATTGTGGTTGTATTGATTGATGACATTATGGTATTTTCTAAAAAAAATAGCGGAGCATGAAAAACATCTAAGGGTTATTTTACAAACATTAAAATAAAAGAAACTATATGGGAAATTAAGTATGTGAGATGTTTGGGAACAAAAGATTTCTTTTCATGGGATCATTGTAAACAAGGATGGAATAACAGTTGATCCTGTCAAAAAAAGTAGTTGACGAATGGCCAAGACCCAAAAATGTTACAGAGATTCATATTTATCTAGGATTTGCATGTTATTACCGATAGTTGGTTAAGAAATTTTCATGGTTATCTTGACCTATAACCGAGTTAACATGTAATGGGGATAAATTTTTTTGGACAGGAGAATGTAATGATTATTTTCAGGAACTGATGAATAGATTGGTGAATGCTCTATTTTTGGCCTTACCTTAACGAAATGGTGAGTTTTTCATCTACAATGATGCTTATTTTAAGGTACATGTTTGTGTTTTGATGCAGAATGATCAAGTAATTGCCTATGCATCGAGACAACTTAAACCTCACAAGATAAATTATCCCACACATGATTTGGAATTGGAAGTTGTGGTGTTTTTCTTTGAAAATATGGAGGCATCATCTATATGTAACCAAATCTCTAATATATAATTACCATATATGTCTAAATCATATATTATCATAGAAGGAATTAAACATGAGGCATAAAAGATGGCTAGGAATGATAAAGGATTATGACTGCACGATCAATTACCAACATGGGAAATCAAAAAAAGTGGAAGATGCCTTCAGTCGGAAACATCATGCGTCCTTAATCATTCTACGTTTGGAACATGATACCTTGATTAATGATTTGATGAATTTTGGTTTAGAAGTTGTTAGTGCAGGGAATACCTCTGTTATGTTTCAGGTTTCAGTGTAGTATTCATTGTTAGATAGAATTTAGTATGTAAAAAAGGAAGATCATGAGCTATAGAAAAAGGTACAATTGGTTAAAATGGTAAAGTTTCCAGAATTTAATCATTAAAAATATTGTGCTTTAAGATTTGGAAAAAGGTTATGTGTTCCTACTGATCCTCTTTTGAAGATTGATTTGTTGTGTGAATCTCTTATTTCTCTATTTTTTGTTCATCCTGGTAGTACTAAGATTTATAGAGACCTTTGGGAGTATTATTGGTGGGATGTAATGAAAAGAGATATTGCTGATTTTATAATGAAATATCTGACTTGTCAATAGGTTAAAGTAGAGAGGCAGTTACTAAAGGGCATGCTTCAGCCTTTTCTAGTGATAGATTGGAAATGGGAGAATGTATCCATGGAATTTTTCGTGGGACTACCAAATAATTCTCAAGGTAACAATGTTATTTGGGTTATTGTTGATCGGCTCACAAAGTATTTAAATTTTCTATCAATTTGAGATACAATGTCTTTGGATCAAATTTCTCAATTGTACCTCAAGATGATTGTCAGGTTACATGGAGTTCCTCTTTCCATTATATCTGACCAAGATCCTAGGTTCACTTCTAACATTTAGAAGGGACTTCAGAAGTTGTTGCGAACAGAGTTAAATTTTAGTATAGCTTTTCGTCCTCAATGAGATGGGTAGTCATAATGAAAAATTCAATATTTGGAGGATATGTTTAGATCTAGTCCAATAGACTACCATAGAAGTTGGGTTCAACATCTTTCATTAGGTGAGTTTTCTTATAATAACAGTTTTCATTCCAGTATTCAGATGGAACCTTTTGAGTCCTTGTATCGAAAGTAGTGCCGAACTCCAGCATTTTGGGATGAAGTAGGTGAAAGAATGTATATGGGGTCAGAATTAGTTGAAGAAGTTTCTAAGATAGTGAGGATGATCCCACAACACATGAGGACAACTTAGAGTAGGAATAAAAGTTATGCAGATAACAGAAGGAAAAACTTCTCTTTCGAGGTAGGTGACCATGTTTTCCATAAATTCTATCCTAGGAAAAGTGTGAAGCATTTCATTATGAAAGGAATGATAAGTCCACGGTTCATCAGTCCTATTAAAATCATGTAGAAAGTTGGAACAGTTTCCTACCACATAGCTTTGCCTCCGAGTTTGTTTCAGGTACACAATGTTTTTCATGTTTCGATGTTGAGAAATTATGTGCCAGATTCATCACATTTCATGAGCCCAGAAGCTGTTCAGTTAGAATAGAACGATTCTTATAAAGAAAAAAGTTCAAATTCTTGATTGATGGGAACATGTATTGCTGAATAAGGTAATCTACTAGCTAAAGGTTTTGTGGAGAAACCACATGGATGAAGAAGCATCATGGGAGTCTGAAAATGCTATGATAGAAAAATACCCTCACTAGTTTAATATGTAATTAAAATTTTGAGGAAATCATTTAAATAAGGTGGGGATAATTTAACACCCCATGTTTTTCTAAAAATAAATATAAATGTGTGGAACATTGTATATATTTATAACTAACCTTTTAACTTAATTTTTTCACTTCTATGTTTTGAATTTCAAGAAACTCTCATCAACAACTGTGTTTATTATGTTATTTGGAGTCTACTGGAACAAAATTATTTTTTAGTGAATAGTAACATACCTTTATGAATAGTAATATGTCCTTAAGGACTAGTAAATTTTATTATTATTTTATTTTTTAAGGATTTAAGATAATAGCATTTAGGTCAATTTTTCATTGTGATATAGAAGTAGTTACAAAATTAGAAATGTTAATTTTTGAATTAAGTATGATTTTATTTAAAAAATAAATAAATAATATTTAGAAAATTATTTTCAAAAAATGGACTTCATTTTTGAAATCTACACATCGATAGATGGTTAGGGTGAATTTAGGGAATTTTCCTGAAACAATTGATTTTTCAGTGAATAGTAAAAAAAATATAGTTCTTAGTTTAGGTAAATCAATGACATCATTAATGATATAATAATGATGTCATAAATATAGAAGAATTGTGAATAGTTAAATAATATCTAAGGTGTACAAAGTGTATTATACCATGGGATAGCCCATGGTTTGGTAAATACCACTCATGAGGTGTCCCTTGAAAATTATTAAAACAATCCCTCACTTTTCCTATAAACACCAACTCTTCCGTTTATTGAATTCATTCCCAATATTACCTTAAGGAATATATAGCCTCCTTACCATCATATTTTTCCTACAAATGTTTCATCAAGCCCCCAAGGTCCCATGCATCAGGTTCTAAGGGTTACTCTACAAGTTATGAAAATTCTCAATTTCATTCTTTTTCATTTCAAATTCTCTTTTTTGTGGTATAATTTTGAAGTTTCTATACCATGTTATTATTTCCTTATTATTCTTGATCTTTAATATATTATGATTAATTTCTATATTGGTGAAACTTTTCCCCTCCCTTTTTAATATTTTCTAAAACCATGTTGTGTAGCTTTTAGGCATTGTAATTTTTGTATGCGATTTCACAATTATTCTTTTCTTTTGAGTTCATTTCTTATTATTTCTTCATATATCCTTACCCAAGAGGCATGAAATCTCCATAAATCATATAATCTCTATATTTTATCATTTTTATGAAAAATTAATCATCCTTATTCTTCTCCTCTACAACTTATTTAAAGAATAAAAACATTGTCTGTTTGTGTCGAATTACCGACATCTTGGACGATGTGATTTTAAAATCCATTAATTCATTCACATCTGGTCATGAAAACATTTATATGGTTTAACCAGGATATAATATATGTTTTATTACTCACCCATGGTTCTTAAATAAGTTTTTACTCATTTTTTAATTGTATAAGACAAAACGTGGTTGTTATTATCAAATAACCACTGAAATGATCTAAACAAACATCATTAATGTTCTAACAAATGAATCGTCCTCATGCAAGAATTAAATATATTGAATGGAATAATAAATGTTACTAGATATATGAAAATAATACTCCATTCTAATTATGGAGTTTCACTTCCAATTGACAAGAATGTCTATCAAGATCCAATCATGGAAATCATGTGAATAATTCACCCAAAAACAATGCAAAGGGAAAAATAATAACACTTAAGGGTGAAATGATGTCATGAAATGATCATATAAGATGTAAAAGACATGTAATTATATCTTTAAAATATTACTAACACTCTTTTAGACATTATACAGGAGGTTTAAACAAGTTTTATGTAAGACAAACTTGAGGTAAGGGAATTCTTAACCCGATTTCCATTCTTTTGGTTAACCTTCTAATTAATTATTTATCTACTATTTAAATATTTTGTGTGATGGGTTCCGTTTATATTATGTTCTATTATGTGTATTTATAGTATATATACATTCTCCATCCAATCTATTAAGTCTCTCTTAAATTTTATGATATTTATAAGGGGCATTTATTTAAAAATCCTATTTTTAAATTCAGTTTTACGAAATTCCAATGTAATGTTTTTTTTGAATTATTCATGTTGTATGATTATGTTAAGGTTCTTGGGAATTATTTATGATTAAGATTGGGATATATATTTCACTCAAATTCATTGGGTATTATTATGTTGGAGGTCTTCTGTATGGTTACTCCATGTTTAACTGCGATGGCTACACATAGAAAGGTAGCCGTGAGGGTTACAAATTATAAGGTATCCAAGAATGGTTACAAGATTATATAAGTAATGCCCCAAGATACCTTTATGATTATATTTATTTTATTATGTTGTTTTGGATCTTGTTTAAATCTCATGTTACACAAAGTAAGTATATATGGGTGACAAGAATGTCTTTTGAAATTTCTTTCATACTTTATGAGTATTCATGGACTAATGCGATTTTTTCCATATTTTTTATCCCTTACTGAACTTTTGTGTATATCCCAATTTTTAAAATTATTTTTCACAGGTTAATGGATGTGTAATAAAAGGAATTAAGACATGTTAAATGTCTAAGAATTGTCAAGGAGTCTTGTTTTAATCATTAATGTTTTTTTATTTTGAAAAAAATGGAAGCTGTTTTTATGGTATCCACTCTGTAATAATGTGTAATGTCCTGAATGTACTGTCCTAATTCTCTAAAGGTATAAAAATTAAAAGATATTCAATGTAAAATGAATGGGTTTCTTGGATAAATTCAGAATTATGTAATTAATAAGGATGAGTCCTTATAAAAATGAATATTTAATTTCTAGACAGTATGAATAATTATTTCATTAAACATTCTATTTATTATGGTAAAAGCGTATATCTGGTAAAATTGAGTAAACAAATAATATTATAATAATAATAAGTTGTCCATAAACCTGAAATAATCCTATTATATGGTACATTTCTGACCATGGGCATCCTTGGGTCTATTTTGGGACTCCATGGAGCCATTTTGGAGTGATAAAGACGCTTTATATTAATTTATTTAATGTAAAGACAAAAATGACATAAACATATATCTTTATGAAAATAAATTTTCTCATGGGGTTATATAATTTATCTCATCAAATATAAATATTCATTTTAAATATATAAATATTTACTACATCATATTGTTTTATTTATAATTTTTTGTCAACAAATAAAGAAAAGTATTTATTACATAATGATGATCCAGTGGTTACCTTAATATTTAATGATTTAAATAAATGAGATTTTAAAAATTATACAAATATGGAAAACCTTTAAGATTCTTATTGGATGGTTCTATTTCGATCAAGAGTCATTTTATCTTTGAATTTAATTTTTTTGGAACTTTTTAAACTGAAAATAAGTTTATAATAAAAAAATACTTTCAAACTTTCCTAAAGATCCCCTCTCCCTCTTATAAAAGGACACTACCTCTAACCCATTACACACACCTCTCAAGCACCTTGGATAATCCAAAATTTGCTAAAATAATCTCCCATAATCCATATCTTCCTCTTATAATCCTTAACATATGCAGAAGGCACTTTAATAAAGCATTTTATTTCAAACAAATTGGAGTTACCTGATTTAAAGGTAACATCTTCTCTCAAGTTCTATTCTGTTATTTTCTTTCTCCATTCCCGATTATCTAATTATTATTTATTTACATAACAACACCAGTATCCAAAATATCCAAGGTTGTGGTTATGAGTATGATTCGAACCACACTTGCACGCACCTCTATCTAATGGGAATGGAACATAATGTTTCTGTGGACGATGAAGTACATTCTCACGAAACAATGATTGTTAAATCTTCTCCAACCACCTCTCTTGGTGGCCATTATTATAGAACATTTTTATATATGATATATATGATATTTATGTTATCTATATTATTCTATATTTTTAATTTTTATCATACCTTTATACTTTCTATAACACGCAAATGCACTAATTTAATTTGAGAATGTGCATACTACCACCTCTCAAAGTGATATGACTAATTCTTGACATACATGGAAAATAAAAAGGATGGATTTTATGAACTTATTTAACATATATATAATATATATTACACTGTAATTTTAGTATACCTATGTATTATTTTTCTTTCATTACTTTAAAAAATAAAAAAGAAATGAAAGTAGTGTTTATGCATAGGTACAAATTACCTTCTCCATGAATGGTGCATCTCATTACATTAAAATGTTATAGTATATTACAAATACATAAATAATGGATATATATATATATGATATATATGATTTATAAATCATGAATTTCATTATTTAGATAATAGAATTTTGACCACACGTGCAATTTCTAATTATAACAAGTTCATATTTTTTACTCATGTTTCGAACATCGACATGATGACTGATATTAACTAAAATAATTAATATTTGTTATAACAAGGTATTATGTAATGTAAAAATGAATAATAAATTTGAAAAATGTTCTGAATCATGTTGAAATTTGCTTATGTTTATTATTCGGGATGAACAAGGAACAAAAAAGTCATGTCGAAAATGAGGTAATGGGTTTTAATCTCAATTTTTATTCTCATGGTATTCATGATATATTTTCCACTATTTAATTTTTTGTGGTTTATGTACTAACCATTATTTTAATTTTTTTAATATAATTTAATTTAATTTTATTTAAATTTTCATTGAATGATACATTTTTCATAGGGTGTATGTTTCTTAAGTTACCAAATCGGTAAGGGGACTTATTTACCCAATTATCATTCTTTGGGTTAAAATTATAATTATTAATTATGTCATTCAATGAGTATGTGCGAAAGTCCTATGATTTTTTTATACTTTATATCCAATTATATTGGGTGTATTTATGTTTTTCATACATATTTATTTCATTGATTTATCCTTAATATAATGATAAGTTCTTTTTTGGGATCCTGTCCCCCTCCTATTTTAGTCAAAGATTTCTTTTATGTTATTCCTTTTAATTTAAATTATATTATATTGATATATGTTCTTCTATATCCTTATTAATGTCAATTTTATGTAAAAGTTATGGGAGACCCTTTTTGGCCTCATCATCTAATTTTATAAATTTTACTGTGAAGTCGTAAGGCTGCCGATGTTTCGTAAGGGTCTATGTCTCAATGTCTTTTCATTTGAGGCATATCTTGATCTTGTGCACCATTATTATCCTATAGGGTATATATAGTTCGCTTTTACATATTAGATCAGTAATATATATACTTTCACGATATGATAAGATTTTTTATTGTTATTATGTAATTATTTTATTCCAGTATTTTATCAAGTGGTATGGAAATCTTTAACTAATACATTCTTATAAATAATTAAATGAATTATACTTATATATATTTCTCATCAATATCCATGTTTTGAAAAATGTTTTAAGGATTTATTTGTGTGGTAAATTCTATTTTAAAAATGTTAATTCCTTAAAATTCATCAATGATGTATGGGACACATTGCTTAAAAAATAACTTTATTAAATGTTTTAAATGGTTTTGAAAATGGTTTGATTAATAATTGATTAGATAAATATTTTGAAATGATATATTGTAATTGTAATATGGAAATACAATCTTTAATTTATGCTCGATTTATATTTATGATTATTTTATGGTTCTTAGGAATTGTCTAGGTATACTAGTGGTTCCATGATAAAGCTAGGGAAGGTGAGCTTGAGATATCTCTCTAATGCATTAGGTAACATGACAGAGGTAAAAATTAAGGTTTCTCCTAAGAGATTTTAGGAATATACTAGGATGGGTATTCCAAATGTTACTCTCTATGTACATGTGACAAAAGTAAAAATTAATGTTTCGTTTCATTATTATATTACCCTTAAAAAGATTTTAATTCTCATCCCATGTTTCAAAATGTTTTTCACAAGACATAAAGATTAATGGGGTCAGGGATGGTATCATGGAAAAGTCATGCTGTCTATAACATGGAACTAGACATGTTTCTTTTTATAAGAGTTTTTTATGAACAAATGGAAACTCGGTAAAAGTGTCTACTTGATAATTTTTAAGATATAATGTAATAGTTATGGAATAATTCACTTAAACTCTAAAACATAAAATATTATCTATGTGAATTCTTGACTTAACTCAAGATTATGTAATGTATAAGGCTGGGGCATTAAATATTCCTTCCTCGGTCTTTTGGATATCATATTATCTAGATTACCAAATAGGCACCACTACAAATGCAAAATATTTTCATGATAATAACCATTTGGTTGATTAAAAGAATATTCTTCTAAAAAAAATTCATTTAGTTTTGAAATTTAAAAATCAACTTGATTTATAGGTTTTAAAATATAAACAAGGAATAAAAAAATCACTCTTTTTATATTTAACCAATATAAAAAAATCATTAAATGATAATTTCTACTAAATGTTTTCAAATAATACCTCATGGTTTTTATTTACATATAATGTAATTTTATCCAAAAATTTAACTCTTTCTAATGGTGTATCAAAAAATAAAATTCCAAATTATTTTTGAATATTATTTCATATTATATATTTAGTTTTTTTTTTGAAATGATATATATAGAAGATAAAAACACATTCATAACTCTTCCAAAATCTAGTAAAAATTTATAATTAATAATTTTTTTTTTCTGATTCATTATTTTTTAAATTAAGGGTGACAAAAATTGAGTATCTTGGAAATTATTTAGTTGCTCACATTACTAGACCACCAATGGTATCAAAAGGTACATTATTTTTTAATTATTTTATTTCATTCCATCAATTTGAATTTACATATCATATGGTGTAATCTCATGAAAATTGGACAAATAAACTATTTATGTGACTGGGATACGATTTACCATCATGAGAAATTTTTTAAAATCCTTGATTGTGGGGTACACTATAAAGATACTTTTAAAAGAAATAATTTACATTAATATTTATTTACATATCAATAAATTATTTTCAATTTTTTTATTTTATCCCACTATAGAACATAATTTCATTAAATATATCATCTCCATGTCATTCATATTTTATTTTCTAATTTTTTAATTTCAAAATATACATTATTTTGCATTTATCTTTTATCTACTATAATTTATAATAAATAAACCCATTCATCTTTTAAAAAATTATTATTTTTCCATGTCATCATTTTTCATATTATAATTCATTATGAATTATAATTTTTTAAGAAAATAAATTTGAAATCTTGAGATTTATTCTTTTTTACAATGAAATTGTGGAAGTTTTAACTTATGTGTTTTTTTCATTGATCCATAAATGTTCATTTAATCATTTTATCTTATTATTTTCCATGGTTTACACAAATTTCACTCTAATTTTGTTTTTTATTTTGTCATAATAAATATGGGGGGATAAATTTTCTTATCTGAATTTTTTAATTTTGTGTGAAATTATCCTCTTTATTTTTTACTTATATTTTCCAATATTAATTTTTCATTCTTAAAATAAAAAGGTAGTTCTGGTTATTATGTTTTTAGGGGAGAATTTTTATAGGTTTTATTATTTAAAAAATGGGATGTTAATTTGGCTTTAAATTTTTTTATTTGGTCATGATAAAGTTGTTTTTTATATTGTTTTATATATTGAAAACATTGAATAAATTAATCTCTAGTTTCAAAACTTATATTTATATAAAATGGTCACTTGATTTACATTTAATAAATATTTTAATTTCATGTGTTTGGGAACATAAAAAGGTGAGAATTTTTTCCCTACTCTAAAATTGGATTTTAATGATCACAACCACTCATAGATGTATATATTTTCTTCATTGATTTTTTCTTAGTTATGCCTTCTCGAAATCTAATTCATGTTACTAATAAATCATTTTATGAAACCCATTGTCATCATGAATTTATTTTAATTAATCTTGTATGAAATGTCTGAATTATAAATATATATTAATAGACATTCTAAATATTGGATTGTTGGTCAGAATGGAATACTCAAGAGGGGGGTAAATTGAGTATCTATAAAAATTGTGTTTAAAAGGGTTTCCTTAAAAAGATTTCCCCTTCATGTTAAATACAACCTATTTAATCAAAGTAATATAGTTATAAAGGTTTGACTATTTAAATAACTTCTTAGAAGATTGATTATTTCTCAGTAACACTAATAGTTATTAATATTACTTTTTAAACTACATTACTAAGACAATGTGATTATAAGTTCTTTCCACAATTAATAATCAATGTTTAGAGATTTTTGAATTATACAGTTATGATGTAAAATAGAAAAAACTAATGTTAGTAGCACAACAGATATACAAAAAGTGGTTCAGTCTCAAGATGCAACATAATCCACTCCACATGGTGATCACATACCATCCTGTAGTTTATATAAATAAACATGATCTACACCTTAGATCAAGTTTTAAAAAGAGTAAACAGGATTGTCCAATTCACACAAGGACATATTCCACAGTTCGTTGTAGGTACAAACTACCAGGCCACATAAGGACCACTTCAACACTTATGAATGGGTATACAAAAGATTAAATGAGAGTTTGAATAAGGATATCTTGTATCAATCAGTTTATTGTAGGAGACAGAGTGTGTCATTATACTGAAACATAGAATGCAAGAATGTTGATAAAAATATACACAACATAGAAGAATGATTGATATAGGTTTAGAAATTCTCTCATAGTTAGTCTTTACAGCTCTGGACTTCTGAGATGAGGCAGATTCAGAACTCGTGTCCTCATCTAGAAAACAAAGTGTTTCTAGTTAGACATATTTGGTTAGTGTTCTTCATGGTGTTCTATAGTGTGAAGATGTAATCGAGATTCTAGTATGATTCATGTGTTCTTCCACAGAATTGGGTTGCATGAGAATGTTCGTAATAAAGTATTCTGTTGTGATGCTCATGCCCACCAGCTTGTTCATTTGTATCATGTTCTTCCTACATGATTTTTCTGCCACTTGTTTCTGGGCCACACAACACTTTTTATCTTGGAGTGCATGTGTTGGAGCTGACATGTTGCATGTATTCTACACATCAAACCTTGTACTATCCGATGATATGTCTACAAAGATACAATAATTACGACAGTGCATAAATATATTAAAATATGATTGTAAGATATTAAATTGAAAGATGAAAAAATATTTTATGAAACAGTGTAACAATTTGTCATGGAAATAGTGTCTCTTTCACACAATGTCTAGGTTGGTCACATTTTCTTGCTCACGGTGATTGATAGTCATAGTGTCTTTTTCATTGTGTCTGATAGTCACAATGTCTCGCGGTTACGATGTATCATGGTCACAGTGTCTTGTTCACAGTGTCTCAGTCACAATGTTTGAATGTTCATAGTGACTGAATGTTCACGGTGTCTTCTTCACAGTGTCTGATAGTCACATTGTCTACTTCACGATGTCTCAGACTTAGGAAAATATCGGTATTCAGAATTAAGATGTTACACTTATGGAAAGAATCAAACATAACCATTTTTCAGAGAAATCATTATAAAAGGTAAGTTAAGAATAGTATAAATTAATTAAACTTAATGTAGAGAAACTAAGATCTTGATTGACTCTTCTTAAATAAGAAGAATACGTAAACCACAATACACATGATTTTATATAATTTCCACGATTTGACCATAATGAATAGGATTTTTGATCATTAAAACTTTATTAGTACATGAGTTGTCGAACAATCTCCCACTTTTTGATGATCACAAATCTGATATATTTAAAGTGTATATTTGATTCAACAATAGATATAGAGATAAATTTATAACATATAGAAATTTCACTCCCTTTTGGGATTATCAAAAATATGAAATACGAGAAGTCGTGAAAAGTGCACATTTCATTAGAGGAAATAAGATCTAGTAAAAATATAAAGGAGGAAGACAAAATCAACAACATTCCTTTCAAAAAAGAGTCAGTGTTGTTCTTATTCAATGACCGGTCTTCTCTTTGACTTTATCAGGACTAGCAGAAGATGAAGCCATAAGATCAGAGGTCTATGTTGAAGAATGGAGTTACGTGGTTGATAGCGAAGGTAAAGGAAGGCCTTCAAAAACAGATGGAGCTAGAGTAGGTGCAGTAGAAGTCCATGGTTGTTGTGTATCAAGAATCACAGACCTAGTCTGACTCAGAGCTTGGCTGATAGACATAGTAGAGGAGGAGAGGGAATAGGTGAAGGTAGGAAATCCATGTCTTAGAGGTTCATCCGTAGGAGCAACAATTCTTGTACTCTCTACGTGAAGGTAAGGCCTCAGAAGTTTAATGATATCTGCAATGATACTTCCACTATACTGCATGGATTTTAAAAATAATCCTTGTTTTTCATAAAAATATCCAATAATCAAGTGATGCCTGTGAGCTTTTTTACTTGAGTCTTGTTATAATGAGTAATATGATGAAGTCACAGATTTTCTACAAGATACTTGAAATGATTAGTCATGTCAGTCTTGGAAAATATTCTGTTGAATTAGAAATCCACTTTCATGGATATCTCTTTTTGAGAATCCTTAGAAATTTTAGAATGGATTTCGACCAGGTCAAGGACACTATCACTGTTCATGATAACTATAGAGAGGTAATCCTTATTGTAGACACTATGCACAGTCTGAATCTGATCTTCAAACACTGTTCTAAGCAGATCATTGTCTAAAGAGGGTTGAAAGGATTGACCGGAGGCTTCAGAAGCATTGAAAGTGGTGGTAAGTAATTTAATTTGATTCAATACTTTATAAATACACCTTGAATACTTAGTAGTGAGTATGTTTAGATTAACCACATGCTCTCTCATCTCCTTCACAATCTGTATGTTCCTTTCAGTAACCTCTTCATCTAAGGAAGCTATGTGTGGCTGATTATCAGAGACAAGATTCTACGGGTTTTAATGAATATCATATTTTAAGGCGTGAGAAATAATCTCTGATCTCAAATGAATCTCTTTCAGCATGTCTTCAATGATACCTCTTAGGGTCTTCACTTCATACCTAAGAAGTCTATTCTCAAATATTACTTCTTGAATCTCATGAAGTATTTTGGGTTGTATTTTATAGATAATTTATTATATAAAAAAAGAGGTATCTTTCTCACATAGATGAGTCACAAGAGCAGGTTGGGAATTCATAACATTTTTAGTTGGAAGATAGTATATAGGTCAAGGCCTTTTACTGAAACATGCTGAGAGTCATCCACATCATAGAAATTGGAGAACATATATCGAGTGCTTAGAGGACTTGGATCAACCAGATTTTGTACATCGATTGATTCATGATCTGGGGGTTTCCCTCCCTCAATAGTTGCATCCTCCTCAGGACTGAGAGACTTAGGATATTTATCTAATTGCACAAACTCATCACATGTTTCTTCACAAAGTTTCTTCCTATCTAGATAAAAAGTCAGATCCATCATATCCTTAGCTGATAGAATGATTTCAGGAACAAATTGTTCCACTGGTAGTTCCCCAAGATCAGCTCCTTACATAGTAGGTAATTATTCCTCTGTAGGTTCTTCCATGGCATTATTTTCTGTTTCGTGGGTAGTAGATTCTGTTTCAACCTTGGGTTGATCTTCCAGATTAATGACACCTTTTGGACTGGGGACCTCTTCTTTAAGAACTTCATCAGGAACATGAGTAATGAATTCTACAATAGAAACATTTTCACTGGGAGGCACCAAAACCTCTTCTTATTCTTCTTCATAAGAGTATTAAACAATCTCATCTACTTCCATACCAGGATCATAAATATATCTTGTTCTTGAGGGATGTTCTGCAGGATTGAAATTTTCTTAATTTCTATCATTTTATTATACCCCTAACCTTTTCCATGTTTTATAACTTATCTTCATCCTCTTGATCATGACTTTTGAAAGTCAGTAATCACAATCATTTATATGATTCTCATTAGGTCCGACAATACCTTTGGCATGAATCGTGGCTGAGAAAAGCCGAATGAGAAACATGGAGGTTGACTTGGATATGTCTTTGATCAGTTCAAACATGTGTTGGATGACATACTTTCAATGGTTTATCGTATTACCATTTTTCATAATGTGGATCAGAAAAACATCCTGATATTTCAAAATAGAAAAATCACCTTTTCTGGGGATAACCAGATTCTGATGAAACTTGAACAGAAGCCTTGATTTTCATTCTAGTTCAGTAGCAATGTCTATCCTCTTAGTGATATTTCTAGTTATGGCATTCAAAGCATCCTCCAGATCAGAGAATTTTGATGAAGGTGGAGGTCCTCTCTGATAATCCTCATAGGTTACTTCATGAGGTATCCAACGGAATGAATCCCCTAACCTCAATGATAATGAGCATTTTTCCCCCTGATCCAGCTTCACGCAATATATCAATCTTCAGGCATAATGGTTAACTAAACATATTGATAAAAATGAGCCACAATCATAGGATAAATTGGTTTATATTCCTTCAAAAACCATTGTATCCTGCCTTAATCTTTTAAAACTTTTAGAACCGGAGACTTACATGACATAATCCATTTAGGGAAAATCTCTTTCTCAGGTATGATAAATCAGTTTAACTGATTTTCTTTAAGAGGACCTTTGGGTTCTAGCTTGGGTGAAATTTTCTTCTTCTTTGCGCTACATTTCTCATGATAAGATGATTATGGGAGTTTCAACCTAGGCGTCCACCAAAGATTTGAGAGAGAGAGATGGGTTATAGGTTTGATTAAGGATTCAAAATGAGTGAATAGAATAATATCTGAGTGGAAAATTGAGTGATACATTCTTTATTTTATCATTTAGGAATAATAAACGTTGCAAAAGAAAAAATGAGGGAAAGAAAAAAAGGTGAAAAGAATAATTACCGCAACATGATTTTCATTCATATTAAAGAAAAACATAATGTGAGAAATATTGTGTCTTTACAGTGAGATAGAGAATGAGTGTTTTGGTGAGATAGTAACTGAGCATTACGGTGAGATAGTAACTGAGTGTTACGGTGAGATTGTAACATGGTGAGACAGTAACTAAGAGTTACGGTGAGATAGAAACTGCAAGACATCAGTTATGAAGCACTAACTGTGAGACTGTAATCATGAAAAAAATATGATATACAATAGTAAGACATTTACTTAAGATTTATCATGCCTAATTCATGTATTGTGTAGTCTATTCTTTCAGAATTTGTATGTTTGGTAAATATATCAGTAAGATGAGACTCAATACCAATGAATTCCAAAGTGATATCTCCCTTTTCATAATGATCTCCCATAAAGTAATGTCTTACATCAATATAAATTGTCCTAGAATGTGAAATAGTAATTTTTGAGATGTTAATAGCACTTGTGTTGTCACAGTGTATAGGTACATTCTTGAATTGATATCCATAATATAGTAATGTATGTTGCATCCACAAAATTTTGTTCCCAAAAAATGCCAGCAGTAGTGGATTCATCTTCTGTAGCTGGTAATGCAATGAAAGTTTGTTTCTTACTATACCATTATACTAGTCAATTTCATAAAAACCAACATGTCCCAGAGGTTCTTTTTCTATCTAACTTATAACCACCTAAGTTAGAATCAGAATAACAAACTAATTTAAAATATTGTCCTCTAGAATAGAATAATCCTAGATTGGGTGTACGCTTGAGTTATTTGAAAATTATCATTACAATATTTAAATTAGATTACTCAGTGTTTTCTTGAAAATGAGCACACATACACACACTAAACATAATGTCAGGTTGACTAGAAGCTAAGTAGAGTAAACTTTCAATCATTCCTCTATAAGTGGTTTGATTAATAGGTTTTCCATATTTATAAAGATCAAACATACAAGTGGTACTAATGCGAGTGTTACTAATTTTAGTGGTATCAAATCCAAAATGTTTTAGATGATATCTAGTATTTTGTTCTTTTAGTTAAAATAATACCATCATTATTTTGAAATATTTGAAATCTGAGAAAGAATTTTATTTCACCCATTAAATTAAATTCAAATTCATTTTTCATCATATAAGAAAAATAATAACATAAATAATTTCATGAGGATCCAAAAATAATGTCATCTACATATATTTGAACAACTAAAACATCAATATAAATTTGTTTTATAAAAATGGAAGGATCATCTATTCCTTTTGTAAAACCTTTGAAGATAAAAAATGAACACAATCTGTTATTACAGGCTCTTGGAGATGGTTTTAAACCACATAAATCTGTTGATAATTTAAAAATATAATTTAGAAAATGGGGTTTGTATAACAAGGGGTTGTTCAAAAAAAATCATCATATATATACCTATTTAATAATTCACTTTTATCATCCATTTGATATAGTTTGAAATTCATATGTGCAGTATAGGCAAGAAGAATTCTGATGGCTTCATGTCTAGCTATTGGTGAAAAGGTCTCCTCATTGTCAATTCCATCTTATTGACTATAGAATTGATGAACCAATCAATAGTTGTTTCTAACTATGTAACCAACCTCATCTACATTATTTCTATACACCCATTTATTGCCTATGGTGAATGTGTCCTTAGGTATTTCAAAAATTTTCCAAAATTTGTTCCTTTCAAACTGATTAAGTGTTTCTTGCATAGTCATCACCCAAAATTCATCATCGATAGCATCATTAATGTTTATAGGTTGAAGTTGTGACAAGAAGACTTTATGTTCAAACTGATTTCTAAGAGAAGTAGTAGTTTGAGTTACTTTGTCTAGGTCACCTAGAACAACATCTAATTGATGGTTCATAAGAGTTAAAATAGCTCCTATAAAGGAGGGAGTAGGGATTTCTGGTTCATCAGTAGGTTCAGGTTCATTGTAAATTGATTCTGCGAGAATTTCCAGAACTTGAATTTCTCCCAGATTCTTTCCCATTTTTTTGAGGATTTTGAATTGATGTTCCGATTTGATACATCATCCTATAGTTTTTCTAGAGAGGTTTTAGGCTCATGTGGATCTGCTTCATCAAATTTGAAATGGTCATATTCTTCCACACATTTAGTTCTTTTATTGAACACTCTATTGACTCTACTAGACATGGAATATCCAAAAAAGATACCTTCATCACTTTTGGATGAAAAATTTTCAAGAATGTCTATATTTTTAAGGATATAATCATTTTAACCAAAAAAAATTACGTATTTAACATTTGGTTTTTGATTGTTCCATAACTCATAAGTATTACTTTTTGGAATCACTACTGGAAAAATGACCTATACCCACTGTTCAAAACCATGGGTATAACCCACAAAACTATGGGAATATCCTATACCCACCATTTTGGGAACCGTGGGATGAAAAGGAATTGGTATACGTCCCCAACCTATACCCATGGTTTTCCAAAACAGTGGGTATAGGTGTTCTGCCACCCTATGAATGAAACATACCCAATTTCCATGATGTCAAAGGCTTTTACCCATGGTTTCAAATCCAAGGGTATATATCCTAAAATAATGCAGGTGGTGGGTTTCGATCCCGCAACCTCTTCCCGAAAAACACCAATTCTATCCACTACCCTAACATCACCAATGTGTGTGTTTATAGATATTTATATATATAGTTATATAAATTGTGGGTATAGAGGGAAGAACTGTGTGTATAGGACTCCCACCAAAAGAAATTTACTTCTCGTGGGGAAAAAAATTCCCGTGCAAACACGGGAAAACTATACCCATGGTTTTTCATAACTGTGGGTATACATATTTTAGTCCAGACCTATCCCCACGATATTGGAGAAAACCGTTGGATTAAAAACCCCTATACTTAAGGTTTTTGAAAACCGTGGGTATAAGTGACTTTTCAGGACATATCCCCATGTTTTTTTATAACCATGGGGATTGACCCCCCTATACCCAATATATTCAAAAAACATGGGTATATGTCTTGAAATGTGGCCTATGCCTAGGATTTTCAAAAACCGTGGGTATAGGGTTACCTATCCCCACAGTTTTGGGGAAAACTATGGGTATAGGTCCATTTTTTAGTAGTGAATAGCTCTGATCAACACTCTATTGATTATGTGGCATGCTGTATTGACAGCTTCAGCCCAAAAATTAATATGTAGGTCATATTCACTAAGAATTGTTCTATAAATCTCTTACATAGATCTATTTCTTCATTCGACAACTCCATTTTGTTGATGTGTTCTAGGGGAAGTGAAATTATGATTTTAACCATTTTTTGAGCAGAAGGATACAAACTCGTGATTCTCAAAGTCACCGCCATGATCACTTCCTTAGGATTTAATTCTATGTCCAATTAGGTTTTCTAAAGACTTGGCATATTTAGTAAAATAAGAGTAGGCTTCACTCTTGTGATCCATGAAGAAGTTCCATGTATATCTACAAATGACATCTACAAGATCATAACCATTGTTCTTCCCATTTAAATTAGAAACTCTATATTTTCCAATAAAATACATGTGAACAAGTTTGAGAGGTTGAGAAGTTTATACTTATTTCTTTGGTTTGAAGGAATATTTGGTTTGTTTTCCCTTTTGATTAGGATTAAATAATTTCTATTTGGAATATCAATATTGGTTAAGTCCTTAAATAGGATTTTTCTAGTTAGTTTTCTAAGAAATTGAACATTACAGTGTCCTTGTCTCCTATTCGTGATCCAAGACTCTTTATGAAATACAGTTAAGCAAGAAGAATTTTGAGAGGCTTTGGAGTCTGCATTAAAAGAGTAAACATTATCATTTCATAATGTAGAAAATACTTATTCTTATTTAGTATTAAATACATTGGGATCATCATTTTTTAATCTAACATTAAATTCATCAGCACATAACTAGGAGATACTAATCATATTGTATTTTAATCCATCAAAAAATAGTACTTGAGAAATAATTAATGAATTAGAGTTATAGATTTTGTTGAGTCCAATAATACTTCCTTTAGAATTTTCACCAAATGTGAAATTCCCTCCATAAATTTTTATTAGGATTTGAAGCAAGATTAGTCTCCTTTCATGTGGCTTGAACATCAATTGTCCATGTACCATAAAATTTTACAAGAACTCTTTAAACAACTTTCATAAAAAATGATCTATCAAAAACAGATTTGTGAACCCATTCTTGTTTGGTTCTAGTAATATTAGTAATAAGTTCTTTAGGAGCCCATATCTATCTCACAGGAGTATTATAAGAATTAAGTAATGTATTTGAAAAATAAACTCTATTTGGTCCAGAAAAACTTGAAATAGTAGACAGTGTATCATAACCTAAATTAAATGATTTGTGTCCAGAATTGGAAGTAAAACTGTATTTTCTAGATTTAAAAACAAACTATGTTCTACCAAGATTTATTTTTCTAGGTTGATAACCAATGCCAATTTTTTATTTAGTGGCAATTTGTTTTCATAGAATTTGGGTATGGGTATTTTTCCCATTGGTAAAATTTTCTAGGTCATTATTTAATTTCTCATTACACATTTTTGATTCATTATTCTCTCTGTGTAGTTGGGAATTTTTCTACTTTTTAGTTGTGAGTTCATATTTAATAGTCATAATGAGTGTATTATGTTTCTTCAAGGATTTATATTTTTCCTTTAGTTCATTACATGCTTTTTCAAGCATGATAAAAATTTCAAACATTTCTTTAGTAGTCATTTTTTTAGACTCACTCTCATTTTCAGAATAGTATGAATTATGTACATGAGAGTCCAATGTTACCATAGATGTGTTTTTCATAAAACACGTATAGGCTTTGTTAGCCTGTTAATCACATGATGTTTCTATGTTGCTTAAACTGTCCTCAGAGGAACTATAGGTTCCTTTAATTTCCCTTTTATACTTCCAGTCCTTGTCCATATATCTATTTTTGTACTTGTGCTTTGGACAGTCATCCTTGATATGTCTTTTGTGCTTACATTCATTGCAGAATATTTCATGAGCCTTGTCACTTCTTTTCCGGTCCTTCTTCCAATTTCCTTTTTGGTCATATTTTCCCTTGATGTTTGGCTTTCAGAAATTGTTATTTTTCTTGTAAAATCTTTTAAATATTCTGGATAATTCATCCATATTCTGATCACTATTGGGTGATTATTTTTCTCTAATGTAGCTTTCTATATAAGCTTCCAATTATACGTTTTTCTTTGTGTTTAGAGGTGGTTGTCTTGAATATAACAAATTTCGTTTTTGGTTCATCCTACTCCCCCTTGTTGACTTTTAGCTCTTTTTCATATATCATTAGTTTCCCATTGAGTTATTTTATATGTATCTTGATGATGTTGCATGATTTTCTAATAGAGGAAGAGGTTCCCCTCCATCAATTAGGAAAAAATTTGAGAATTCTCAAGATCTGTTCCTTGACACTGTATTCTCTTCCAAGTGAGATCATTGTGTTGGCAATCTCATTGAACACAAGATACATGTAAGAAATTGTCTCAACATGTTTCATTTCAAAATTATAATATATGATCTTAAATGTATTATGTCTCATTGCTTTTACACTAGATTTTCCTTCACGTGAGACAGACATGGTATCCCAAATCTGATGGACAGTTTTAAAAGAAGAAATTCTATTGAATTCCTCATATCTTAAAGATCATTATAAAGAATTAACATCTATATAATTATTATTATAGGTAGTTTTGTTTGATTCATCCCATGTGATTATATAAGTACCAAGAGTATCATATTCATCTATAATGGAAGACCAAAATTCAAAACTCATACACTCTAAATGCATTTTCATTTTAATTTTCCATTGATCATTGTTGGTTCCATTAATGAATGATGGTATGTTGGTTACAAGACCTTCCAATATATTATCCACAATAACAGAATAGGTTTAAAGAGATAGAAATTTATAAATGACATAAATTTAATGATATTTAAAGTACAACTACAATAACAGTTTCATAAGATTAAACTAAGTCCAAATAAATAGACTCTGATACCAAATGTTGGATGGAGTAGAATGCAAAAGGGGGTGGTGTGAATTGAGTATCTATAAAAATTTCTGTTTAAAAAGCTATTCTTAAAAAAATTTCCCCTTCATGTTAAATAAAGCCTAGTTAATCAATGTAATATGGTTACAATGGTTTGACTATTTAAATATATTCACAGAAGATTGATTATTTCTAAGAAATACTAATAGTTATTAATTTTAATTTTGAAACTGTTTTACTAACACAATGAGATTATAACTTATTTCTATGATTAACTATAAAAGTAAGTTTTTATATTTCTGAATTATACAGTAAATTAGTAAAATATAGAAAAATAAAGTAGCACCGCAGATATACAACAAGTGGTTCAGTCTCCAGTAGATACCTAATAAACTCAGTATGGTGATAACCTGAAACCAAGAAGTTTATATAAATAAATGTGATCCACACCATGGATCAGGGTTAAACAATAGTACATAGGGCTGTACAAGTTTCACAAGGACCTATTCAATAATTCATCAGGTGTACAAAGAATCAGGACACACATGGACCTCTTCCAAAATTATCTGTGGGTATACATAAGAGTAAATGAGTGTTTGAGTAAGGATATATTATATCCTTATGTTTAATGTAGGATAAAGAGTTTCTTATTATAAATAAGCACACACTGATTGAATGTTGATAAAAAGACACACAACAGAGCCGAAAAATTGAGATAGGTTTGAAATGCTCTGAGTGTTAGTCTTTGTAGCTCTGGACTTCTGAGATGAGGTAGATGCAGAACTCAGGCCCCTGTCTGGAAAATAGAGTGTCGCAAGTTTGACAGATATGGCTTGTGTTCTTTGTGGTGTTCTATAGCATGAAGATTTTATTGGGATTCTAGTATGCTTTGTGTGTTCTTCAGCAGAATCGGGTTGCATGAGACAATTTGTAAAAAAGTATTATGTTGTGATTCTCATTCCCACCATCTTGTTCGTTTGTATCATGTTTTTCCTCCAAACTTTATCCACCACTTGTTTCTATACTTCACAACATTTTTTATCTTGGATTGCATGTGTTGGAGCTAACATGTTGCATATATTCTGTACCTCGTACTTCATAATGTCCGATGATATCTCTTCAAAGAAACATTAATTATGTCACAACATTTAAATCACCAAATATGACTCTAAGAGATTAAATTGAAAGAAAAAAATATATATTAGGAAACATTGTCACAATATGTCGTGGAAATGGTATCTCCTTCACATGGTGTCTGTGTTGGTCACATTGTCTTGTTCATGATGTCTCATAGTCATGGTGTCTTGTTCACAATGTCTGATGGTTAGGGTTTCTCACGGTCACAATGTCTCATGGTCACAGTGTCCTGTTCAAAGTATCTCGTTCAAAATGTCTTATTCAGGTTGTCTCGATCACGGGGTCTAAATGTTCATTGTGTATGAATGTTCATGGTTTCTGCTTCAAGTGTCTCATGGTCACTGCGTGTGCTTCATGGTGTCTCAGACTTAGCCAAATTATGGTATTCATATTTAAGAAATGATACTTATGGAAACAATTAAACATAACCATATGTCACCGAAATCATTATATAAGTAAATCTAGGATATTATAATGTAATTAAAATGAATGTAGAGAAATTAAGATCTTGAATGGATCGTCTTAATTCATGAGAATACTTATACAATAATACAAATGATTTGATTTAATTTACATGATTTAACCACATTGAATAGGATTTGTGATCATTAAAACATTATTTGTACATGAGGATTCCAACATAAATGTATATAGGGAGATCCATTTGATTTAATTTATGGATATTAGAATGACGTGGTGGTGTTCTCTTCCAAGAAGAGAGCACTAGATACACATAGTAATACCACCATATAACTGGTGGAATGGATAAAATTTCATTACTAGTAGGAGAATACCTTCTAGCTGGTGGAGTTTCTTTGGGTAGGTTATTTATGTTACATGGACTCAATGGAAACTACTATGGATATTAACTAGTTGGTTTCATACTTCATCTAGTGTATCAAACCATTCAATAATCAATGGGGTGGCACTAATGATGGTAAAATGCTCCCCTTTTATCTATCAACGAATTTTATCAAACATGGAATACCCTAACCCCATATCCTGCAAATAATAAATTAAATTAGTTGTGTGGAAAGGATTATGGACAATAAAGTTTTCAAAAAAACACTAATTGAATTAATACTTCATATTTATAGGTATTTGTAAACCCACTTCTCAATGATCTATTATTATATAATATATAGAATGATTTCATAGTTGTTTCATTGTTTTGATCTCCCTAAAATTGTATTCATCTATCATGATATATTTAAGACCATCTTGGGAATGGATTTTATAGATTATATTATTCCCTTCTCATGGCATCCTAAACCCATTGATTAATTGTATTTCATTAAAATAATGGGGAAATGTTTAAGTTAATCATTTAGGAAAAAGGTAATTAGTTCATTGAATTATATTCAATTTACGGGATGTGGTTAATTGGTTGATTTAGTCTTTAAAAAACAATGATTGGGAATTTAGAATTTATATCATTAAAATTAAAGAGCGTAGACATATGGGGTCATTGACAATTATTTCTAAAATCAATTTGAAACTATATTCATCTTCCATATTTATGTAAATTTTTTAGAATTATACTATTTATAAACATAATTTCATTAATTGTATCCTTACTCATTTTATAATGATTAACCATTAACATAACATTTTAATTCTCTTAATTATAATAATTTAATTTATTTCTTATTAATTAATTTATTTTGTCCCTTCATCATTTCAAAAACATTTTTTTAATTTCCATTTTTAACACATTAATTTTGAATTGGTAATTCACATCCATGATATATTATTTTTTAAAATATAAAAAACCTTCTATATAACGATCTATGATTGGTGTTGATAAAGAATTGAATATATTACTTCCTAGAGGCTATTGTCCACACAAATCCAAGAGTAATGTTTCAATTTCCATTATATCAATGGGATGTACAAGGACAATTTTTTATCAATATAAATACATTTAAATATAGTAATTATATATATTGGAATATTTTTAGGTTGTTAATATGATTATGAGTATGTTAAAAATGAAATAATATTGAAATAACTTGTTTCAGTTGAATATAAAAACAATGGGTAACCCCATTAGTTATCTCCTAAATTCTCATTTGTTATAATTTTTACTGATACTCGATTATATAGGTAATAGATTAGAGTGTTGGTATGTTATTTGGTAAGATATTATTATGGATAATTAAACCAATGTGTGTAAATAATTTAATATGTAAGGTTCTATTTTTTAAGTGGGAGGAGTGAATCCATTGTAAATATTAAGAATATTTAAATATAAAAAACATCATTGTATAATTGGGTGGATATAAGTTCATCAAACATTACCGATTGGATAATGGTAGGTATATTTATTCTCATACCATAAAAAATAAATGGGTTTTTTAGTATTAGTGGCCATATCAAAATAGTTTAACCCCATTTAACACATCATAACATTTATTATAACTACATAATATTTACCATCAAAAGAATAAATTATGACAAAATATAATAATATTCATACAAGAAAATTTATACATGTGGATTAAAAATAATTATTACATTACATATGATTTAATTTCTAAATTTTTGTGAAATTACTTCTAATAACTTTGAAAACAGTGTGTAAAATTTTTTGAAAGAAAAAGTATTTTTGAGTCATAAAATAGATATTTTATTCTTTAATGTCTAGTAACAACCACTAAATTAATCTAAATTTAGTCAATTAAATATATAATGTAACAACTAAATTTATATAATTAAAAAATGTAAATATATTAAATAATTAATAAAATACATCATGATCATTTAAATATATATTTTAAATATTTCATGCTTCTAAATTCAATAGAATTTTCTTTTATTTGACACCAATTGATAATCAATTTATTATAGATTATTACATTGTGATCATTTACAATCAAATTATTTTAATAAATTTAATAATCTATGTTTATTATGTCATTATTTTGGGAAAAATAATTAATTTATTTTAATGAAAATATTTCTGTTTAGGGATAAATTATTAAATTATTATTCCTTATAATGACCCAATTATCTCAAGGATGATCCAAATTAATTTAAAATGATATTAATTAAATATTAATTAATATATATTTATTATTACATCTATCAACACATCTAAATCCTAAAAGAATATATTATTCAACAAACTGATTATAAATAGTCTCATTGGAGTCTATTTCTTTTTCGATAAGTGACATTGTTCACATTATAGTTTTAGAAATAAATTATTTTATAATAATACACTTTTAATTAATTATTCCATAATGTATATGTTATATGAATAAAAATTTTATTTAATTAATTTATTTATATTAGATAAAATATGTATTCTGAAATTAGGGGGTGTTACATTCTATTGATTTTATTGGAACTCCATGCTGGAAATTACAATAGTCTATTGAAATATTGAATAATTTTAGGGTTTCCTCTTATTCATATTTAAGGTTAATAATTTAAATTAATAAAATTTCTAGAACCTTATGTGTAGTTCATTTTGATATTTCACAGTTGATGGGTTCACGGGCTATACATAGTTCATCCGAGATCATGGGGTCTTTTGGGTAATTATACGAGCCATCTGGTAAGTCAATGGTGTAGGTTATAGGTTTCACATGGATCTATATACAATATAACAAGTATAAATTTGATATAATTTTTCAAATATATGACTTATTTTAATGTTATTTTTCATTTAATTACTATTTTAGATTTTTTGTGGGGGCTTCCCATGTGGTTTTGTAGGATAGGTTGTGTTTTCGTGATTTGGGCCAAACAGTGAGCTCATTTCATGTTTAAAAACAAATTGTGTTTTTTATAACTCTTTCTTTTTTCAACATTTTACTCCCTAATTAAATTTCCCAATTAAAATCCACTAGTATGTTTAAACCACAATATCCTTTTTGAACCCATAGGAATATAAAACAATAAAGGATTTCTCTTTTTTATTAATGTATTGGGTCAGCCCGTAAGCCCATTTCCTACTTAAATTTTTTAACGTTTCAATATTTCATTCAATTTTTACTTTTTTCAATGATTCCCTATCCCACTTGAATCCAAAAACCTAAGTCTCACCTCCATTAGAGATTTAGCTTCATTAGATCTCATCTCCACTGTAGATTAAGGAAATCATTCTTTGTCATTCTCAAATCGCCCAATATTGAAGAGGAAAAATGTTTCTATTATACCATCATCAATTTTCACTATATTTCTCCCATTTCAGTCCCCAATTAACCTATAATGACTTATTATATCACCGTACCAGTTTTGTCTGCTTCAAGATTCAACTATTAGTGGTTTTGGGCCAATTTATTCATGATCCTTCAAGTATTTAGGGTTCTTTCCATCCTCCTCCCATTTTCATAGGGGTTCATCCATTAGATCAGGCTTTAATAAATATTTTCTTGATGTTATTGATTTACAGATTCTACGGTTCCAACCTAGTGTTTAACCTTGTTTCTTTTTGGTGAAATCTTGTGAATTAGGTCTTCATTTCACTCCCTTGTGGAGCGGTAGTGGTGCAGTTGATGTTTCGAACAATGTTTTGGGGTTCCGAAAGAAAATGGTAGGTCATTCCATGTGTATGAATTATAGGATAATTTAGTTTTTCATGATTTATATTTTTATCATGATTATCTTCCATTGTGTTTGGTGAAAAAATTATATTTGGTAGTATTTGTTAAGCTGTTGGTTTTTGTGAGTATTCCATTTTGTGTTCATTGGGGTTGTTTTATGATTCATGGAATAGTTTAATTAAATGATATTATGGCTGAAAATTATGGTTTTATGTGATATTTTTATGATTTTGGTCATCAAAGAGGTTTTTTAGATATATTTTAAGTATAAAACATTGTTACACTCCTCCAAATTGTTTTGTGAGTGTTTTAAATTGTTTCTTTTCTATGTAAGAGGTACAACTATGTTTCCAAACTGTTTTGGTATGATTATATTTTTTAAATGGGATAATTTAATGTGAATGGGTTGTTATGTTATTTAAACTATATTTGAATGGTTTTATAAAATTCTAATGGAATTTTTGAAGTGTGAAAGATAAGTTAAAATTGGTGTGGTCTATTTTTGTGTGAGTATGTTTTCCAAAATAAATTTGAATGAAAACGGTGATTAGGTGACATGTGTGTGGGATGTTTTTTGTTGTGACTTGGAAGTTGTATTTTCATTGGAAATTTTTATTTCATGGTTTGTGGAACATGTTTGAGCACAAGATGAAATGCCCTAGTTTCTAGGTTGGTGAACATGTACTAGTATGGTAGTGATCCTATGAGGTTTTCCCACTATTTCACATAGCACGTTTGATGATGAACAAAATAACTCAACTATTTTGATGATGATGATATTTTTTTTAAAAACTAGGTTATGGGTATGAACCCTACTAGTGGTTCGTGTGCATAATAATTTTTATATGGTTACTTTCACTGAGTATGAGGTACTTTGGACCCAGAATGAGATAGTTATTGTGGTTGTTTCCTGTTTCTAGTGCTCATTAGATATTTTTTCTTACCATCGACATACAGTATGTTTTTATGGATAAATTAAGTAGTTTTTTAATTCTATTTAAATTTTTTCATTTCTTTTTAAGTAGCCCACTTGAAATCAGTTTTTATTTAAAGTTGCATCTTTGAGATTTTGTTACTATAATTTCATGTTTACAAAGCATGAAATATTTTTTTTAATATATGGATTTTCACATGGAATATATTGTGGTGGAATTATTTGGGGCTATTTATAACACCCTAGTTACACATTGTTTTTAAGTATACTTGGTTATTTTGTCGCAGGGTTGGGTAATGATTTTAGTGCCAATTGTATTGGTATCAAGATGCCCTTCTTGGTGTGGTGTTATGGAGAAGAAATGACGGAGGGACTCATGCCTGGAAGAGGTTAATTAGCAATAAATTTTGGATTTGTTCATTTATAATGGTCATTAAACATTTTCTTAAATTGTGTAATTATATTAAGAAATATAGTTAAATAAGTTTTGGTTTGAAAAATCCAGATTAGTTTTTTGGGATTCCCTTATTGTTTTAGGTTTGTAATCTCGAGTAAATAACTCCCAAATTTTATTTTGTGACACCTGGGCACCTGTCCCAGCCCATGGGGATTGGGAAAACCCTTCACTCAATGCGAAATGCTATGTTATGTTCCATTTTGTTGGAGAATAGAGTCGGTTCATGACAAAATGGTATCATAGGGGTCAGATTCACTCATTGGGTCATGTTATTTGGGGAAGATTTGGGATAGTTTGGAGTTAGGATTTTTGGGTCCCAATATTCTCATTACATTTAGGGTTCCTAGCTTTCACACCTTGTGACATGATTTACGTAGCCAGAGGAATTCGGGTTTTATCTGAGTCCTATTGTTTTCGTGGTTTGATGATGATTAGGGGAAATTAAAAAAATTGGGTTAACAGTCTTAGTTATCTCGTATGGCCTGGAATGCCTTGTGAAGCCAGGGATATTTCCCTAGAACACTCTCTCTAATGATGAACTGATTGTCGTATGGCCCAGAACCATATGTCGATGTCACACCCTGAAACTAGTTACCTCTCACAATGTCTTGTGTCCTTTAGTTTTGGAATCTTGGATGTTCGGAACTATAGAAAAAATTACTTTGTTTTAAGAAGCGTAATGTTGTTTTGAAATGATTTTATAATTAAGTGGGAATGGATTGATTTGGGAAATTATAGAAATGAATTTTTTGAATTGTTTTGAAATGGAAAATGTGTATCTAAGCTCGTTTGTGAGTATAAATTAAGTTATAGTAGTGTTTCAAAATCTATTTTAAATAGAACTTTCTGAATTATTAAAGAAGTGTATTAATGGAAAAAGTGTTTTTGAATTTTTTTGGGGAGTTTAGAAATAAATTTTTTATTTGGTAACTAGTGAGAATTTAAAATGTGTTAGGAATCATTTTAGCCTTGTTTTAAATAAAATGAGATTCATTTTTCAATTTATGGGTGTTAGTCAAATGATGTATATCATTAAACCAGAATTGTTTTGAAAGGGGATTATAAGTTTTTAAATTGATGTGAATAGATTAGAAGTGAGTTTTCCTTTGGATTATGTGAAATTATGAAATGTTTTCTTAGCTGTAAATAGGGTATGATTTTGTGGGTAGAGGGTTTGAGAAAAAGGAAGTGTCAGTTTAATGTTTTTGTTCTGAAAAGTGGAAAGCATTTTTGTCTTAAAATTTTGTATTTCCTTGAGAATATATATGAATGAGGTTATATGAGAAGATTTATGGTCAATGGAATGGTAGGATGAGTGCCAGTATTGATATGAAGAGGGCACCCAGTGTGTCACGGAAACATGCCATTGAGAGGCCCTTGGGCTACCATTGGTGGATACGATAACCACCAAATCGTTTATTTCAAAAGTGATGATTTTAATGGAAAACATGATGTCATGATAATTGGTTTGGGTGGTGTGTATTATATGTTTTCAGAAATGTTTTTTTTGTGGGATGTTTTGATACTAAGAACCCCTCTTATTTGAATGATGTTTTTGGTTTGATTTTCTTTAGTAATTTGGGTTGAAGGGCCGGTTAGTGGTCTCTTATGAGAAAAGTTCTGGAATCATTTATAGTGGTTCCACTCATGTTTTTAGTTCTGTTTTGTGTCACATTTTGACCAATCGACCAACTTGGATGGGTCCTTGCTTTATCTCATTGAATAAGTTACACCCCCATTAAGGGTTAGCGCACGACTGAAGTGAAACCTAGATTGATTCACCATTCGAAGATCCTCTAGTTGATCAATATATAGAATCTTTTTATCAAGTATTGAATATTGAGTCTAAACCATTTCCATTATTTGTCTTGAAGATCCTCTTGTATCAGGAGTGTTCTTGTGGAATTTTTAAAGAGAACTTAGTCTCTTATGTTACCCGATTCATCGAAGGTGAAAGTATTCTAAGGTTGTCTTTATAGAGGGCATCTAGGAGTGATTCTAGGTTATTCATATTCTATAAAAATAAGGGGTTAGTTTTAAACCACCGACATAAAAAATGTAGTCGTGAGAGGGTTTTATGTCCTCTTTCTCTAATTTTGTTTTGTTTGGGGACTTTGCATAAGGTCCCTTTCCATATATCATTTCTATCACTCGCAATGGTGATGTTCAGTGATTCCTTGGTATGGAATGTTCTCATTTGATAGTAAATGTTATGTTGTATAGCCTTAAATGAATCATTGTTTTTTCAGAATTGTGTCTCCCTTTGAGAAATATCGACATCCATTGTATATTGGAAGGGGTTTCCATTTCTCATTTCCACTTTCTATTTATCATTCAAATGAACAAGGGGTGATGTGTGTGCATTTTCTAAGAAATTGATTCAGTGAAATGTCATGTTAGGATAATGTGAGTTTTAAATGTTTTATGACTTGGTGAAACTATATATTAGAACATTATTTTTTTCATGGAAACAAAAGGAAAATTCTATTGGAGGGGATTCCAAAGCCTAACTGCGAGGCTGAATACGCTTCAATCAGATGAGCTCCAGCCATAGGTCCCAGTGTGAACCTGGGGTATTGTTAGGGGAAATACAAAATTTTTTCAAACCCTTGAACATATTCTAATTCTCAATATGAAATATGGAAATATTTAAAACCAATGGTGTTGTCATCATGCTTGTTTTTTTATCGTTTGGTGGAAATAGTTTGGAGGAACTCTTGTCCATGTTATTGCCAAATGTCATTCATTCATACTTTCTATTTCCATATAGTTTTTTAGGAAAGGTTTGATATTTGGTTAGATAAGTTAAGAGCATGGTTTATTCTAGGTTTGTAGAAAATGAGCACTAGAAATCCATATATATAGAAGTATCCACACAACTAGTGCACGTATTCCAAAACTATGCGGACTAATAGTGTGGCTATCCCAACTCTTTATATGTTGGGGTCTTTTTATGATGGAATGTGTTGGTCAGTTAAGATGGTTGGTTCTTATAGTGGATAGACCAACTATAAGTCACATGTAAGTTATTTTTGGAAAACTATAATGGGAATATACCCCTTTTATTGTGGATTCTATTTGGGCCTCCCCTGTTAGTGTCTTGATTCTCTCTTCAGAAAAATTAAGTGGACATTTATGATGGGATCCCATTTGTGTCTCCCCACTCTAGTAACTTGTATTTTTCTATGGTCCTAGATTAGTGATAGGTAGAATCATTTAAATCTATCTAACTACAAACATATTCCTTGGGTAAATGTAGATATTGGAGAATGGCCAAAAATTTAATTATTTTAAGGTAGTAGTAACCTTGTTCGATGTTTTTGCTTTTTCATGTATGATTCTTGAGTCTTGTTAGAATAATTTTTATGATTTTTTGTTTTGGGATGTAGTTTGAATATTCTTGATTATTTTAGTGAGTAATTTTTTTTCTTGGTGAGATTATTCCTTACTTGTTAATGAATTGGAGGTGTTTTAGGCCTTTTGGGTGTGGGAGAATCATGTCAAAGAAGTCAATTTCGGCCATTTAGTTGGGTTTGGTTTTTTTCCTTTGGCCTTGTTGTGTCTTTTGAGGGCATAAATTTTAATAATGTGGATAATTATATCATTTATAACATCCTTTAATGGAAATTTTTATTTAATTACTATTGTTTATTTGTTTTTTGGTAGTTCCCTTGAGGTTTGGGTGGAAAGGGTTTGTTTTTATGATTTTGGCCAAAACATGAGTATATTTCATGTTTCAAAAACAAATTTTGTTTTTTATAACTCCTTATATATTCAACATTTTAAAACTATTACAATTTCTATTACACATATATGGGTATGTTAAAACCGCCATATCCTTTTGGATGCCATATAAACCCATAATAATTATGGATTTGTGTTTTTTATTAACGTATTGGGCCAACCCGTAATCCCATTTCACTCATTCATTGTTATTTTTAATTTTACAATGCCTCATTCAATTTTTACTATTGTTTAGTGATTATTCCTCCCACACAAAGACAACAACCTTAGGCTCACCGCCATTAGCGAGTTTTCCTCTTTAGAGTTCATCTATCAAGTGTATTAAGGCTGTTTGTCTTAGACTTTCTCAAATTTCCAAGATTTGAAGAGGTAATATATTTCTTTCACGACTCCTTCATTTTTCTCTCTTTTCCACAATTTTAGTCCACACATGACCTACTGATACATATTAGAGTCACTATCCTAGTTTTGGGTGCTTCAATATTCATCTATTGGTGGATTTGGGATGATTTGTTCATGATCCATCATGTAAGTTGGTTTCAGTCCTTACTTCTCCCATTTTCCATGGGTTTCTTCCTTTTTCATAGGCTTCCATCCATGTTTTCATTTATTACCTATATTCTAGAAGCTAGGTATCATACCATGGAATTATCCCTATGACTATTTAGTGAAATCATGTGGATTAGGGCTCAATTTCACTCCCTTGTGGTTTAGTGGTGTTGCGGTTGAAGTTTCACACAACGGTTTGGGGGGTTTTTTGGCTCAAATGGTAGGTGATTCCATGTGTAAGCATTATTATATGAGTTATTTTTTCATGATTTATATTTTAAGAATAATTCTCATCAATTTTTTTGTTTGAAAATTATATATGGTAGCATTTTTTAAGAATTTGGTTTTTAAGTGGCATTTTTTTAGAAAACTAATTATTTTTGTGTGTATTCCATGTTGTATTCATTGGGGTGGTTTTCTGATCCGTGAAATAGTTTTATTAAATGATGATACGTATGAAAATTCTAGTTTTATGGTATGTTGGTATGACTTTGGTCAAAAAGAGGGGTTTTACTAGTATTTTAAATAAAAAACATGGTTACACTATTGGAATTATTTTACCAATGTTTTATATGATTTTTTGATTTATGTAAGAGGTTAAACTATGTTTCCATACTATTTTGGTAGGAGTATGCATTTTTAAATGGTCTATTTTAATGTAAAATAGATGTTACATTATTTGTAATATCTATGAATGGTTTTATTAAGTTGTTTAAAGGATCTATTGAAGTGTGAAAGAGAGGTGAAATGTGTTGTGGGAGGTTTTGGTGTGAGTATGTTTTTCAAAATAAATTTGAATAAAAAAGAAAATCATGTGACATGTGGTTGGGATATTGGTTTTGTGTGACTTGGAAGTGGAATGTTTATATTCAAATGGTATTTAATGTATTGTGGAAGATGTTTTATAACCATATGGAACACCCAAGTATCTAGGGGGGTTGACGTGTACTAGTATTCTAGTGATCCTATGGGAGTTGGCCCCAGTTTCACGTATCAAGTTTGTTGACGAAAATTCTAACTAAACATTGATTATGATGTTGATGATGTGGGAAAACCTCTATGTTATCATAATGATCCCTACCAGTGGCTCGTGTGCATGAGAACATATATTTTTATGGTTAATTTCAATGAGTACAAGGTACCTAGGACCCATAGTGGCATTGTGCCTAAGGTTGTTTCCCATTGCAATTGCTCATTAGATATTTTATGATTACTGTCAACATAAGATATATTTTTCTGAAGAAATTCATTATCTTTTTCATTCTATTTAAAAGTGTGTATTTCTTTTAATTTATCCTACTTGAATGCTTTTTTTGTTTAATGTTTCATATTTTAAAAATTATTACTAGCACTTCTTATTTACAAAACAATCAAGATTTTAGTCTTATAATTATTATCAGATGGAATCTTTTATGGTTCTATCCTACGGGGATTTGGAGAAGACCCTACATACCCCCTAGGAGTAAGACCAGTTGGTTATTTATTTCATATGTCTGTTAATGAGTTTAGTGCCAATGGTATGAGTTTCTGATGGTCCTTCTTGGTGCAGTATCATGGAGATGGCTTGATGGTGGTGCCTCTTGCTATGAAGAGGTTCTTTATAGGTCTTTTTTTTTTGTTTTCATCCTTTGTAATAGTCATTAAACATTGTCTTAAATTTTTTATGCCAACTCCTAAATGTTGTAAAATATGTTTTGGGATTGGAAAATTCAGATTTGATTTATTGGATCCACTTAGTGTTTAATGTTTATAATCTAAGGTAAGTAGATCCCAAATTCAAGGTTATGATAGCCTAAGACTTATGCCAACCCATGGGGATTGAGAAATGCCTTCAGCCCTTGCCACATGCTATGTTGGGAGCGATTTTTATGGTCACCAGATTTGGTTATTGACATTATAATTTGTAAAATGTTATTTGGCATTGATTGAGTATATTTTCTCCAACAATGTAATACATAAGAGTAGCCATGTGGGGTGTGGTCTATTTAGTGAGTCCCTTATGCATTGATGGTGTAATTTTAGATAATAGTTTTTCTTATCCATGATATCTAATTATGTTTATAAAACTTTTTATTTTAATATTCTCGTTTAATTTAGATTTTTTATGAAAAAGCATAAATATGAAATGAATCTCAACCCCTCTCCTTCCTATCAAGTAACACAAATAGCCTCCCTATTATTCATGTGACTCCCAAGACAAAACTCCCATGAAACGCACTCCTCAACATATCCATCATTTATTTTTTGATGTTTTCCATCTCATTTCATGATTTAATCATTTTAGGTTGGTATTTCCTCTCCTCAGCCACTTTTTTCTATTGAATTCCTTTTCCCACTAGTTGTGGCATGAGGTAGGATGATCAATATCTTATAGGTGGTGTTTTTTTATTTTTTAGTTTCCTAGTTCTCTTGAGGATAGATATGTTTCCCATTATATAATTATTCATCAATAATATTGACATTTAAAGACATTTCAATTAGATTTTAGCCTATTGAGTTAGGTATTTGAATAAAACACCCTTTTTTGTGTTATAATTTTTGTGTTCAATTTAAAATGTCTTATTATAGTTCTAAAACCATATTATAGGGTTTTTTTATTATTGTAATTATTTTAATTAGTTTCAGAGCTTCTCATTGGCCTTTTTTCATGCCATGTAATTGTAATGATTCTTGTGTGAAACATTAATTCATTTCATAATTTTTCTATATAATGAAAACAGATTTAGAATTCCATAATTGTTTTTGGTTGGAATTAAAATATTTTTTAAAATTTTCAAAATGATTACTGGTCATTCAAAGTGTTTAATAAATTCATGTTTATCCATATAAAAATGGATTTACATATTTTTTGAAGTTTTTATTGACGACTGTTTCATTTTTTAAATGGTTTTTTTTTTTGTTTTCAAAGTCATTATTTATAAAAGTGGTAGGTAGATCCCTTTTTTGAAATTATTTCATTTAGTTATTTTTTTATGGATAATGATTTACACTGTATTAATATAATTTTTTCCAATAGTTTTTAATGGAATTTAAATACTTATATACCATGTGTAATTAGTGAATGACCACATTTAAATTTTGTGAAGCAATCTAAATAAATTCAATTTTTGGGACCTTATTGATCCCCTTAGTGTTTTTATAGAATTATAGGTATCAATATGATGGAAGTTCGTGATGTTATTCAAGATGAGATTATGGGTTTGGTATATTTCTATGGTAAGTGAGGTGGGATGTATTTTATTGTGTTGTTAGACTTTGTTAAATGTTATTTTTCAGAGATAAAATCTATTTTGAATGTCGACTACCTCATTTAGTTATTTCATGACAAACCCTGGTGTTTAATGATGCAAAATATTTAAGAGTTTATTTTTTAGTAGACATTATATACTTGATTTTCAATCAAAGTTGTGTGTAACACAAATCTTGTTATAGGTTATCATTGAGACATGGTTTATAGTGAATCGGTTGATATAATTTTTCTTGTTATCTTACTTGATATTTTTCCACCTTGAATATCATATTCTTTTACCATAGTCCCACAAGTATTGAATCTAGATATATATTGTAAAATCATTCACTATCCTAATTGTAAATAGAAGTTTGGATGTTGTAACAATAACTTAAGAGACATCCCTAAGATATAAAAGGCTGACATCAAATGCTGATGGGATTCATTAAACATGTGGGGGTCAGTTTATCTTATAGAAAAAAATAACTAACAATTAATATCCAAAAATACCATTATTTAATGCATGAAAACCATTAAATAAACTCAAAATTTTATATATCAAAATCATACTCAATTCAATTTCCATATCAAAAGACTTAAACATCAACTAAATAGAGAAATATAACAAATAAAACTATAATATGGCTATATGAATCCATGCTCAATAAGATCCATGATCCAACATCACCAAACATCCCAAGTAACATGATGTATTGCTAAAAACATGTGAGAATTTATCTTTTCCTATATCCTGTTAAATGACATCAACAATGAAACAATATACCAATGTAGGGGTTGTTTATAAAATTTCATTGGTTCCACAAAATAATTCACTACTCATGCCACTTGAATAGAAGAGTTAACATTAGTTATGTAAAAAATTTATATAAAATAAATATTAAAAAATATTTATAACTAAATATAAAAAACATCTAAATTATTTTATAACTAATTATAATGTATTTTTATATCAATAAATGTTCGATTATGATATATTTCTATGAAAACTACCAAAAAATACATTAAGAACATTTCAAAAGTTTCCTTTCGAAATATTGTTCCATCCCACATCTCCATATTACCAACTATGAAATCATCATTATGGAAGTACGTTACTCATGATTGGTCTCTCATTGATCGATAATTTATTCATAAGGTAATTATTTCCCATGTTCTATTAAAAATTTGGCACCGATCACAAGGATATACTTCAACAAAACCCCATAAATGCAACATGAACACCCATACCAATTATTAACAAAAACAATTCCAATACCATCATGCCAAAAACCATTTTAATTAAATAGCCTTTTTATTAAAAATAATTTTCCAACTAACCAATTCAAAAATATATCCCAACCATATTTTGAATATCCACATTTTAAAATAAAGAAACCAAATCACTTTACCAAAGTATTCACCTCAATTTCACAATTTCACCAAAAACAATTAATCATCACTGAAGAGGATTTATACTGTGATTTTAAAAACACATTAATAATTAATTTCATTTAACTATGTCAATTTAAAAATCTTTCAATCAATTATAGAAAGAGGATTCATGAGTGAAACCACCTACCATGATAGTTTTGGAAAAGATGATAAATGAATGAAGAATTATAATGAAACAAACTTAGATCTCCCAAAACACTAAATAGTTATCTTCCCGTTAAAAAAAGTGAAGATCTAAAAATATTTTTCATCTAAAACTTTATTTCTACCCAACATAGGTTTATATATAAGAAAGAAAGTGGGAGGGATAAGTATATATGAGGAAAACTTCATGAACAATAAAAAATTTTGAATTACCATGAAAAATCATCTTTTAATCAGCATGTGAATCCTAAAAATCACCTTTGGATCGGTGGGATAACATTACAGGAACATTAGGGAAGAATAACCCTTATTTAGGTCTGAATTGGTGGAGGAATAAGTAATTAGACATTAAGTCCATCAAATATTAACTTTTTAGGGGGATGGTTTTGACCCATGAAATGCTTAGTCGCATTGTTCGGCAAGCCATGCACAAACTATGTATTGGCCACTACCTTAATAATGTAACTTAACATAGTCTCATTGCATGGTCCCCAAAACCATATGACAAGTTTTCTAAATCCACATCCTTAAACTACCCAACCATCAGGGTTTCTCTTATGCGTTCACACAATTTGGAAAAACCACGTGTCACCTGCGTGCCTTCCCTTTAACCCCAAAACACCATTACTATTATCCAATCTCTTACTAACATCCTAAATATAATTTATGTTCATAAAATTATAATGAAAGGGTTACATTATTGAAACTAGGTTTTCTATATTATCCCCACCAGTGGTTTTTTTCCGTGATATGTTAAAACCCTCAGTGTCTTGAAAGCATTTTGACCATTTATCATTCATTTCCTTCTCATATTACCATGTATCTTCATCAATATGTCCATGTTGCCAAAACAACCATATTATAACAATTATATTTTATCACAAGATGATTTCCTTCCTATCCACAATCCTCTTTAGGATATGTACCAATGAAGCATCCCATTCTAGTTCAATGTCATCTCATCTGATCATGTGATCTAGACCAGGTTGATACATTTTCAATTATGATAAAAGGAATACATTATGAACCACACTAAATTATGGTGACATTTACATTCGGTAATCAACATCTCTAACCCATTATAGAATCTCAAAAGGTCCTATCATTCTAGGAGATATCTCTCCCTACATCCCAAAAGGTTGATGACCCAATTGTGGAGAGATACTTTAGAACATATGATCACTCACCATTAATAACAATGTTCTTCGATGATGATACACATATTATTTTTGACAACTCTAAGTCTTCTCCATCAATTTTATAATCAAAAGGATATTCTCCATTGTTTCTTGGACAAGAATATTCCCAACCCCTAAAGTCTCAAATGTTTCCACCCAAATAGTGAAGAATGATAAGGAATCCCATACAATGCTTCAAAAGGGGTCCTATTTATCAATGAATAATAACTGTTATTATATGAAGACTCTAACATGGATATGTTCTCTTTCCATGTTCCACTAAAATCTATTTAATAATATCACAAAATGTCTTCCAACATTTTTATTCTCCATTCATATTTTTCATCCAAAAGAGGGTGATATGCCATGATCATAGTTAATTGATTCCCAAAGGAATTATTTAACGATTTATAAAACTACAATTTAACCTCATATCAATTTCTGATATGAACGAAATTTGTATTCAATGACTTTTTAAAACTTTTTAGTTATATATTATGGATATATCCTCCCCCGTGAAAGATTAACAAATAGGGATAAAATGATCCAACATGAGAAGTCGATAAACTATCACCCATATGGAATCATGTTTCCAAAAAATTATTGGGAGAAAAATTATCAAATACATAGATATATGATCCCACTTCTATATGAGAATGGATATAGACTATAACATACCTGCTTGTTGTGGATTCACTTCCTTAACTTCTGGAAATGTTATGTAATATGAAACACAACCATCCACTTTCTGTTTCATATCGTTCCACCAAAACCATGCTTTCAATTCATTATACGTAATATATGTTACCCAATGAACATCCCATCCCTAATACATAGAAATTTTTCTTGAAAATCATCTGGTATAACCATATAATTCATGAACCATAACACTAAACTTCCATCCAGCCACCCACCTTCAATGGTCTCCCCACCATTGAGCTTTGAACTCACTACCATGTATACCACATTGAATGTTTATAATTCATTCACAATAATTACTAAATTAGGAACTACCACAATTGAGAATAATACAACTACATGATCTCCATTTTTACATTATACATGAATATCATCTAAGACCGATAATAACTTCTACTTATCTAAATCTCCTTTCCCAAACTGAGCATATGGATTTTTTTGAAATGCATCAACCACCTTATTTCCATTTAATAGTGTATAAATCAAGATAGATTCAAATAAAATATAGTTATCTATCAATAATTTTGACCATATATTCAGATCTTGTTGTGATAAAATAGGATTCATCCTCTTTCGATTTGTGAACCATGTAAACTCCCCATTAGAGAGATAAAAATGCATTGTTTTCAAGGCATGGACAACGAAAAATAACTCCAAATCAGGTGTTGGGTAATTATTCTCATTCCCTCTTACCTAAAACTTTACTTAAGAAACAACATTGTCTAATTTAATTCTAACAAAGCCCATTATAGATCCCTAATCATCACAATACAACAGATACCAATTAATTGATTCTGTATAATCAAGACTTGTGTGGATGTATGGTGAAATTTTTAAGATTTATAATACTTATAACATTCCTCAGTCCATTGGAAGCGATAATTATTCATTTTTAAAGCTGTCATAGGTGATGATATTAATGAAAAGTCACAGAAAATCATTTATAATAATCAGTGAGACCAGTAAAGCTTCATATCTTGAAGATGTTCTTTAGTGTTTTCCAACAAATAACATCTTCTGTCTTCTATGGATCCACAAAAACACCATTTTATTAAATTAAAGGTCTATGGAACTATAAAGACTGTATAAAAAAATCACCCTTTGATAATTTGGCATAAAAATGAAGGTCTCTTATGATTTAAAACACTATCCAAAGGTATTTCTCATGCATTGCACTTTTCCTTGAAGACACCAATATGTCATCCGCCAACACCATAAGAAAAGAACAAAAATATTTATGTAATATAAATTTCATCAATGCCATAATGACTAATGTTTAATTTATTAAAAAAGGCATTAACCTAATTTTATAATGAAATTATCTACATCTGAATGATATTTTCAAAATATCCTCATTCCATTCATAAAATTTGTGATATCATGATCACAATTCATTTTTAGAGAACCAATTAGCTCCCCTCAACTGATCAAACCGATGATCAATGTGTGGAAGTACATATATATCATTTTTCAAAACATAGTTTCTTATGATAATTGATACAAAGTAGAAGAGTTCTATACAATTTCATTACGAACAAGGCTGTTTATTCCCACAGAAACATGATCGGTTGAATGAAACTCTTTATTTCTATATTTTCCAATGGAACATTTATCTCCCTTAATATTTTTTGTATCATCTATTAAGATATAAGGGAAATCATAATGATCCCCAAAAGGATATCCATCATAAAATCTAGTTCCCTTTTAGTCGGTAACCCAATGATGTTATTGATAAAATAATCAAGCAATTTACTGAAGACTACTAGAAAACATTGATCCATGATCTCTTCCATAGATAACTATGTCAATAAAGCCAACTGGTAAGTGATCATTCCTACCGATGGTGTCAACATGAAAATTAGAAGTGTATGTTCAATGATTTCTCTTATGAAGAGATTCTTAGTGGTGTCCTCAACCGTCAAACTAACTGTTATTCTATAACAATAAATGTGAGCCTTTACCATTTTCAATCAATCAATACCCAAGATTATATCATAGACATCCATCTGCATAAATAATAATATCCCTGTCAGCTCAGCTCCACCAATAGTTATTGAACACTCTATACACAGAAAAGATCACCATTCTCTTTGACCAATAAGAGTATAAATTTTTATCATAGAATGAATCATATCATGTTTTAAACACATAAAATAAACAACATGATAAGAAATGAAGGAATGATATGCAGACGTATCAATCCACATATTCATAAAGTTATAATTCAAGAGAAATTTATATCTCACTATATATATGGTCCAAACAAATCATCCATAATGATCTACTCATATCCATATTAATGCTTCATCACTACAATCTGATACATATTTCCTTACGATGATATCCCTTTATAAGGAGACCTGGTTTTCCTAGAATCACCATGGATATCTCTGATATAGTGATGAGGCTTATTCTGCTATCCCTTCCACATAGAAGCATACTACACTTGTGACACCTAATAAGTGTCTTGAGAACCTGACTTTGGAGCTTTGTAATAATAGCACTTTAGATGTCCAATATTCTTGAAATTATGGAATGCACATGGTGGTGATGTATACACACACTTCATGTGGATAATATAACCGTATTTGAAATATCCCACCTTTTTCATGGGTCTTAGATAAAGACTCTTCGATCCGGGCTATCAGATTCTAATTTCTACTCTATCATTGGAATTAGGTGTCCCTCTTCATCTTTCACCGATAAATTGAGTTTGATCCAGTTCCCATTTGTATAAACATATATCCTCCTCCAATGGCTCTGGAGATATCCCTTTCAGACACCTTCATCCTACTAACCATATCTATATAGTTAATACAAAAAATCATAGAAATATTTTGGAGAATAAATTTCCTTCGTCCGGATTCAATAATGTGTGCCTTCAAAGATTCCCTTCCCACAACATATGGTTACAAGAACACTATATTAATTTTTTTTATATATAATATATGATAGAGATATTTTCTTACCAAAAAGGTGAAGAAGGATTTTTTTCGTTAGAAACATGAATGTTTGACTGTAAAATTATATGTTTAAAAATTCCACAAAATCATCCCAACTGAGGACATGATTTACTCGACCCAACACCACTAGATCCTAAAAATGGCATGAACTGTTCCTCAACCATCTACATCTCTATCTTTAAAATTTTCTCCTTCTGTATCCTAATAAATTTGAAGGTATGATTCATTATATTTAACAACACCTCCACTCTTTCTTGCTCAGAATCACCACAAATGATGGGTGTATTGTATTTTTAAATGTGGATGGAATGATCTATATGCATTGGCTCATTCATCCAATTACCTTTTTCAATAGCATGATATTATTGGATGATACCTTGAACACGCTGTTTGTTCATTTTGGAACAAGTTGAATGAACTTGTCCATATCTTTTTTTGGTTTGTTTCGACGACACCTACTGGGAAGCATTTTCAAAACAATCTAAGAAAACTATAAGTCTCACTCTATATAAACTGAAGGATTGGATTTTAAAAAACACCCAAATCAACTGTCACAAATTTAATTTCCAAAAATATACTCTTTTAATGTTCATCCATTTTTGAAAATAGGACCCTTTATTTTGAAAATCAAACCATTCAAAAAACTCCAACTATGCACTTTTCATAGTCTTTCATTTGAAAAAAATACATCATTTTTAAAAATCAATACAGTGCATCAAATAATATATAATTACAGAATATAAAATATTCAATCTTATATGGTATAAATTCTTCTAATGCATCACATGTTTGTATAACTAGCTTAACCCATGGTAATAACATTCTAATATCCTATACTTTTATGCAGAAAACTTATATACAGAGCTCCATGATAACTTGATGTTTTCTATAAATATGTTAGATTCATTTTTCTATGCTCTAAATTTAATGTCCCAAAAATTCTACTACATTGTTAGATCACATCCCAAGGAATAGACAAGAATGAATTCCAGTCCAAAACCAAGAAAAAAGATAAATACTTGTTCCTCATGGAAAGACCATGATGATACCTCTTGTCTCAAACTGACATTGGAACAAACAAAATGGATAACATGTACCAAGTAGACACCATTTATAACGTCCCTCATTATCCTCAATGGATTGAGAATGTGGAATGGTATTACATGGCTTTAAGATACATCCCCAAGATGGTAATGTCTATAAATAAAATAAAAAATGATTAATTATATAGTTGGGGGATGATTTTCCGTTATATATTAACACAAATAACTAGACATTCATATCCTATCTTACTACTATATGATACATGGTTACCAGGAAGAAACAAATTAGCATTTTATATTTCATAATCATACATAATTAAACATCCACAATAGAAAATTACACCATTAATTAATCAGTAGAAGATAACAAATAAAACTCCATGTAGACCACAAGACTCCATTACCCACAAGATCAATCTTACAACACCACCAAAAATTCCATGTATCACAAAGTAGTGATAGAAACATATGATATGTAACCTCTTCTTATGTTCTATTAAATGACCTCTGCAAAAGAACCAAAATTCCAAATATAAGATGAGTATTAAAACTCAATATGTATTACCCGTTGACTTCCCTACTCACACCACTAGGATTGAAGAGTTAGAATCACTTATATAAAAACAATTTATATAAAAATTTCAAAAAAAATCTATAAATAAATATATAAAACCACTCAAATAATTTAAAACACAATATAAAACGTTCTATATAAATAAATTTTCCATAAAAGATCATTTTTGAAGAAAATAACCAAATAATTCGTTATGCCCATATTACATGTTTCCATTTTCAATACCATTTAATTCCATATCTTTACAATACCAACCACACATTCATCTTTATTAAAGTTACATACTCATGAGTGATCTCTCAACAGTCTACCATGTTGTCACAATGTACTTATTTACCATGATCCATAACACCTTTGTCAAAGAGAAGACTATAATATTTTAACCAATCCTCATAATGTAAATTACAAAACCTGTGGCCATTATGCCCAAAAACTATACCAAAACCATCATCCCAAAAACATTTCAACAACAAATGAGTTTTTTAGAAAATAAATTTTTTTAAAAAAATTCACAAATCCAAGCAAGCTATATTTTTAATATCCTTATTTTAAAATAATGAAACTAAATCACTTTTCCCAATAATTCACCATAGTTTAAGAATTTCCAAAAAAAATAATTGACCACTTAAGATGATTTATACATTGATTTTATCAAAAATTTCATAACAAATTTCATGAAACTAAATCAAATTTGAATGTCAATAAAATCCTGCATGAGGAGTTGGATGTAAATCCACATACAATAAGAGTTTTCGATAAAATGAAAAATGGACAATGAACGCCAATGAAACCAGTTTAGATCTCGATGAAACTGCCACAGATCTCTTCCCCAAACATAGAAATGTCAATATATAAACATATTCACAATACACAACCTCAAATATACCAACATTATATATATATCTAATAAAATAAGGGGAAGATATAATTAGATCCAAGGAAGACATCAAGAATGATCATCAACGATGACATACTATGAGAAATATTATTTTAATCACCAAGTGAATCCTTAAAATAGCATGTGGATTGATGGAAGAACCTTCCATGACCATTGGAGAAGAAAAATCACGATTTAGGGCTTCATAGGAGGGGAAATGATGCATTAAAAATTAAGGACAACCTAGATCTAATTTTTAAGGGTGTGGTCATGAAATGCGCATAGTTTAGTGACATAGTTTATAAACGATGTGTTTACATTGAATTATACACTACTTTAAAGATTTATCTTCACACAGTCCCCTCACATGATCTCCAAAATAGTGAACCAACAATTTCGATGCCACTGCCTCAAAATTACCATACCATATGGTTACTCCTAGGATGTCCTAGGGTTTTTCACAAACTGTGCACTACCCATGGACCTTACCTTTAGCCCAGGAAAATGAATTATAGTTCTCCAAACTCTGATAAATATAACCTATATACATTATATACATAAAAACATAAGGAAATTTCTACTTACCCTAAATTAGGATGCAATATATAAGGTATCTTATAAATAATTTATTATATATTGATCATGTGAGTTTCATACATTCTGTTGTGTGAATATTTTTACATGATTGTGATTTTATTATTGAGATTTGACATTATGTTGGTTTTCTCATGATGCTAATAATTCCACTATTGACTTGTATAAAATCCAATTGTGTGTGTTTTGGTTTACATTCAAATATGCAATTTTTCTAAAGGATTTAATATTATATTTGATAAAGGGGAATTTTTTGGATATTTCCATGAGTGGAAATGAAATTATTTTTCCATACAAATGTTTATGAAATTTTCATTATCATATTATTTTCATAAATGTGAAATTATTTTTGGATAGTATTTCTATAGTTTAATTTTTTAAATAATACATATAATATCTTTTTTTAAAATGGATCATTTCTTTGAAAGTATTAATTTTATTTTGTTTTATAATTCATGTGGAAACCGAATACATACATTATGTTCGAAATCGAATTTTATAAACTATTTAACCAAGGGGTTTTAATAAAATCCTTATTCTATAATGGTATACTATATGTTTTTTATTATGAAAATAGTATCTTAGTAATAGGCTATAGGTTATTGTTCAAGGCATTGTGTTAGCATTGAATTTTCAAAGGATGGTTTTTATTTTACATCATTCAACCAGTGCGCCTATAGTTTTTTTGGTTGGATGTTCCATTAGCTTTGTAGAATTAATAACATATTTACATTTATATTATATACTTGTTATTATTATTCATTTTTCCCTAATATAATTTGATGTTAATTGCTTATATGGTTGTTGAGTAATGGATTTTTTATGGAGTATTTTCCTTGTACGAGAGATATACTTGGATGGTGAGGGAGGTTTTTGGTAATCACTGATAGGTACTGCTTCCAAAAAATTTATATTTTTCTTCTTTGTATTTATTTCTATCCAATATGGATTCCCAATGTAATAATGGTTTTTCTATTTTCTATTTACTTCTATATGATTTTTTCTTAAATATTATTTGGTAAAAATATTTTCATGTGATTTCTTATGATTCACAAGAAATAGTTTACAACCAACGAGGATCATAAATAGCCATCAGGTATTTGGAGATCCCAATTATACATTTGTCTAAACTATGTCCATGACTAGTTCATTAAAAATTGTATCAAACCATTTTAATATTGTATTCAATGTAGTCCTAATAATTTTTCTCTCCCATTTGTTATTTATAGGTGTCAGGGTAAAATTTAGTTAATTTGTTTCATTAGAACTATAATTTTTGGTTCACAGGGGGTCTTGGTAGATCTTACCTAACATTATACTCAAGATAGCATGGGATTGGGGGTTGAATTCTGAATATATATTTTTATTAGTATTTTATGATGATGATCTGTTGTTCCAAATTTTTGTAGTTGAGAAACCAAGGGGTAATATTGTATTTAAGGATATTGATGAAGAAGAATGTCATTAACTGATGTTGGATCATAGGTTCTGACAAAAAATGATGCTAGAAAATATTTTATTCCAGACATCCTGTAAGGAAACATTACATATTAGAATATTTTCAACAACCATTTTCCCATATTGGATGTGATTACTCATCATGGATGATTTTCAATTCAATATTCTAAATCATATATTTTCTTAGTGTGTATTGAAAATGAGATAGACGTCATGGATATTCAATGAAATAATGGACTCTTTTTTATATCTTGTATTGAGACTTCTAATATGTGTTTTTGATAAAATTTCACATGTGATATGAAATTAATTTTATTTTAATGAAAAATAGATCTCCTAAAAAATTATTTTTCATTTTAATTATATCAATTATGATTTTTTTTTCAAAATATATTTGAATCAAAAAATATTATGATAAATTGATAATATATAAAATTTATATTTATTAAATTTTATTTTTTTTAATCAACAGAAATTGGTGGTTTAAAATATAGGTTTCAAATTTTATGGAATCCACTTTTTTTATTTGGATTTTTACCCCAAGTTTTTGTGTCTCAAATGAGTAATTTCTATGAAAAATATATTGATTATAATGAATTGAATTATTTTGACACTAGAAATGGGGTTTTGTTTTTAATAAAATAAGATTTTAATATTGAAATCATATTTGAAAACATTTTATAATTTACCAATGTATGAATCCCTATTTTTAGCATGTAAGACTTTGAAATTCTCTTGATGTTCTTCCAGATCAGGACGTTCTGATGGCGTGCAATTCTGAGCCCTGGTGTGGCCGGAATTAATTTTGGGTCTCATTCACACCGCACAGGCTAGATAAATAAACTAACTCCTGAATGGTAGCTCAGATAGGAAAATCAAGGGCACCGTTGAGTCTAGAACATGTCGTTTACCCTGGGAGGGGTATAATTATCACGGGCATGGGTCAACGGTGAAAAATGCCCCTAGGGTCATTTTCTTAATTTAACAGTGTCGAGAGTCAAATTTTATAACTTCTGAATAGAGGCTCGGATTAAAATTTTGAGGTCACTATTGGGCTAAGGGCATGGATTTTACTCTAAGGGAGGCTTAATCCCAGCCCTGACAGAAGTTCGGGTACAGGTCGACGAGCGGGTGTTTAAGTGTTTTTTTCTTTTTAAACACACCACCCAACCTCTTCACCACTCCTTAGACTTTCATCCCTGACGTAACGGCTCTCAACAGGGATCCAAACTCTCATCCACCACTTTGGCAAGGCGCGGTGGCTCCGACATCCAAATCGTGAAGCCACGATCAATGCCCCTCGAGGTAGGCTCGGGTTTTATATTTTTCATTCTCGCAATCTTTTTCAATTTAGTTTAGTCATGTTGAATTGTTGTATAATTTTTAATTGAACCACTGGTTTATTATTTCTTGAGTTTATATTCACAACGATCCTTTCAGATCAATTTTTCGTGTCCTAGGGTGCCCTGGGTGGCCTCGGGAAGTTTTCCGGGCAAATATCCCTTTTTCCGGTGGAAGCAGGGTGGTCCGGTGACCTTTGACGGTGGCACGGGGTGTTCTAGTGGTGGTCCAGGCTCTATGATATGACAGTGCACCAGGGTTTAGGTGGCACTGCGGTCCAAGGTGGAGGCGGCATTGCTGCCCAGGCATCAGGCAGCACGGCGGCCGCACTTCAAGCGGCAGGCGGCGGAGACACCCGCAGCATGAGGATGGACCTGGGTCGCGGCATGTGACCTCGCGGGGGAACAAGGCCCGCGGCCTGCGGGTCTCCACATGGGATGACCGACATCGGCCAGTCCATGCATGGACTGGAGGTCTGCGGCCGGCCCGTGCGGCAAATCCACGGGCTGGCGCAGCGAGCCGGGCCGGGTGGACCGGCCGGCTAGGCCGGTCCAGGTCATGGGGCTTTGTCCCCTCCGTCTTAAGACACCCATAACTTTCGCAAAGAATTTCCATTTTACATACTTATACATATGGGTAATCCTCATCTCGAGGAGTAAATTTTGAGATGGTTTTGGGGATTATAATTCCTAGGAAGAGAGCTCAGTGACGCAACACACTCCTTAAGTGCTATGCCGAGATTTTTGTTTTCATTGGAGCTGACACATCCGGTGTCTGAATTGAGCGCCATCAGCGGTGATGCAACCCTGGCGTCGAGGAGGAGATTTTCATTATTGTTTTAGGCTTTGAATTGGGAGTTGATACGTGGGCCCTATGGTCCGTCTATGAGCTGCCCACATCTTTTTTGCATCTTTTCTACCAGAAATCTGTTCGGGGCATATGAGTAGTCCTTTATGCATGTTTTTCCAAGATCATCATGATGGAACAGTTATCCTGATGAGTATCAAACTGGGGTTGGATGCCCCACAGGGTACGGCTACATTGAATATTACCATATTCACCGTTAGTCCATTTCACGCAAGTAAGTATTCTATCTCGCGTATTTTTCCATGAGAACTGCAACGGTGCAACCTATTTGGGCTAGTGGAGCATCCTTTGAGATCATGTTAATGTTGGATGGAGATATTCTTTTTATGCACTCCAAACCAACGCATACTGGCATTGTTAGTGACACCTGGTGATGTCAATAGCAGTGTAGAGCTATCATGATGATTCAGGGTCTACCCTCTAGTAGGCTGGGCAGTGGGTCACCCGACTAATCTTTAGGTTCTACCTTCGAGCAGGTCTGGGCAGTGGGTCACCCGTCATCTTGTTCCCGCTCTAACCTTCGGTAGGGCTAGGTAGTGGGTCTCCTGTCGACGTGTTCTATGTTTACCCTCCAGTAGGACTGGGAAGTGGGTCACCCGTCGTCTTATTCCGGGTTTACACTCCACCAGGGCTAGGCAGTTGGTCGCCTGTCGATGTGTTCCAGGTTTACCCTCCAGCAGGGCTAGGCTGTGGGTCACCCGTCAATTTAGTCTAGGTATACCCTCTAGACGGTCTAGGCAGTGTGTCTACTAATGATGTACTAGGGTTTACCATCCAGTAGGGCTGGGTCGTGGGTCACCCACTGACGCTTCTGAATTAACCCTTTTATGAGGCTAGTTGGTCTCTTTTTCGTCATGACTACCGGAGCGGGACCCTGATTGTGAGAATCAGTGGTGTGACAGTTTTAACGTTACCTAAGGACCCACAAGTAAGAGGGGTACTTTCCCCACTGAGAACATCCTTGAGATGCGACCTTAAATCGTGTAATCGATTCAATGTCTCCCAAAGAGGATAGTATTAAAGTGCGGTGATTGAGCCCCTCTAACTTGGGCTTCCTAGGTGGACAAGATGAGATGCTCGGTTGTGAGGATAGATTTACTTGGAAATGATGGCGACTTATCCTAGGATGATCATGGAGATGGAGATCCCCTTACACACTCATTTGAGTTTCTTGTTGAGCATATATATATATATATAATTGGACCCTACTTTCGTTCCCAATCACTGGGGTTTGTGCCTACTTATTTCTGTTGGGTTGAGCTGCACTCTCTTTACTAAACTTCTCTACTTTTTTGGTTAGTCTACTGCTCACATATTTAGTGCCTCCATTGATGCTTCCTCAAAATTTCAGGGAATACTACTGAGTATCTTTATACTCACCCCTACATGGTATTTTCCCACACCAAGTGTGCCCTTGCAGATGATGGACAGGTTGATCGTGACTACAGAGGAGCATAGAGGTCACAATAGTTGGAGCAGCATACCACGGTCGTGCTAGGGTATTCAGGCGGGAGACTATCTAGTTGTATTCCTATGTTTACCTATTTTCGGGTTGTGGTATCTTTGTGGTTGGTGACATATTTTCCCTTTTTCACTTTTCAGTTTAATTGTCATTACTTCCAGCACTTTACTTAAACTTTTTAGTTGTTGATTCATGACTGTGGTTAGGGTTTAGATGCCTATCTTTTGGTTTCCTTTTTTACTCTGCACAACTGCATCTTGTGGGTTGTGTGTGCGTGAGTACATGTACTTAGGTGAAGGCATCCCCAATATTGTTACGCCTTTGGCGCTAGTCGCCAGCCTCTAGCCTATGGAGGCTGGTTTGAGGTAGTTGTGGCTCGGGACTGGTAGGGTTGGGTCCTGACAAAGTGGTATCAAATGTGGTTTGTTCCTTGGGGCGTTGTTCAGATATCCCTAAAAAGGATTTAGTTGGGGTTTAGGGCAGTGATGTTGATGTGTCTCGAGAGCGGATCTTAGGACATGGAGTCCAGTAATGGTATGGGAGCCTGACGTATCCATTTACCAGGACCCTGATAACCTGCTTGTCGACTTGGCATGATGAGACACTTATTGCAGGGAATTTTGAAACAAGAATCCCATAGGAATGATTCTTTGAATATCTTTATTTGAGTCAGCTCCCCTTTGTAATTACTGTTATGTATATATATGCTCATCTGATCGTGGTATCCCTTAATAATTTTCAGGATTCCCCCATGATAGCAGCTAGCTAGGTTATCCTCTCCATCTCATGACGACGATATGGCGAGTGTTGAGGTGTAAGTTCAGGGACCCTCATGTGATCCCCTTCCACCCAGTGCCTCACCAGTAGCCCTTGAACCTGAGGAGCGGCAGTTAGTACATGCAGCATAGGTCGAGGTTGCGCGTAGACTGAGCGCGCTTCGATATGTCCAGTGTTAGAGGCCACCAAGGTTCCGCGGGGACCTGGATCCCCAGGTGGTGGAGGACAGGCTTGAGTCAGTGGCACGACTCTTCAGGCTGGTACAAACCCAAATAGAACAGATGATGGCCCTAGATACCAGTCTTTTCCTCAGGACAGCTGGGATATGGTGGGATCTTGTGACACAGACCCATGAAAAGTCATCCCTCACATGGGATGGCTTCTAGAATATTTTTCCAGAGGAGTACTCCCCCTCGTGTTTGTGCTCCGTTCGGATCCAGGAGCATCTGGAGCTGAAGCAGGGAGGGATGTATGTGTCCCAGTACTCATACTTGTTCACTAATCTTATGCGCTACTCATAGGACAAGATCTGTGACAGCTACTTCTAGGCGTGGAAGTTCGAGCAGGGTCTTCATAGGGAGATCCGAGCTAGTGTGGTGCCCTTGTGCATCACCACATACAGCAGGTTGTTGGAGTAGGCACTTTGGACAGAGATCTTCCGGGACGTGGGGCACTAGATTGCAGGACCTAGCAGTGGTCATTTTAGAGCGGAGTCTTCAACATGCATATGATAGAGCACTGGGCCCGGCCGAGGAGGCCCTTCCGTGAGCAGACCCAGGGCCAGGGTCGCACACCACAGTGGTGCAGTAGGGCACTGGGGAAGATAAGAGAGAGCTGATGATATGCTTTTGAAGGACTGGGACACCTAGCACAAGATTTCCAGACCAGGCATATAGGTCAACTGTGGCAGGGAGCAGGCACACCACAGAGGTAGAAGCAACATCGTGACCAGGGGTTACCTAGGCGAGGACCCGACGATCTTCATGGAGGTGGTGGAGGGAGAGCGGTAGGACTAGGAGGTGGGGGATAGTGTTTCGAGATCCCCCCATAGCCACCACCGGGCGGCCCAGGCCAGGCTCAGGGAGCTGGCGGTATAATTCATGGGCAGCTTTAGGCCATCGGTGTTTGAGATCCTCCAGCGCACGAGATGGTCCGAGGTACACTTTGTGTTTACTCCACACATTCTTCAGTACTAGTAGACAAATGCACCATCCATTCCATTATATCACTACTGTTGGTATGGTAGTGGGAGCTTCTAGTAGAGGCATTGAAACCTGAACTTAGCCTTGAGGTTCCTACATGAAGTTCATTGTTGGCTACTTTTATCTACAGACAGTGCGAACTGCCGCTTGGGGGAGGGAATTTCATGTGGGACCTGCGCTTCATAATGATGGAACCTTATGATGTCATCCTGGGCATGGATTGGCTTTCTATGGTTTACTCTAAGATCGAATATCATCTTAGATGAGTTATAGGTGAGTTTTCTTGATGGGACGAGGTTCACCATCCTTGGTGAAAGAGACCTCGTGGTAGAGTAGATGGGTACTCTGATCAGGAGACCCCGACCTTTTTCGCACCAGATGGCGAGCATGGCTCTCGGAGTAGCGGATGCTACGTGCACCTGGATCCCTACCATGGTAGACGACTACATAGATGTATTTCCCAGGGTTGTTCTTGGAATACCTCCGAGGAGAGAGATGGAGATCTGCATTGACATACAGCCGGGGACTGCTCGGATATCTGCTACAGCATATCAGATGGCACCCACAGTGCTTCGAGAGCTATGAATTTAGTTGGATGACCTTCGTGAGAAGGGATTCATCAGGACCACTATGTCCCCCTGGGCAACTCCAGTTCTATTTTTGAAAAAGGAAGATGGGAGTCTATAGCTTTTTGTGGATTATGGTCGCCTGAATTAGACCATGATAATGAAAAATTACCCTTTGTCAAGGATCGACGAACTCTTTGACAAGTTGCGAGGTGTGAAGTGGTTCATGAAGATCAATCTTCAATCTGGCTACCACCAGTTGCGGGTTCATGAGGTTGACATCCCAAATCTGGCCTTTTGTTGTCGATATGGGCACTACGAGTTTCTGGTGATGCCATTTGGTGTGAAAAATGCCCCTACCGTCTTCATGGATTTGATGAACCATATTTTCCATTCGTACTTGAACCGGTTTGTGGTTGTCTTTATTGACGACATAATCATTTACCTGGCGATAGAGTAGGAGCACGTGGAGCATTTCAGGATGGTCCTAGACATAATTCAAGAGCACCAGATGTACAAGAATCTCATGAAGTGCCAGTTCTGGATTCACGAGATTCACTTTTTGGGGCATGTCATTACGGAATATGGTTTGGCTGTGGATCCTGAAAATATAGAAGAAGTGCTTGCTTGGGAGCCACCCAAGAATGCATCTGAGGTGCGGAGTTTCCTTGGGCTTTCAGGGTACTACATGAGGTTTTTGGAGGAATTCTACAAGATTGATTCCCCTTTGACCACATTGACATGGAAGGGGTGACCGTTTACCTGGACTAATCAGTGCCAGAAGGCCTTCGAGGAGTTTAGACAGAGGCTGACTAGTGCACCAATATTGAGGATGCCAGAGGAGGGCGTTGAGATCGTCGTATATTGTGATGCTTCAGGAGCTGGGCTCGGGTGCGTGATGATGTAGCAACGAGCAGTGATTAAATATTGGTCGAGACTGTTGAGGCCCCAGGAGAAGAATTATGCGACTCATGATTTAGAGATAGTAGCAGTAGTCTTTTCCTTGAGGCTATGGAGACAATACATTTTGGTTTAGCATATTGTGGTCTACTCAGATCACCAGAGCCACAAGTATATCTTCACTTAGATTGATTTGAACATGAGGCATAGGAGATGGATGGAGTTTCAGTAGGACTATGATTTCGAGATAGTCTACACTCTAGGGAAGGGAAACATAGTAGAAGATTCCCTTAGTAGGAAGTCCCAGGCTCATCTAGTGCAGGAAGACTCAGAGTAGTTGGCTTCCCTTTGGATGACCTTGGTGGAGCAGGAGGGTACAACATTTCTACAATCGATGGTCCTGACTCCTTCGCTCCATGAGCATGTGAGAGTCGCAACTCGGAGATGTATATAGCGAGGCACTGTGTGATCAGATATCCACAGGCGATGCACCCGATGGGTATTTTGAAGGATTGAATCATGAGATATTGTTTCAAGGGCGAGATATAGTACCGGTGGAGATGTAGGAGGAGGTGATGCGAGAGATACAAACTTCTCACTTGGCCATACATCCCTGTGTGGGGAATATGTACAAAGACCTTCGACTGCAGTCTTGGTGGTCTAGCATTAAGCAGAGCATAACCGAGTTCATTTCTCAGTGTCTTACCAGTCAGTAGGTGAAGGCAGAGCACCAGGTTCTGGCAGGGTTGTTGCAGCCCCTTGATATCCTGGAGTGGAAGTGGGATGGTGTATCAATGTATTTCTTCACAGGGCCTTCGTGCACAGTGAAGGGCCCCGACTCTATTTCGGTGATAGTGGCCTGACTCATGAAGTAGGCCCACATCCTTTCTATCAGAGGGTAGAGCTTGGTCGAGAGTCTGGGATAGTTATATGTCCAAGAGATCATCCGTCATCCTAGAGTACCCTCAATGATTGTCTCCGACCGTGACACACGGTTTATGTCACGGTTATGGTGAGGCCTGCAGGAGGCATTCAGGACTCAGTTGCGGATGAGTACAGCTTTTCACCCCCAGACTGATGGGCAGACCGAGCGCACTATCCAGGTGTTGGTGGATATGCTCAAGTCATGTGTGTTAGACTTTGGCCAGAGCTAGGAGGGTCACCTTCCCTTGGTAGAGTTTGCATATAACAACATTTACCACTCAACTATTTTCATGGCACCATTTGAGGCCCTCTACGGGAGACCCTGCAGGTCACCCTTGCGCTAGAAGGAGTTTGGGAAGACCTCCCTCATGGGCCCAGAGTTGATGCATGCAACGATGAAGAAGGTGTAGGTCATTCATGAGTGGATGAGGATCGCTTAGAGCAGACAGAAGTCCTATGCAGACCGACGTCATAGGCCCTTGGAGTTTGAGCTGGGAGACCATGTATTTTTGAGATTCTCCCAATGGCTTGGAACATGGAGGGTCGTCCGGGGAGGCATGTTGTCTCCGAGGATCATTTGGACCTTTGATATTGTGTGTTGGGTTGGTGAGGTTGTCTACCGTCTCGCTCTACCCCTGCAGCTGGAGAGAGTACGTGATGACTTCCACATGTCACAGCTAAGGAAATATGTGCACGAACCCATAAACATTATCGACTGGGGAGATCTGGATATTGAGGATGGATCCACCTTTGCGGAGCACCTTGTGGAAATTGAGGATCGGCAGGAGCGGACTCTGCGTGGGTGAGCCATTCCTATAGTTCGTGTGTTGTGGCCGCACGGGAGGCTGCAGGAGAGCAACTGTGAGCGGGAGATCCATATGCGGGCTCAATACCCCAAGCTATTTTTGTAGTTTTTTTTTCAGTGATGAAAAACTTGATGGAGGGAATGATGTATGAACCCCGGTTTTGAGCCTGTAAGACTTTGAAATTCTCTTGATGTTATTTTAGGGCAGGGCATTCTGACAGCGTGAGATATCGAGCCCTAATGTGTCCAAAATGAATTTTGTCATGCGTTTACACTGGGAATGCTCTATTAATAGAATAACTCTTGAACGGTAGCTCTTAAGGGAAAACTAGGGGCACTGTTGAGTCCAGAACGTGCCGTTTACCCTAGGAGGGGTATAATTTTCACAGGCGTGGGCCAACTCTGAAAAACGCCCCCAGGGGCATTTTCATAATTTGGCTGTCCCATGAGTCATGGTTTATAAGTTTTGAACAGAGTATAGGATTAAAATTTTGAGGCTGCAATTACACACAGGGCTTGGCGTTTACCCTAAGGGAGGCTTAATCCCGGCCCTGTCGAAATTTCGGGTACAGGCCGACGAGCGGGTTGTTAAGTGTTTTATTTTTCTATTAAAACACTCCAACCAACAGATTCACACCTCATTTGACATTCTTCCCTAGATAAAGGGCTCTCACTAGGGATCCAACCTCTCTTCCACCACTCTATCAAGGCGCGGCGGCTCCGACATCCCAATCGTGAAGCGACGGGCAACGCCCCTCGAGGTAGGCTCGTGTTTTATCTTTTTCATTCTCTCAATATTCTTGAATTTAGTTTATTCATGCTGAATTGTTGTATGATATTTGATCAAAGCCTTTGGTTTAATAGGACTGGAGTTTATTTTCACAACGATACTTTCGGATCAATTTTTTTAGTCCCGTGGTGCCCGGGGTGGCCCTAGGAAGTTTTCCGGCCAAATACCCCTCTTTCGGGGGAACTAGGGTGGTCTGAGGACCTTTGGAGGTGGCGCGGCGTGTTCCACCAACGGTCCAAACTCAAGGAAGCAGCGTCGCACCAGGGTGCAGGCGGCGCGAAGGTCTAGGGTGCATGCGACATGGTGGGTCGGGCTTCAGGTGGCGCGACGACCGCACTTCAGGTGGTGGGCGGTGGACACACCCGCAACACAGGGGTGGACCGGGGTCGCGGCATGCGACCCTGTGGGGGAACAAGACCTACAATCCATGGTTCTTCACACGGGATGACCAGACTCAGCATGTCCGAGTGGGGACCTTGGGTCCACGGCTGGCCGGCGCGGTGAGCCGGGCTGGCCCAGGCCGGGTGGACCGGCCTCGGCCACAACGCTTTGTCCCCTCCGGATTCGGACACCCATACCTTTTGCTATGGGTGTCCGTTTTACATGCCTTATATTGAAGGGTAATCCTTCTCTCAAGGAGTAAGTTTTGAGATGGTTTCAGGGATTATAATTCTTGGTACAAGACCTCCACGGTGTGACACTCGCGTTAAGTGCTACACCGGGATTCTTGTTTTGATTGGCGCAGACACATCCGATGTACAATTTGAGCATCGTCAACAGCGATGCGACCCTATCATTGAGGTGTAGATTTATAGAATGGTTTTTGGTGTTGAATTGGGAGTTGAGACATGGGACTTACGGGCCATCATTGAGCTCAGTGCAACATTTTTTCACCTTTTCCACCAGACGTTCGTTCGGGGCATATGAGTAGTTGTTTCTACGTGTTTCTCCGATAGCATCCTGACAGCCCAGTTCTACTGATGAGTATCGAAGCCGGGGAGAGGGCCCCACATGGGCCGACTATATTCAATAGTAACATATTCCCCGGTTTTCCATTTCGAGCGATTAATTTGTCTATCTCACATGTTTTTGTGCGATAACTTCAACGGTGCAACCCGTTTGTGCATATAGAGCCTCCTTTGAGATCATGTTAATGTGGGATAGAGATCGCCTTTTTACACACTTAAAACCAATGCATGGTGGCATTGTTAGTGACACCTGGTGATGTCAGTAGCATTGTGGAGATATCAGGACGATTCAGGGTCTACCCTCTAGCAGGGCTGGTTAGTGGGTCACCCGACGACACTTTAGGGTCTACCCTCCTGTAGGGATGGGAAGTGGGTCACCCATCATCTTGTTCCGGGTCTACCCTCCAGTAGGGTTGGTCAGTGGGTCTCCTATCGACGTGTTCTGGGTTTACCCTCCAGTAGGGCTGGGCAGTGGGTCACCCATTGTCTTGTTCCGTGTTTACCCTCCATTAGGGTTCGGTTGTGGGTTTCCTGTCGACTTGTTCCGGGTTTACCCACCAGAAGGGCTTGGCAGTGGACCCGTAAATTTATTCCAGGTCTACCTTCCAACAAGGTTGGGCAATGGGTCCCCTGATGATGTATTAGGGTTTACCCTCCAGTAGGGCTGGGCAGTGGGTCACCCACTGATGCTTCAGACTCATCCATTCTTATGAGGATTGTCAGTGACTTTTTCGTCGTGACTACCGGAATGGGACCCTGATTGCGTGGATCAGTGGTGTGATAGTTTTAACATTACCTAAGGACCCACAAGGAAGATGGGTACTTTACCCACTGATACGCATCATTGAGATTCAACCAATAACCGGGCGGGTGAGTCAGTGAAACCGAAATAGGATTATATTGAAGTGCGGTGATTGAGCCCCTCTGACTTGGCTTTCCTAGGTGGGCGAGATGAGATGCTAAGATGTGGGGATAGATTTAATTCAAACTGATGGTGACTTATCCTGGGATGAGCTTGGAGATGGAGATCCCCTAACAAACTCGTTTGGGTTTCTTGTTGATCACACACACACACACACATATATATATATAATTGGACCCTATTTCATTCCCACTCCCTAGGGTATGTGCCTACTTATTTCTGTTGGGTTGAGATGCACTCTTTTTACTAAACATTTCTACTATTCTTGTTATTCTACTGCTCACCTCTTTAGTGCCTACTTTGTTGCTCCCTCGAGCTTTCGGGGCATCCTACTTAGTATATTTATACTCATCTCTACTTGGGCTTTTCCCACACCTGGTGTGCCCTTTCAGATGAAGGACAGGTCGATCGTGACTATATCGAAGCGTAGAGGTCACAACAGTTGGGGCAGTGTACCACGATCATGCTAGAGTATTCAACTGGGAGTCTATCTAGTTGTCTTCTATTGTTTACCTGTTGTCGGGTTGTTGCATCTTTGTGGTTGACCACATGTTTGACCATTTTACGTGTCAGTATACTTGTCAGCACTTCCTGCACTTTACTTACTCTTTTTAGTTGTTGATGCATGACTGTGGTTGGGGTATATCTGCCTATCTTTTGGTTTCCTTTTTACTCTACACTATTGTGTCATGAGGGTTGTGTGTGTGTGAGTACAGGTACTTAGGCAAATTCCTCCCCGAGATTGTTACACCTTCGGTGCTGGTCTCTAGCCTCTAGCCTACGGAGGCAGGCTTGAGGTAGTTGCAGCTCGGGACCGGTAGGGTCGGGTTGTGACAACCAAGTCATATATGTTCATGTAGATTACATTTTTATAATGGATTATTTTTGGTTTTAAAAATAATTAAGGCTCAATTTAAACAATTCCCTAGTTTTAAAAATGGTATTTTGGAAAAAAAAAATACTTTTATTTTGATTCATACATTATATTTACCACTATGTTTTATGTAATATATGTTGTGATTTTTTAGACATGACTATTTTAGGTATAATATATCAGGTTGATTGTTTTTATTCCACATCTCCATATAATGGTGTAATATAAATATAGATTACTTTCCATAGGAATCCTTTTTCTATTAGTTTAAAATTTACCATGGCCTAAATTGAGGGTTATATATGAATTCCTTTCCATAGTTTCTTTCCTTGTATTGTTCCAACATAGAGTTAAATTCATATTTCCTTAATTTATTTATGTTTCAAATGGGATAGGTATATTTTCTACGGATTTTTAGTATGATCAGTGAGAAGCATCTCTTCACAAAGATTATTGTGTTGGATCAAATTTAGTATTATTACTAAATTATTTTTTGAATATTTTTCATATCTTTTAGGATTGGCATTCATTCAGTGAAACCTTTAGTGTTTTGAAGAATTACCATTTTTTTGAAGAATAATTATTGGGTTTTATACTGATTTTTATTATTGAACGGTGGATTTTGTAATCCTTTCTTAGTTCATATTTGTTTATCAATTAAGGATTGTTTATATTTTTTTTGAATTGTTCTTTCCTAGTGAAATCATGTTTTTCTTGGCCCTTATGTAGAGATTTTCGTGGTATAATTAGATTTTGGAATTTTATGAGTCTATTTTCATGGAAATGTATGGAACCTAGAATGTATATATAGATGAATGGGCTATAATTTTCATTTATTTTGGGTTTTGGATTCTACTATGAAGTGTTTTAAATAATAATTTCTATGGTATGGTATTAAAAAGAGTTTGATCATTACACCATCAAATGATTGTTTTGATCCTTATGTGTTGGAACAATTTTTACACATTATGAGCCATGTATATCATTATCTTACTATATAGTTTTGTTAATGTTTATTTTTTGGTGATCTAGTATTGGGATGTTTGTATAATGGTCATTTAATGAATGGTTTACGATCATTTTATTACGGAAGGATTTAGCCAATGTGGTTTTATGAATTTCATTTAGAGACTTTGGTAATGTGGAAACTCGTGTGCGGTCAAATTAAAGAGGTAATGGGTTTTTTGTTTATAAAATATTTTATATTATTTCTAATTTATCTAAATACCAACATTCTTCCTTCATTATTTTACATACCATCATTTATATTATTTATCATTGGGTTATATTTGAATATTTGGTTTTCCGTGAGAGTTATCGTTACAAATTATTTCTTTTTTACCTCTACTATAGAATGTGATTTTCTGGGATAAGTAATTGGTATAGAGGGGAGTTTTTTAGACCTGTATTATATTTTTCTAATCATTATGTTATATTTTTTTATGTATGAGGATTATTTTATGTTTTAATGTAGTTTAAGTTCGTAAAATTGATATTTTTTTGGGATTTCCACATGTCTGTGGTTACAATGCCCTGTTTAAATGAAAAAAATGGTCCCAACCTTACATTAAGATCATTTTACCACACATGGTTGGGGTTTACTTGGTTTTTAATGTTAATGTACAAATAATGTGAGTCATATGAATAATTTTGAGAGCCTTATGTTGGGTATAAGATACGACAAATGGTATGAAAATGGTTAAGTAAACCGTGTGAATACCATTTGGTTAACACTTTTTTGGTATAATTAAATTCATCATTTAAAGTGTATATTCATTCAATATATTAGAAGAAAAATATACACACATGGGAAGTGGTTAGGATACGTAATTCTATATATAGATGTGGCGAATGAGCATGCATCATACTTGATATTTTAAAATATTGGGTTCTATTTCTTATTTGTAATTTCTTCTTTATATTAAAAATATAAAACTAAAATGAACATCACACCCCCTATATTAACAGATAGAAACCCATAGTATCCCTCTTTGTCATGAAATTCCCCAAATGAGAACTCTAATGTCTCTCATGAATCCTCCTCTCCACTCTCCATTTTTGGCATGTTCTCTCCCATTTCATAGAATGATGTTCTTATATTGGTATTTCCTCCAATCCAAATATTTGTTCTTCCTCCTTCATTCCGATTTTAAAGGTGATACCATTTAATATCCCAATCAATTAAAAAGATTCTTTTTTTAATATTTTTTCATTGGGAATATGAACCCAAACATGGGATCTATTCTAGAGAGATTCATCCAAGGTGATGGATTTCATACCCTTCACAACATGATTTAATCCATTTGAGTTAGGTGTTTATATATATCCACCTTTTATTTAAAATTTTGAAGTTATTTTTTTCTTTTAAATTATATTTTATAAATACAAAAGTGTATTATTTTATGTTGTGTGATTTTAATGATTTGTATTGGTTTTATCACATTTACATGGGCCATTCCTTTAAAAAACGTATTTTTTATGTTTCATGTGTGGATTTATAAAAATAATTCATGAATTTTAATAACATTTTTGTGTGAATTTATATGGTCTTGGATGGAAATTTTTGTTTTTGGTTGGATTTAAATTAGATAAAAAACATGGCTTGACCATAGCCATAATTACTCGTGTTCATTAAATTTATGTTGGGATTTATATAAAAATATTTAATGAATTTTAAGACATGTTTAATGCATGTTCCATTTTTTTAAGGGGTGTGTTTTATCCAATTCTGTTTTTATAAAATATTTGGATGGGACAAATTTTGAAATGATACAGGTATTTCATTGCATAGTTTTTCTTGTTCTTTTTTTGAGTATAATTTACCTAATATTTTTATTGAGTTATAAAATAGTTTGGAAATGGAATTTCCAAAATTACAAACCCTATGTACTAATTATAATTCACAATTGAAACTATATGATTAGTGATTTATGGATATATATTTGTGTACATATTTCTACCTATTATATTTTTTTGATGTTATTCATTGACGTATGTGGTTTTCCTCAAACTTTAATTACGGTGCCTTATAAAATTTATACCATTTCCTTGTGTGTGTTTTGTGTTAATATCAATTGTGACCTTTTATAAATTGTTTTAATGTTATATTTGGAAAATTTTTATGGTTGGGGTATTTCAATAATATTTTTAAATAGTTTTATTTTATTTAAGAAAATTTATGAAAATGGGACGACCATGATAGGTTGGGAAAGTGGAAAATTGTTTTGGTATGTCTTTCTTAATTTTAAAGGTTTCATTAAAATTAATAAAACACAATTTTTAATGGGAAGTTGTTTTAATTTATTCTTATAAATTTTTTTTATAAATCATCTGAAATCCTACTTCAAACATTATGTTTAAACTAGAATTTTATAAAATATTTTACTTAGACATTTTCTAATAATTTGAAGGTTATGGTGGCCTACTGTGTTCGTTATAATGATGACTATTCTCTATCGTAATGAATTAACTCCAAAGGAATTATAAAGACACATAATAAGTGAAAAAAGGTATAACATAGTGAATGATCATTAGAATAATTAAAAATATACATTTGAAATTAAAAAACCAAAATCATTTGCTATTGAAATACATAGGCAAACTCTTGGAATCAAACATTTTATATGGGGTACAAGGTATAACATGTATACAAGGAACCTGATATCATATAATGGATCTCATAACCACACTCGTATATATCTATATTTTTATAGGTCCACTTAGGGAACCTGAGAAAAAAATGAATAACTATACAAGTGAAATCAACAAAAAAAAATTTGAATAAAAAACTCACAAAAATCATATCATATTCACAGTTTTCAATGGAAATACCCACTGAGATCTATGGTAATATAATGTATATTAGTTAAAGAAATATCCTCTGAGTTTAACTGGAAATTTTACCAATGACTAGAAGAATATCATCTAAACTAGATCATGTAAAAAACACTAATTTGTAACTAAATATCCTCCTGAAACTTAGGAATACCTCAAAAATAAATATCACAACATCACACATCATGGTCGTAACTCCACACACAACGAACTAGCTCACATGTATCAGTTTATTCATCTTATAATGATTCAAATTGTTGCAACACACATACAACCTGATATAAATCAATTCCAGATTCCAAAATAATATTTCGTCCAATAATTTTGATATATAGATATTACATGCTAAAAGATGAATATTCAATACATAAAATTGATATCTATGATATAATCATTTTTGTCTCTAATCTATGGAAACATTGTAACATAATTTTTTTATAAATCATCAACATCATATATCAATAGTTTCTTCATAACTAGAAGACATTAGAGAAATACTATACATTATAACATTATTCATAACCTAGGTAATATAAACATAAGAAAATCGGGACCTTAGAATCTCAGTAATGTTAATTAAGGTTGATATCAATGATAAAATAATTATAAAATTAGTATAAGGGTTTAATAAAATGATCTGAATGTTTGAAAACAACAACATGTATAAGGATGATCATAATATTATTTCATAAAATATATATTTATATTTTGTAAGACATTAATCATATAATAATCAATGAACATGAACCATGAATGATTAAACTATGTTGGAATCCTCATGTATTAATCATGTTTTAATGATCACAAATCTCATAAATGATCACAAATCTCTTTAATGATCATAAATCATATTCAACCTAGTTAACTCTTATAACTTATATCCAATCATGTGTATTTATGTTTCAAGTTCACTCATGCTTTATAATGGTTAAGCTCAATCCATTTCATGCATATTATTGTATAAGTCTGATTACTGTTATTTGGCTAAGTACAAGACACCGTGAAGCCTGACATAGTAAGCCATACACCTTAAGAAAGACATAGTGAGCAAGTCACGGTGAGAAAGACACCATGAGAAAGACATGATGAGAAAGACACCATGATCAAGACACCGTGAGCAAGACACCATGAGCAAGAAATCGTGGGCAAGACACCGTGAGCAAGACACCGTGAGCAAGACACCGTGAGCAAGACACCATGAGCAGGACACCGTAAAGAAGACATTGTGAGACTCAGAAAGTGACACTAAGACACCGTGAAGCTAAGACGGTGACACATAGCCTGTGACACATATAAACTGTGTGTATGAGACACCATTTTCATAACACACTGTGACACCATTTCGTAAACTATTTTGTCATCAGTCATTTAAATGTTTAACAGCCATATTTGATTCCTTTAATGCACTAACAAAATTAATGATTCTTTGTAGAAATAGTACAAGGAATGAGGTATGAAAGACATGGAACCTGTAGGCTAAAACAAATGAATTCAAAGATAATGTGTGGAGAGTGCCCAACAATAATGGATCGTGATACTGAACGAGAGACAAGCCTATGAGCATGACCACGAAGAACACATTGCAATATTTTTAAAAAAAGCATTGTCTCATACATGCAATTCGACATCACTGATGAACATACAAAGTACACTAGAATTCAGAGAACACCTTTACATTATTAAAGCTCATGAAGAACACAAGATGGATTATGACACTATGTTTTTCAAGACAAAAACTAGAGAAGGACTCAGAAGCATTTTTGTTTAATCAATGGAGTCCAGAGCTACACATAAAATCACTTGAGCATTCTAATCTCATATATACTCTCTCTCAGTGATTGTTTTACTTACTTTTGAGTAGTTTTTCTATGTTGTATATTCCATACAAACCCTGGTTCTTGTGATAAACTAAAGGATTTCTAAATCCTTACACCAATAACTTTATACACTTGTTTACCCAAGACAACTGTAGAAGAGGTCCTTGTGTGGCCGGGTTATTATTTTTTTCACCCAAGAAAACTATGGAAGAGGTCCCTATGTGACCTGGACAGTATATGTACTATAGTTAACCCTAATCCAGGGTGTGAATCAAAGTTTATTTATATAAACTGTTTGGTGGAAGGTGATCAGCAATTGGAGTGGATTTGGTCTAGTATTGAGACTGAACAACTTATTTCATATCCATTGTGCTATTAATATTTAGTCATCTCTATTTTACTGCTTTATTTTATAATCCATAAAACTCTAATTTCACATTGATAGTTAGTCTTTTAAATGAGTTATAACTGATTTGTCTTAGTAGGATAACTTCCAAATTAATATTAATAATACATAATAAGATTAATGATAATTAATCAATCTTCTAAGAAGTTGTTTAAACAATCAAACAGTTATAACAGTATAACCTTGATTAACAGGGATGTATCTAGTTTTGGGGAAAAATTTCTTTTAAAATTATATATTTATAGCAGAATGGTTTTTAGTTTCTCAATTCAACCCTCCCCTCTTGAGTAAACTACCTCGACCAAGATTTGGTATCATTGGATGCTTTATTAAGACTCGGTGTACTCCTACTCAACTGTGATTGTAGTTGTACTTTAATGAACTGTAAATTTATGTAAATTCTAAATTTCTATCTCTTTTAAAGTAGTTCATTAGTATGGATAATTGATTAGAAGGTGTTGTAACCAACAAAACTCCATAGTTTAATGGAATCAACTATACTCAATGGAAAATTAAAATGAAAATGCATCTATAGAGTATGATCATTGAATTATGGTCATCCATTATAGATGAATACAATATTCTTGTGACTAATAGAATTACATGGGATGAACCTACAAAACATTCTTACAATAAAAATTGCAAATCCAAGAGTGCTCTGTACTGTTCCATAGGAGATGAAGATTTTAATATGATTTTTGGTTGTAAAATTGCCCATGAAATTTGGGATACCTTGTTTGTCTCACATGAAGGCACATAAATTGTAAAGGAAATGATAGTTAATACTTATACTATAAAATATGATAATTTTAAAATAAAACCAGATGATCCTATTTCTTACATGTATATCATGTTGAGTGAGATTTTCAAAACAATTATTTCTCTAGTAATAGAATTCATTGGAAAAGAACAGATCATGAGAATCCTTAGATGTCTACCCGACAGATGGAGGAGAACCTCTGTCTCAATTACATATTTGGGTGACATCAGCCAGCTACCTGTAAAAGAACTCACTAGGAAACAGATGATGTATGAGGAAGAGAAGAAAGTCAATAAAGAAGTAGAGGATGAACCAAAATGGAAATCAATAGAATTCAAGACCACCTTATCAAAGCACAAATAAAAGGGAAACTGTAAGCTTCTGTAGAATGTTCAACCACTGAATAATCATCACGTGATAGTAATGAGGAGATGGGTCTACTTGCCAGAAGATTCAAAAAATTTTACAAAAAGAAGAACTTTTTCAGAAATCCTATCTTTAAGGGCATTTATGATCTAAAAGGAAGATAGAAAAAGGACTAGAAACGAAGCTACAAAACTAATGAAATTGTATGCTATGAATGTCAGTGAAAAGGACATATAAAGGCTGACTGTCCAAATCTCATGTATAATAAGAAATATAAGGAAAAGGATAAGAAGTGCAAAAAGGCAATGAATGCAACCTGGAGTGCCTCTAAGGATAGTTCAAGCGAATCAGAGACATCACATGATGAACATGATAACAAAAACGATCTGTATTTTATGAAAAACACATGTGAGGTAACACAGAACTATTCTGTACATAATTTATACTATTCTGAAGAGGGAAGTGACTCTGAAAATATGACTAATGATGAAATGTTTGAATACTGTAACATTATTGAAGATACATGATAAGAATTAACATATAAATATAAATCATTGAAGAAACAACATGCTCTCACTGTATATTTTAAATCTGAACTTACAGATCAAAGAAAACAATGAATTATAAATGTCTAATGAGCAATTAAAAAGTGACTTAGAATAGATTACCAATGGGAAAATACCCTTACATAAATGCTAGGAAATTTTTTTCCCCCAAATATAATACTGGCATTCGTTATCAACATGGTAAAAAAAACCTTTGTAGAACGAAATTTGTTTCAAAATCCTGGACATATAATTTTGTTCGCAGTTCTAGAAACAAATAAACTAGCTCATTTTATGATATATACTCTACTATTTCATATTTTTTTGACCAAATACTATTTATTTTTCAAATACCTTACATAATTCTTATAGGAAAACAATGAGACAAATATGGGTTCCTAATGCACTTATTACTAACGTTACTGTACCCAAACAAGTATGGGTACAAAATTTTTTATTTGGTTGATCTTTTTATGGGAAATCTGCTTAAAGATCTCCTGGAAAAATCTATAGTACATGGATAGTGGATGTTCAAGACACATGACAGGAGACTACTCATGCTTCAAGAACCTGATAAAAGTTAATGGAGGACATGTCTGTAGAGACCCGTATCTTGACGTACATGGACATTACATTACATTTGCGTAATACTTAGTACATAACAAAAACACACACACAAGGATCGTAATAGTTTAGTGTCTTTGGATACTCGGAACGTAATCTTCTAATCGTGGTGAAAGATCTTCAATATCTCCCATAAAGATCTTCCCTTTTTTTACCTAAAACCTTTCTTTATATCCTGGGGAAAAGAAAACATAAAAGGGTGAGCTCAAATTCTCAGTAATGGTATACAAAAGAAAAATCAATCACATCATATTCATAAGAACATAACTTTTGGAAATCTTAACCTGTAAAAGAGAGCATAATTTCATAACATGGGATAAATCATAGTAGTGAAATGTAATCACAATAATCATAACTTAAAACATGAAACTTTGTGGCATACACATAATCATAGAGAATCATTTCTTGTTAGTCATTACTCATTGCCAAGACTATCTTAGTGGACAAAGTCCCTTTCTGAATCGAGTCACCCTCGTTTCAGTCCTGTTTCACTGAACCGGTATAACCTACCATTTCAGTCATGTCTATCTCATGAGATATAAAATCTTTACCCAATGAATTGGAGGGAGATATAGGTCCCACCCATCTTATAATGAATCCTTTATTATGTGTGCCACATAATCATAAACCATACATCATAGCATAACCCATGTAATAAAAATGGAATTCTTAAACAACATGACATCATAAAACAATTCATATAAGATAAAGGAATTCATAAAAATATTTCCATCACAACATAATCAAATCCATGTTATAATAGGGATAAAAACAGAACCCTTTAACATCTTAGATGGAAAATAATTTTGATAAAACACTTGAACTTCATTCTTGAGGAAAATATCCTTTCTACATCAAAAACACTTTTCCTTTCTTAACATGTCATAAAATTTTAAACATAAAGAATTTGATTAAAAATAAACATGAAAACTTGTAAAGGAAGCTTCTTGGATATAATGTTTTAAAAATCCATTCATGCCGTATAAGTTAAAAAAAACATTCTTCGTACTTTTGTCGAAAAAGTCAAAAATTACCTCGTACGAAAAACGACAAAAGATTCCTTTCATATCCTTTACTAAAAACACATCGAAGGGTAAAATTGGATTTAAACAATTTTAGGTGGATGGAAATAATATTACATATTGAGAAAACATGGATGTGGATGATAAAATACACCCCAGTAAATACTTACGAATAAACAATCTCGGATAAAAATGAGATTGTGATATTTTCCCTTACCTTAAGTCCGATTTTCTTTGTACGTGTCCGAAGCTCCTGTATAATGGTTTAAATAATGTTATTTACTTATTCCAGAATCATACATATTGATATGATATCATATATGGTCATATTCTTAGCATCTTGTTAATAATATTTCATTGTTACTTGTTACTCAGGTCTTTATTGCCTTTTGTTCTTATGCGTGTTTTGCCGAATAAATTCTTATTCTTCTTTTGAGGTTATAGATACCTTATATCCAGAATGGTATTAGTGTAACATATATCATATTTATTCATTCAATTCATTTATATAATTACTATGTAATGATGATCATGTAGAACGAGTCGCATCACATCGTGGAGACGGTATTCCGTACGTACGCACGAGTGATGATATCATTCCTATGATCGTGGAATTGTATTGGAGTATATATATATTATTTCAGTATCAATATTACTTTATAATAATCATAAATAGTTACTCATTACACCATTATACCCATCCTTGTAAGGTGGTGGTGGAAAATAGATTACACCACGGCGTGGAGACGGTATTCCGTACGTACGCACGCGCGGTGATTTCATTTTTCCGTAGGATGGATAGAAGGTAAATTAGGGTTGTTTAATATTTATAATAACAAATAAGTATGTAAGTAATACTTATTTTATTACTTTATCATGAAAAAACTAAAGGAGAAGAAGTTGAAGAAGAAAGAAATTGAAAAGATTGGTAACAGATATTACCTCTTCTTTAGAAGGCCTCTTTGAATCCTCCACTTAGGGAACTAAGATTGGTCTTTGAAGAAGACCAGGACCTATAGGATTATTCTAGGGAAGCGGAGAGGAGAAAATGTCAGGGGTTGGCCGAGCTTGAGTGCTCAAATTGGTGTGAGGAGGAGGGGGAAGGAGGTGCTCTTTTATAAGGGAGGGGAGGGGCACCTTAGGAATACCTCAAAATATTATTTTATATTAAAGTAAAAATCGGTTTATAATGGTTCCAAAGGGTCTTATTTCGAAGGTAAAGTGGTGATGGGTCGAAATACTATCAACCAATAGGATTTAGACAAGTTTAGGGTATTATTTTAACCTTCTCAATTAGATTTAACTCTGAGTTAAATAATTTTACTTTTACCGTGTCTTTTTGTTTTCTTTCACTATATGGTTAATACACTTACTATAACATGCCAAAAGAACCCCAAATTGTTTATTATTAATATATATATCCTTATCTAAGTCATTTGGCCGAACCATAGATTTTTAGGAATAAAATAACAATTAGTAATATAATATTTGATTTAAAAACTATTTTGTGTCAATTTTGACACTATTTGATATATGATTTTTGTGAAAGTCATAACAGAATTATATGTTCAAACAAAGTTGATTAAAGCAACACTAATATATCATAGTAACCTAGAAAATTAGTGGAATTCATAAAAAGTCTAAAATTACATTTATTTGGGTATTTATAACATCAATTATGTCAATATTTCATTAATAAGATAATTACTGCATCATCTTTGTATCATAATAAATGATAATTATTTAATCCCTAAAAATTATAAATAAATTCCTATCATTTAGATAATTGTATTAGCTTTCTGGAGACTATTCATGTTCGAAGTTTCATGAAGTTTATCACAAGATTAAAATTATTACACTTATATAATTTAAGAAAGTGACATGTTGTCACATTCTTTGGTTTTAATAATAATTAAATTATTTTCATTGAAAAAATTTAATTAAATGAATCTAATCCCACCCTTAGGTGATATGGGTCGACTTTTAGTCATCCAATAGGATTTTGACATTTGTTAGGGTAATTTTAAAATATTATATTTACCCTTAATTACCCGATTTACCTTTAACTATGGTAAATAAAATTTACCATAATTACTATTCCCAAAAAATAAAAAGTAGCTTATTAACATAATTTGGACCCACTGATTCCAAATATGTAATCCATTTTTCCAAATTAAATACACAAAAGATGCAGAAATTAAATTAAAATTAATCCCGTTGTTGAAAGAAAACAGGTTTTTCATTAACACATTGCAAAAGATTGAATTGATTTAACCTACGAATTCAAGGTAAAATCAATGCTAATGACATACATTATATTAAATGGTAAAAATATATTCTATTTATACTTTAAAACCATTCAATATTATAATTTAACCACATAAAATATTATGTTGAAAAAAGTTGTTTTTAATTAAAATATAGCGTGTTTTTACTATTCATTAAAATATGAAAGTTATCAGAAAAATATCAAAACTTTATCTAATGTAAATTTTTATATCCTGATTCAAATGAAGAATTTTATTTTGTCAAATTGAACATATAAACATGTCAAAATCTAGATTTAATGTGGGTGTGCCATCAAAAGGCGGCAAAACTGCATTTTTTGAAAAATACTTATTTTACCCGAAAAAATTATTTTGTTCTTATAACATGTTCTAGAAATGTGTAAGATGGATAATAATATTATAAAATTCAAAATTTAGTTAATACTATTCATAAAGGCTAGTTCATGACAATATTATAATAATATAACATTGTTTATTAAAACTCGGTATTGCGTATAACACACGCTATCGAGGAAGGTCGCGATTGCGTGTAATGCAAGCCAAGTCCGGGTTGCGTGTTGTGAAAGAATCCTTCGTTGTTTCGTATAACATAATCCAACCATATTTCATTTATACATTTAATATATATATATATATATATATATATATATATACTCAATGTTGCGTAGAATAACTATTATCAAAATTGTGTGTAACACGGTCCAAGAATAGTGTTGCGTATACTGCAAGCTAATACGGTGTTGCGTATAGCGCAAGGTAATCTTGGTGTAGAATACAACATAAGACATTAATTAAATTAAAATAATATTTTTCATAAAATCTCAGGGTGTTACATTATTCCCCCCTTAAAATGAATTTCGCCCTCGAAATTCGTCGGGGTTATAAATGGTTTACTATTTGAAAGTTTCTTTGATAGAAACCCACATCGTAAAATGGAATACCAAAACTTATCTTTAAAAACAAAAGTATGAAACGTAACGATTACCCAAATAAACTAATCACTGGGTTTCCACATAGGTGAAAATATGGATATGGAAGAGAAATCTAACCATCATGTTCTGATGGAGAGTGGTAGAGAACATGGCTATGGAAAAGCTAGCAATCACAAAGCCATAAATTTTTGATGATCTAAGGTACCATCTGACTCATCAGATATAAGAGCACTAAGACAACATTTTTGGTTTTCAAGATCATTTCCCTAAAGTTGATGAAATTGGAATTAGAAGAAATACTTTCGTGATTTTGGTATAGTCTCACCGTTTGTCATTCTTTGGACAATTTCCACTTCATCTCTTAAAGAAATGATGTTGAATTTGTCATTCGTGATGTGTTAGCAGATCATGTGATAGAATGATGGGTCATTCCATCTGTCTCAAACAAAAGGTAAGAATATTTATCAAAAAAAATACATAAGTCCATCTGTATTGAGATTAATCATATTGGTTCCTAAAATGAACGTATATTTCACATATCATACTGATTAATATAATAAAACTAGTTTCTACTAAACAGGGACTTCCTATAGGTCAGTGGTAGGCGATAAAGGCCAGTCGCACTTTGGTTGTGGGTTCGATTCCCACAGCCTTGTCCGAAGTGATGGGCTGTCGCCCATCCTGCAGGTTGTCCTTTTTCTAAAACTACATTACTATAACATCACATAAATAATATCAAAAAAAAGTTCTATACTTAAACAATACTAACTTATGGTTAACATAATCCATTACAATCTTTAGGAGTATCTAAAATACTTCGGTCCAAGCTCATATTATAAAGAAAATGATTACTTGAAATGTCTTCAACCAAGAATGTGAATACCATCATTTATCCCCCATATATCTTGTTGGTCACATTCCAATCATGTGAATACCTTAATGATGTATTCTCTTGAAAAAAATGAATACGCATTAATCCATAGTGAAAACATGAATGTTGTCAAAAGTTAACTCTTTCCACATACCAAAATCCAAAAATTCTATATACTCAAACCATGATATAACCTTCTCCTTATATCATTCATGAGCTCATGAATACTATCAAACATTTAATTTTCTCTTTATCCCTTCATTATGCGCATATCATCTACATTCCAAAAATATCTGAATAACTTTTCATGGATACTGGTAACATTAATCAGACAACAGTGTAACAATCCTTACATGTCTCTTTATTCCATAGTACCATGAGATTACTTATACAACATTACACATGATAAACATGTAATCATTCCACTACATTCTTAAACCATTGACCAAGCTTCAACAATTCTTTCATCTCACATATCATTTGTAGTCTCTTCATCATCATCCACATAAATACTTCCCATACGACCATACTAATTATCTTCATGAGACTTTACCTTAGGGCATTGGTTTGCATAATGCTCGCACATTCCACATTTAAAACATTTAACCATTGTTGATGTCATAGCAATACCATTATCCTCATCCATATTTTTAACTAAACCTTTTCCTTTGCATTTACTTGCTTTGTGTCCTTCTTTTCCACACCCAAAGCATCTTCCAGTTCCTTTGAAACATTCTCCTTAATGCCTCTTCCCACATGATTTACATAGGGGAAATTGAACTTTCTTTCCTCTATGATCATCATGAAACTCCATCTTTCTCTTATTAGCCGAGTTAGGAAACTTACCAAATTTTACTTTATTGATCATATTATGAGATTGTCGATTCGGCATAATAATGATGTTTGGACTTCCAAATCCCATTTCATTATGAAGAATATCATTCCATTGTCCATCATATCCTCCATTATCGTGAATCATCTTGTTTCCAGCCATTTTCTAAAACCCAAAAAAGAATAGTGTGAGAGGCAAAAATCATGCTTGGGAAAAGAACATAATAAAGGGGGAGTACCCTCAATATCTAACATCTTATGTTAAATTCTATGATCATTACCGTAGTTCTAGGACTGTATCCTATACGTATACTTATCCTTAGGGACATCCCTTGACATACCTTACAAATATCTCTAGGAATCTCACTAAAGTTCTCGCATCCTAGTTTCCAAAGGTTGACTAAACCATTCCTCTGATACCAAATATAGAGACCCGTATCTTGACGTACATGGACATTACATTACATTTGTAGAATACTTAGTATATAACAAAAACACACACACAAGGATCGTAATAGTTTAGTGTCTTTGGAAACTCGTAACATAATCTTCTAATCGTGGTGAAAGATCTTCAATATCTCCCATAAAGATCTTCCCTTTTTTTACCTAAAACCTTTCTTTATATCCTGGGGAAAAGAAAACATAAAAGGGTGACCTCAAATGCTCAGTAAGGGTATACAAAATAAAAATCAATCACATCATATTCATAAGAACATAACTTTTGGAAATCTTAACCTGCAAAAGAGAGAATAATTTCATAACATGGGATAAATCATAGTAGTGAAATGTAATCACAATAATCATAACATAAAACATAAAACTTTGTGGCATACACATAATCATAGAGAATCATTTCTTGTTAGTCATGACTCATTTCCAAGACTATCTTAGTGGACAAAGTCCCTTTCTGAATCCAGTCACCCTCGTTTCAGTACTGTTTCACTGAAGCGGTATAACCTACCATTTCAGTCATGTCTATCTCATGAGATATAAAATCTTTACCCAATGCATTGGAGGGAGATATAGGTCCCACCCATCTTATAATGAATCCTTTATTATTCGTGCCACATAATCATAAACCATACATCATAGCGTAACCCATGTAATAAAAATGGAATTCTTAAACAACATGACATCATAAAACAATTCATATAAGATAAAGGAATTCATAAAAATATTTCCATCACAACATAATCAAATCCCTGTTATAATTGGGATAAAAACAGAATCCTTTATCATCTTAGATGGAAAATAATTTTGATAAAACACTTGAACGTCATTCTTGAGGAAAATATCCTTTCTACATAAAAAACACTTTTCCTTTCTTAACATGTCATACAATTTTAAACTTAAAGAATTTGATTAAAAATAAACATGAAAACTTGTAAAGGAAGCTTCTTGTAAATAATGTTTTAAAAATCTATTCATGCCGTATAAGTTAAAAAAAACATTCTTCGTACTTTTGTCGAAAAAGTCAAAAAGTACCTCGTACGAAAAACGACAAAAGATTCCTTTCATATCCTTCACTAAAAACTCATCGAAGGGTAAAATTGTATTTAAACAATTTTAGGTGGATGGAAATAATATTACATATTGAGAAAACATGGATGTGGATGATAAAATACACCCCAGTAAATACTTACTAATAAACAATCTCGGATAAAAATGAGATTGTGATATTTTCCCTTACCATAAGTCCGATTTGCTTTGTACGTGTCCGAAGCTCCTGTATAATGGTTTAAATAATGTTATTGACTTATTCCAGAATCATACATATTGATATGATATCATATATGGTCATATTCTTAGCTTCTTGTTAATAATATTTCATTGTTACTTGTTACTCAGGTCTTTATTGCCTTTTGTTCTTATGCGTGTTTTGCCGAATAAATTCTTATTCTTCTTTTAAGGTTATAGATACCTTATATCCAGAATGGTATTAGTGTATCATATATCATATTTATTCATTCAATTCATTTATATAATTATATTGTAATGATGATCATGTAGAACGAGTCGTATCACATCGTGGAGACGGTATTCCGTACGTACGCACGAGTGATGATATCGTTCCTATGATCGTGGAATTGTAATGGAGTATATATATATTTTTTCAGTATCAATATTACTTTATATTAATCATAAATAGTTACTCATTACACCATTATATCCATCCTTGTAAGGTGGTGGTGGAAAATAGATTACACCACGGCGTGGAGACGGTAATCCGTACGTACGCACGCGCGGTGATTTCATTTTTCCGTAGGATGGATAGAAGGTGAATTAGGGTTGTTTCATATTTATAATAACATATCAGTATTTATGTAATACTGATGTTATTACTTTATCATGAAACAACTAAAGGAGAAGAAGTTGAAGAAGAAAGAAATTGAAAAGATCGGTAACAGATATTACCTCTTCTTTGGAACGCCTCTTTGAATCCTCCACATAGGGAACTAAGATTGGTCTTTGAAGAAGACCAGGACCTCTAGGATTATTCTAGGGAAGTGTAGAGGAGAAAATGGCAGGGGTTGGCCATGCTTCAGTGCTCAAATTGGTGTGAGGAGGAGGGGGAAGGAGGTGCCCTTTTATAAGGGAGGAGAGGGGCACCTTAGGAATACCTCAAAATATTATTTTATATTAAAGTCAAAATCGATTTATAATGGTTACAAAGGGTCTTATTTCGAAGGTAAAGTGGGGATGGGTTGAAATACTATCAACCAATATGATTTAGACAAGTTTAGGGTATTATTTTAACCTTATCAATTAGATTTAACTCTAAGTTAAATAATTTTACTTTTAAAGTGTCTTTTTTTTCTTTCACTATATGGTTAATACACTTACTATAACATGCCAGAAGAACCCCAAATTGTTTATTATAAATATATATATCCTTATCTAAGTCATTTGGCCGAACCTTAGATTTGTAGGAATAAAATAACAATTAGTAATATAATATTTTATTTAAAAACTATTTTGTGTCAATTTTGACACTATTTGATATATGATTTTTGTAAAAGTCATAACAGAATTATATGTTCGAAAAAAGTTGATTAAAACAACACTAATATATCATAGTAACCTAGAAAATTATTGTAATTCATAAAAAGTCTCATATTACATTTATTTGGGTATTTATAACATCAATTATGTCAATATTTCATTAATAAGATAATTACTCCATCATCTTTGTATCATAATAAATGATAATTATTTAATCCCTAAAAATTCTAAATAAATTCCTATGATTTAGATAATTGTATTAGATTTCTGTATACTATTCATTTTCGAAGTTACATGAAGTTTATCACTAGATTAAAATTATTATACTTATATAATTTAAGAAAGTGACATGTTGTCACATTCTTTGGTTTTAATAATAATTAAATTATTTTCATTGAAAAAATTTAATTAAATGAATCTAATCCGACCCTTAGGTGATATGGGTCGACTTTTAGTCATCCAATAGGATTTTGACATTTGTTAGGGTAATTTTAAAATATTATGTTTACCCTTAATTACCCGATTTACCTTTAACTATGGTAAATAAAATTTACCATAATTACTATTCCCAAAAAATAAAAAGTAGCTTATTAACATAATTTGGACCCACTGATTCCAAATATGTAATTCATTTTTCCAAATTCAATACACAAAAGATGCAGAAATTAAATTAAAATTAATCCCGTTGTCGAAAGAAAACGGGTTTTTCATTAAAACATTGCAAAAGATTGAATTGATTTAACCTACGAATTCAAGGTAAAATCAATGCTAATGACATACATTATATTAAATGGTAAAAATATAATCTATTTATACTTTAAAACCATTAAATATTATAATTTAACCACATAAGATATTATTATGAAAAAAGTTGTTTTTAATTAAAATATAGCGTGTTTTTACTATTCATTAAAATATGAAAGTTATCGGAAAAATATCAAAACTTTATCTAATGTAAATTTTTATATCCTGATAAAATGATGAATTTTATTTTGTCAAATTGAACATATAAACATGTCAAAAACTAGATTTAATGTGGGTGCGCCATCAAAAGGAGGCAAAACTGCATTTTTTGAAATATACTTATTTTACCCGAAAAAATTATTTTGTTCTTATAACATGTTCTAGAAATGTGTAAGATGGATAATAATATTATAAAATTAAAAATTTACTTAATACTATTCATAAAGGCTAGTTCATGACAATATTATAATAATATAACATTGTTTATTAAAACTCGGTATTTCGTACAACACACGCTATCAAGGAAGGTTGCGATTGCGTGTAATGCAAGCCAAGTCAGGGTTGCGTGTTGTGAAAGAATCCTTCGTTGTTTTGTATAACAGAATCCAACCATATTTCATTTATACATTTAATATATATATATATACTCAATGTTGCGTAGAATAACTATTATCAAAATTGTGTGTAACACGGTCCAAGAATAGTGTTGCGTATACTGCAAGCTAATACAGTGATGCGTATAGCGCAAGGTAATCTTGGTGTAGAATACAACATAAGACATTAATGAAATTAAAATAATATTTTTCATAAAATCTCGGGGTGTTACAATGTCACAATTGGTGAAAATGCCAAAGGTAATACCATTGGATTATGCCATATTGGTAACTTTGATTCTATTTTAATTTCTAAAGTACTATTTTTAATGGCTTAAAATATAATCTGTATAGTATCTGACAATTATATGATTATGGATATCATGATAATTTTGAAAATGATGCTTGTAATGTCTTTAATTCTAAATATGAATTAGTATTTTTTACATCAAGGAATGAGAAGGTTTATTCTGTTAATTTATATTCCTTATATTCTCAAAATGTTTTAGGCTTAAGTTTATTTCATAAATAATCATGGATCTGGCATCTGAGACTAGGACACTCTATTGTTCACACTTTTAGAAAGCTAACTAGAAAAGTCCTAGTTAAAGACTTTCCGAAACTAGAGTTTCTACACGAAAAAGTGTGTAATCCTTGTCAAAAGGGAAAACACACAAGATCTCTTTAAAATAAAATAATGAAGTTTCTACTTATCAACCTCTTGAACTGGTTCACATGGATTTGTTTGGACCATCTAGAGTTTCTAGATTAAATGGGAAGCACTATGTTTATGTTCTGGTAGATGATTTTTCTAGATATACCTGGGCATTCTTCATGGCTCAAAAAAGTGAAGCCTACTCTTATTTCACTAAGTATGCCAAGTCTTTATAAAAACATAATGGATGTAAAATTAAAACTTTAGGAAGTGATCAGGACCGAGAGTTTCAAATTCAATAGTTTGAATCCCTTTTCTCACAAAATCGTTATAATCATAATTTATCTGCCCCTAGAACACCTTACCAAAATGGTGTTGTAGAACGAAGAAATATAACCCTGGAAGAAATTTCTAGAACAATGCTTAAGTGAATATGACATGCCTATTTATTTTGGGCTGAAGCTGTTAATACATCATGCTACATAATCAATAGAGTATTGATTGGACATATTCTCAAAAAGACCCTGTAAGAACTCTAGAACAATAAGAAGCCTATGGTTCATTACATTATATTTTTTGGTTACAAAGTCATTATTCTCAACACTGAGGATAATCTTGACTAATTTTCATCCAAAATTAATGAAATAATTTTCCTAGGTTACTCAATATTATGTAAATCTTATAGAGTATTCAATAAGAAAACTAAATGTGTTGAAGAATCTATTCATATCAAGTTTTATGAAACATATCCACATGAGCATAGAACCATCCTAGAAAATCTATAGGATGATGTATCAAATCTAAACATGAACTCAAAATCCTCAAAATCCTCTGTGAAAGAATCTGGGAAAACTTTTAATTTTTGAAATTCCCATCAATCGAGTCATAATGAACCAGAATCTGTTTATGAACATGAAATCACTAGTCCCTATTGTTCTAGAAAGTTTACAACCCTTAAAAACCATCCCTTAGATGATGTTGTAGGGGACTTAGTGAAAGGAACACAAACTAGAGAATCTCTTAGAAATCAGGTTGAACATCGAGCCTTCTTATCACAACTTTAACATAAAAACTTTGATGATACCATCAACGATGAATTTTGGGTAATGCTATGCAAGAAGAACATAATCAGTTTGAAAGAAAAAAATCTAGGAAATTTATTGAAATACCCAAGGACACATTCATCATAGGCACTAAATGGGTGTTTATAAATAAGGTAGATGAAACTGGAAATATAGTTAGGTATAAGGCTAGATTAGTTTGACAAGGCATCAATCAAGAAGAAAGAAATGACTATGAGGAGACCTTTGCTCTAGTAGCTATAGTTGAAGCCATCAGAATCCAACTTGCCTATGTTGCACATCTAAATTTCAAACTATATCAAATGGATGTTGAGAGTGAATTCATAAATGTGTATATAGCGGAGGATGTATTTATTGAAAAAACCCCTAGATTAAAAAATCCTCATTTTCCCAATAATATTTTCAATCTATCAAAATCTTTATAGGGTTTAAAGAATGATCCAAGATCTTGGTATGACATATTTTGTAATTTTCTTCTTTCCAAAGGTTTTACAAAAGGAATAGCTGATCCCACCATCTTTATAAAAATAATTTCTAACGATGTCTTATTTTTTCAAATCTACGTAGATGAATTTTTTTTTGGATCATTAAAAAATTCATTATGTATTGATTTTTCTAAAATGATGCAAAACGAATTTGAAATGAGTTTAATGGTCGAACTAACATTCATTCTTGAATTTAAAATAATTCATAATAATGATGGAATTGTTTTAAATAAATGTAAATACAATAGAGATCTTCTAAAACGTTTTGGATTGGTTAACACTAAATGTAGAGAAAATCCCATGAGTACCACCTGCAAGTTGGATCTTGATGAAGATGTAAAATATGTCGATCAAACTACTTATAGATGAATGATTGGATGTTTACAATACTTAACTGCTAGCTGTTTGGACATTATGTTTAGTGTGTGTATGTGTGATCATTTTCAAGAAAATCCTAAAAAATGTCATTTAAATGATGTAAAGAGAACATTCAAATACCTCAAGCATACACCCAATCTAGGACTGCTCTACCCTAAATGACAATCATTTGAACTAGTTAGTAATTTTGATTCCGACGTCAATGGTTGTATGTTAGATAGAAAGAGCACATCTGGAACATGTCACCTTTTATCCAAGTCACTAGTATCATGGTGTAGTAGGAAACAAAATTATGTTGCATTATCTACTGTATAAGCTGAATACATATCTTCTGGCAGTTGTTGTGCAAATATTTTGTGAATGAAACAAACTTTACTAGATTATGGATATCAATTGATACATGTACTAATAAATTTTGACAACACAAGTGCTATTAACATCCCAAAAAAATCATGTTTCACATTCTAGGACAAAACATATTGATGTAAGACACTACTTTTTGATAGATCTTTATCAGAAAAGTTATATCACCTTGGAATTCATTGGTACTGGATATCAACATGCTGAGATATTCACTAAACCATCAAATTATGAGAGAATAGACTATATCATACATGATATTGGCATGATAAATCTCAAATAGAAATCTTCCTTATCTTATTGTTCAATATTTTTCTATGTTTTATTTTACTGTTTCATTATTACGGTCTCTCGGTTACTGTCTCTTATGTTTACGGTCCCACTATTATCACGTTGTACTTATGGTCTGACACTCATTGTCTCACCGTAATGTTCTTTTACTATTACACCATGAAGACTGATCACTGTCTCACCATGATGACCGATCACTGTCACACCGTGACCACTGATCACTATCTCACTGTGACGACTACATACTGTCTCACCGTGAATATTATTTATGATTTTATTTAAACCCGTATCATGGTAATTTTTATTTCACCTCTTTTACTTTCCCACGTTTTTACTTTTATGATGATTGTCATTCCTAAATGATAATACAAAAAGTTTCACTTGGTTCTTCACTTGTACTCTCTATCATTTAGAACCATTTCAACCTTGAAACCCCTTCTCTCTTTCTCTTTCTCTCGAACCTTCAATGGATTCCAAGAATGAAACGTCCATCATCATCCAAACCTGAGAAGTGCCACCCGACAAAGAAGAATATAACACCCAAGCTGACACCCAAAGGGCCTCTAAATCCAAACCTTGTAAATCTCAGTGTTGTTCCTGAGAATATTTTTTCCATGAATGGATTTTATCTAGAAAATATCTAGTCTTCAATGTATTAAAAGACGAAGAAAAGTTATAATGGTTCGCAATGGAGAATATACCTATCTGTCACATATTAGTAACTTAGTTCTACCAGTACGCCCAATTTTCTTTGGACTCTAGTGAATGTTTTTTTTTGTGAGGAGCTGGATTAATGGCCAAAGATGCTATTTCTCATCGATATTATAGGTTGCATACCATATGATACCTCCTGAAGGAATTTTTGATGATTATCAGAGATAACCTCCAACCACAACTTATTTCTTTGATCTTGAAGATACTCTGAAAACCCTACCGGGAAATGACCCCAAGAGAAGGGCCATCACTACTGAACGTGATGGAGAAACAAGGCTTCTGTTTAAGTTTGTTCAAAATCTGGTTAGTCCAAGAAAAGATGACTTTGCTGTGTTAAAGTATCAAGATGCGTTATTGATTCATCTTATGAAGAATAGATATAAGATTTACCTGTGCAATTATATCATTCACCGTATGTGTGAGTTGATCAAGGTTAAATCAAATTCCACCTATTTGTTCTACTCTCGGCTGATATCAGCAATTATTGTTGCAAAATTCGTAGTTGGACCTAAGGAAGAAGTGATTATGGACTGTTAGTACTGTCTCTCTAAAGCCACTACCAGGAGAATGAAGGTAAATTGGAACCCTTAGAAAAAGGAGTGGGTGGAAGACAATGATAAGGTTTTTGAGAAGCTTAATCCTATGGATTATCCATTAAGGCTGAAAGACATTTCTGATCCTGGTTAGGAACCAGATGAACTTGGTGAATATTCAAAAGAAGAGGATAAAGATGCTGAAGTACCTCATAGGGAAGAATTTATTGTTGAAGAAGAAAGGAATATTGTTTCTCCTATTTCTCTTGAAGAAGAAGTTCTTACCCCTAGTGAAGATATCAATCAATAATTCCAACCCGAGGATTAAAAAGAACCAGGTATGACAAAATCAGAGCAGCAAGCCTTGGTTGAGCTTATTTTGGAAGAACTCCCTGTTATAGAAAAAAGAAAATCTAGAATAACTCCCTGGTGTACAAGAATTAAATCTAGAAGAACTCCTTGTTATGAAAGGTTCAAATCTAGAAGTACTCCTTGAAGAAAAACCTATTCCTAAAATAATACCCTCTACTGAATAGAGGATGAAGATAGAGTTTTAGCTGGATAGACAAGAAATGAATGAGTAACTTAGAAATAAAAACAATGGATTTTGACCAAGATCCCGAGCCTCTCAATCATGAAAATGAAGCACTTGTTGAGGGGGAGGAAACCCAAAATCTTAAGTCTGATAAGGCCTCACATCCAACTGAGTAATGTCTTTTTGACACTCAGTACAATTTTCCTCGTTTTTATGATGTTTGTTAGTCTCAGCAGGTTTCTGCAACCAGGCTTGATCTTTGGTCCCTGTTTCAGTTGATGTCTATTTCTTTCATTTCCCCTGAGAAGGAACCAGAACCAGAACCTGCCCCCGTACCAATTCCATCACATGAACCTTCACCAATTTTTTTTGATTAGCTACCCTTTTACAGTAAAGATGATTTTAAGGATTTTGGAGATAGTATCTTATCTAGATTTTATAATATTATGAACTCCCAACCTCTTGCTGTGACAAATCTGACTGAGAGAGATACCTCACTGCTTTTGGAGAAGATCATATGGCAGATCCAACCTAAAATTATCCAAGAGAATCTAGAAGTACAAGTTGAAAATAAGTTTATTAGTAATGAAGTCGCAACCCTGGGAATCATGGTGGAAGACATGTAGAAAGAATTGCATTCAAGATCAGAACCTATTACTGCTCCTCTATAACACACTGTTTCTCAAATCTCTCGAGATGTTGTGTCTCAGATTCACCCTTATCTGTTATCCTTTGAGGAAAATATTGTAGAAAGGCACAAACAGTTGTTGATTGAAATGAGAGAGCTTGTGGTGAACCTGAATAAACTCACTGATGATTATACTAGTTGTGTTCAAAAGGTATTGAATCAGCTCAATTCTCTGACCACAACCGTCAAAGAATCTATTACCTCTGGTGAATCCTCTACACCTACCTTGTATAGTTCTTTGCTCAGATCTATAGTCCAAGAAGAGCTTCAAAATGCATTCAGTGGGTTTAATGTGGATTCTTTCTCTGATGTTGTCATGAAAATTGATAGAGTGTTTAATCTTGTGAAAATTCATTCTAATATTGTAAATGATTCCCTGAAAGAGATTTCTAAGAATGTGGATTTCTATTTCAACTGAATTTTCTCCAAGACTCATATGACCATCCACTTCCAATGCGTTTTAGAGAATCTGCAAATTCCTCCTATAACTCAAGCCTTCATAAACCAAGTTCAGATGCTAACTATGTTTACCATATTGTTGGAAAAGTTCATGGAAAACATAGATGACTTTGAAAATCCATGTATTATGGTGGAGAGATTATTGAAGACTTCATCAAACATCTGCAACCCCATTGTCATGTCCAGAGTACATCAATTGTTGATCCAGCAGTTGCACCTCTAAGACCTGGACAACCGACATTCACTTCTGCCTTAGCCTCAACTACCATTTCTGTTGGCCAAGCTCTCAGTCAGATCAGGCCTGTCATTCTTGATAAGCAATTGTCTCGATTTTCTAATGTTCCTACCTTGGATCCCTCATTCTTTGAAGGTCTCCCTTTTACCTCTCTATCTACCACCTCTATGCCTTCTTCTACATCAACCACTGCCCCTATGGCTTCCTCTTCTGCTAGTAATTAAGGAAAAGAGTAGGCCAATCCCTAAAGAAGACCAGTGCTTACTCTTTTTTAATATGGATGTCATTTTTTTGTATTTCTTCTTTATTTTGTATTGAACTGTTTCCTATTAATGGAATGTGCACTGTTTACCCTCACTTTATTTCTGCTTTTTGATAATCTCAAAAGGAGGAGAAGTTTCCACCTAATATTTTATCTATAGTTGCATCTAATTTTCACTTGAAATGTAAATGATTTATGATCATAAAAAACGGGGATATTGTTGGACTCCTCATTAATTAATCATGTTTTAATGATAACAAATCTCATCAATGACCAAAAATATCATTAAAGATCATTAATATTATTAAACCTATTAACTCCTATTACTTATATCCAATCACGTGTATTTATGTTTCAAGTTCACTCAAGTTTTATAATGGTTAATATGAATCCATTTCAGGAATATTACTGTTTAAGTCTGAATACTGTTATTTTCCTATGTTGAAGACACTACGATGCCTGGCATAGTAAGCCAGACATTGTGAGCATCACACTGTGAGAATGAAATTGTGAGCAAGACACTGTGTGCAAGACACCGTGAGAAATACACCTTGGGGAAGACACTGTGATCAAGACACCGTGAGAAAGACACAGTGATCAAGACACCATAATATAGACACCGTTACACTCATATAGTGACAATAAGACATTGTGACATTCCCACCATGACACTCAGACCATGACACTCAGACACCATGTGAATGAGACACCATTTTAAAAACATACTGTGACACCATTTCATAAACTATTTTTTCGTCTTTCAATTTAATGTTTAACGGTCATATTTGATGCCTTTAATACACTGACATAATTAATGCTTCATTGTAGACATAGTACGAGGTACGAGGTATGAAACACTTGGAACCTGCTAGCTGAAGCACATGCATTTGAAGATAAATAATTGCAACTGGCCAACAACAATATAGTGCAATTCTGATTGAGCAACAAACCTGTGAGCACGACTGTGAAGAAAACATTGAATGATTTTCAAAGAAAGAAATGTATCATACATGAAATTCGACACTACTAAAGAATATACAATGTACACTAGAATATAGAGAACACCTTTACATTATCAAAGATCATGAAGAAAAAAAGATGGATTATGACACTCTATTATTCAAAAAAAACTTTATATGGACTCACGAGCATTTCAGTTTAATCAACGGAGTCCATAGCTGCATATCAAATCACTAGAGCATTTTAAACTCATATCTACTCTCTCTCAGTGATTCTATTACTTAATTTCAAGTAGTGTGTGTACTCTGTATATTCCATACAGACACTGAATCTTGTTCTAAACTAAATTATTTCTAAATCCTTGCACCAAAATCTTTATAAAATTGTTCACCCACAAAAACTAGGGAAGAGGTCCCTATGTGGCCTGTTTATTATTTTTTTACCCACAAAAACTTTGGAAGAGGTCCATGTGTGACCTAGATAGTCTATGTATTATAGATAACCCTGGTCAAGGGTGTGGATCAATGTTTATTTATATAAACTTCTTTATGGTAGGTGATCAGCAAGTGGAGTGGATTAGGTCTTGGCTTGAGACTGAACCACTTGATTTATATCCACTGTGCTATCTAAATTTACTCTTCTCTGTTTTACTACATTATTGAATAAACTAGAAAACTCTAATTTTACTTTGATAGTTAGTCTTCGAATAAAGTCATAACTAATTTTTCCTAGTTGGATAACTTCAAATGTAATATTAATAATACATATTATCATTACTAAGAATTAATCGATCTTCTATGAAGTTGTTTAAACACTCAAACTCTTATAACAGTATAAACTTGATTAACTAGGATGTATTCATTTTTGGGAAAAACCATTAATTTTAAAATAATATATTTGTAAGAGTAATTTTTATAGTTACTCAATTCACCCCTCCCCTCTTGAGTAAACTACTCCGACCAACAAACTAGGAATTTGATTTTGATATATGATGTAAACCTATGAATATAATGTTAGTTACTTTTTTGTAAAGGTTTAATTCCAACTATATAATAGTGTAGTTAATTCACTCCCCAAACTATAAATGTAGTCATAGTTCACTCCAAATGCTATCATTCTAGACATAATCCCTTACTAAACAGTGTTAGATCCCTATTCTAGAAATAATTATTTCATGGGATATTAATTGTTACCCGAAAAATTGAATGTAGATAACTGTTCCACCAATCCCATAATGAAATCAATTATGCGTGTTCCACAATATCATAAATAATTATTTATATTAGAAACCCAAGAAAAAAATGGGTTTAATAAATATTTCATCATATAATATCCCATTGAAAAGGAATGAGCTTTGTAAACATTGTGTCATCATAAATACAAACCATCTAGTGAAATAATATGTCCAATATCCTTGGATCATATTTTTAGAAATGAAAATGTAAAATCATTTTTTATATTTGATGAATATATATACCATTAAAATATTATTAAAAAATTATTTATCAAAATATTCATTATATTAATAGAATTTTTTATAAAAGGACTTGTATAATATAGTGGAGAATATTTTCAATCATATTTACCTTAAAAACATGTAAAAGATTTTTCCATGAAAAATTACTACAGATTGTAGGGAAAGTAAAATGATATGTAAAAGTTAAAAATACATTCCTTTTATAAATTTTTCTTAAAATTCACAAATTTCCTCCTTTATAATGTCCCGTAATATTCCATTAAAAACAAGTTGTTAAAATTTTTAAATTGGAAGATTGACTTTAAAAGTAATTGGAGAATACTAAAAAAATTACATGAATCAATTTTATAAAACATTGATGTTGATTAATGATTATTTTTAACTTAATAGAGAAAAGAAGTTGATTTTTCTTAAAACAAAAATTTTCTGTCAGTTTAGTATATAAGATGGTGAATGTTATAAGAAAAAATGCAATTTAAAAAAAATAAATTTGGGAAAAATGTCATAATTTGTACAAGGGACAGATAGTAACATTTATTCATCATATGAATAATCATAATGAATATTTAAAATATTTAGATTGTTTAACAAATCCCTTACCTTGAGTTTTCATTCCATTAAAAGAACTCTAACCACCTCTTCTTTGAAACCACTCCTATAGATCAACTACAAAGGTATATAGGTTTGATATTTTGGGATACCATAATCTCTATAATGTGTCTAGGGATGTTGAGAAGAATAATTTGAAGAGGATAGTCAATATTTAAGGTGTTATGTGGTGTAAAAGAGTGGGGGTGGAGGTCCCCTTTTATAATTTAGTCGAGATACATTTTTTGAATTTATGATCAAAAAAATTAATAATAAAATAATTTTAAAAACATACCCTATATGGAAAGGTAACTAATTATAAATTAGGCTATCACTGTACCCCAAAAAACAATAAAATTTAAATTAATTTTTGGGCAACTTTATACATTATCATTTTGATCAACCCATAAATAACTTGATTTTACTTTAGATACCGTAATAATATTTAGATATTGAATTTTCAACAATATCGTATCCCATTTATCTTAATTCTATATTTTTTATAATTTATGAATATTTTTATGATATATTATTATGATAAAATATCAATATTTTAAATTTTGACGCAATTCAATTAATTGGAAATATAATACAAAAGGATAATCAATGAATTTAAATATAATACCTTCGAACCATTTTTTTCATAATCACTTATAAAGTTACAAAAGTACTATAACTTAATCAAATTTTATGTCATTTAGTTTTTTTAGAATAATTTATTTTAACAGGTCAATAATTGAATAAATAATATTTTGGTGTTTTGTTTGAATATAAGGTAATTATATAATTCAAAAAAATTATAAATAAATTAAACCTATGAATATAATTTAATTATTAACGTAATGATTATTTAGACACATTCATAATTATTTTCCCATAAGTGAGGACATGAATGATATATAAAAAAAATGAGAATGATGTTTTTTTAACATTAATTGATTTATGTAATATACAAATTATTTGTTAGGAAAATTGTACATTAAAAGAATTTTTTTCAATCATATGGTTATAAAAATCATAAAGACATAAAAATATATTAATTTTGGTGAAAAATTATAGCATTTTAAATGATTTTTTAGTCAAGATATATGCATTTTACCCTTATATATGGTGATAATTTTTACCACGATTAGTATTCATACTAAAAAATTAAATGGGTTATATTTAAATAAATTTATCCTCATCAATAAAATTTAATATTTATTTTATATAATTAAATAACTATAAATTGAGAAAAATAACAATAATGTAAGTGTTAATAATGTGATAAAATCTAATTTAAAAAAAAATACATTTTAATCATAAAACATGATATATTCTTATCCCATCAATATCAAAAAGTTTGTTAAATTTTTTAAATGTTTGATAAAGTAAATAATATATTATATTAATTAAAATAAATCAAAAATATGAGTTAATTTCATTAACTAAAATATAAAAACATTATACAAATTAGAAAAGTTTTTCAAAAAAATATTCATTTTTCTTCCAAAATGATATTTATTTTCACTTATAATAAATTGATATCACATGAATTAATTATATATATATATAACCATATATCATTAATAAATTCTTTAGTCCTATTTATTCTCAAATAACATCTCCAATAGGAGTGTTTTCCCCAACACACTTACTAGGCTAGAGGTCTTGTGTCATAGAAATATCTATCTACAATCCAAAAACTCTACGGGTTATTCTTCCTAGGAATTATCTTCTTCCAGCAGTATAACGCTGAGTTTAATTCATCTGAAGGATAAATTATGTACTACCTTGATAGAGCTGATAATTTCAATATATTTTATCTACATTTAAATGATTTAATCCTCACCAATGTGTCATTACATGTTAAGTTGCATCATTTTTGGAATATTGTTGTATTTTGAGCTAAATTATGAAAATGCCTTAATTCTGGATTTTAAGTAGTTTTTGACTTGTCTGAATATTTGGTAATATCTTTTTAAATACTTATCCAATGCAACTGATTTCTTTTTTTTAGGAACCCCTGGAATGGTATCTTCATATATATATATAAACGGTATCAAGATCTAAATCGTCCATCTATGGGTCCAAATAAATCATTCTTTGGGAAGGGTTTGTATGTTCGGATGTGTGTAGCCCACATCAATAAACGGATCATAACATCGGATACATGTTTCCAATGTCATTAATTCAAACTGGGCATACAAGAGGACTCCAAGAACGAATTCATGATTAATTTCAAGGTCAAACTCGATCATTAGGGCACACTATGATCGAGTCAAACAAGTGGGAGATGAAAGGTCTCCTCGAGAAGAGAAAGGGTTGTGGAGTAATTAATTCATAACTTTTTAACCACATCTCCAAATCGGCTGATATTTTGTGGACCAACAGAGAACATATTTTAAAACAACTCTTTAGAAGGTTCTAGAGGTTGATTCAGCCAGGAGTTGTTTCAAATAGAAGCATATTTCGGGTGGACAGAATATGGATAGAGGATTTTCCAGCCCACCTCCCCTATTCTCCCTAGCTCTTCTTCCTTTTCAAGGGGGGTTGGATTTGTGGAGACAATGATGAATATGGTGTACAAATATTATGGAATGGAGTTGATGTGGTCTGATCAAGTGATGCGAGGCTAAGCACCAAGTGGTTGCGGACGATGAAAATCGATATACACTCCCTTCCAAGTTTTGATCTTCATGCATAATCTATGTTGCATCTCTTTTGAATTTATATTTTTTGAATGACAGCGGTTGTTTTATTTTTAGAATATATTTTCAACTTGTTTATTCTATATGGTTTCTCGATCTATAATGTAAAATAGTGAATTTCACTATTTAAATTTTTCGGTGAGGTCTTGCCGTTGAGTGTGGTGATTTCGGTTAGGATTGGTTATTTGAAGGTCTTCAAATAATTAGATCACTTCTATAGGAGGGGAAATAATCATATTGAGGTATTAATATGATTTCCTTGCCAAATAAGGTGTTTATCCAAAGGTATTTGGGTAGGAATTGAGAGATTATTCAGAGATATAATTTTAAACAAGGAATATGGGAGTGTCCGGGGGGATAAAGTTTGTCCGTAACCACTGTTTTGATTTTGGTTTGAAACCCATTTTATTTCCAATAAATTTTCTATCTCATTCTCCAATTTTCATTCTCTTTAGTTTTTATTTATTTTCGGTTCTTGGGTCTTTAATAAAATCCCCAATTTTCCATTTCTTGTGAAAACAAACCAACAAAAAAGTGACAGTTTTGCAACTCCAATTTCAACCTCCTCGAGAGATAATCCAGGGGCAGCTATATTGCATTGTTTATTTTGGGAAAAAATTAATTGATTGAGGATTTCATGACGAATAATCCTCACATCAACTTCTTCCGTTGCTGGGGAGGTTTCTTTAGTTGATTTGTGTGAAAATTGTTATTGCATGACCCGAAATTCTAACCCAAATTTGTTCCCATTGGATTATGAATTTGATAGAACTTTTCACTATAGGGATAGTGCTACCAGAAATCCCCTTATCCCAAGTTGTGAATCTTCTAATAATGAACTTAGAAGAAACCTGGTTGAAATTGAAATTCCAATGGCTGAAAATAGAACCTTGAAATAATTGGCATCATCTTATGATGCAAATCAAGAAAATCTTGTTGAATATCCTGATGCACCTACTGGGTTTGAAATTAAATCTGGTTTCATTGAACAACTTCTAAAATTTAATGGTTTTCCTGGGGAAGATCCACATAAACACCTTCAGTAATTTAGTTATCTTTGTGTCAAAATGAAACCCCAGGGCGTTGATGAAAAAAAAATGAAATTGAGTTCATTTTCTTTTTCGTTAGAAGGAGTTTCCAAAGAATGGTTTTTCTATTTACATACTACTTTGATTAGGTATTGGAATGAATTGAAAAAAAATTTCCTTGAAAATTTTTTCCCTACTCTAGATCTTCTTCCATTAGAAAAGAGATTTGTGGAATTAGGAAAAATCAAGGTGAAACTTTGCATGAGTATTCGGAACGCATCAAAAGACATTGTTTCAGTTTCCCCCACCATCAAATTAGAGATAAACATTTGATTCAATATTTTTATGAGGGATTCTGTCTTACTGATAGAAGCATGATTGATGCTGCTGCAGGAGGGGCTCTAGATGACAAAACACCAACTACTGCTAGGAAATTAATTGCAAACATAGCCCAAAATGCTCAACAGTTTGGAAGAATATGCCTTCTTCATGTGAAATCTGCCGAAGAGTTCCCCATTTCTAGTCCTGAAAACAATATGATTGCGAGTCAACTTTCTGATCTTACCACCATGGTGAGGTCGATGATGTTATCCAATACCCCACCAACTCCACCAAAACCGGAATCAACATTTCAAATGAAAGTCTACTGTGGAATTTGTCCTTCCAATGACCATTTTAGTGACCAATGCCCTCAAATGCAGGAACCTTCTGAAAACTACAATGCTGTTTTTTCCTGGAAAACCCTTTCAGTCAAACCAACAAAGGCCATTTCAATCAAATCAAAATTTCAATCAAGGATGGAAAAACCACTCTAATGAAATATTTCGACAGCCTGAACAACCTATAAGCTTCTTCCATGGACAATCAAGAAATTTACAACCATGATATTTCAATGAGCAATCCAATGCTCATTCTTGAAGAAACATTCAGGCTGCCCCTCCCACTCAAAATTCAGAGAGTAATGTTGAAGAAACAATGAGGAAACAACATGAGGCAATGAAAAAAACACAATACCAACAACAAAACATGCTGAATACCCTAATGACTCAAATGGGTCAACTTTCCTCTGATCTTAGTTGCATAAAAAATAAAATGAGTGGAGGTTTGCACTCACAACCTCAAGTGAATCTAAGAGATAAAGGGAAGGAAAATGTGAGTACAATTGGACTTAAGAGTGGAAAACAATTGAATAGCCCTCAAATGGAGAAACGAAAACATGTTATTGAAACTTCTGTTAAGAATCCCACCACTAATGTAAATGCTCTAAATTCCGAATTTTCATTGAAGGGAAACAAAAATTCAAGAGAAGAAATGTTGCTTTAAAGAAAAAAGTGGGAATGGAAGAGGATGTCTCGACTTTTTTTTTCTCAAAGAAGTGCTCAAAATAGCCTTGAAACAACCAAACCACAATTTCCTTACCCTAGTAGTGAACCACCAGTGAAGTCGAGTGCTGAGAAAGAGTTGGATAAGGAGGTTTTGGAGACTTTTAAGAATGTTCAAGTCCATATACCTTTTCTTTATGCTGTGAAACAAATTCCACAGTATGAAAAGTTTTTTAAAAAAATGTCTACCCATAAGTGGAAATTCATTGGAGGTGAAAAGGTCAACTTAGGGAGGAATGTTTCATCCATGATCCAGCATGCCTTGCCTGTCAAATGTAAAGACACAGGAACCTTTACCATTCCTTTAAAGATTGGGAAATGTGAATTCAAGGATGTTATGCTGGATTTGGGGGACTCCATCAATGTTATGCCACATTCTGTTTACTCATATCTTCATGTTGGAGAATTGAAACCCTCTAGGATCATTAATAAACTTGCTAACCGAAGTACCACCAAGCCTGCTGGAGTTATTGAGGATGTTCTTGTTCAAGTGAGAGACATGATTTTTCCTGTGGATTTCTATGTCCAAGATATGGAAGATGATAGGTTTATTACCCTTGCACCTCTCATTATAGGGAGACTATTTCTGAAAACTGCAAAAGCAATCATCAATGTTCACAAGGGAACACTTTCACTGGAGTTTGGCGGAGAGGTTGTTCATTTCAATTTTTTTCAGTCCATGAAACACCCAGTCGAGGATCATTCATCCCCCCAAGTGAACATGATTGACTATTTTTCTACTTATATGTTCCCTAATTTTTCCTGTGATTAGAAACTAGCTGATATTTTTAATGATGTAAATTTGGTTGTTGTTGAATCTGATAAACAAGAGAGGGAAAAGGGAGATGATGACGAGTCTTGGAATGTTGAGATGGCTTTGAAAGATTCTATTGATCTCAACATTGAGGAAGATGTCTCCCTAGAAATCCATAGTGCTGCTAGTGGTCTCCTAGGAGAAATTGAAAATTTTCCACTATAATCAAATTCTGAGAACATTGAAATTTATATTCATGGTGATTTTCCTTTATAGTCTAGAACCCCACTAAACAACCACACCTGTAATCAATGTTCCTTGATCAATGAAAATACCCCAGTAGAGTTAGAGTTGAAACCACTTTCTGAGAATCTCAAATATGCTTTATTAAGTGAAAATGAAACATTCCATATAATAATTTCAAAAGTTTTGTCGAAGGACCAAGAGAATCAATTGATAGGAGTCCTCAAAACCCTCAAGAAAGCTATTGGATGGACTCTATCTGATTTAACTAGAGTCAGCCCCTCAGTATGCATGCATAGAATTTTCTTGGAGGAAAATGTTAAATCGATGAGACAATTTCAATGGAGGTTGAATCCAACACTTTTAGAGGTTGTTAAGAAGGATGTTACCACCCTTTTAGCTGCTGGAATTATTTTTCCCATCTCTGATAGTCAATGGGTGAGTCCAATCCATATAGTTACCATAAAAGGTGGCTTCACAATCTCAAAGAATTAATTTGGTGAGCTTGTTCCTGTTAGGCTTCCAAGTAAATGGAGAATGTGCATTGATTATAGGAAGCTCAATTTGGATACAAGAAAAGACCACTTTCCACTTCTATTTCTTGATTAGGTCCTTGAAAGACTGGTTGGAAAAACCCATTATTGTTTTCTGGATGGATTATCTGGTTATTTCCAAATTCATATTACACTGAGGGATTAAAAAAACCACATTTACATGCCCATTTGGAACATTTGCTTATAGAAGGATGCCCTTTGGTTTGTGAAATGCTCCTGGAACTTTTCAAAGGTGTATGATGAGTATTTTCTTTGATTTTCTTGAAATATTCATGGAAGTTTTTATGGATGACTTCACTGTTTATGGATCATCATTTGAAAGTTGTTTGTAAGGTTTGGCTCATGTTCTTGAAAGGTGCATTGATAAGAACCTTGTTCGTAATTATGCAAAATGACATTTCATGGTGGTTAAGGGGATTTTTCTTGGACATGTTGTGTCATTGGATGTAATTCATTTTGATAAGTCCAAAGTTGAGGTCATTTCTTTATTTCTATACCCAAAAACAGTCAGTGATGTGAGATATTTTTTTGGGCATGCTGGTTTTTATAAGAGATTCATTAATGATTTTAGTAAGGTTGCACTTCCATTGTCTAGATTTCTCCAGAAAGACACCCCATTTGTCTATGATGAAAATTGTAAACAGGCCTTTGGGGAGCTGAAACAAAAATTGATTACTCCTCCCATTATTCAACCTCCTAAATGGGACTTTCCTTTTGAGATCATGACTGATGCATCTAAATTTTCTCTTGGGACTGTGTTAAGTCAAAGGTTGGAAAAGAAATCTCATGTGATTGCCTATGCCTCTAGAACATTAGATCAGGCCCAATCAAACTACACAACAACTGAGAAGGAGCTGTTTGTTGTTGTCTTTGCTTTGAAAAAATTCAGATGTTATCTTCTGGGCTCTAAGGTGATTGTTTTCACTGATCATTCTGCAATCAAATATTTCATGAAGAAATATGATCCAAAACCAAGACTTTTGAGATGCATTTTGTTGTTACAAGAGTTTGATGTTGAAATAAAAGACAAGAAGGGAAGTGAAAACCTTGTTTCTGATCATTTGAGCATGATACCATCTGTTTTGAATGGGGATCCTCAGATCAATCTACCAATTAATGAAACTTTTCCAAATGAGGAGTTGTATTCATGTCAAACTGAAAGTCCATGGTTTTCTGATATAGTGAATTAGTTAGCTTCTGATGATGTCCCCAACTGGTTTTCCAAGAATAAAATTTCTAAACTTTCGAGTTATTCAAAGCATTACATTTGGGATGATCCTTACTTTTGGCATGTTGGTAGTGATCAAATGATTAGGAGATGCATTCCAAATTCTGAATTTCAATCTGTCCTAAACTTTTGTCACACATTGACCTATAGAGGAAACATTGGGCCTCAAATAACTACAAGAATGGTGATTTATTCTTGTTTGTATTGGACTACCATTTTAAGAGATTCTTTTGATTTATACAGGACATGTAGAAATTGTCAATATCAAGGCGGCATTTCCCAAAGGAATGAGATGCCACAAAAACCTCTGTTTTTTTGTGATGTATTTGAAGTTTGGGGTATGGATTTCACGGGAACATTTCCCAATTTATTTGGATATCTTTACATTTTTCTTGCGGTTGATATGTATCCATGTGGGTAGAAGCTATTCCCACAAGAGCTGATGAAGCCAAAACTGTGTCCATTTTTGTGAAAGTAAATATATTTTCAAGGATTGGATTCCCATAGCTCTTGATTACAGATCAAGGTACTCATTTTTGGAACAAGACTTTGAAATGACTATAGATGAAGTATGGAGTTCATCATAGTGTATCTACACCCTATCACCCCCAAACAAATGGAATGGAGGAGTTGTCCAACAGTGCAATCAAACAAATTCCGGAAAAAACTGTGAACCCAAATAGAAATAATTCGTGTTTGAGACTTGATGATGCACTTTGGGCTTGTAGGAATGCATTCAAAACCCCAATTGGCATGTCACCATTTAGATTAGTCTATGGAAAGTCTTTTCACCTTCCGTTTGAGTTAGAACACAAATATTATTGGGCTGTTAAAACATGTAGCATGAATCTGTTCTCTGTTGGGGAAGAAAGAAAATTTTGTTTGTAGGAGCATGAGGAGATCAGAAAGAATGCATATGAATGTTCTAGGATGTACAAGGAACGAAAAAAATCATTTCATGATGAGATGATTCTCAACAAAAACTTTAAGGAAGGAGATAAAGTGTTGCTGTTTGATTCCAGGCTGAAGCTGTTCCCAGTTAAATATCATTCCAAATGGTCTGGTCCATTCATTGTTACTCATGTTTTTCCTTTTTGTGCAATCCAGATTAAAGAACCAAGTAAAGGTACACCATTCACAGTCAATGGGAATAGGTTGAAGCAGTTTAGAGAGAATGTTCAAGATCCTCTGGGGGAGGAGATCCCCCATCATGTTGCAGAATACAATTTATGCCAGGTTGTGTTTTTCCTTCCCACTTTTTTGTAATGTCTTTGATTTCATGAATTTCATATTCATATTTTTTTTACAATGTGGACATTGCATAAAATAAGTGTGGGGGGAGGAACATGCTGGGTAGATTAGGATTTTTTTTCTTTCATTCTATTTTTTTCCTTTGCTTTTCTCTCTCTTTCAAATTTTTTTGTGTTCTTTTATTTTTCGAAATTTGTGTGTTTTATTTAAAATTTTGAGAAACATTTGATCTTAAATGTTGATCTTTTAAAAACATATCAACGAGTGATCTAATTGATCCCTTGAATCTGGTTATAAATGAAGGCTAAAAAAGACCCTGTTTCAAGTTCCAAAATTTTAAATTACCATTGAATTTTGAATTCCATTCCATGAATGCCGTCTAATATTGAAAACCACTTTCCCATGAGTATTTTGAACCCATTCTTCATCTTCATCAAATTCATCCTACTTCTTGAGTGAAGAAAATAATGCTTGTTTGATTGAACCGGAACTTGATCTTTTTATATCAAAACATGAGGGCTAAGGTGAGTGTGATTGAAATGATTGAGGCAATTTGTTTGTGATTGAATGCCCCTTTTTCACGATTATCCCTTTTATTCTGGCCCACCTTTTATATTGTATCTTTCTTGAGCCCTTTTTTGCCATGTAATGCCTTTTTGATAGCCACATTACAATCCATTTTCCATTTCCAACTTGCTCTGGAAGTATAAATGCATGATCAAGTTGAAATTAACTGTGGGGGAGATGACTTGGGGTGTGCTACTTCATTTGGTGTTGCTTTTGGTGGTTAGCTAAATAATGAAGAGATGTTTTTGTTGCTGAATGATGTTTCATTTCTGAGTGCTTTTCCTGTCTAGAGATCTCAAAAGAAGACAGTTGTTTCTATCTGGAACTCTCAATTGAAGAGAGATGTGCCTGTCTGGAGCTCTTGATGGAAGAAAGTTGTGCCCAATCTCGAGCTTTTGAAAAAAGGAGAAGAGAAATGTAACTGTTGATGCTAAAATTTGAATGGAATGAGGTGGAAAAGATATTCTCAAATATTATCAAATATGACTTTCATTGGAGGAGAGTAAGGAGGATTCCCCACAAGAGTGAAGATTAGATTCATATATTTTTTGCTTCGAAAATGAGCCAAACCCTCCTTATTCGGCTTTAAAATTTTAGACATTTTAGAGCCACCCACCTTTATCCACAGAACATCCTTGAAAAGCCCTCAAGATGATCACATTTTTCTTGGATCACATCAGGTGGAGATTTATAAATTTTTCAAGCCTGTGATGATTCTTGCACGTTTTCCTGAGAGAAGCTTTGTTCGAAATCAATATTTGTGTTGAGATAAAATTTTTGTGAGGTGACTGTGTTGTGTGAATGAGAGGAGAAAAGGAGTTGAAATGGATTTAATGAACTGAATTTAAAACTTGAATCATTTTTTATGAGGCATGATATCATTTGATTTTTTGTGGTTGATTGGTGAGCCTCATTGGTTTGTATTTTGAATATGCACTGATTTGGTTTTAATGATCACTTGTCTAGGAGAACAGGTTCTCAGTGTTGGGGAATTGATAGAGCTAATATTTTCAATATATTTTATTTAAATTTCAATGATTTAATCCTCACCAATGTTTCATTACATGTTTTGTTGCATCATTTTTGGAATATTGTTGTATTTTGAGCTAAATTATGAAAATGTTTTAATTTTGGATTTTAAGCAGTTTTTGACTTATCTGAGTATTTGGTCATATAATTTTAAATAATTATACAATTCAACTGATTCCTTTTTCATAGGAACCCCTGGAAGGTTCTATTCATATTAGGAAACTGGATCAAGATCTAAATCGTCCATCTATGGGTCCAAATAAATCATTCATTGGGAAGAGTTTGTATGTTTGGATGTGTGAATACCACCTAAATAAATGGATCATAACATTGGATAAATGTTTCCAATGTCATTAATTACAACTAGTAGTGCAAGAGGACTCCATGGTGCGAATTCATGATAAATTTCAAGGTCAAAATCGATCATTAGGCCACACTATGACCGAGTCAAACAAGTGGAAGATGAAAGGTCTCCTCGGGAAGAGAAAGAGTCGTGGAGTAATTAATTAATAACTATTTCACCACGTCTCCAAATCAGCTGATATTTTTTGGACCGACAAAAAACATATTTTGAAACATCTCCTTAGAAGGATCTAGAGGTTTATTCAGCCGGGAGGTGTTCCAAACAAAAGTATATTTCAGGAGGACAGAATCTGGACAGAAGATTTTCCAGCCCTCCTCCCCTATTCTCCCTAGCGCTTCTTCCTTTTCAAGGGGGGTTGGATTTGTGGAGACAGTGATGAAGATGGTGTAAAATATTGCTGGAAGGTAGGTGATGTGGGAATATCAATTGATTCGAGGATAAGTGCCAAGTGGTTGCAGATGGCGACAACCGACAGACACTCCCTTCCGAGTTTTGATCTTCATGTGTAATCTCTATTGCATCTCTTTTGAATTTATATTTCTTGAATGAAAGTGGTTGTTTTCTTTCATGAATATATTTTCAATTTGTTTGTTCTGGATGGTTTCCCAATCTATAAAGCAAAATAGTCGATTTCACAATTTAAATTTCTTCGGTGAGGTCTTGTCGTTGAGTATAGTGATTTCGGTTAGGTTAGGTTATTTTAAGGTCTTCAAATAATTAGATCACTTCTATAGGAGGGGAAACAATCATATTGAAGTATTAATAGGATATCCCTGCCAAATAAGGTGTTTATCCAGAGGTATTTGGGTAGACATTGAGAGATTAATTAGAGCTATAATTTTAAACAAGGAAGAGGGGAGTGTTCGGGAGGTTAAAGTTTGTCCATAACCACTGTTTTGATTCTTGTTTGAAATACATTTTATTTCCAATAAATTTTCTAGCTCATTCTCCAATTTTTTTTCTCTTTTGTTTTTATTTATTTTCTATTCTTGAGTATTTAATCAAATCCCCAATTTTCCATTTCATGTGAAAACAAACCAACAAAAAAAGTGATAGTTTTGCAACTCAAATTGCAACCTCCTCGAGAGACAATCCAGGGACTGCTATATTGTATTGTTTTTTTGGGGGAAAATTAATTGATTGAGGATTTAGAGACAAATAATACTCAAATAATACCTAAATATTGATACATGAATGAAATCATGTAAATTAGATATTCTTTTTTGAAGCACCAAAAGATAGGCTGAAATCCCAATACAATCATGAAATTGAAATGGAATTATATACAAAGCGTTTTACTTTACCTTTATTTCAAATATGATCACCCTATTACTGATAGATATTTATAAGAATAACAGATAAATAAATTCAAACTCTATATGATTCTATTCATTTCTAGCGTATATTTTATTTTTACTCTTACCTGGTGACATGTATTGATGAATGAATCTAACCTTCTCTGAAATTTACTCATCAAGATAAGGTATAAATAGATTCTTATCACTTATATCATTCCATCACATTGTATTTTTACAATTTTTACAATAGTATAATTCATATTGATCCATCTAAATGATTAGTTGAAAGTAGTATTTGTAAGAAATTCCCTCCAAAGGATGTTTTCTATACAAATAACATTTCAAATACATAAAACTAGATAGTACATGACTTATATATTATGAATGGTTCTTCAAAATGGTCTAACTATCTAATAATGATATGAATTTCTAAAACAATACATAGTATCCAATTCCTAGTATAGGATTATCGAAAATATTGATTAATCCTAGGATATGGATTAGAAATAATTGATAGTTGTATAACCTGAAATCTTATCACATCCTTAATTTATAACATTGTATGTTGATTAAAACCCATATAGCATTGCATCCTTTATATTTTATTGGTAGTATAATAGTATCATATAATTTAATTTTTCCCATTATTATTTTCTTCAGGGAAATGGTTGTGGCATACATTCTGTCATTGGTATCCAATCCTTAACTTGTTCACATAACATGAAATGAGATAAAAATAGACCAATATATCCCATCATGAAATCTCATGAAAACAAAACTATCAATTCCCCATAAATAATCATACATATAAGGAATTTGGGATTATTTTTTAGGAGATCCATCAATCATATCCTTCAATAAATAAGATATGGTAGAAACACAATAATGGTACCTAGATATTACTATTATTTTACAATAAAATAATTGCTTAGGATTATTTATCACCTTCTTTTTCAACTCTACATATTCCTTATCCTATTCATTAATGTTTTGTATATAATATAGTATGAAATTAAATTTAAAATAACATTATTCCCCCTTTCCTCATTATTTCATGATCTGAAATTTTCACATTTAAAAATATTGGATTTTTTTAGCCACATCCTAAAATATGTTTCTTGATCTTTTCACATAGAGAATCCATCACATTGTTCTCATTATTATGTTGTTGATTTTTTGATCAATTGTTCTTACATATCATCTACCACCATCATATTTGGAATATGTTTAGATATTGTTTAGAGAAAATATTAGTTAAAATTTTGTGATATGTATATTTGTCACACCATTCTAAATATAGATAATGAATCCATATATATAATGAAATTATTTCCATATCTAAATCCAAATAAGGAGTTTTTTACTATTAATCCTAGGACAAACATTTTGATGATGTATAATCTATAACAATATATTTCTTCCTAAGGATGTATCCCATACACCTCTTAGATGCATCACTATAGATTAAAAAAAGTTATTCTTTGTAGGTTAGTGTAAGAATTGATGCATTGACTATCGTTATCCTCATTTGATTAAATCGTTCCTAACATCCATCAATCAATATGAATATAGATCCTTTAGAAGTGAACATTGTGAGTGTATTTGATTTACACGAAAAATTCTCCTCAACAAGCTAATAATATATATCATACGAGAAAAACAAGGGATCTCAGTCATAGTGATTCATTTAAGAAAATGTTCAAGAATTTTAATCAATTATGTTTTTAATAATATTCCCTAAATTGAGATTATGTTTCCCATTAATGAATCTTCTTAATGCAAAAATTCACACATGTGAAATTCTTCAAAAATCTTCTTTTTATGGGGGGTCTTTATCACATTTATCAATTGATAATAAAGAAAATCCACGACTATTGAATAAATTATAATATCATCTATAAATAAAATGAAAAGATGATCTATATAGTCAACAATGATCATATTTAATAAATCCTAGAAGATTACAATAAAATTATTAAGAAAAAATGGAATACTTATTAATCTATAGTGTCCATGCATTGTATAGAATATTGAAATGGGTATATCTTCCTCTATAACGCTAATTTATTGATATCTAGAGTGTATATAAATCATCTAAAGTTATTGATCTATAAGAAACTGATCAAACTAGTCATCAATATGGGGTAGATGATACATGTTCATTATAGAGATCTAGTAATTTTCATAGAATAGAATACATAATTAAAATGATCAATGTTTATTCATAAAAACAAATTAGGTGCACTATAATTTTTTTACATGAAAAAATGAATCCCTTTCAATGATTAAATAGGTGTTTATTCATAAATTTGTATAACTCCCTTGGTCGATTTTATATGGAGTCTAAATATGGTGTATCACTACGTCTTTATTCTAGTTACAACTCATCTTCAAAATTTAGGATAATTCCATGAAACTCTTTTGGTGAAAATTATTAATGTCCCATATAATACGAAAATCATCGGCGCAGAATTTATCAAATAGTTTATGTGGGAAATCCCCCTTTTCGAGTGGGATTCAGGACCCATACAATGGTTTTAAATTCCATCAAAATATAATTATTTACAACAAAATGATATGAGTTCATAGGTTAGTGCATAATTTATCACATATCATAAATTTATTGAAAATTGATGTTGGTATTATTTAATTAATTCAAATCAATGCCCAAAATATAATTAAATTAAAATAAGGGAATAATAAAATAAATTTTAGGGAACACATTCCCAAAAAATAAATTTTATAAGAATTATATACTCGCAATGTTATCATATTATCATTATGGTGTATTAGTACGAACTCAACATCTAATTTCTGAGATTATAATATCAATCCCATATATAAGTATTTAGATATAAAAGATTGTATAGATCCAGAGTCAAATAATACAATTGTAGTTTTAGATTGGATTGTAAGAGTGCCTTTAAACACAACGTTATCATATCTCTCATAAAAAATATTGACCAAAAGATATTTCCATTTATCAATGGGATTGAATAACTTTTTTCCATAAATCATTGATACACACTAATGATGTGGTGTGGGAGATATATATTTTTCCTTTGAATAATATTTTGGTTAACCCTTTAGTAAAATTCGATGTTGTAGTGCATAAAAATGAGGTTTTCACTCTTTTTGTTATTTTAGAAAAAATAATTTGAATTTAGATTGTGGTATTATTGGTTTAAATATAAAAATAAATGATTTATTTTACAAATTTTATGAGAAGCGGTGATTGGGTTAGGTAAAGGGGTCCAAATATAATCATATCCTATTATCCAATTTTTACCAATTTTCACACACTAAATCATATATGACACATTTATTCACTTATTATTCTATAACCAATAATAAAATGGTTCTGGTGAGAATATTCATATCTAAAACCTCATGTTGTACAAGCCAATGTACTATGTTTTTGAGCGTTGAAGTGGTTATATTACATACATTGGTGAATCCTTATCCATGTATTATTATTCCAAAATAAAAAGGATGTTCCAACTTACAATTCATGAAATGTGTTGATGAACATTGTAAACTCACCACCCAACCCTATTTAATTAAACAATATACCTAAATTATTTTGGTGGTCGATGATATGGACTATTGACTGTTGTAAACATAAAATAAACATAATAAAAAATTTAAACAATTCCATTAAAAATTTTAAAAATTGAATAGTAATTGTAACAAAAACGTTGAAGAGAGAGTGGATTTATTAATTTATATGAGTAAAAAATATATTGGGCCTACCAACCCATTCTATATCACTCTCAAGATCTACCCCTGTATTGATTGGGTAGTTTAGTAGAAACTCAAGGAATACGGATTCAAATGAGTGAAAAAATAAAATAAAATATAAAATATAACATTATATATTCTATAGTTTTCTTATGAGACATTCCCATTAATTTTCAATCATATAAATGTTTCATAACCTATATTAAAGGGAAAATCCAACAATATTTATAGATAATGATCCATTGAATAATCCTCCATCTTTGATATATCTTGTATTCATTTGGATTAGATTATGGATTATTTATCTTAAAATTAATATTTTTTGCAAAGTAATGATATTTTTATTTCTTCCTTACATAATGTTTTTCCATTCATCATAGTGGGTGGAAAATAATTCATGAGGTAGGCTCTCTACTCATGTAGGGGTCGTGTATAGTCTGGTGAAATGTAGAACACAACGTAGGGGTCCTATTTGGACCGAGAAAGTAGTGAATAATCCATCATGAAGTCATCAACCCATTACATTGGTTGTATGGAGAACCTATAGAAAACATGAAAACATATTTTTTGGAATGTGATCATCCATGTAAAATGAGGTGGATATAATGATTCATGGTGGTAATAACCTCAGTAGTGGTCAGTTGGTATAAGTTTGAGATCTCACGCAGTGGTCATGATGATCTTGAGTAGTTGAAATAGGAGAACCATTATATCATGCGGTGGAAGTAGCCTTAGAGAAGTAGTTATGAAATGTATGAGATAGTTTTCATTGGAGCTGTAGAGGAACAACTATATTTGTCTTAGTATTAACAACACCGTGGAAAATTTTGAACCACATATATTGTAACATTGTATTGAACATATTCATATGTAAATATGAGTTAGTAATATAGAAATCAAGCAACAATGTTTCTAGAATAATCCTAACACCATCATAGGAAACCCCTATAGTGAATATTTCTTCCCTTATTCATATAGAGGTTCCCTATGCGATGATGGGATTCTCTGAGGGTCAATATTCTCCACACACCATGGTCGGGATCTCCCAAAGGGGTGTTCTAGTCAGTGGACCCACATTGAGCATACTATGTGGTTGGAATAATTTTTGGTTTATCGAAAAATTATTTGGAAATTATTTTACCTAATATAATAAATCACTAAATAATATTTCAACGTAATAAAACATTTAAAATGTTTATACAATTATAAAAAAACCCTTTTGAAAATTTTTATTTCATCTTAGAATATTTCAAATATATCAAAAATAAGAGAATTGTAATTAAAACGAATTTAAATTATTATAAATAGTCTATGTTTTAGCATGAATATAAATGTTGTTCAAATAACCCCACACATAAACAATGGTTTTCATCAGTAATTAAATCATAACATTGAATTAAAAAGTTATCCAACTCTACCAATATATAAATATAAAAGAAATAAAAACTATTAAATATAAATATGAATCAAAACATTTATTTTTAAATGATATCTATATAATATATATTTTTTGCAAACATTCAACTAGCACATGTATTTTAAATTTAGACTTTTTAAAATGGTGGATCATATCCCCCCATTCTTATATTCTTCAGAATTCATATTTTTTAAACATATCATGTTATTAAATTCCTCTAATTTGAATATTTTCATTCATCAGTCATGATAAAAAATAAAATATATTATTCTTTTCTCACAATTTAATTCTACTTATCCATAGAAATGAAAAGGAACTATTTTCACTACATTGTAACAAAAAAATAACATGATTTCACAAGAAATTTAAATAATGCTTTTAATGTCGATGAGTATTATGATGCGTAGGCGGTGATGTGAAAAAATTAATTATCAATTAGGATATTTATCTGTAATGATTAAATCATGATATGAAAAGTAAAGGTGTAATGAAAATATCCCCTTATAATAGGGAAATCAAATTTTCAATGATCAATGTAATGTCAAGAAGAAGTTAATGTATAATGAATTATGTTATCATTCTTGGTAAATAGACATTTTTTTAATTATTTTATTTTTATAAAAATACTCATTAAAAATCTATTGATTGAATGAATATTAAATCCACCACCGAAAAACATATGAAAAAATCAATAGATTAGTAATTGTGATTTTTGATTTCATGAAGTCAAAACTTGTTTACTTATTTCATAATTTTTTTAATGGAAAAATTTTATATATAAATAATGAATCCACACCATTCATCAATACTAATGTTAGCACTACCAGTAAATTTTCCTTATAATGAAATTAATTCCCTACATTGTGACTCCCTTCTCCCAATCAATTTATCTTTATAAATATCAAAAAAAATACTAAAATTTGGAATGAAATGGATAAAATAGCTTGAAACGTGGATTTTTACTAAAAAGGCAGTTCATTGAACGTATGGGTCATGTAGGGATCAATGTGAAAGTTAAACTCAATGATATATTCTTGTTAAAATATTTACATAATAATTTTAAATGTGTGTTTCCATAGTTATTAGTTGACATGTCCCATTATTACTCATAAATTATTCTTATTACAATGGGAAATAATTATTCAAGAATCTATCTTATGAATAGACAAATGATTTCATAAAATCATTTATGCAATGAATAATAATGAATCCTTTTTACATGAACTTCAAAAATTCAATGTGCATTGAAATGGTTTTGAAATATAATCAATAAGAATACACTAATTCCCACATATAATCTGTCCTTATTTTATTATCAATGATTAAATTTAAGAAATAAATTCAATACATCAAGAATTCATTATTTTGAAAAATTAAATATAAAATATGGAATTATATGGTTCTTAATAAACTCATCTCTCTAAAACAAACCATGTAAATAATAAATTCAAATCACAGTATTGAAATTTGCAGTTTATCAGACCATTTGGAAATACCCATCATAACAAAATATTTATAAAAAAACACCAAGATTTAAGATAATAATGAAATTATTAATGAACACTAATTTCTCATATATCATAAAACCACCCATATACATGATCGTTTAGGGGAATTATTAGAATTTTGTTGACCAAAAAATAAAAAAAATTCAATAGTGAAATATTCTACAATAATTCTAATTGGTACTTAGGGGAGGAGTAGACTAAGGTCAAAAAATTGGGTTTCCTCCCAAAAGGACATTTTATTTAATGTTGTTTATGTGAACCAAATAAGGAATATTTGATTAAATACAAGACTATGTGATTCCAACCCAAAAAAAAATTATTTCATCTTCTCCAATTTAACCAAATTGATTTTACATGATAGTAGATTTAAAATAGAATAACTAAATTTAATTAAGTGGAAAAGAAGTTATGAAAAGGTGGGTCTCCATTTGTAAATAGGTTTAACGAGTATAAATTATCCAATATTTATTGAGGTATGTTAACATGTATCTTCTCCACCAACTATCAATTTATAGTAATTATATTTTATAATAATTGTATTATAATTTGGACAAAAATTTATGGATATACATGATTGACATTAAAAGTTCCTTCTAATCAAGATTTATGTTTACCACTAATCAGTTAATGTACAAATTTTATAATATCACATGATCTTATGTGTTGATGGTCAGTGGTGATATTATCTTACCATTGGGAATAAATGTTATCTCTTTATAGATAATTTAAATTTCAAAATCATCCCTCCTAATTTAACTATGCTCCAATAGCTTTAATATCCTATAATTCCAAATGTTAAAAAGGTGTAAATATTCCTCTCTTACCCCCACTAAGCTTCTTGTTCCTATTCCAACTTGAGGTGGTTTTCCTTTATATAAATAAATATATAGGGGGTCTTTGCAATTAATGTTTTTTAAGAAATACTATAATCCAGTAATGTATAATCATTAATTTTGATTTATTCCTTCCTTTTGGGTTTAACTATATTTTGAAAAATTATTTTGATGTCACTTTATTAGAATTTTTCATGGTTATTGTTTATTGATGAAATAGTGGTGACATTATATGAGGTAACCAATACATCGTCAGTAATTGCACCTTACTCATGTTGTGTAATTGAGTTCCTGGGTAAATTATTCAAGCTTGTGGTACTCTAAATAAATTAAATTTTATATCCCTAAATAAATCGTTGGGATCATTAGTATACCTAGTCCTATGAAATTTATCTTCCATCCAAAATAAAATATTATCTAAAAACGAAAATAATATATGAATTTACAAATGAAATTTGGAACGTTCCCATTATGTCTATCCCCCATACATAAAAATACGATAAATGGTAATTTGAATTTTTGGGATTTCTTTTCTATATGAGTTATTTCCCATAAATTAACATTTTTATATAATTTTTAACAAAATTCAAAAGAAAATTTTAAAAAATTAGTTTAAATAATTTCCGGATCTATAACATTTCTATCAACTCTATGGGATTCATGTGGCTTCTACAAGATAATGATTAATATAATATAATAAGTATTTTAATTACAATTTCTATAAAAAATCATCTATTTAATTGATCAGGTTATTTTATCTATATGAATTTGTATTCCAAATTTAATAATTTACAGTGTGATTTAATTTTTTACTACATATGTGAGTTTAAAAAACATGGTCCTTGACTAGGCATGAAATAATTCTTACCATTGGAATAAAATGGTTATAATAATTTAATAATTTAATTTTTTTTCACCATTCATCACATAATTAAGTATTTTTTGATTTGGACTTTCTTCATATGTGATGTTGGGTAAGTAACATAGATTTTCAACCACATGTTTTTTAGTTTCCTTTCTTTTCTAGAAATATAAGTGGAATTATAGTAAGAAAATAACAAAATCCTAATGATTATGGATAATAATTTATCTTTTTCATTAGATACTTGAGAGCTTAATTATTTGAAAAAACAAAATACATAGTCCCCAATATATAAGATCTTAATTTATCTTGATTTAATACATATATAGTGAAATAATATTCTATAATCAAGTTATTATTCTATCTAGAATCCAATAACATTGATGAGTATGATAAAAATTATGGTTTTCAAGAAATTATTTTTGAGAGGGTGGACCAACAGCTAGTTTTGATGCATTATATATGAATTCAAAATGGTTTTCTGTGTTTAGTGGTTGCATTATTTTTTTGAAAGTAACATTTATTTCAACTCCTATAATGAATACTTGGACTCCTTATTCAATATTTAACATATATTATTTTAATAGTAATCTTGATAGAAAAAGAAAAATATTACTGAAGTGGTGGATAAAACAAATATTAAATATTTCGTTCCGGAAAAAGATCTAGAATGTTTCAAACACTGTTGGTACAATAATTAATTTATTACATCAAATTGAGATTTATCCGTCGCAATGAATTTTTGTGAAAATGTTTCACCAAACACCATTCCTTTTTCACAATGAAATTTATTCTCTTTTGGATTAAGGTAATATTTTTTCTCAATTAATGTTTTATGAACTTTTTTTAAAGTCACTAAGAAATGATAAAATGAATTAATAGAAAAAGAGAAATCATTATGAAATACCTCTAGGCATTCCTCGATATGAACTGATAAAATAATTTCCATGAACTATTGAAATGTACATGGGGTATTACATAACAAAAAAGACATCATATCGTATGTTAAGGTTCAAAATGGGATGGTTAAGTCATCTTATCATTGTATATTGGGTAATGTGTTACCTAAAAGTATCCTAAAAACGCATCTTACAAAAATAATGAGTTTTATCTACAAACCATTCAATATTTTGATTTCTCAATTTGAGGGTAAAATGATCTTTTTAGGTAACATTACACAACATACATTTGTATTTACCCAGAATTCATCTAATTTTCACTCTTAGGGGGATAATTTAATTACATTATTGTTGGAAATTGTAATAACTATCTTATTGGTGGAAACATTGAAGGGGATGACCCACTATGAATCTGATATTAGGTAAATGATTTAATTTTCTAGTAATTTGTTACCTCCTACGTTACATATTCTATGATAGTGGGATTATTTCATCTTTATGGTTTTATCACTATAATGGAATCACCTTTTAAAAATATTCTATTAGAGTATACAATGGTGTTGGTACTTGGTTATTCTACTAAAATCCATCCTTTGGCTGTGGCATTTCAATTGAGAAGGTCATAATTACTTGTTTATTTCATAATTGAGAGATTATTACCCATGGACACTAGTAGTCACTCCCCTTATATATAGTATAAATATTTTAAATCACATGGATGTGGATTTATCTCAAAATATAAAAGTTTTTTAAAGAATGAAATGGAATTCTGGTTCCTTACATATAATTATTGGAACCACTGTATCTCCTTAGGTATATTAATAAATATTTCATAAAATCCGAACATACCATTTGTTATACCATTAAATTTTTAGTTTTTGGTTCCTTGTTTTTTGTACCGTAAAACAAAAAATTCTACCCAAATCATAATAATTCAAGGGGATTACATGAATCATTAAACAGTTCCACACCTACATTATGGGTGATTATATAAACTGAGTGACTCTTTGACATATTATTCATTTCATCATAAATTTTGAAATTTATAGTTTTATCTCCATATTCCATTGAAAGTGATCCTTTAATGACAATGATGTTGGAATTTACGAACACTAAGAAACATATTCAATGAATAATGGTATAATGATGTTCTATTATTTCTTTTTCCATGGTATGAATATATAGTTTAGCTATAAAGATTAGTCCTCTAACTCTTATGTATTCATTATCTAAAACACCTTCTATATAAAACATGGATCTATTTTCTAAATACATGATTAATCTGGTTGAATTAAATTATGCAATATATATTGAGGATTAAATTGAGTGATTCATTACATTTATTGAAGAACCCATATCACATAACACAGTTGTAAAATTTATAGATCCCATAATTTAATCGATAGAAAATGTTCTTGGATAAGGATTTTTTGGTCCTAGCTATGTGAATAGTGATGACATCCTTCTCCTATAAAATATTACTCCATTTACCCCAGTACACTTCATTTTCTACATATCTCCTTGAAAAAAATTTCATATTGATTGAATTTTTTGAATTTTTCAAATAGTGGGATATGAATATTGAATTTTTTGAATGGTTTAAGAATAAATTTTTGAATTAACTCCTCTAAAATATTATTTGAATTAAATAATTATTAATGGAATGGTTATTAGATATCCTTTTACCAATTTTAATATTATACAAAGGTGTTTTTTGACATTATTTTCTGAACATTGTCCATATGATTTCTTTATTCTTATCTAATTGAATTTTGTAGATGGGTATGTATTCATAATTATAATCCTAATTGTAGAGAACCAACCCAAAAAATCCGAGAGTCTATTTCTAAAATCATTTACATAAGCATGATTATAAGGAATCAAATCCCAATAGACTCATCTGTTTAGTAGTCTTTGTAATACAGTTAAAAAATGATTCTGGTATTACAAATGAATACACTAGTTAAAAAATGATTTTTTTATTTTTCATTACATTTATAGGAACAAAATTTTATTCCATATGAAATATCCTTGAATATCATAGTACAATTCCTGGAATCTTTGGTAAAGAAAATATAAATAATGGTGATCTCAAATTCTCAGCACGGGATAAGTATAGTTGAATCTGTAATGAATCTAAAAGTATAATCTATATGGAAATGTTAATAACATAGAAAACATGTCATGTAATAAATAAATGATAAGGAAGTGAGTAAAAAAATTGAAAATTAAATAACTAAAATCACATTCCATTCGAATAACATTATAAATAAAAATAAATATGGTAGGTTATGAAATAGAAACATATTCCATTTAATAAATTAAATGAAAATTAAATGTATAAATAGATATTTCGATACCAAATTTCAAGGATGAATAATAGCCAAAACTAAATGAGTGTGCTGATTTTTTAAGGAAATTAATTTCGGGGGTACATGGAAACATATACTGTCAAGACCATTCACAAGATAGTAAAAACTATAGATATAAACATGTTTAATTTTTACAACCTATATTTCTTAGGAGAACCTGTTTATTCATCGAGGACTGATATTGAGTCTAACATCCTATTATAATTTACTATCAAAAAAATTATTCTTATATAATATTTTAAATAAATAATAAACCTTTTCAAATATTTGTAACAAATCAATAATACCAAATTATAAATATTTCCCCAAAATAATCAATTATATTTTAAAGAAGAAACCACATGTAAAATGGTATATTGTTTAGGAATTATTTTTATCCATGATAAATGAAATTGATAATTTAATGGAAATTCAATGTTCGATGATCCTTGGGGGTTGAATATTTCACGGGGTGTGTCAAATCAATAAAGGAATTGAATGTTAATACTATCAATTTAAAAATCAATCATAAAATATCTAGAGGAAGAATAAGGATGGTATCAACAAATATTTCTCATGCTGAGAAATATAAAAGGTTGTTATCATTGATGAACAAGAATACTATGAAATGTTCTTTTAAATGCATTCATGGGGAAAATAACCTTTTTATTTTTCAATAGTTTTTTGATATTCCATTTACTTCAAAATAATTTTTGAAAGACTATTCATTTAAAATTAACCTATAAAACATGAAAATTTATTTTCAATGAAACTAATACAAGAAAATAAATATTTTCTTATGTGAGTTAAAAAGAACTTTCATTTTACATTGTAAAATGTATACAGAAAGGCCTAGTTTGGAATGCGATAATAAGATTCCTATCAAAATGTTGGTAAAATAAAACAAGGGTAAAAGTTTCTTGACTAAATCATTTTGAAAAGGTAAGAAAATATTTTTTTTTAATTTTTTTATAATATCAATATTTTAGAATTAAACATGATATCCCACTAAATAGATAAATGATGTTATGTTTTCTTTTTAACATTTTCTAAAACAATTTATGTCTCATCTAATTAAAAACGGGACTATTAAATAAAAAATCTAATGAATTACCATAGGATAATAAAATTAAAGGTTTTATTATAATAGGATCAAACAGTTTTGAATGATATAAATTCTACTGTTATCATTCATGAACAAAACATGATTGTAATGTAGACCCTTGATATGATTATAATGTGGGAGAGAGAATCATTCAAGGAGTTGATTATTTGTATCAACTACTAATACAAATACATAATGTAAAATATATCAATATATAGTAAAATACAATATATAGATAATCATATAATATTAATAACAAAAATTTAAAAATATAATCTAATGAATAGAAAATATTTTTTGAAATTCTTCTCATCATGGTAATTTTATCCTCAAATCCCAATAGATGAAATAAATCAAATTGAAACTAAAAATATAATGAATAATTAATTAGTGAATATTGATATTAAATTAAATATTGGATGTATATACACCATATATTTCAAATTAGTTGTATAAAATTAAATAGTTTGATTCAAAATATTATTATCAATCATAAAACTATGTGAGATCGTAAGGATAATCATTGAAAATGTTCTTGAGGAGAATAATATTTAAAAAAAAATAACGTGTCTAATTCCACTATGAAACATTTAAATCATAATCAACATTAATTAATAACATTAAATTATGCATATAATATGACTATAATAATTAGTTTCCAAATATTACATTTAAAATTGGAGTATAGTCACCATATGAAAAAAAACATGGTTTATAAAAACAAATAAGACTCAATGGAATGTAAATCATGAAGAAATCCCCTACCTTATATATCTATTCAGTTAATCTTCCATTGAAATCCTATATAAAAAAACATATGTTACTTAACTACTTTATTTAGAGAATATTTTATTTTTTTCATTACTTTTATTGAAATTATTACCATGTAGTATATAACTACATAATCAACTATGTTTATGTTGTGAGCATTGACCAAATTCAGTTTATATGTCAAAAAAACATTTGAAGGAAAACTTTTATTTAATGGGTCATTATATAAAATCTATAAAATAATACTCATGAAATTATTATCATATATTCAGATAAATTATAATTTTAAAAAATTCATTAAATACGGTAATGAAAAACGATTAAATGCTATGATAATGGAGATGATAGGATGAACGTATGCATGAGGGACGTTATCATTTTTCTGTCATCATTATAGAAAAAGGAATGTAGATTTATAACATTACATAATGATAATTTTATCCTGAATAACAATTTATTTATTAATATGTTCTTATATATATATCAATAAAAAAGTAATCACGTCTTATTGAGGAGGTGGTAGTGCACATGTCCACGAACAAAGTTATCAGTTTTAAATTGTTTATGAAATATGTAATAAAAAAGGATATATATATATATATAATATTTATAAAATGGTAATTATGTCATGAATATCATATAAATGTTTTATTTATCAGATAATATTAATGTAAACCACCATTTATACATTCCACGTGTAGTGTGAACGAATCACATCACTTTGGCTGGACTGTAGTCTACACTCCCACAAAGGTTGTTATCAGATTTACCTAAAATAGAAATTATATGGTTATGTGTTATAAAATATTCATATAATAATAAATTATTAATAAATATCATATTATATATATATATAAATATATTTTAAAACATAATTAACACTATGAGGGGTGGTAAAGAAAAAATGAATAAACATAATTTTGCGAGGTCATAGTTCGATGTTCACCTAAAAAATATGTTTTTTACTGAATAAATTGATGTGTGTATAAAATTAAGAAAAAATTAATAGTATATTAAGTATATTTTAGTTTTTTATAAAAATTGATTAAGTATATTTTAGGGAGTGTATAATGGAAATTAAACTAACAAGATTAAGGAAAGTAGTTTCCTCTTTATCGGGTAACTCTTTATGGATTAAACATATTGCATCATTGGATTGATTTCTTTAAAAGTTGATTATTATATTATTTTGGTAGGGATTTTGAGGATATATTTTGGTGTACACCTTTTGGTCCAGTTTGGATCAAGATGTGTGAGTACATGGGGGTATAAGAGGTCCTATTATCGTGGAGGAGGAGGGTCAGTCTTTTAATATATTGACAAAGGAATTCAATAGTAAATTTGTCACATTTCATCTGGCTCCCATGATTGTATAATATCTATAAATACTATTATAGGGTCGATATATGTCTATACAATTTCTCCTGGACATGTTTTTAGGACATTTGTTCCCTTAAAAAAAGGTTTAGTCCCCTATTTATCTTAATTTTACCTTAACAATTATAATTATTTTAAATTACATTCAATAATGTTTTTGGTCAAACAATATATTGAATTATTTTGAAATTATAAATTATGATAATTAGAAATATGGAATCCATTTTTGTAAATTACATTCATAAATATGGTATAAAATAAGTTATATTCAATCCCACAGATGAGATGACAATGCAGATTTTAAAGTAAAAAGGTCTAGAAGTTTGCTATGTTTATATACAAAATATCAAACTGAAATTGATTCTAATGAACTGTTTATTATTAATAGATTAAAATATTATATAATTAAAAATTTTAAAAAAATATAATGAAACCTTATAGATAAATTTTATGGTAATGTATTTTTTAAATTAAATTTAAGTATTTTTTCCCATTAGTTAAAAATGAATCATTGGAGAAAATATCCAAAAATAACTGTAAATAAATTTGAATTATTTTATTTTGAATAAATTTCTTATTTTAAAATGTAAAATTTATAATTTATTTAACCATTTTGTTTAAATTTCATTTTTTATTATATGGTGGAAACATTAGCTTAATAAAAATATTGTGTTTTATATAAAATATTATGTTTATTCATATTTACATTTATTGAATCTATAAGATAAATATAAGAAACTTATATTGATTAAATAAAAAATATGTTACATTTATATCACCCACTAATTATAGTTTATTTAATTTACTATGAGAAAACAACTTTTTTATCATAAAAATAGTTCTTTTAGAAATAGATTATCCTTATTTTCAATTAGTTGTTATATTACATTAAAATTAATTATAAACAATGAATTTGTTGTCTTAAAAAATAAATTTTCATAAATTATTGAGTAATGTTAATTACATAATGTTAAAATATTATTATATTAAATAATAATATTTCTGTAAAATAAATTTATTTGATAAAACCTGGTCTGGCTTATAAAACATGCCATTGAAGAAACATATTGTTTTGTAAGTCTCATGTAACTCATTATCATGTTCATTGCAGCTATAAATTATATTAAAGTTATTTAATGAATAATATATATTTTAAATACTCTCAATATTATATAACTTATTCACATGGGTTTTCTTGTCGCACACCCTATCAAATACAACATACCAATTTTGGATTTCTGAGGCATTATAGTATCTCCACTATAATTAAATTGCATCATCGAAAATTAAACTTAATATCTCTAATGTATTTCTTGATATTTCATATTTTTTATTCTCAAATCACGTTAAGGGTTCTTAAAACATCCAATATAAAATATATAATGGAACATAAAATAGTCACATTGTCTAACATATAATAATCTCTCTACATTGGATGATATTAGTTAAATATAGAGATATATATTTGGAGGGAATATGTAAATAATAATATAGACTTATTGTGGTATAAAAATAAAATAACTTTAATAATCTATAAATATATGAGGGCCTAAAATCCATAAATATGTGATGATTAAAAGACTATAAATTCCAAATAATTATGTTGTTAGGACAATATTTTTGTTTGAAGACACTTTTACAATTGTTGAGGAATTAATTTACTACTTATGAATATAAGAAAATATACTTAATTGATATGTTTATATTTCATATGAAAAAAATTATATTTTTGTTATGATTCGATCAAATAAAAATTAATTAAATGCGTAATGAAATTTAAATCACGAAAATATCTATGATTATTAAAGAACTATAATAAATATTTAATGGATCAAAAGTCCCAAAAACGAGTGAATGTTAGAATTATTTGTCTCTTTCTATCCTATATTTCAAATATGGTTAATAAATTAGTATCTAAACCTAAAAATGAAATAATACTTTGTTATTATTAATATTTATTCATAAAATGTTTCAACTAAAAAAATTTCATATTAACCAGGGAATTTTGTAGTTCAACAGTCGGAATGAAACCATTATTGTCCTTTGTTTATGTGTTAAAGTCCCACAACCTTTCCATATCTGATTGGTTCTCACCAGACCTATATGATGTAATTTTTTTAGAACAATATTAATTTAATTTCAAAAAATTTGATTTGAATACTTCAAATAATGTTACTCCGTAAATAAATATTTAATAATGGTTTGAATTGAATACCTATAAATAAATAATTCATCAATTCATTTACACATTTCTCCATCCATTATCTTAATATTATCTATAATATCAATTATAAAAACATCACTTGGTATTGTCAAACCCAATTCAAAGAAAGGCCCATTTTAATGTATTGGATAAACTGAGTAGGTATCGACACACCTTGTTAGTGATATTAATCTATAGTACCTTTTCTCTAGAACCACATGCACATACAGTATCTAGATAGGGATTTATTTCATGGAAAAAAATATAATATATACATAGCCCAATTTTCAGTGTGTTCTTCTATATTTTTCTACCAATTGTAGCTTATGGTTATGCTCTCTAATAATTTTTTTACCAAATCTATATTCTAAGGATGCTACTAATCATTATTTCAAATGAACTGTTGTGACATGACAACAAAAATTCAAGATATAATTTATGGTATCAACTAAATTAACATGATTACATGGAGTAAAATCCTGAAGGATTAATAAGTTTTGTAGAATTGGAAATCTAGATAGAAATATGAGTATTTTATTAAAACTAAATAATATAATAACAATATAATTTCATCCCAATACTTTTACATTATAAAATAAAATATTTATTCCAGCTATAGTATTCATGAATATATTAGTACGCTTCATGTAATTCAAGGGATTGAAAACATAAATAAGGGTGATATTAAATTCTCATTAATTGGAATGTATGGAGTAATAAATAATGGATCCATGATTATAATAAAAATGTAATGTAAAATAAAATACAACCCATGACATTTAATCAACAATAGATAAAAATTAATTAAATAATATGGAAAAATAAATAACTTAAAAGACATTCCATTCAAATAACTACAAATGGTAAATAAATATAATAGGGTATGAAACAGAAAACACATACTATTTATTCAATGAACAAAAATTGAAATGTAAACATATATCAGTCAACACAAAATATCATGAATGGATAAAAATATAATCTAAATTAGAGAGGCTATTTCATAATAGTCATCATGTTTGAGGAATATGAAGACATATACCGTCAACACTATTCACATGATAGTCATAACTATGGATAGAAAAATATTTAATTTTCCAACATATTTTTTACAGAAGTTCTTATTGGAGCATCAAATAGATATCTAATGTTAGATAACTACTCATCATTTATTATACAACTAATTACTCATATCAAATATTTAAACTAAAAAATTCTCTATATTATATATCGATACTGAATAAATAATACATAATTATAAATATTTCATCAAATAATAAAATAACTATAAAAAAATACAAAAAATGTAAATTGGTATATGTTTTATGAAATATTTATATCCATATAAAATGAAATGGGTTATTAAATGGAAAATCCAATGTCCAATGATCATAAGAGATTGAATATTCCCTGGGGACTAACAAATGAATCAAGGAAGTGAATGTCAATATTATACTTAGCCAAATCAATCATAAACCATCTAATGAAATATAAATTTGGGTATTAATAATATATATATTGAATTGAGTAAACTAAAATTTTTATTTATTTTATTAATACAAATACTATAAAAATATTTTTAGAGAATTTTTATGGGAAACAATGATTTTTTTAAAAACATGTTGAAATTTTTTAATCGAAAATAACGTTTTAGAAATGAATAATTAAAAATTATCATAAAAATTGAAAATGAAGCATCAATTAAATTATCGTACACAAATCCATACTATACGTACAATGTAAAAAAGAGCATCAAATATTTCCCAATAAAAATTTCTGACAAACCCCTTATTTGGAAAGCCAATAAATGATTGATTTGAAAAAGTTATTAATATAATGAAATGTTCAAAATTCAGTTAAAAAATAAATTCTATATGGTTAAAACCATTTTTGAAAAACTATTTACAAGATATGGGTTTTAGAATAAAATATGTTCTATCACTGAAGAGAGAAATGATGATGGGTTTTCATAAAAACATTTTCTAAAACATTTAAGTAATATAGAATCAAGATATGGTGATATTTATAGATAAAGGTCAAGAATTTTATATTCAGATGAAGATGAAATTGTAAAATTGGTAATGATAAAATAATGTCCTTTGATGAAATTCAAGTGTGAAAAATCATGAAAAAATGAAATTGTAATGTATACCATTAAAATGATTATAATTTTGGAGTGATAATCAATAAATGATTAGATTATGTATCAAAACATTAAATTCACATATAGAAGGTTAGATTCTTGAATAAATATTAAAAGTCATTATATACAAAATCATAGAATATATTGAATATTTTGAAATAATTTATCATAATTAAAAGAAATTGGGTAATAGCATTATTTCCAACTTTGTTGCTTTTAACCAACTCCCCCATAGATTAAATAAATAAAAATGAAAATATAAAAATGATGAATAATAAATGAATCATGATATTATATAAAATTTTGGTTATATATAATCTATATATACAAAATTAGGGGCACATTGTTTTAATATAAAGTTATTAATCACAAAATAAAGTGAGATTGTATGGATAATCATTAAAAATATTCTAGAGGAGAATAATCATGAAACATTTAAAATTTTCCCATATTAGTTTGAAAAATTTTAATCATAATATCCTTTAATTATTAATAATAAAATAAACATGTAATATCATGATGGTAAATAGTATCATGATATAAAATTTCAAATTGTAGTATAAAAACAAAAAAAAATAAACTTTGGGAATAACAACAAATTAGTCTCAATGGAATGGAAATTAATACAAAATCACTTAATCTCTATTTCCATTCTCTTGAATATCATTTTACATTTGGTATAATAAAATTAGGCTAGTTATATACTTGTTTAAGAACATTTTTTATGTTTATATTTACATTTATTTTACTTATTACCATGTTTTATACAACTACTAAATCAATTAAGTTTACGTCCGAGGTTTTGAAGAGATTCTATTTTTTTGTAAAAACATATTTTTTGATCAACTATGGTCAAAGGAGTAATTATATAACATATGTAGAATAATAATAATGACAAAATCAAAATATTTATAGATCAAGTATACTTTTAAAAAAATGAAAATACTTTCCCATGGATGTTTATATTCATTATAAAATGAATATATTATTAGACAATTTATATGATATCTCTACTTCAATTAAATTGAATTTGGTTCTAAAAAAAGACATCCAATCAGTGAACAAAATCACATAAAATCCCTTTATTTAAAGAGTAAAAAGTAATTATAGATGGTCATTTATGAAAATTTCTATTTTATTAGATTTATATACTCGATATTCACCTAGAGTCCCATTAAGGGTATTTACTAATAGTATAATATAAATTATTTATGTTGTTGATGTGATAAAATTATAAAATTATTTAGATTTTAAATATTGTGTATATACATAATCAAATAATTTTTGTAGTTATATACTGAATTATATATGTCTATTTTAGTTCTTCATTCTCATGAAAAAAGTAATCAAAATATTGTAATTTAATGTATAAATACATTATTTGTTAAGTACACTATTTCATGAGTTATTGTTTATGTAATTGGCATAATATCAAACTCTCATTTACTATTTTAATATATTCAGTGACAATTATCGATCAGCTCATAGTCTTAATCTAAAATAATTCACAAATTAATAAAATATTCAAAAAACACCCCTCTCCTACATAATAAATATAACCCCTTTTATTCAGAGCTCTAAATCCGTTATTCTTGTTTATTTGTTTCCATATCCACATGAAAACCCCTCCCATATGTATATTACTTTAATAATTAGTTCTATATATCATTTATGGTAAGATATTATGACCCATATAATGAATCTACATTCACTTGGAAATTAATTTTCATTATAAAATGAATATAGTATCATAGGATTTCTTATGATGTCCCTGTTTTATTTAAATTCAATCATTATATGAATAAATGTATCCAATCACTGCACACAATCACATAATATTCCATAATATAGATACTAATATGTCAGTATAAAAGATCATTTTTTAATATTTCAATCCAATTGGAGTAATATTCCTTATATTCACTCTTCATCCCATTACATTTATTTAATAATAGATTAATATCAATTAATTGTCTTGTTGATATGATATACATTTAAAAATAATTCAGTTATAAAATAGTGAATATATCATGAATCAAATAATAATTTTTTACTTTAAAAGTGGATGTTATGTGTTCATTTCACTTCATAATTCTCACTAATAACATAATTAGTTTTGAATACCCCACCCATAAATTTTTATCCTTTGCCTATGGAGTTTTTTGATGTTTATTTTTATCATTATCCATTGTATTTGTGTATTGGTTGCTGAAATTTCTCCATATATGGAATTTAGATCAGTAGAATGTGGTTGGTGAAATTTTTTGATGTTTATTTTCACTATTTACTTAACTCTTCGTATATCATTACAATTCAAGTGTCTAATGGCCTTCATTTCAATACATGAATATTTTCATAATAATTTAAATTACCCCAATATTCTTAGAACATTTTATATATAAATGATGGTTTATTGAAGTTTATTAATGAGTTTTATTATTTTAATCTCCTTAAATACATATGTTTATCTACATTTCCCAAATTTATGAGAAATATAGAATCCCAGATTCTCTATTTAAGTATTCAGTGTTAATGAAATGGTTTTTCATATATATCAAAATCTATTATATCCATTTACATTTTGAGACAATTATTTAATCTGAAAAAATAATTTTTTCATTCCATGTCGGTGATAAAACTATATTTATAAATTGAAATTCTTGCTAAATTATCCTGATATATACTAATAGAATAAACATCCTTTCAATTAATTTTATATAAATAAACATATATTTTATTATGAGAATTTTTTATGGAATATATATTGAAAAATACATTATTGAACCTTTATAACTTTAAGGAGTCTATTTCTTCCACTCTTATCTAAATATTGATAATATGAAATTATTTCACAACATAACCTTCCAAATTATACCCATCAAGAATAAAATTATCATTGTCTGGTAACTAGATGATTAAAAACATACATTAAATTTTATTGATACATTTTAACAAAATTATTCAATTTAATGACCATGTAACTAAGGATGTACATTGTATCATAAAGGAATCCATATATTATCTCTTTAGACATAGTGAACATTGATGAAAAATATAGATCACATTATTATTAAAAACTATAGAATAATTTTCTATCATTTCCATGTATTTTTACCCCAACTCACATCTCATTTGGTTTCCTATGGGAATAATAACCATAATTTATTTAATATACAATATTATATTATAACCACCTAGATCTAACCATTTACAAAATTAAAATAAATAAAGGGATGATAATACATATTGAAAAGAATAATTTGGAAATAGATGATACCACTCAAAAATATGTTTATACCCTGGATTATAAACATATTGTTTTTAATCAAAATTTTCAATTATATTTTCATATTATTATTTCTAACATAAATATCTTCAAACTCGTCATAACTTTATATAATATATGTTTTAATAAAGGGACGTGTTTCCCCACTGAGTATCAAACCGAGTGTACTATTAGGGATTATTTGAATTCATTGAGTGATTATCAAGTTAATAACCAATAATCACTATTTTATTCAACCTAATTGAATTTATATCTAGAAATTGATCCCCTTTTGTTAGCATCATATGGATTGAATTTCTAAGAATCAAAACACTCTATATTAGACTAATGAATTGGGTATTTACTATATCTTGAATTATCAATTTTATTTTCAATAGCTGATCCTTTACTTTAATCAAAAAATAACATATGTAATGATTAAAAATAACAAAAACATTCTCTGATAAAAACGTATATAAACCATTCATAAAATAAAAAAATATCACATTATTTTATCGAAAATCATAATTCTACTCTAGTTAGTTCATGCCCAGGTACCATAATGGAATAACGTGTTATGAAAAATGATACAGAAACATGTTATCTATAAAAGATATTTAATACATCCTACTATAATTTTCAAAACATGGAATCCCAATATAGTTACCATACGTTTACATTTCTGCATAACCCAATACATTCTTCATTATCATAACAAAATTCACAAGTCATTGGAGTGAAAAAACATTATTAAATAGTATTGTTACATTAAATTAATAATAAGTATAATAATTTTTAATAACATGTTTTAATACATATAATTATATAAAATCCATTCGAAATCAAAATCCCACAATCAACACTATCATAAAATAATATAAAATATCTAATAAAGGATTGGGTTCATAGGTCATTCCCTTTGAAATATTTGCGGATAGTGTCTGATAATGTATTAGGTTCACTCCTAATTCCATGTCATATTATCTCATACGTTATGAGGACATAAAAAATTAATTTGGGTGATAAATATTTTTTACAACCAATCACATTAGGAATACCATATATATGTAGTCCATGGTATAATGATAAATTTTATCATAGAATAATTATCTAGCTAGAAAGAAACTAGATCATAAAAACATAGGGAATCATTATAATAATATAGTATGAGAAAATATAGTTGATAAAATCAATATATAAGATCAATTATGAAGAAAACAATTTCTTAATGAATGTTTACATAGATAAAACATATAAAATTATAAAATCATGATACGTTTTTCTCTAATTGAAAAATGAAACAACCGTTATATGACAGATTTTTAAGAAGAGATAATTTCTAGATAATATTGAATATGATTATAACTTAATAACTAAATAAAATTATATTGTTATATTATCAAATAATAATGGAAATCACTTTTGGAAAATTCTGGGAATTGATAAATGTTAAAAAAATATTTTCAATCCATTATAAGGAAATCCAAAATTGTTCAAATACATTATAAAGGAAATATTAAAAATTAAATAATATCTAAAAACTAAATTGTTGATGAAAATAGATATTCTATATCATTTTAATAATTTGAAGAAATTTCATGATATAAAATAAATAACTTTCACATTGATGGATAAGATACCATTCCTAAAATTAGAAACATGTTCTAATTTTTGTAAAATCATTTATTATCTATTATTGAGTAATGAAATGTATAAAATGGTAATAATATTTTAGAATCCCCCAAATCCCATAGAATACTCATATATATGTATTTTAGGGAATAATTTTTATTAAAAACACTCTAACCTCATATAAAATAATATTTTATTTCTTATAAATAAATATTAGAATTATATTTATATTTACAATACAATATAAAAATTATTTATTATTTATTATCTCCCATTTATTAATAATTAAATTTATAAATCCTTATTTGAGGATTAAATTTATCAGTTTTTCATTTAAGTATCACTTCAATTATTCTATTATATGCGTTATGTTTATGGTAGAAAAATAATAATCACATTATAAATATATGATTTATTTATTTCAAAATCCATTAAAATCATCTATTTATTGGGATGTTGAAAAATGACATATTGTGCATTGTGGAAGTATTATTTCTTACAAACACATTGGTGATGTTCAAATTATTCAATTTATGGAATGTAATTAAGGACATTAATAATTTATTATTTTATAAATTTAACATTTTCATTAATATTATATATTCAAATTAAATTCATAATTATAACAATCCATTAGATTTTATGTTCAAATTTGATATGCATTGCATCATTGAAGATGTTTTTTGCTTGTACACATTAGTGAAATTTTAATTGTAATTTTTTTACTGGATTTAGATAATAATTGATTCTAAAACATAATAACATTTTTATAAGAATTAAAAAAATTAAATTTATTTTATTTGGTTATATTTGACTTAGTGATGGTGTAAGAAGAATTTAATTTCAAATAACTCAGATATGTTGGTTATAACACCCCATGATTTTATTATAGGTTGCTTTTAAAATTTAGTGTTTGCAATATTTTATGCCTCATGAAACACTATATTAAAAACTGTAATATACAATTTAGTGTGACTGATGGTATAATAAAATATTTATTTGGAATAATAATAAGTCTAATAGAAATAAAACATCATCTATTAATGTATAATTAAAATTGAGGCCTATTATATGTTGCAATATGATATAATTATATTATATTATAGATTAATAAATGTAATAAATAAAATAAATTAAGTGCATTAACTTTTTTTAAATATAAATGTTTATATAATATATTATAATTAATACTACCATTTTAATGAAAATTGATTATCATAAAATAGATTCATAAATTAATATTTTTTTTCTTATTATTCATATATCATTCAGAGATACATTTTCTTATTTTTCAAAGAGTTATGAAAAAACATATAATTATAAAATTTATATTTTCCAAATAAATGATGTTTTAATTTAATAGTTAAAATTATTATATTTAAAAAATAATTTTTGTAAAATGGAGACCATTTTAATATTTTATATATTAGAAAAAATTTAGGGTATTTTTCATGTATTTTTAAAAAATAATTTAATTTTATGTGAATAGTAATAAAATATAATTTATAGAATTTATACATTTTAAGATAAATACAGTATTGTAATAGTTATTATGGATGTAATAACCATAATATTGAACTCATAATTGTCATTTTAATATATTTAATGGAAATTCACAAAAAATTCATAGTCATGGGAAAAAATAATAAACAAATGAATAAAATAATCAAACAACACCCCTCTCTTCCACTAGAAATACATCCCCTTCTCCAAACACCTCAAAATTCATAAATCATGATTTTATTATACCTATTTACTCTTGAAAACATATCCCTTGTGTTATGTCCATACTATCCTCATCAAATGTCCATTTAAATTACCCTTAAATAGCTTTTCAATGAGAAGAATTTAATATGAAACCCCCTTTGGTTCTTTTAGTTTTTTATTTCAATTTATTTTTTTTACCCCTACTAACATTTTCTATATAAAAATTAATAATAACTAGAGTATCACATATATAATTTAATTTTATTATGTAAATATAATATCCACAATAATGTCTCTTCTCCGCATTCATTTATAATTAAAGTTAATTCATCATTTGTAACGTGTCAATCTATAGCCATCATGGATGACATGTTTTATATATTCAATTATGCCTTCTAGGGTAATCATAAAAAAATTATTTAGAAATATAGTGCTATAATATATGTAATAATACTTATTTAATGTTCTATATCTAGTATATATACATAATATTAATTAATAAAACAAAACTAATGTGCCATGAATGAAAAAAACTAAAATAATCCAAACAATTATCATTAACATAATATCTAATGATTCATTATCATATAAAAAATAGCATTCATCTAATATTAAGGAATACTAGTAAGAAAAAATAATTTTAATTCTAAATTTCTCTTCTCAATTTATATGATTTTTCATACATTTTTATACGTGAACCAATTATGAATTACATATAAATAAACACTTCTGAATGATGAAATTTAATATTAAAACTCAAGAAAAATAGAATAAATGAAAATAAAAAAATTATATATAATAAAATAACTATTTACTATGTTATGGATTAATTTTTTTTAATGAATATAATTTTATTATCCAAGATGTTATGTATAAGTGGAGAAAACTTTTGGAAATATGGTTAGAGAATCATTCCGAACCACGTTTTTCAATTCAGGTTAAGCTTTATCTCTCTTTACCATAACGTAATTATTTATAATTTTTTGGTACTACATTAAAATTATTTTTATATGTTCAAAAATAATGTATTGATATCAATTCATCTACTTTTTTGAGAAATTGCATTTTATATAAGGTGCCCTTTTTAATTCTACCTGATATGATAGCTTGATTAATAGGTTCTTCCAAATTTCTTGCCCATTTTTAAGTACACTAAAAAATGTATTTCATGACACAAATATATTCTAAAAAACTCAGATTTTAACATATAAAAAGGGTATTTTTTTATGGTTTTATGGAATTATTTTTTCCAGAAATTAACTCTTCATTGAAAAGAAAAAAAATTATTTTTATCAAGAATTCCATGATGATTTTATTTCAATATTTTTATCAATTTCAATACCCTTTTTTTAATCTTATTAATAATTAGGATTAATATTTTATACCATGTTTTATTTAAATATTTATGATTATTTTTATTGGGTTTGTGTTATCTTGATTCCATTTGCAATATGGCTTTAAATTATTGATGATTACTTTTATTATTTGGGTAATGTTATTAAAATTTCATATGATAGTTTCAATATGAATAAAAATGATGATTATGTTTCTCATTTTTTATACAAGAACTGAATTTTACTTCATATGTGATGGGTGGGTCCCATTATATCCACATTATTCCTCTATAGGTGTTATGAGATAAACTAGATTGGGGTTTTACCAATTTATTTTGTTTTAAATGAAGCATTAATGGTATGTTTATGATGTCCATCATTTTGAATTCAATCAGTTAGAAGTTTTAAATTGTTACCTCATTTTATTAGTGGACATGTAGAGTATCCATTGTCAATCTTATTTCTCATGTGATTATTTATGGAATTATTTTATCAACCATTATTAATTCTATATTTTTTTAAAATTATGTTATAATGGTTTGTGTATTTAGATATTCACTATGCCTTGTCGTTTATATTTTTTTAAGATATATTATATTATATTGATTTCCCATTATGAGAATCTGAGCTCACCCATTTTTTTGATTTATTTTGCTGTATGGTGTGATGATATTTAGTTTAAATTACATGAATGAATAATCTAGGAGATTATGAGTTTTTGCAATTTAATTGATTTGATGTATTTCATTTCATGTTGTAATGTAAAATATATGTTTCTGTTTGGTTGTCCAAATTAACCATACATTTCTTTCTTTTGGAATGTGATCTATTTTTCATAATACCAATGCAATTAAGTCAGGAATGGGCTTTATTCTATATTGTTATGAGTCATTTCAATTGGTTTAAGATAATTTTTCATAGAAACCATTGAAACTGTATTTTTAAATAATCGATTATGGTATATAAAACTAATTAATACATTAGGGATAATCATATAAGATCATCTTATAATTATTTTAATGTAGATATTGTGTCTGTATTCCAAGTAATACATCTATATCTAGATAATATAATTGGACATGTTACATCGACATGTTTACCTAGGTGTAACTACTCCAATAAGGTGTGTTGGGCCTGACTCAGTGTAACATATTCCATGATAATGGGCCTTACTTTGAACCTGGTTTGACACTCCCTAGGTATATTCATTGGATAATTCAAATTTTCATGACAAATCATTTAGAATAGTTTAATTGTTTATATATCCCCAAATTAAACCATATTTATGAGATTGTCTATACATAAATTTCAAATTTAAGTAAACTATTTCTCCAGTTAAAAATTATTCATTATTATTTATCACATATTAAAGTGTATTCCATTATTTAAAAAATGTTCCTAGTTGAATGAATAAAAACAATATCAACATGCATATTCTATATAGGGAATTCTCTCCTATATAATATATTGAAACTATAGTATGATTTTTAATAGGATATGAGGAACTAATAACTATACATTGATTGCTGACTCATGTTAGGATCAATAACCATACTCATATAGAGCATCAAGACCCACAACAATGTGGAATAATGATAGGCTATTTAATCAGACAACATCCTCAAAAATAAAAAAGGACAACTGAACCATTTGTAATGGGGTAGTGGATACATTCTATAGATTTGATAGTTCTTGATTTAGGATGTAATGAAAGGGAGAAGGTTATAACGGTAGTTTGTTATCTATCGGGATTTGCTGATCAGTAGTGGTCATTAAATCAAAACAAAAATGCGGTGTAAGAAATTTCAATTAAGTAATGTATGTATTTTAATTAATATTTCACAGGAAAATTTATCCCTCATGATTAAAAAGTGAAAATGTAGAGGGAATTATTAAATACTAGTCAAAAGTAAGATGATACAGCTTCTACATATTAGTACAACTTTACAATGTTAGGAAGGCATGAAATTTATTATGCATGTACTCCCAAGACCAATATTGATCGATTTGTCAATTGGTTTAAACCATTTCACTAAAAGGAAATGGTATCTAAAAAATTCACATCATATGAAGATATAGTGTTGTGTGCTATAAAGATAGAGAATGAATTCTCAAGGCCTTAGGACATTAAAGGATATAATTTGAAGATGAGGGATACTAAAGAATCTATATAAGAAATAAGTAAAAGAGTAATAAGAATAAATTAACATTATATCTTATAATAAATGTGGAATGAAGTATAATGGAACTTCTTTATTGGGAGATATGGATTGTTACAAGTTTGTAGAAAGAGGCCATCAAGACCATAATTTCATGGGAGTGATTGAATATACAAATGTTTAATTCTAGAGTTTTAGTGAGACAATAAATTACGAAGATAATTATCTGAATCATCAAGGAAACATTCCCCATAAAAGGACTTGATAACAGGGCTATACTACTTTGGTCACAATTTCTGAGCTTGGGGTTTCTAATGATGTTATGGTATCTACATTAATCGTCTACCCATATTTACCTATAGACATCTTTGATTTTGCAACAACACATTACTTTAATTCTTCATTGTTTTCTTTAAAAATTAGATATATACCATTAACCATATTAAGGGAGTTTTACATATAGACTCCACGTGGTAACCTTATTATAAAAAATGTTTTTTCGAGTTGTTCGTATGATAATACATATAAATTTCTTAATTATTGAATTTACCATAACACATATGGATGATTATGATATAATAAATGTTATGGACCATCTTTGTAAATATAATGAAATAATTTTTTGAAAATATATTGAAATTGTTATCATGATAAAGGTATATAATTTCACTTATTTAGAGGGAAGAATCCATCATCTGAGTCATATCTGGATCCACCTCGAGTATTTATTATAAATGAAATTCATGTGGATGATGAAAAGAAATATTATTTCGATAAGGAAAGATATATTCAAATTTAAAATGTATCTACTGTGAAATAATAAATTGATTATTTCTAGTTATTCATGTGAACATCCTCTTGAGTGGGAAGTTTATTTCTCTATTGATTTAATTCACGGTTTAAGAAATATATAAAATAATCATTATAGAGTAGACACCATCTAATTTTTGGTTTGTAAGAAACAAATATAATAATTAATTAATAAAGGATTTATTTTTAATAGTTTTTTCTTTGGGGTTCCCATGTTCTCTTTGTCATGATTGTAGATAAATCCATTAGTGAGTGCATTGAGTATGGATAAACTGATGTTATTAATATAATGAAAAATTATCTTTTTCTAAACATTGATGATTTATTTGATTTACTTCATACATCTAATTATTTTTCAAATATTGAACATCGATATGGATATCATCAGTTGTGAATGAGGAATGATGATATTCTAAAGATAGTATTTCAAACATGGTGTGGACATTATGATTTTTCAGTAATACCCTTTGGAGAAACTAAAACATACTCATTCGTTTGAGATATAGTGAACAATGTTTTCAAGGAATAACTTGATAATTTTTTTAAGATATTAATATATGATATCATGTTATATTCTAATAGTTATTATGACCGTAATAATAAAATGAGGTTTGATCTAGAGACACTTATAAGAAAAGTGTTAGTTGGTATGATTATAAATTGTGAATTCTAGCTTCAAACAGGTTATTTTCTAGGCCAAATTATCTCTAAATATGGAATCTAGATTGGTCTTATGATGAGAAAGGAAATCCTGGAATAGACTATATTAATACACATAACCATGGTACATCTATTCATTGGTTTCATAGGTTACTATAATCATTACATTCTTAAATTTTTCTGATTATATAACCAATTGAAAATGTTTATTCATAAATCGGTTGCGTTCAATTGGATAAATGAATATGATTTTTTTGAAGAATTGAAAAGGATATTAGTAAATAAACCGACCGTGACTCCACAAATAAGAAAATGTGGATGTATTATTTACAGTGATGTATAGAAGATAATACATGGTTCAATCCACATGAAGAATCATTATTTTACATCATATCCATAATGGAAATTAAAAACTCATGAATAGTACTAAACCACTCATGGTCTTTAGTTAGTAGTTGTATTCTTTTCTTTTAAAATATAGAGACAACATTTTTGTAGTGAAATATTTGAGTTATATACAAATAAAAATTGTTTTAATTGTACACTCTTACATAAATATCTAATCATAAGTCAATGAATATGGATCGAGCAACACAATGATTATTATTTTTCAATACACTAACATATAAAGAATTTGAATAAGGCATGAGATGCATCCTGAAAGTAGGATAATGGAGTATTGAACCATATTAGGATTGACAAGGATAATGTGTATATAGATCTAGCAATGATGAATGTGGATATTATCAAGGAATGTGTTACATCATAATATTTTCAATTTGTTTTCCAAGAATCAGTATTGGAAAGGATTTAAATTTCCCAGACTCATGGAAAGAATTTATAATTGAAAAATAACTCAGTCAATGATTGGATATTGAAAAACATATTATATGAGTAGTGAATTTTTAATGTTTGGAAGGGGATTTATGTTTCAACTATACCGGAGCTAAAAATGGAGTTATTATATTATTCACATACCTCTAATTTCATTTCACACCATGGTGAATGTAAATGTATAGATACCTGAATGAACATTTCTTGTGGGATAATATGATAACTGAAATTACTGAATATGTATCAAGATGTTTAGTCAGTCAACATGATAAGGCAGAAAGTCTTGGTCCTAATAGAGACATGAATCCTCTCCTAATTCCAACATGTAATTGGGATGACATTACTATGGATTCTGATACTTTATTAGTAAAAAATCAAGAATGAATGACATAATATAGGTAACTGTTGATAGAATTACCAAAGATACACAATACCCTGTTATAAGGGAAAATTTCCAAGAGGGTTCCCTTCTTGAATCTATATTAATGAAGATGTAAGACATCATGGTGCACTTCTTTCAATCATGTCTGATCATAATCCATGATTTTCATAAGAATTATGAAAAATTATTCTAGAATCTTTATACACTAATCTTTATTTGTGAATATTTTATCACCCTCAATCTGAAGGGTAGTCTAAAAGGACCATCCAAACATTTGAAGACATGTTGAGATGAATATTACTAAACATACAAGGAATGTGGGTTTAATATTTAAATTTTTTGAGTTAGATAACATCCATAGTTTCTATTCAGGTCTTAAAATAAAACCACATCATGCATTGCATGGAATGATATTCCATACAACAACATCTTGGGATGATGTTTATGAATGTATCCTTGTTGGTCTATAGTATGTAAAGGAAACAAAAACAATGATAATGACTATTAAATCCCATATAAATGTTGCTCAATGTATGAAAACAAATCTACCAATAAAAGATGGAATGATTTGGAATTTTAGGTTGGAAATAATTTTTTCTTGAAGGTATATCCCTGGAAGGGTGTTATAACATTTGAAATGAAATGGAAACATATCCCCATTTATATTGGTTCTTTTTGAAATAGTTTATAGTGTTAGAGTTCTAGATTATTGTTTACAGATTCCTGTTGGCCTTTCTAAATTAAACAACGTGTTCCAAATATAATTATTAAGGATGTTCATGATGAACCACTTGCATCAACTTACTAGTGAAGAAATGGAATTTCAACCTGATTTATCATACTATGAGGTGTGTATCCAGATTCTAGAAAATAGAGAAAAGGTGTTGTGAAATTGGGTGACACAGATGGTAAAGGTACTTTGGGGAAAATTGAAATTGTAGCGTTGTCATAAGAGTTGAAGGAAGTTATGATGAATAACTACCAAAATAATTATATGAGGTGAAATTAGATACATTTGAAGGATTAAAATTTTGAATGATTGGAATATGTAACAGAAAAATATTTAATGGTATGCCTCTTCTAAATCTTAATGTCTTGATAGTTTATTATTTCCATAAAAAAAGTTTAAAACTGTAATATAAAATTATGATTGAATGATGGAATTTAATTTAACCATTTCGAATGGTAATATGACCTATATATTAGTAACATTATTTATGAAATTATATACAAATTTTAGGAAACTTATACTTGTTAATATAACATAATTATATTATAATATAATTAAGGAAATACTTTAAAAATAATAAATATTGTGTTGGCATTTTTGTAAAAAATAAATTTTTATTTACAATTTATAATTAATAAAATAAATTAAATGAATTTTTTTTCATTAAATATATTCAAAAATTAATATTTTGTTTTCTTATTATTTTAAATAATTTATGAGACTTTAAATGTCTTTTCAATGTGTTATAATGTCAGTTATAATTTAAAATTCAGAATTTCCAAAAAAATGATAATTTTATTTTAAAAAACAAATTTATCATATTTATGGAATCAGTTTCCTAATATTTTTTTAATTTTGGAATTCCAAAAGAAAAGAAAAATGGGTATAGTGATTTTTTGGGTTTTTTTTAAAATTACTTGAATTTTTGGTTAATAGTAAAATACTATAATTTATGGTATAAAAACATTATAATATAAATACACTATTCCTTTTAGTCATTACTAATGTACTCACCATAATCTCAAACAACTCTTTATATTCTAATAATTATTTCGATAATACTAAACCTATTCATTTTCTTGTGAAAAAATATAAAAAATATTAAAACAAATGCACTACTCATCCACTATAAATACCACCCCTTTTCTTCACACCACAAATGACATAGATATTTCTTATATTATACCCATTTACTCTCCTGAACTCATCCTAATACTCTAGTTTTGTGGTATCACCAAAATACCATTTCCATATCCCATATAGAGGTCCTCGTGGAGGTGAAATTGAGAAGTATATTCCCCTTCATTCATTTAATTTATTATTTCATTTTCTTCCCTTATCCTATCCTAACCTAATATTTCCAAAATTAATTATATATCTAGTATAATATATCATCTATAAGTTTATTATGTTAATGGAAAATAATCCATTAGTTTTTATCTCCTATTTCTGTTATTCTAAAATTGAAAGCATCATCCTTGAGGTTATAATTTACTAGCTTTGTGGGCGACATGTTTTCAATTTTCAGTTCCTCATCCAAGGATGGTCATACAACTATTTTATGGATAAAAAGACTATGAAATATGTATTAAAATTTATTTAATGTTGTATAACTAGGTTATATTCAAAATATAAATAAATTAAACAAAATTAGCGTGTGACGATAGAAATGCCACAATAATCCAAACATGTATCTTTAACATAGAATCCAGTGATTCATCCTCATATCTAAAAAGTGATATATAAGACAATTTACTATTTTTTATTTCAATTGATGACATATAATTTCAGTCCTGGTTAACTCTTCGCATTTGATTTTATCTTTCATATATGTATATACGTTAAACAATCATTAAAACCGTGGAAACAAACAATATCAAACGACAAAATTGAATTTTATAACTCATCAAAAGATCATAAATGAATAAATTATAATTATAATAAATAAAATATATGATTAATAGGTTATGATTTAAATGATTATTAAATATAATTTCACTATCCAAGATGTTTTTTAAATGTATAGAAAACATTCAGATATAAGTTAATGGTTTCTTCTCGAACCTCCATATTCACTTAGGGTTACGATTTTTCTCTATTTACCCCAATCTAAATATTAATTATTTTTATACAATTCTATTAAATATTATATTTATGTACCAGAATTTTGTTTATAGTTAATATGATATTCTTTTGATTTTTAATTGTTTTTTATATAGTTTCCTTTATAATTCCATCCAATGAGTGAGCCCGATTAAGGAGAAAATCTTAATATTTAACCCATTTTTAATAATTATTCTTCAAGTTACAAGAAACTAATATTTTTCTATAAATAATATTTTTTATAATGAAATAATACCACATTTCATTTCTAGTTTTATGAAAAAAATTTGTTGAAAACTCTTCATTTTAAAGTAAAAAAGTCCATTTCTATCAATAATTCCTCAATAGTTTTATTAGAATATTTTCAAATTTATCAACAACCTCTATTTAATCTTATGAATAATTTGGATTAATATTTTATATATAATACACCATATTTTATATAATTATTTATGATCGTATTATCTAGGGATGTACTGTGTTGATATCATTCTCCATATTAATCTAGATGGTTTATGTTTTTGTCTATTTATTGGGGAATGTTATTAACATTTTAGATCCTAGTATCAATATGAATGTTCATATTGATTAAAATTCATACCTTAGAATTGTGTAATTAATGAGACTTAGTAATTAATGGAAGGGTCCACTATAGCCCCTCAACAAATTGGTAGGTTCATCAGAAAAACTAAACAATATATTTTACCCATACCAGTTCTCGTGGAAAAATCCACGACAATATGTTTGTCATATACATAATTATTCATTCTCCCAATATGTTAATATAAAATCTTTTCTCATGTGATTAGTTGACTAGTATAATATCCATGGTTAATCTTCATTCTCAAGTGATTGTTATTTGAATTATTTAATTGGAATTTATTCCATTTATATTATTCTCATGATTATTTTTTAATATCCTGTGTTTTTAGTTATTCACCATGAATTATTTTATATATTTATTTACGATATTGTATACTTATATTAATACCCATACTGGGAAGCTGAGTTCATGCCTTTATTATTTTTTATTTATCCACAGGATATGAAGATGTAAATTATAAATTATATGCATGAATAATTTATTAGTTTATTTATTTTTCCAATGGAGTTCCTATATTTTATTTCAATTCAATCTATGATGTAAAACTTTATTTTTTATGGTTTTACATATAAAATGATGTATTATATCCTTTTTTGATGTTATATATTTTTTTATATAAACAATTTAATTATTTAATCTACAGGCTCCAGGATAATTGAGTTGTGGTCTTTATATTGATTACAATTTTGTAGGGTATCATCCTAAGGATCCCTCCATAATCCTTATTCTCTTAGAAATTAGGTTTAGCCCAAAAACATGGGTTTTAGAAAATTTATTTGAGATGTCATGAATTAAATAATTTTATATTTCTTTATCTTAATTTAAAAATAAAAATATTCCATTATAATAACCTATTGTTTGTCATTAATTTATAATAATGTGTTTTTATATGTATAGAATTACTAAACAAAAGAATTCTATTATAATGTATATCTCATGAATAAATTTGAAAAAAAATATTCTTAATATATTTAAATAATATATAATTTAATAATTTTTTAATAATTTTTCAATTATAATATAAAATTAATATTCACAAATTCAATCAATTCATTAGTAAATTCATTAATCATTGAAATGGATATTTAAAACTACTCCTCATAAACAATCATCAAATTTTTTTATAAAAGGATTATGTAACTCAATTATTAAAAAAAAATTAAACAAATATTTTTAAATATTCTATAGATGATGTACTCTAGATCCTGTAACATTAACTAAGGTGATAAAGCCATATAATGGGTCAAAAAACCTTAATTAAAACATAAATATTAATTTTAACCATAATAAATTCATTTTGGGTAATTATGAATTACAATTAAATGGTATTAATTATATTTTATATGTATATTGTTCTCATATATATTAATAATATTTATAAATCTTTTATTTATTGATTTACGCCAAATTTAACAATACATAAGTCTGAGGTATGGGTTTCTTTCACTATTTCACAATGTGATTGAGATTGTCTATATCTGAATTATTAATTTGGGAAATCATATTTCAATTTTTTATAACATCCCATATGATTTTATATATTATTATTATTTTTTGTTTCAGTCTCTTTATATTAAATTTCAACTCATTTTTGTGAATAATTCAATAGTATGTATTTTACTTTATTAGCGTAAACAATATCTCATTTTTTCAGTTTCTATACATTCACCAACATATTTATATTAAATTTTTTGTTTTGTAAATTTCAATTATATAAAGATATGATTGAATATTTTTGGTTATAAATATATTAAAAATTATATAAAAATGTATGAATTGAATCAATTTTTAATATTTTCTATATACTGTGTTTTCTATTTCCCCTAATATTAATTATTAATGTGTTAGAGGAACCGTTTTTTTATTGTTTTATAAATTATTAAATTTCTACTATATCTTATTTTTTATTTTAAATTCTTCCTTTTAATATGTTGAAAATATTATAGTTACATTAAAATTTAGTTTTATATATGTGATTTCCTCTAAATTAATATTTTTAGAAAATGTAAGGGGAATTTATGTTCTATTTAAATAAACATTATTTATACTATTATAATTAATTATTCATAATTTTATACGTTCTATTAATTTTTAAAATTAATTACTTGTAATATGATCAATTGGAACCATCCAATTCCTTTCATTTGATTAATTATGATCATGTCTTACGAAATCATAAATAATCCCATTTATTTCCAAAGGTTAAATTAAACCAAAACATAATTATGAATGTTTTTCATTTTATATAGAATTATAATGTATTGTTTTTTTCACATTTGATTTACAGGAATAGAATAATACATATCCCTAATGAATGAGTAAAGGATTTATATTTCTTTAAATTACAAGTAATGGACCAGGGAGTAAAACCAATCCACTATGTTTATGTATTGGTAGGACCTAAATTATTAAGACCTCCAATGAAGTAGGTAAATCCTTATATCTCATTAGTTGAAATTTCCTAGATTATTTTGTAAAACCAAATAACGGTAAGACTTTGTATAATATGCGATAATTTAATATATAGTTTTCCTTGAAAAAATAAATTTTTCTATTCTTATATTATACCACATTTTTCTGTTATACTATATTCTTGTGTTATGTTTTAATAGAATTTGAATATTGACAAATGTTTTCACAATCAAATGACTCATTTGATATAACATAAATAAAATTCTAATTCTTGAATCATGTTATATAATTTATTTTTTATTGTGTATGATTTACATTAATATATTTAAAGACATTCACTATATTATATTACCCATGCATTCTTTATATACTCACAAAAGATCTTTGAATATTTTCTCTTATATCCCACTTATTCAGCAATAAAATTATGCATAATATCTTATCATGAAATTAATATTTCGTTGGATTTTGATGAAATAATTTGTTGAATTTTGATGGATTTTAACCATTACTATTAATTTCTACATTAATTGGTTATTTTATATCATAAAAATATAACAATTAAGAACAATTGAAATGATTCCACAATTACTATTTAGCAGATATGATCCAAATATGGCCAGTGATACAAAGATTCAATAATACTAGTCCAAGTCCATGGTTAATAAATATTACTAACTAGATATTATGATAATGAAAATGGCCATATAATTACCCTCTAATACCCATCAAACATGAAAATATATTATGTTATATAGTATCTATTTTTGAACAAACTGATATTTTTTTTCTAGGATTTTTTTTTCTTGAATTATTTGAGATCACGTAAAAATTTGAAGAATATTTTATTACAAGGATATAAATAGATAACATCTATTAGAATATATAATCAATATCTTTCTATGTAAATTAAAATTTCAAATAACATACAACTTACCTAGATACACTAGAGATGTTTTATCAATTTTCATTATGGTGTGGTAATATTTTCTAGGATAATAAATAACTACCTATATTAAATTATTCAGGTTCAAGTAATATTTCATTGTAATCAAAAAATCAATGGATATATGATTATATTAACATATATTAATAGATATGAATTTAAACATACCAATATGTTTTTTTATTCTCTCCTATATTCTAATTATAAGTCACACATATTGAAAAATAATATATTATTACTAATATCACTCTAGAATACAATTACATACATATCATGTCATTGTAAATCATTTTATTTCCTATGTATTCCACAAACTGGGAGTTGTTAAAATTAATCCTCAATACCTACCTCATAGTACGATGGATCCAATAGGTATTTATGAGATAGATAATACATTTAAGAGATAAAGATGACTAAATGGTGGTCTCACCATATTATATATTTCCCCATATAAATTATTTATTCTCATTCCTCAAAATATCTTTTAAAATATTCAATTTATGTGATGGTGTAATTTTTTATTATTATTTATGAACATTAGTTTCAACCTGTACTTTACCTCAATATGTATTCCATCAAGGTGAATCATTAGGTTCCACTCATTATTAGATTTATTGGAATAATGTGACGAAATTTTTTATTTAATGTAATTGATAATAACATTACCCTTTCCCATCATATATATGTGATAATAAAAAAATCAAGTTGATATTCAATACATTTACTTTTCTTCAGATTTGTATCAGGCTTCTAAAATAGATAAAAAAGAATTTATTGTTAGTAAAAACAATGAACATTAAATTAATAGTTAGTGGAACAAATTTATTAATGTGATTAGGACAACCTAAATCCCTTGTTCATGAACCAATTAATTCAATTCGTATGGGAAATGATAAAAATATCTATAAGATACCACATGATCATCCATAATTACTACAAAATACACACCAATTATTTATTTATAAAAATATATAATATATAAATCTAATAGGTCATGAATAAATATTTCTACAAAAAATGATAACCACTACGTAATATGACCAATTGTTTCATTAAATTTAATACTTTATTGAAGGATCATTTCATTTCACGTTCATGAAGTTATAGGATAACATTTATTGATGAAATTATTCATAAATATTTATTATTAACCCATTAAATATTATATGATATATATATATGTTGATGTTAATATTTCATCCTTGAAAGACATAAAAGAATACAATATGGACAAAACATATATTCCTTGTTCTAACAAAAAAATTATGAACATTCGGATATATCCTATTTTTATTTTCAATTTTATAGTTTCTCATAAAAGTGTTATTATATTGATTTATAATGATAATTATATAATAATGCTTTTGTTTTTTGATAATTTATTATTAATGTGTAATGAAATCAATGGATAATATGGTAGAAGAGTAAATGAATCATTGAAATATCTATGAATTCTTCTAAAATTTGTCTTTATAACAACAAATTAATTTACCTAAAACTAGTGGTGTCCTGATTGAATATCAACATTTGAGAATAAAACCACCCACATAAATTTGTCAATATAGTCAGTTGTATTAGTAATTTTTGGTTTCATTATAAGTAACTGATTTATTCATATAATATTTGATTCATAAATAAAGGGTTTTATCCTATTTCATAGAAAATTATATTGTTGTAACCAAATTGATAAATAGGATGAATATATCAATCATCAGTGTGGATATCCATCTATATTACCAACTATTATCATTTTATTGGTTCTATTAGAAATGGGGGAAATGATATCATATATTTATGAGGCTCAAGATCGATAAAGATTTCATTTTCTATTTTTGGGGTAATTCTTTTAAATTTACAAGAAACAATAGAGATATTCACAAAACAAATGAAGATGATTAATTATCACGTTCACAAAAAAGAAAATATTTAGAGAGAATATGATTAGAATATCAATATGATAATATCAAAAGGGGATGTACCACCCATATAGTCCATTAATTAACTTTCCATTTAAAAATACATATAGATTTCACTAGGGAGTGATGCTTACATTCCAATGATAATAGTCCTTGTGATATCATAACGAAAACATCAAAACCATTTTTAGAATACTATTATAGAGGAATATTATGGGAATTAGAATCAACCCAATTATATCTATTTCAAAAATATATATTAGAGAAAATGGGTAGTAGAAAACATTTTATTTCATTTTCTTAGTTGGGGTAGTTATATCCATTACATACAGTATATGATTATATATAATTTTATAATAATTACATATTTTGAGATGAAATAAAAAAGATGAAATATCCTTTATTAAATAATTGTGTTTCTATAGGATAGTTTACAATTACCAAATATCACATAATATTGACACATGAATCAATATTATTATGAATTTGATTAGCAATATGAAATTTCATTTTCTCATTGTGGGGTTTATAATTTATAATAAAATTTTGATTCTTTTAAAAATTATTATTAAAAATCAATGATAAACACCTAAATTTATATCTTTAAGGTTGATATCTAATTGATCATGAGGGTTTTGATTTGTCTCAGGATTCTTGGGGTGAAAAATAACCTGAACCACTTATATACTTAGTAATAAGAAAAAAATCCTCTAATTATAAAACATTTATCCATATGAAATAAATAATCATTGGTTTTCAGATAGTGGGATTTAGTGTTAAATTTTTACAACATTGATAGATTATAAGAGAAAATATTCTTGAATGTTTTCATGAGACTGACTGAGCAGGGAAATGTAACAATATTACATTCCTACATTGAAACATCCCATTTTTATTGAATGGTTTTCTCTCATCCATTTATAAGATGAGTATTATCATATATCTCATGAATTTTGTCTTGGTAAATATTTATAATCCTGAAAGAAATCCCCACCTCTTTATTTATAGAGAGTTCTAATGAAAATCCTATGATTGGGTTATTTTTAAGACAACCATTTAAAATCATCATGAAATTAAAGTAATATTATAAACCATCACTTATGAACAATTAATGATGTTAAAAACTAATTATAATATTCCATTACTATTTTTATAATATATTAGTGTCAAAAAAACTAAATATTCGAATATTAAGAGAAAGTATTTGGGTTAAATTGATGAGTTATCATTAAATTCAATATATTTGATACTAGGACCTCTTGGAGAATGTAATGAATCACTATATCCCCCAATTTATATAAGGATCTATCATGAATCCGTAAAATCCATTTAACTTTTACAAATATTAGAGTCACGATGAAAAATAATCATTTAATATTTCTAACATATTTCATAAATTTTCTAGATCATTATTTCAATCAATGGAGTTTGTATTACATTAAAAAAAATACTTCAATAAATCCTATCTTCATATAGTCTATGATAAACTTCCATTGAATTACATGGGAGGACCAAGTCATTAAATCAAATCTGGATAGTATAAACCATTACGTTAATTATTTATTTATTAATTTGAGTTTGACCATATAAGTAATTATCAGTTTATAACTACATAGGATTTACATGATATTTTTATAAGGCATGATACTATAAAAAACTATGTAAGAAGAATGAGGGAATATTAAATCTGTTATAATAAATTTAAATCTTTTAAAAAAAATTGATTGATTAAATATGTTAAAAATATATATCAAATTGATCATGAAAATAATTTTAATGGAAGAAAAAAAAAACCACTTTAATTAATCTTTGAATGGATTATCCACATAGCTTACCAACCCATGATCTAACCATGATGATCTTACTAAACTTTAGAAAAATAAATGATAATTTTAGATTCTTAGTTTATAGAAAATATTAATTATCATTGTAGGGAACTCATTATTCCCTCAAAAAATTGTGCATTGTTGGTACATTTTCTATATCCCTGATACCCAAAATGGATTATTTTGAAATGTCTTTCGAATTAATTTTAATAAAAATTATTATACCTATAATAGTATAGAATAAAATCTAAAATAATTTACACAATTATTAAAATCCAATTGATAAATAATGCTCATGAAAATAAATGTATTACAACTACTATAAACCCACTACTCGTGTTTAGATAGTGTTAAATAATATTTACCACAACATCCATTTTAAAAGTAAAACATGTCTCTAATACCATTTTGTAACACAGAATCCATTAAAATCCATATTTGGAACCTGAAACAACACATAACAAGGTGAAAAGGTGATTCATAATCACTATGTGAAGGAATTATGTTGCATTGAATTATGGAAGATCCTTTCTGAATGGTTCCCCAAATCTGGGAATTGAAACAATATAAATTGGATCCCTATATAACTAGAATAACCTTACCATATATTGTTATATAAATATTCGAAATAAATAATTTAAAAATATAAATTTCACAAAAAATGGTAATGTAAAAAATAATCTCAATGAAAAAATTATATTGGAATATTAAAAAAATTATCGACTCTTCTAAAAGGTAATAAAATCCAAATATATAATAATCTGAAACCACTGATCTAAAATAAGATAAATATGAGAGACATGTTGGGATGTTAATAAATATATATATAATTGATGAGTGAGATACCAGACAATAATGAATTTAAATAATGTAAATTAGTAACATTTACTAATATCTCGGTGACATGATTGAAAAATATATACAAGTAACCTTTTCCTAACCCTAATCCAAAATAGAATAAATATTGACCCAAAACCTTATGATCCATGCCAATACATTTATCATTAAAAAAATTCTCTATATACCTCTATTTTGGGTATTTATTTGTTCATTATGATAAAATAGATTTATTCAACCACATTACTATGAAAGGTCCTTACAAAAAATATTTTCACATTTAAGTAACATATATAAAAACATCTATTTTTACATCAATGAGTATATATAAAGTCAAAAATTTAGAACTAATAATCTATATCCTCAATTTTGATTAATAATATAATAACACTTTTATTATAATTTATTTTTATATTTTTAATAAAAATTACATTAATATGACTTCTAGGTATTACATAAGCATTGAAAACCATATGCACACATTGAAAAATTCTACGGAATATTTTTCGATCCATGAATTATATTTTTATGAGATTCCAAGGCTCATAGAACTTCAACGCATATGGAAAAATAATATTAAATATTTTAAAATACATGTGAATGATTTATACATAAAATAATATATCTCCCAAATGGGGGCTTCAGTTATAAATCTAATACCTCTTTTAGTTATAGAATGTATTTTTAACTAATGTGTAACATTGAATTTGTGCGCATCATATGTTTGGTTACATTAAACCTCAGGTTAATTTATTATATATTTTTAATATAGATATATATTTAAATTAATTAATTATAAGTCAACAATGTCCTTAAATAATAAATATAATATTTCCATTAGGTCCATATTAGAGGTTTTCCCCTATGTGTGTCAAACCCTTTATGTGCATTGGGAGTTATGTTAAATTTCGCATAATTGTAAATTGTTTCCTAAATTTTTGGTAATAATGTTATTTGATTTTTTATTTTTTCTATGTCTTATATCTCCTCTTCCTTTTATTCATTATGAATTCACTGTTAGTTTCTAATTTAATATATAAACTATGAAATATAAACATTTTCATTATTTCAAATTATAAATACCTTAAATTGATGAAATCCAATGATAAAAATACAATATTAGGTGGAATAAAAAAATTAATATTTGGTATTAAAATGGATGAAAATTAATTGGATTTGGTATTATTAAAATCTAAATGATGGAATGTGGTTCACGGTTGATTCAGTCATATTCGGGTGAACGTGTACTCTTGAGGTGGTGAATAGAAATCATATGTTGGTCAAATAAATATCTTCTTACTAAAAAATAAATGTGTGATCCTATATATTCATTCATTCAATTAATTTTTTTACTGGTTATTTTCCTTTTCTTATATTGCATCTTATTTTTATTTATGTTTATTTTATTTAATTTTCATTTTACATATAAACTTATATAGATGTAATTAATTGATATTTGAAATGTTAAAAACAAATTTTCACAAAAGAATAATTCAATAGAATTATTAAAATTTAATAGATAAAAAATTATAAAGAGAAAATGAAAAGAATAAATTTTAAATTATTATCAAATAATAATTATATCTAATTAATAAATGAGAATTTGTAAAAAATTATCAAAATCTACTTTTTGAAAACTCACCAAGCAATGGTTATTGTTATTATTACATGGGTAATCATATAAAATTATAATAATTATAATAATTAAATATGAAAAAGTTTATCTTTAAGAAATTATCTAATGTAATTATAAAATAATATTTATTTATAAATTATCTATAGATATTTATAAGATTGTAATTTTTGATTAATTGTCTAAAGATATTAAAAAATTATTATATTAATAAATTTATAAATAGATAATAATAAACCTATAATTTATCAAAAAATATAATTAGATAATTACAAAATGAAAAATTATTGGAAATTATTAAAACATAATTATAAAAGGAAAAATTATTAGAAATTATCAAAAATAATTATAAAAGGACATTTTAAAATATTCAATCAAGTGTTAAATAAAATTGAATAATTTTTGAATAATTATTTGTGGATAATTATAAAATTATGACTAAAAATAAATTATAAAAATATATTTTAAAAAGAATAATTTATGATTAATTATCTACATGTAAATTTTAAAGGAAATAATTAAATAAATTACCAAAAGATAATTGTTTATTTAGAGAGTTTTTATGTTACATGTATTGGAAGAAACATATAATTCAAAAAGTTTCTAGGATAAAAAGTATTTAAAATAATGATATTTTATATATTTGTTAAAAATAAAATCCAGCATTAGTTCTTGGATTCCATGGAATGAAATCATATTCTTGTTGGTCTGAGAACAATGTTTTGGAAAGGACACCTCTAACAGACATGTTGTTGAAATCAATATTTTTGAGTTATGATGTTTCATCAAATCAAGGGACTTATATATGCTATTTTTCCATGGTATATGATATTCTATATTAACCCATTATTGTTATGAGATTCATTTGGGTACATTAGTGGCTGAGTGATTTCGTGATTACAACCATGTAAATATATCTCTCTCAAAAATGATCACAGTGATCTTTGTTGTTCGTTATGATGTCTTGTTTTTTTGTTTCATATTATATGGAATCATATTTAGGTAAAAAGGACTTCAATTGGATCAAAGAGGTTGGAAATTATTTAATTCTAAGATCCTTAATTGTGGGTGTGGCTATCCCTTTAGATGAAAACACGTTAATGGTAGGTTTTAGAACTAGAATTAGACTTAACAAACTTAATTGGGGGAAATTATATCACTACAGTGGGAATGAAATGTTATTAAATGTAATATATTATTGTACAATTATGATGGATAAGGGTAATAGGTTATTTAAATGATAAGATAAATATGGATAAACTTCATGGGATGTGTTGATTTTTTATTATACCCACAATATTTTTGGTATGATATGTTGTTATGGTGGAACATCTGACATTCGTATGAGAACCACATGCACATTGGTGTGAGATATGATGAAAATACATGAATTCATTGCGTCCTTTGTAGTAAAGATCATATGTAGGTGAGGATGAGGTTCATGGTGGCTTGGTGTTGACACGATGACAAGAAACATATACGATTTTATGATCATTGATCATTTACTTCATTAAAACACTCTTATAATACATGTTCACTTATGAAAACTACTCATTTGTTGTGGCATATTAAGTCATGTTATCACACCTTACATAAAACTTTTAGTGCACATGGAATCTATTTTATATATATGTTGTTTTTTATTTTACACATGTTTTATGTGATGATTTATTAAATAATTTATTGTTTATTGTTGATTAGATGATAAGATACAGTGCGTATGGTCTCCCTAGTAAGAGAATTATAACCTCCTTTCTAGTCAATAGACTCTTGAATACGAGAAGACTTGAATTTGATTATGTGACCTCACTAACTAGAACACATCGTTCGATTCATGATATTACAAAATTTGACCATTATATAGTGTATAACATTTTATATTTTATCTTTATTTTTTTCGTTTATGATATAATTGAGTTAATATGGTTGGAAAATGGTTAGGGAAACAATGATAGTGCTTGACCATCACTCTATAGTGGACCTTTATGTATCTATAAAATCAAAAATTTATGTTTTTATATTATAGTTGATCAAATAAAATAGGAGTGATTCAAATGATGTTGAAATTTATTAATCAAATTTCACATATTTTAGTTAACTCTTACGTGTAATTTAGGTATGCATTACATTTATCTATACATCATGTTGTGATATATAGTAGTTCTTTCATAGGATTCCTTGATATCTGATGTTTATTAGGCATAGTTCATGTATGTGTGATATATAATTTTTCAATTCAATATGATATATCATTTTTGGAATTAATTAGATGAACTATGAATATTTTTGTGTTTTTACATTTAAGAGATTATATTATAAATATCAGGGGTGGAGGCCAGTGGTTTTTCTAGGAGTTGTATAAAGTGGTTGAGGGAAGACTCCTTGGGGAACATTGTGTAATCCCATATACTATACAAGAAATGTATTGTTATTAAGGGTTTTGATGTTTCATATATTCAACCATAGATACAATTGGTGGGTCATCCAACTCTGGTCTCCCAATATGTTTCCAATCCAAAACCCATGGTACAATAGATATACATCAGCACCCCCTTCTACAATACAATATATTCTGGACGGAAATACATTTCATCGATGACTCTTTTTCATTATTCGTATCTTCGGTGGTGTTACATAGAAGAATATGACAATCTATATTCATGATTTTGAGTTACTTCAACCTATGACATATAATGATAATATTTCTCCATATGATACATATGAATCTATTGATTGTATAGATAAAAAAGTCATGATGGTATTGACTCCCTATGTGGGATAAGTTATTCTGGAAAACATCCTGTTTGAAGGACCAACCATGACATGAAGGACATCCATGACTATATCTAGATGATGAGATGTCATTAATCGGTTGGACTAAAAGGAGATTTTTCATGAGAAACACTATACATACACAATAAATCTAAATTAATCATATTTTTCATGGTGTTAAAGAAGGGTATTATGTATATCACCAAATAATCTAATCAGTTCATAGAATTAAATTATTTTTCCTGATATTAGATATGATTGAGGTTAAAAATTATTACATGTTTGAGATAAGGCTTCGACAAAATATCAGATGTCTGATTAGGGGTTTTGACATGATGGCATACTCACTGGTGATTCAAAAGTGTAATGCCTCATTTCCATTTAGTATACCATGTATTTACCTTTATTTTAATTCCATTTTATTTTTTTTTAATGTTGAAAATTATTTTCATTGATTCCTATAATGATAATGTCAATGATTTATGGAATTTTTCAATTATACCTAAATTTTTTTACTGAAAAATGGGAACATACATGCTGTGTATGTGAATTCCATGCCATGAAGTGGATATCAATAAAAAAACCATGAACAAGATATATCGACAGAATGGTATATATGATTTGTAACAAATACATAACATGTAATGGGAAAATCATATTTTTAAAACACATCATGTATCTCAACTAATATCTATTTCATTCAATATGCAATAAAACACTCTCAAACTGTACCATAACCTATGATCATTTGGAAGAGACAATTCCATACAATTTTTTTAGATATTGATCATTGTTTGGGTTGGTTTTGTTCTATCATGATATGTATTACTCTTGGTTATTATATGGGATTGGTGGAAACTATGGTTAAGTGAATATTTTTTATAGGAAATTGGTTTAAATAAATCATTTTAAATTTTATTGTGATCATTGATATTCAATGGCCATGATCATGGTCTCTACACATCGTTGTTGAATGCTACAAGGGTTTTACCATGACTAGGGAGGTGTTTTATGGAATAGGTTAATTTTATAATTTTCATGTTGTCATTCATAAATTTCTTACGGTTTTTTATTCATTACAACTAATACATTGGATCAAAAGATATTATGGAAATGAAAATATTTTCAAAATAATATTTTCTTATTGAAAATAGATTTTATTGATCTGAAAATTTATTGTGAATCATTATATTTTATCGTCATGGAACTAAAAAAGGATTATAAAATTGTCATCATGGTTTTGAATTAAATTTGAAAATATTAAAATTTGGAAACATGATTTTATCATGATAGAGACATTTGTAGCCTTAGTGTGTGTTTGACCACTAGGATGTCAATTTCTTTTAACTACTTGAAGTATGTGATATCATTAGTCTCACAACCCGCCCTAGGGGCCGGTACCATGACTAAACCAAGGCCGCCTTCCATAGGCCAGGGGATGGCGACTAGCACCAAGGCATAATTCCTGGTAAAAAGGGAAGGTATTGCCTTTGTAAAGTAAACAAACGCCACAGAGCAAGAAAGCAGAAGAAAACACTAAGTAAAAACTGGGTATAATAGTAAGTATGGAAAAGTAAGTAGGCCAGAATACAAACCCAAACTGAAATTAAAGTACAACTGAAAAAGGGAGTTCAACAACTGAAAATTAAAGCCGCAATGTCGAGCCGTCCACTGGATGTCCCACCTAAAGAGTGGGTACAAATATCCTCCAAAGCTCCTCGGGTCCAGCCATCCGCTCCGAATACGTCCCATCCAGTGGTCCACCTCCATGTACCGACCTGCTCCGTAAGCTTCCACCGCGATCAGCATAGTTCGTTGTCTACAACCAACACAACGTAGTGCGGTCATAGCCGGTGCAGTGGTGAGTATAAGCTACTCAATAGGGTTCTCGAGACCACCGAAGGTCTCCCAAAATCCACAAGGATAACCCACAAAGGGAAGATGAAATCCCGAAGTAACATCCGACACTACTTAGGTATATGCCCATACATATACCTAAAGCATCAATTCTAGTTTGGCTCCAACATCTATGCCCACGTACAACCCAGTCCACATAGGAAAGCATAACGTAATCCATACAGGATATCAAGTCAATCATATCGAAGATAAGGATTGAAATTCAAGATTCAGCTCACACAGGTATACTTCTTCATAAGACGATATATATGATCAGATGTAGCCACTGATTCATCTAATCCGTCAGATCCACACAGGATTGATAGGTACTAACCCCCCATAATGACCCACAAAGGATATATAGGTACTAACACCCAAAATGACCCACAAAGGATCGATAGGTACTAACCCCTGCAATGACCCACACAGGATCAGACCCACACATGATCTGTAGGCGCTGACCCACACAAGACCACTGAGCGCTGACCCACACAGGATCTGACCCACAAAGAATCGGTAGCACTGATCCACGTAGGACCACAGAGTGTTGTAGTCTTCTCCGTCGAATCCATGGAGGATTTCTGTACAGTCGTCATCGTCGTCTCAGTCACAGCCAGCTCTAGGGTTCCCGCACATAGCAAGTTCATTCGGGAGGGTCCGCTCCACAAGCCGAGGGGCTGATACATCAACTGACATGCAGTCCAAAGATGATGTATCCAGAAGTTCCGTATCATCAACAGGAACTCAACGTCACAGACGGTGCATCAGTCGGATGCCCGGTCTGAGAGTTATTGTCTTTTTTGTCCCAAGCCCTCGATTGGTTTGTAAGTCAATAGCAAACCGACCATACTCCAAATGAGTCCAAAACTCAAGTGGAGTAAGCCATCATGTCTGTCTCACTAAGAGGAAAACATCAAAGTTGACGGAACGTCAATCGGTCGTCCGGAGCTCATGTTATAAGCGTTTCCGCTCCGAGGGCCTGGTTGGTTTCGTGTACAAACCAACCTGGCTGAACCCAATGTTCTTCGAAACCTTGATTTTAATATATCTAAGCAACCGTCTCGATCCAAGGATCATATCTCAGCTGACGGTGCGTCAATCCGAGGTCCCCATCCCATGTTATGGGAAAAAGACCGAAAGTGGTCCGTAAGTGGGGGTTTCGGGCCCGGACCGACCCGGCCCAAGACCCCCTGGGTCGGCCCGAACCGGGTCGACCTGAACCGGGTCCGTGTCCTGACGTCTTGGGTGCGGCCTAGCCCGGCCTTTGCATGGCCCAACCTAGCCTGGGCATGGGACGGCCCGGCCTGGGCGGCCAGGTGGCTCAGCCGAAACGGCCGAGCGGTGAGGGGGGGGGGGGCTGCCCCCCGCGTTGTGAAACCACGACCCCCATGTGGGGGGGCCGTTGCTGCTGGTCAGCCGGGAGTTACGCCCCCCGATGTTTCCCCCTAACCGGTCAGCCCGCACCGGCCGGCCGGCTGCTACCGCCACGGGACCGGCATGCGTCGGTCCCCCTACTACGACGTCAGCGGCCTAGAACCGGCCGCCGGTCCCTGCTCCGCTGAGGCCTTGATCCGCCCGGCATGACGCGATAGCACCACACCCCTCCACTGTGGCCCTACTCCGGCCGCAGTGCCTTTGTGATTCTCTAGCATGGCACGACAGTGCCGCGGTTTAATTCATCTTCAACGGCGCCACGCTTCTCCACCCTTCCTATAATATTTCCTAGGCAGTGCTTCGGTACCGCGCTGCCATACACGTGCCGCAACAAAATCAAACCAACAAGGGGGAGGAGGGTCGACCGTGTTCGTGTGGTCCGAACTCCTCTCATTAGTGCGATATCAGGCAGCTCAAATTGAAATGAAGAATGCTACAGATGTATTCACAAACAAACAATTAAAATAAACCCCTACCTCGAGCGTAGTCATCGAACGAGGCTGTCGCGGAAAAGGACGTCGCAGAAAAAGGCCGATCATCGCGTCATGGAGGAACTGTGTCTCCCTTCCTTTGACGCAGAAAGAATGATTGAGGTGATGCACATCGGGTCGTCGATCTATGAGGAAGGCGTCTCTCACCGTCGTCTGTCGTCGGAGGTCGGTGTTCTTCGCGTTCTTCATCGAGGAGGAAGAACTTCAAGATATTGCGAAAATTATCCCCAACCTCTCACAACCCAACAACCCTTAATAAAATAATAGTATTCCTTATTTTATTTCTCAACCCATGCATTTTGAAAATCAAAAACGAAACAATAAATTAAAAGAATTAATTGCAACGTTTAAACCGCCCAAATTAATTGAGGTGTTTCACAAACAGAAAAACGCTTGGGTTGACTTCCACTTAAAAGGGGTGCGGGTGAGTTACCTTAATTTAAAGGGGGTTGAGGAAGTTGAAAGAAACAGTGGGGCTCGTGTGGGTCCCACCTCACAACTATCCAGCCTAGTGGGTAGGATATTGTGGGTCCCACTTCATCCACTTAGCATAGGTTAAACAAAAACAAAACAAAGTTGGATGTACCACTTTAATTTCATTCCTTTACTTAACCCCAAAATTTAAAACCACACCCGATAAAACAAAACTCAGGAATAGGTGTTTCTAAGCAATTACAAGCATTGCGATTCCGTCGGTGTCCTCAGAATTCGATTCCGAGCACCAGTTCAAAAGTTAGAAAAACCCGCTCGTTCGTTCACAGAACGTACTCGAGCTAAACTTCGAAAAATGATTTCGGGCACACCGGGCCTTGGAATCAAGTGCCGTCAGAAACTACATTCTTGTAAAACCCCAAAAAAAATTAAGAAAAAAATTTACCTTGAATTTTACGGGTCTTTACATTACTCCCACCTCAGGGCTTTTCATCTCCGTAAAGATACATAATAAACTAGGGGAACAAATGTGGGTACTGAGCACGCATCTGAGCCTCCCACTCCCAAGTTCTCTCCTGGAGGTTCTCGTGCTACCATCTGATGCAAACTAGAGGAATCAACCATCCACATAGGACCCGATCCTGTCGATCCTTGATCTCCACTAGGACCTCTGCAAAAGTCACCCCATCATCAATGTCAAGCTCCCCATGGTCAATGATATGCGTCAGGTCATGCATGTATCTCCTCTACCGGGATACGTGGAAGACATCGTGCACCCGGTGCAACTGAGGTGGTAGAGCCAGGCGATAAGTCACCTCTCCAATCCTACTGAAGACATGGAAGGGTCCTATGAAGAATGGAGATAACTTTCCGCCGCGGCCAAGTCTCTGTAATCCACATTGAGGTGAGACCTGCAAGAAGACGTGGTCTCCATCCTCGAACTGTAGTGGTTTCTACCTCCTATCAGCATAAGACTTTTACCAGCTCTGAGGTGTCCTCATCCTCTCCTGGATGACCTAGACCTTCTCTGTCATGTCTTGGACCATCTCCGGTCCCATAAGTGCTGACTCCCCAGGGTCTGTCCATCACAGCGGTGATCTGCAAAGTCGGTCGTACAACGCCTCAAAAGGTTTCATCCCGATGGTGGAGTGGTAGCTATTGTTGTACAAAAACTCCACTAAGGGTATTTGGTCCTCCCAGCTATGACCAAAGTCAAGGACGCATGCATGGAGCATGTCCTCGAGAGTCTGAATGGTCCTCTCCGTCTGACCATTCGTCTAAGGGTGAAAGGAGGTGCTCAGACGTAGCTGCATCCCGAATTCCTCCTACAACCCCTTCCAAAGTCAGTAAGTAAAGAGAGAATATCGATCAGAGACAATGGATGATGGAACATGATGAAGCTGTACAATCTCCTGAACATAGAGACGTCCCAAGCTCTCCACTAGGCCATGCTCTCTGATGGGTAAGAAATGAGCCGACTTGGTGAGTCGGTTGAAAATCACCCAAATGGAGTCGTGACCTCTTGAAGTGCGTGGAAGTACAATCACGAATTCCATAGATATGTTGTCCCACTTCCACTTAGAGTCCTCCAAGGGTTGTACCAAGCCTGCTAGTACCTGGTGCTCTGCCTTCACCTGCTGGAAGTTGAGGCATTGAGAAACGAACTCCACCACAACCTTCTTTATACTCGGCCGCCAGTGCTGTCGTCTGAGGTCCTGTTATATATTCGCCACTCCTGGATGTACCACTAAAGGGGAAGTGTGGAACTCTCTTAGTACCTCCTCCTGTAAAGCATCTGGTACCATGGTACGTCCTCTAAAAAGGACGACGTGCTCTCCTCCCACAGAGAATCGATCAGGTGCCTGTCCAGAGGATATATGCGCTTGCTGCGTCTCACAGTCAACGTCCCCACGCTGTGCCTCTCTGACCCGCTATAGAAGTGGAGGAGTGACTGAGAGTGACTGTATAAAGGATGCTCCATCGCTATCCACAAATGATATCTGCAAAGCGGCTAGCTTCTCTGTCGCCTCCCCAAGCAGCTGAATGCACGTCCTCCTACTGAGAGCATTGGCTACTATGTTCCCCTTCCTAGGAGTATAGAATATCTCAAAGTCATAATTCTGGAGGAACTCGAGCCATCACCACTGTCTCAGGTTCAGTTCCTTCTGCAAGAGGATGTACCTCATACTCTGGTGGTCAGAAATGACTGTAAAGCGCTCTCCCATAAGATAGTGTCGCCACATCTTCCGAGCAAAGACCACTGCTGCTAACTCCAGGTCATGGGTATCATTGTTTTTCTCATGCTACCTCAAATGACCTGATCCATAGGAGATGACTGCCCTCTCCTGCATCAGGACACATCTGATTCTGGTCCTTGATGCATCGCAGTAAACAACGTACCCAACTCCCTCCTCCGGTGGCCTCAAGATAAGCGCGCTAGTCAATCTCTGTCTCAGCTCCTGGAAGATCTGATGACATCTGTCTGACCACACAAAGGGTTTACCCTTCTTCATCAAAGCTGAGAGTGGTGCCACAACTCTAGAGAAGTCTGTCACGAATCTCTGGTAGTACCCTGCTAGTCCCAAGAAACTCTGCACCTCCGTCACGGTCCTGTGTAGCTCCCATTCTAGTGCTGCCTCGATCTTCGTAGGATCCACCGCAACTCACACCTCAGAGATGACGTGTACCAAGAAGTGGACCTCGAGTATCCATAACTGAAACTTTGAGAGCGTTCCATAAATCTGGTATTCTCGGAGTGTGTCTAGTACAAAACGCAAGTGGTAGGCATTCTCCTCCTCAGTCGTCGAGTATATCAAAATGTTGTCGATGAAGACCATGACAAATCGATCGAGGTATGGATGAAAGATCCTGTTCATGAGGCCCCTGAAAACTGTTGTATCATTGGTTATTCCGAATGACATAACCAAGAACTCATAGTGGCCATACCGACATCTAAAGGTTGTCTTCTACACGTCCTTGTCCTGAACTCTGATCTGATGATAGCCTAATATAAGGTCTATCTTTGAGAACCACAGTGCTCCCTTGAGCTGATCGAAGAGGTCATCAATCATCGGTAATGGATACTTGTTCCTCACTGTCACCTGGTTCACGCGACGATTTTCAACACAAAGTCGCAATCTCTTGTCCGCCTTCTTGGCGAACAACATCGGGGAAGCCCTGGGTGAATCCCTAGGTCGAATAAATCCCTTGCCCTGCAAGTCCTCAAGCTGTACCCATAGCTCTCGAAGCTCGACGAGAGCCATCTGATATTCTGGTGTGGATATCGGGGCGGTCCCAAGGTACAGGTCAATATAAAAGTCTACGTCTATGCATGGAGGTAGTCCTGTAACGTCGTCGGGGAAAACGTCTGCATACTGATCTACTACTGCAAGAAAACCAGGACTACGCATGTCAACTGCTCCTAGGATGTGGCTAGCCAACTAATGAGTGATGGGATGTCATATCCTCTGCGTGAGTCCATCCTGTTCTGCAAAGGCTCCCTTCTCATCGGTTATGGTGAACCTTCTCCCATCGGTGCGTACACATCGCACATTGTGCCTAAAACAGTCAATCTGAGCATTGACTGTAGATAACCAATCAATGCCCAAGATGACATCGTAAGGCCTCGACGCCACTACAAGAAGATCCTAGATGAAGATCTCGCATTCTAGAGTAAGCTCACACTACCGGAACCAATGCATAATCGTCGAGTCTACTTTCGTAAGAGTCTCTAACCGTAAGGATCGATCCAACAGCTCTGTCGAAATCTCCATGCTCCGAACAAGTGCAGTGGCTATGAAAGAATGACCCGCTCATGTGTCTATAAGAAGTGCAACAAGGGTGGAATAGACACAGATAGTACCTCGAATCATCTCGGGCACACCGTGGTCATTGGCCTCCACTGCCTGGAGCTGTGCCTGTCTCTTCCCGCCAGCTCCCTGTGGTCGGGTTTGACCTCCTGGTGGTGGGGGTGGTAGAGCCTCAAAGCATCTCCCACCACCTGCAGCTCGGCCAGCTCCTCTACCTCATCTGCCTACTCATGTCGGACCGACATGGTCGAACCTATACCTCTGCCTGGGTGGCCCCTCAATCATCTACTACTCCTATGTACGGCGGGTCGGGCAGTCACGAGCCGTGTGGCCCTGCCCGCTGCATGCGTAGCATTTTCTGCCTCTCAAAAGACTGGCTCTGCGCTATGTGCCCTGCACCTCTGAGCCAGTGTCTTGAGTTCGTCTTCCAGAGGGTCTGGTCTACCTGGACCCATGTTTCATCTGTCGACTGCCTGCTGTAGAAGACTCTGCTACGTGTCGCCCTGCGGTAGGTCTCGCTGCTGACGTATGCTTAGAATGGAAGCTCTCAATGAGAAGGGATCGCTCTGGTACCCCTAGCTGTGTCAGAATGCTGAGGGAGATAAGCGATGCCCTGATCTCATGCCTCAGTCCCTACTCAAAGGTCCGAGCCCGGACGAATTGGTCACGTACCATGTCTGTCAAATAGCGCGAGAGATCGGTAAATCTCACCGAGTACTGGGCGACCATCAAGTTGTCATGCCACAGCTGTAGAAGCTCCTGGATGCGCACCGTACGGAGGGTGGATGGGACGAACTCTGAGTGGAAGAGGGTCTCAATTTCTGTCCAGAGGAGTGATGCCTCGTCGTTCACCTGGAGCATCAAGCTCGACCATCTGCCTGCTACCGCATGCAGGAGACTCACTCCAAGGATCACCATGAGGTATGCTGGTGTCCTTAACAAACATAAAACTTGTACAACTGCCTCAAGCCAATCCTCGGCTGCCTGAGGGTCCGTCTCCCCGCAGAACCAGGGCGATCACTGACGCTGAAACTCATGCAGTGCACTAAGGCGATGTGCACTTTCAGTAGCTATGGATGGTATCATCGGTGGCTCGGTGGGTAGAGGTACTGACGGTGCCTCTACTGTCAAAGGGCCATGTACCGAGGCCTCGTCGCTTGGTGGGCTGTCATCCCACACAATGCTCGAAACCCTAGCTGGCTGCCGTCATGGGGCCATCCTGGAAAGAAACAGGTGTGCCACGGCCAAACAGTATACCTAGTGAGCTGACACAAAGTAATTACAAAGAAAACATGAAACACACATGCAATCAATGTTTTCGTGCTTTGAGTCGGATATCAAAAGTCAGGGTCCTGGTGTACGGATACGTCGCCCGCCGCACCAACACTGGACTCCCTCGACTGATATCCAAACTAAATACTCTTAACACTATTGCTTCATATAGAAAAATGTCAGAGTACTTAGTTCTACGGTAGAACCGAACTCCTCTGATACCAATTTTTCACGACCCATCCTCGGGGCCCGTGCCGTGACTACCCCAAGCCCGCCTTGCATAGGCCAGGTGCTGGTGACTAGCAGCAAGGGGTAATTCCTGGTAAAAAAGGGAAGGCATTGCCTTTGTAAAGTAAAAAAACACCACATAGCAAGCAAGCAGAAGTAAACACTTAGTAAAAACTGGGTACAATAGTAAGTGTAGAAATGTATGTGGTCCAGAATACAAACCCAAACTGAAAGTAAAGTACAACTGAAAAAGGGAGCACAACAACTAAAAATTAAAGCCGCAGCATCGATCCATCCACTGGAAGTCCCACCTGAAGGGTGGGTACAGATAGCCTCCATAGCTCCTCGGGACAAGTCGTCTTCTTCGAGTACGTCCCGTCCAGTGGTCCACCTCCAGGAACCGACCTGCTCTACAAGCCTCAACAGCGATCAGAACTGTCCGTCATCTGCAACCAACACAATGTGGTGCGGGCATAGCCCGTGCAGGGGTGAGTATAAGCTAATTAGTAGGGACCCCGAGACCCCCGAAGGTCTCCCAGAATGAACAAGTATAACCCACAAAGGAATGATGCAATCACGATGTAACATCCGACACTACTTAGGTATCTGCCCATACATATACCTAAGTCATCAATTCTAGTTTAGCTCCAACATCCGAGCCCAAGTACAACCCAGTCCACACCGGAAAGCATAACATAATCCTCACAGGATATCAAGTCAATCTTATTGAAGATATGGAGTGAAAGTTAAGATTCCTCTCACATAGGTATACTTCCATATAAGACGATAGAGATGATCAGATTTAGCCACTGATTCATTTAAGCTGTCGGACCCACACAGGATCGATAGGCACTAACCCCCCGCAATGACCCACAAAGGATCGATAGGTACTAACCCATGCAATGACCCACAAAGGATCGGTAAGTACTAACCCCTGCAATGACGCACATAGGATCAGACCCACACAGGATCTGTAGGCATTGTCCCACACAAGACCGCTAAGCACTGAACCACACAGGATCTGACCCACACAGGATCGGTAGCACTGATCCATGTAGGATCGCTGAGTACTGTAGTCTTCGGCGTCGAATCCAAGGAGGATTTCGTTACAGCCATCATAGTCGTCATAGTCACAGCCAGCTCTAGGGTTCCCGCACACAGTATGCTCATTCGGGAGTGTCCGCTCCACAAGCCGAGGGGATGAAATATCAACTGACACGTAGTCTGAAGTTGATGTATCCAAAAGTTCCTTATCGTCAAAATGAACTCAACGTCACAGACGGTGCGTCAATCGGACGCCCAGTCTGAGAGTTATTGGCGTTTTTTGTCCCAGGGGCCCGGTTGGTTTTTAAGTCAAAACCAACCCGACCATACTCCAACTGTGTCCAAACCTCTATAGGTGTAAGCCAAATGTTCCATCTCACTAAGAGGAAAACATCAAAGTCGACAACACATCAATCGGACGTCCGGAGCTCAAGTTATAAGTGTTTCCGCTCCGAGGGCCCGATTGGTTTTGTGTACGAACCAACTTGGATAAACCCAAAGTTCTCCGGAAACTTGAGTGTAATATACATAAACGACTGTCTCAATCCAAGGATTGCATCGCAGTTGAAGGTGCATCAATCGGAGGTCCCCAGCCCATGTTATGGAAAAAAGAACGAAAGAGGTCTGGAAGTGGGGGTTTCGTGCCCAGACCGACCCGGCCCGAGACCCCCTGGGTCGGCCCGAATCGGGTCCATGTCTGGCCTGCTTGGGTGCAGTCCGGCCTGGCTACTGCGGCCAAGCCCGGCGCGCTGGCGCAGCCAGCGGCCAGGTGGCTGGGCCGAAACGGATGAGCATTGAGGGGGGGGGGGGGGGGCTGCCCCCCACATTGCGAAACTGCGGCCCCCATGTGGGGGGCCGCTCCTGCTGGCCAGCTGGAGGTTACGACCCCCTGCGTTTCCCCCTGACCGGTCGGCCCGCACCGGCCGGCCGGCTACAGCCGCCACGGGACCAGCATGTGCTAGTCCCCCTGCTCCGACGCCGGCAGCCAGGAACCGGCCACCGGACCCTGCTCTGCCGCGGCCTTGATCTGTCTGGTGCAACGTGACGGCTCTGCGCCCCTCCACCGCTGCCCTGCTCCGGCCGCGGTGCCTTTTTGATTCTCCAGTGCAGCTCAACGGCACCGCGGTTTAGTGCATCTTCAACGGCGCGGTGTGTAGGCGCCACGCTTCTCCGCCCTTCCTATATTTTTCCCGCGCAGTGCTTCGCACCGCGCTGCCTTATACGTGCCGCAACAAAATCAAACTAACAAGGGGGAGGAGGGTCAGACGTGTTAGTGCGGTCCGACCACCTCCCATTAGTGCGATATCAGGCGGCTCAAATTGAAAGAATAATGTGACATAAGTAATCACGAACAATCAATTAAAATAAACCCCTACCTCAAGCATAGTCGTCGAACAAGGTTTTCGGGGAAAGGGACACCGCGGAAAAAAGTGGGTCGTCGTGTCGTGGGGGAACGATGTCTCCCTTCCTTTGACGCGGAAAGAAGGAACGAGGTGATGCACGTCGGGTTTTTGATATTCGAGGAAGGCCTCTCTCACCATCGTCCGTCGTCGGAGGTCAGTGTTCTTTGCGTACTTCGTCGAGGAGGAAGAACATCAAGATCTTGAGAAAATTCTCCCCAACCTCTCACAACCCAAAAACCCTTAATAAAATACAAGTTTGCCTTATTTTGTTTTTAAATCCATGCATTTTGAAAACCAAAAGCGAAACAATCAATTAAAATAATTAATTTCAACGTTTAAACTGCCCAAATTAATTGAGGTGTTTCATAAACAGGAAAACGCAAGGGTGGACTTCCACTTAAAATTGGTGCGGGTGCGTTACCTTTATTGAAAAGGGGTTGAGGAAGTTGAAAGAATCGGTGGGGCTCATTTGGGTCCCACCTCACAATTATTCTTCCTAGTGGGTAGGATATTTTGGGTCCCACTTCATCCACTTAGCTTAGGTTAAACAAAAATAAAATAAAATTAGTTACACCACTTTTATATTACTCCTTTACTTAACCTCAAAAATTAAAAACCACAACCGAGCAAACGCAACCCCAGAAAAGGTGTTTCTAAGCAATTACGGGCGCTGCGATTCTATCAGTGTCCTTATAATTTGATTCCGAGCACCGGTTCAAATGTTTGAAAAACCCGCACTTTCATTCACTGAACATACTCAAGCCAAACTTCGGAAAATGATTTTAGGCACACCGGGCCTCAGAATCAGGTGCTGTCAGAAACTGTGTTCTTGTAAAACCCCAAAGAAAATTAAAAAAAATCCCTTGGATTTTACGTGTATGTACAATTAAGATCTAATTTATGAATGCTTCATATTATGAGTGTATAATATGTATTTTCCAAAATTATTTAGAGCTAAGCTCAGTTCTTTTGAATATTCGTTGTGGTATTTTTTCACATGACTGTTTGATCCAAGATTTTTAAAAATTGGGTTTTATATATATGGTTGAATCACATAAATTTTCATTATATGTTTTTTATATATATGTGTTTAAATTTATACCACATTATTCATGGATATTTATTCCTATTTATATCACTTCTACTTTTAAAAATTTATTGTTTTAAAATATGATGGGATTTTATGTAAACCAATTGGAAAATTATTTAATAAATGATTTATTTTATAAAAATTCCTCATAAAGATGATTTTTCTGAAAATATATATTTTTTGAATTATGTACATTAGAACTTGTATAAAAACTACGGTGGTATCCTTCTAGGATCTGGATCACAACATACTTGTTCCATTGGACACATTTAGATGTTGAATTGTAGGATACACGAAATGCTAAGAGTACCTTGTAACACATTTTATTCTCATCTTGTTGTTTCATTCGGCTCATTTTGGTCTAGTGGTGACCATTTGTCCCCTAAAGATATGAAATAATTTTTTTATCTTAGAAGATATGTCTTTTTTGGTATCATTTTTTTTCATTATACTATATTTTTAGTTCTTTTTTATTATATTCATGCCTTGTTTTTTATCCAATTTTTACACATATTATGCGATATAATGGTAATGATTTTTTATCTAGTAGACCCATCATGGTATGTATAATATTGGTAATAGGGTAATGCTTGGGCTGATGTGAATTATCACTTCCGGATGATGGTTCTGCTTCATTGGTAGGAATGATTTTGAACAATTAGAATTATGAAACAAGGTGTAAGAAAATGGATTTGGGTAGCTCAAATCCATAACTAAATCAGAAGTTACCATGGGTGGTCAAAAATTATTCATAGGTTTGGGACATGGAGGATGAGGTATTTGAGTGAAATTTCTAGGAAAATTATATGAATATACATGCTCCTTTCTAGGTATGTTTAATTGTGACATCTTTAAATTATCAATTATTTAAAGCATTGTTATTTGTACCTACTAATAGGCCTAGAAATTTATAATTCTGTGGTGACTGAATGGTTTAGGACTTTTGATGGATGATTCCTCCAAGAATAGATTTTCCATATCTGAGAGAGGAAGCTGTGAGATATGATATATATATGAACACTATAGTAGACCAGACTATGGTAGAAGATGTTATCTACACTATTTAGACTTTGGGTTGAGTGGGTGATGGGAACCCAAAATGTAACAAAGTAATGTTATATCAATGAAAATTTCCTTGTTATAATTATCTCATATAATATCATCAAATTAAAAGACAATGAATTGTTATGTGATAGGTGACCTTTAAACATAATGTTTTCAATTCTATAATTTTAATTTTGAAATAGTGACATATATAGTTGTGACAAATAGGATGTTTGTAGTCTAATAAGACAAATTTTATTTTTAGTGAATAGTAACAAACAATTATGAATAGTAATTTTACCTTTTTGAATATTATTATGACCCTTTTAAAAATAAATCATTCAAAGGAATAGTAACCTAACCCATGAATGTATAAATAATATTTAGGAATCTTATATTATTTAATATGACCACAGTAAAAGTATTGGTATTTTAGTAAGTCATAAATAATTAATTTCAAATAATTAACTAATTTAGAATAAAATGCATTTTCTTAAAAAGTGTTCATAAATTAACAATTTTATATCTTCTAGGTTTAATATAATTTTATAAGACCATATGTAATTTTCCATAGCATTATAAAATCATTTATTGTTTCAGAAGCTGTATTTTTCATGTAAAATAAGATTTTATATAAAAATTAAATTAATCATACTTAAAAAATATTATTTTAAGAAATGGATTTCATTTTTTGATTCTAATCATTGAAAATGGTTAGGGTTAATTTTTGGTATTTTTCTAAAATACCAGAATGTTTTGATGAATAGTGGAATATGTTAATTTACCATATTTATACATTATAAGCTAAATAGAAAATTACTAGAATCATGGATTATGTAAAAAATTGTAGATATAATTTTCAAGAACTTATTATATTTTTTGACCATTTAATCATCACTATTTATTTTCTTATTTAATACTAATATACTAATGATTTAAATTTTAAGATAACCCTCATCCCCTCTACTATAAAAACCAACAACACTACCATATTCACTTCACTTCTTTCATGCCTTGTGACATTCATATATTTAGACCAAATATCCCCCCAATATACTACCCCACATAAAACATCCATTTTTCTCCAAAAATATAAAATCCTCTCCCTTTAATAGATTCTCAAAGGAGATAAACTCAAGAGGTATATTCCTCTTTTAGATTCTTTTATTTTCATTCCAGTTCTTTCATTTTTTTTCTTTCCTCACATCCCATAACCCAAATTGAATGATTACAAATGTGACATAAATGTATGGAATTTTTTTTAATATAATGTTATAATTCATTATCATTTATCCTTTTCTATTTTTTTATAATAAATAGACAAAAACATTTTCCGATATGTGTTTAATTATTACATTCAAGGACGACGATTTATCAATTTTAATTATATTCTTCTATTATGGAAATGAAAACATTTTTTAGCTGAAACATACTATTTAATATATATATTATCTTGTTATTTGTTTGGTAATAAATTTTTCAATGTTTATGTAGAATAATAATACAAAACATGTTAATTATGAACAAAATTGCCTTGTTAATCAAAGTGTTTATCAGTAATGTTTTTTATAATTGCTCACATTCACTCCAAATAAACAAATGAATTTTATAACCATTTGATCTTATGTATTATAACTAATTTTACATAAATATAGTTCTATATGACCACCTTTATCATTCATGTGTGTTCAAACACGAATATAAGTGAATCGTTCATTAAAATAGAGGAAAAAAATGAACCCGAACAATGAAATTCAATATCTTAACCAATAAAAAATATTATGAATGAAATAAAAAAGGGTTATAATAAATAAATTGAATGTAAAATAGGTCAATTAATTATTAATTAATTAACATAGTTTTATTATTCTGGTCATTAATATCAAGAGAACAACAGCATCAAACATAAGGTAAGGGATCCTCTCTATTTTACATTTATTCAAGAATGTATTCTATGTTATGCCATTTTTTGGGTAATACCTAATTATGGGGTATTATATTGAACCTCACCATAATTTCATCATGATTTATAATTGATTATAAAACCCTTTCTTTCTCAATAATCTCTCATAAGTACACCTGATACCATGACGATATTCTGTAAGGGATTCCAACTGAAACTCCTATGTTGCTTCGTGTTTCCTTATCATTGATTTACCAAAATGAAGTTATCATATATTTTCATTTTAATATTATAAATTTTCCATACATGTATCATATTTATTTATCAATACCCTTTAATAATTCCCTTCTGGGAATATACATGTTTTATGTGATTCCATCTTCAATACCTCCTGATAAGCAAACTTGTTTGGAGGGAACTTCTAGAATTATTCCCTGATTTAAAGTGCACCCTCTATTAAATTTTATGCCACCAAAATATTAATAATGCCACAAAATGTTTTATAAAAACCCTATTTTTTCACATCTTCTTTTATATACTGTGTTTTCTCTTTTCTATTTTGAAGGCTCTAGAGTATATTCCTTAAAAACACAAAAAATGATTTAATTCTAAAATTTCATAAATAATTTTCATACATGTTGTAAATTATAATTGGCATCACATACCATGATACCGATATATTTTAAATTATGAATTTACATGTATAATTTAATTTAATTCTTCGTGATAAATTTTATGATATGCACATTTGATATGCTAGATGACTTGATTATGGTAACCGATTCTTTCCATGGGTAACCCTTATGTTTATGTAATATTGATTATGTATAATTATTTATAATGAAAAAATATTCATGAAAATTTATGATGGGTGAAACCAGATATCTATCCAATACATTGGGTAATGTTGAGTCTCATAAGTCATTATTTATGAAGATCTTGGTGGTTATCCTTGGCCTGTGTGACTATGTACGATAGTCTTGGTGATTTTCTATGGCTTGTGGAACCATGTGAAATGGTTTTTGTGGTTAGAATTGACTCATGATAAAGTAATGTTTTACATTTTTTCCACATTATTATTAATCCATGATTATATGATTCCAGGTTTATTTTTTATGATTTTATATGTTACGTGCCTTTTTATATCATCATGTCACACCTTATGTCCCATCTAAAAATGCTTTGTTCTTATGGTTATTCCCTTACATGGATATTTAGCTCATCCCATTGTTCATGTCTTCCCCAAGGTACTCGATACTGTTTTCTGAGAACAATAGAAGTTAGGAGGTCAATTTCAAGATTAAATAACAAAAAATTTATTTAGTTCTATGGTTTCTGTTTTTTGTACTGAGCCCTCTAATACACATGAATTTACGATCCCTTTCATTTACTATAATGTATAATTATTATTAAAATCACATAATTTCATATTTCAAAGGAAAGTGTATGTGTAGTTTTTATCAGTGGATAGTCTATTTATATATAGAGATTAGGAATAGAGAACTTTTGTATGAACCTTATGGATTAGACTATGTATAAGAAAACACCCCTAAATTTAGGTATGTATATAGATTGTGGTTTATCCAGATAATAAATACATGTATGGATACATATAGGTAGAGGTGGATCTATAAAAGATGTATCTTGGTGTAAAACTCAAAAACACCACTTTGAGCTAGACTCGAACGAGAAATACTTCATGACAATGGGCCATGATTAAATATTGGTTCGACACTCCCAGGATATATGATTTAATAAATCCATGAGCTTAGTACAAAACATTATTAAGGGAATAAAAATAAATATCCCATAAGAATATAAGTTATGAAATAGATCAATGATAACCTATATTTAATCTTTGGGAATGACATGTTAGGATATTCTAGTCCTTTACAATTTTAAGCTCATATTTTCAATGATTTCTTATTATTCTCAATAGATTAATATTGAATCCCTCAAATTTTACTTTATTTTTCTTAGTTAATGGAGGGAAATAGAAGAATTCATTCCAACAATAAATTTTATAGGTAATGTGAATATTACACTAATGATATTCTTGATATGATAGGAATTGGTGCTCAAAACAACATGATAGTACATTCTTAGCAATATCATGTTATGAATAATAATTTGAATCATGTGTAACACCCTCCTCCACCAAGTAAAAATCAATTTTATATTGAATCATTCATACAAAAAAGGCCTCCAATGTTTTTTGGTCATCTGATCCCATTCTCGTGGAACACTAGATTAACTCTGTTGAATAGGTATTCTCTATTATCTAGTGTTGAAAAGACGATAAAGTCATTTTGGTAGTCTATTGTTTCTACGGGGATGTTGATAAGTGGTGTACACTGATCAATAAAATGAATCCCCAAGTGTAAATTGAATCCATAGAATGGGAAGAATTCAATAGAATGTGTTTCAATTAATATTTTGCAAAAACCATCCCTCTCAAAATGGAAAAAGAGTTCCTCGGACTGAATTAGATGCAAGATGTGTCGATCAGGGCATATGAAGAAAACATTACTTGTCATTTATGGTATGCTTGTGGGGTTTCAATGGACAACAAAAGAAAGTTGGATCACTTTTTTAGTGGAGTAATGTCGAGTCTATGAAAAGTTATGGTAATTTGAGACATTGAAAACTATGAGGAGATTCTTTGTTGTTCCATTAATGTTGAAATAGAGATCAAAGAATCTCAGTGGTATCATGGGGATAACGACAAGAAGTAGAGAATAGAATCTCATATGTGTAGACCAATAAATAAAATCCATTATGGGAAGAAGCTCTAATATTCCACGTGTAAACATTTAGGGAAGAATGAACCTAGGAACTATCTAATGGGAACTATAAATTTCATAAAATTTGAAATTTTGGGACAACTAGTTAAAAACTGACGATGAGATATGAAGAATCTCACTAATGTGAATGAAGAAAGGATAGTTCAGATCAACACTCTGCCTAAAGTGTAGAGTTACAACTACTAGGAGGATGAACATTATGTGAATAGTTTCCCTAAGCCGAGTGTGGTCAGTGGAAATAAAAAAACCTCCATGGGAATAAAGAAGGGCTTATGCTATCACTACTACAGAGGAGGATCTAGAAAACAATGTGTGTATAAGTATAATTATTATTCATTGAAGAATATCTAACAAATGATATGATAATGGTTATACGCAATATTTCATATTGTGAAAGGTTATAACTATTCCAACACCACGTAATAATTTGGAGGATATGATATCTGTGATAATAGAGAATCGGGAAATTATTCTTTCTATGGTTTAAAATTACCCCCAGTTAACATTTGTGGAATGAACCTCCTAGAAAATCAGCTCATTCTTATTTTAGTGGAGTTAGGAACTATCTTGGGAATAGATTTTCTATCATTAATCAAATACAACATTAACTGTTAGGAAATAAATATCACTCATCACATCCCTGATGTATCATCCAATTATTTAAAATTGTAAGGAGGAAGATGAATCATATTTATATTCAGTGTCTCATGTGTGGATATTAATTCCTTGTGAGCAAGAATTTTCATCTCAAATGATTGATACAATGGACAGAATCATGATTGAATACATAACCATTTTGAGGGATTATACTGATTTATTTCCTGAAGAGTGTCTAGGTATTCCTCATGATCAAGAGGTTGAGTTATCACTTGAGCATATTCTTGGATCTACTCCTATATCAAAGAAACCTTATATAATGGAGAATGTAGAGATGGAGGACCTGAAGAAGCAATTATAGTAGAATCCGGAGAATGTTTTTATATACTTGAGTGCTTCACCTTGGGGTGTGATAGACCACATCATAAAAAAGATGTATGGATCAAATCACCTCCACATTGATTATCATGGGGTCAATAAAATATTGATAAACAACATATACCTCTTTCTATAGATAGATGAATTATATGGTCAGCTTCCTGAGGCTTGTTAATTCTCTATAGTGGTCCTCCAGTTTGGATTTCATTTATAAAGGTGAAAAAGGAAGATATTCCTAAGAAATACAACCGAACGATTTATAGAAACTACGATTTTATATTGATTCCCATCAGACTCATTAATTATCTAGAAATTTTTATGGAATTAATGAATAGAGTCTTTAGAGATTATCTTGTAATATTTGTGGTAGTATTTATCAATGATATTATGATATACTCTAAGATCAAGGAGGAACATGGGGAGAAATTGAAGACTTTGTTAAAGACATTGAAAAGGGATATGTTTTATGAAAATTACAGTAAATGTGAGTTTTGGATAGAGAAAGTATCATTCATGGTGCATGTTATCACTATAAAACAGATATATATGGACCATTCCAAGAAAAAGGCAATTAAAGAGGTGCCCATTCCAACATATGTAACAGAGATCTGCATTTTTTTGGGTCTAGATGGGTATTATAGATTATTTGTAAAGAACTTTTCTTGATCTTCCAACATAATGTCCACGCTGACACCAATGGGAGTAATGTTTTTCTAGAATTAGGAATGTGAAGACTATTTTAAGGACTTGAAAAAGATGTTAATCATTGTGCTAGTAATCACACTCTTATAAATTGGATAACTATTTGTGGTGTACATTTATGATTAAAACAAGGGATTTGTCTGTTTCCTGATGAAAAATGATTAATTGATAGCCTATTCTTGAATGCATATGAAAATATATGAGAAAACATTTCTGACACATGATATGGAGTGGGCAGTTGTGATCATTGCATTATAAATATGGAGGAATTATCCTCATGGGGAGAAGTGTGAGATATATACTAATCAAAATAACCTCATATATATATTCACTCAAAATGATAATAATATATTATAGTGAAGATGGATGGGGCACATCATGGATTATTACTGCTCAATCAACTACCATCCTGGTAAGTCAAACATGGTGGCAGATGCTCTATGTAGAATGGATCAGGCATCTTTATCGATGATGATAATTAAAAAGGATATGATCTTCTTATTTTTTATGATGCTGGACATGGGGATCCTTGTGGGAGTAATATCATCAATACAATCTCAAATTATCGCTCAACCATCCCTCCTGGTGAAAATAAAGGATGATCAAATAAAAGATCTATATAATATGAAAAGGTTGGAATCCATTAAAAGGGAGAAATCCTATGTGATCATGATTGATAAGGATGGGGTCATATGTTTTGGGTCACGATAATGTGTATCATTTGATTCAGTGATAATTAAAGAGATTCCAAATGAAGCACATAACTCCACCTTCTCTATCCACCCTAAGAGCACAATGATTTATCGAGATCACTGAGAGAACTTTTTGTGGGACAATATGATGAGGGATATTGTTGAGTGTACATTAATGTTCCTGGTGTGTCAAAAAGTTATGGTTTAAAGACAAAAATATAATGGAATTATGCAACCACTACCCATACCTACATAGATGTGGGTGAACAAAACCGTGGAATTTTTCACTGGACTTCCAAGGACATATAGAGGAAATAATGCTATATGGGTCATTGTGGGTCATATTACAAAGACATATCTAATTATTTAAATTAAATAAGACTTATCATTGGATAAAAAATAATTGATATATATCAAATAAGTTTTGTGGTTTCATGGATTACCACAATATATTTTATATGAATGAGACATGAGATTTAACTTGTTGTTGTAGAAAATTATCTAACATGATCTAATAACTAAACTGAACTGTAGTATGGAATATCATCCTCAAATTCATCGCCAATCTATGAAATATATTCATGAACTAAATTATATTTTGAGATCATGATATATAAACTTCAGAGAAGGATGGTACCAATATCATTCACTAGTTTAATTCTCCAACAACTATAGTCTCCACTAAAGCATCCAAATGACAGCTTACAAATCCCATTATGGGAAAATGAAAAGAAAACCGATGTGTTGGGATGAAGATAGTGTGCATAAGCTTCTAGGACTTGAAATTCTTAAAGAAAGGGTGGAAAAGGTGAAAACCGTTCAGGAACACATCAAGGCACCCAAAAGTCGAAATAGAGTTATGTAGACAATCAACGACAAGACTTTGAGATTAATGTTAGAGACATGAAATTTATACACATATGTCAATGGAATAAGGTAATTAGGTTTGGGGATAATGGAAATCTAAGTCCCAGGTACATCGTCCCCTTTCAGATTCTTGATCGTGCCTGGGTTGTGACCTATTGACTAGACCTTACACCTACTATGTCAAATGTTCATGATGTTTTTCATGTATCCCTTTAATAAAAGTTCACACCAAATCCTTCGCATGTACTATCTTTAGAGGTGGTATAGTTGTTGAATGATATTTCTTACGATGGGAAGCTAGTGTAGATCATTAATAATTGATATATGGTTGTAAATAATAGAACTACTCAGCTAGTAAACATATTGTGGATGATCCCAATGTATGAAGAGGAAACATGAGAACTGGAGGAGGCAATGAAGGAAAAGTACCCACATATGTTTATATCAATGAATGAAAAATTAAATTTAACAGGAGAAATTTTATAAGTCAGGAATAATGTAACGACCCAATGTGTCATTAATAAAAAATCCCATTTTATAATTATGTCATATAATTACATGAAATTACAACACAATGAAATACGAAGTTCTATGTGACCTTTAAAAATAGTATGTTCAGTTTTGTGATTTTAATTTAAAAAATTTAACATAAATGATTATGATGAGTAAGATGTTTATAGTATAATACAAAAACAATTTTTGGGTGAAATGTAACTAATCTTTATGAATAGTAATGTTACCCTTAAGAAAAGTAATACGACCATTATGAATATTAAATCATAAAAAATAATAGTAACCTCAGCCATGAATTTATAAATAAAATTTATATAACATATAAGTTATAATATAACCATAATAAATATGTTGGTATTTTTGTCATTCATAAATAATTTATTTTATTTAATTAATTAATTTTAATGAAAATTTATTTTCATAAAATTTGTTCTTGAACTAAAAATTTTATGTCTTCTCATATTAAGATAATATTAAAAGACCTTGTTAAATTTTTGAACGCATAATAAAATCATTTATAGTTTTAAAATATGTATTTTTCTTGTAAATTATCATTTTAATTATAAATTAAATTAATCATATATAGAGAATTAATTTTTGAAAAATGGATTTCATTTTTCGATTATACACATCGAAAAATGGTTAGGGTGAATTTTGGGGGTTTCTCTAAAATTAAAGCATTTTATATGAATAGTGAAATAGGATAATTTATTGTATATCTACATTATATGAAAAATGTACTATTCATAGCATCATTAATGATGTATGAATAATTAAATAGAATTTACATGAACTTATTACTATTTTTTCATGTAATCATCACTAATTCATGTCTTATGGAAAAAAATAAACAAATGATTAAAATATTAAGAAAAACGTCCTCCCCTCCATTATAAAAACCACCCACACTACCATCTTATCTCCAATCTTCTCAATCATTATTCCTTTTGTAAACTCTACCCAAATATTTCCCCAAGACCTCCCACCCCCACTTCCAGCAGCCCTTAGTATCCTCAAAATGCCTAATCCTATCCCCTTAAATGGTTGTCATTGGAGATAAACTCAAGAGGAAAATTCCCCTTTCAAATTCATTTAATTTCATTAGTGTTCTTTTTTTTTCATACACCACCTACCTTCAAATAATAGGAATAATAACCTCAAGAAACATACATGAACTTGAATTTTGTCATTATAATTGTATAATTCAGTATCATATCTCATTTCACCTTTATTTATGCGAATTAATTGAAAACTCCATCCTAGATGGGTTAATTTATCTAAAACAAGTACAACGGTTTATCAATTTCTATTACAGTATTTTAATTTTCACAGGAAACCATTTTATTGTTGAGCATGAAAAATAAATATTTATTTTATCTTACGTCTTGTTCCTGAATCCTTTTTTACAATTTATCTAAAATAACAATATAAAATAAGATATCTCTGTACAAAATGAAGTTGTTAATCCATGTTTTTATCATTAATGATTTATATAATTATTCAACATCACTCCAAAAAACCAAATGAATTTTTTAACAATTTAATATTATTTATTGTCAATTATATTATATAATTTCAATTATTAATAAACTCCTTAATCATACATGAGTTTCTGAGCATGAAAATAACTTAATCGATCATTAAAACCATGGAAACAAACGAACCAGAATAATGAAATTAAACCTCATAACCAATAAAAAAGGATATGAATGAAGTCAATGGGTTATAATAAATATTTTAAATTTAACATGTGATCTGGAATTATTAATTATTTACACTAATTTGATTATTTAGGTCATTTATATTGATTTAAGAACACCATAAGACTTAAGGCAAGGGATACTCTCTATTTCACTTTTTTTTTGAAGAATGTCCACTACGTTATGAATTTTAATGTAATCATTGATAATGGGGTATGATTTTTAACCTCCCCATACTACCCACATGATTTATATGTGATGATAAATCCCTTTATCTTTCATTATTCCCTCTTAAGTACACATGATACCATGCTGATAATTCATAATGGATTCGAACTGAACCTCTTTTGTTCAATTAGGTTGCCTTAGGTTTATTTTACCAAAATGAAGATACCGTATATTTTTATGTGAATATTATAAATTCTGATTACATGTACCAAATAAATTTATCATTACCATTTCATCATTCTATTTTAGGGATATACATGTTTTTATGTGATTCTGTCCACAATACCTCTAGATAAGCAAACCAGTTTTGAGGTAACATCCCGAATTCATACATGATTTAAGGTTAACTATATCTTCTATTTTAAGACTCCATTGTCTTTATAAAACCATTATTTTCTTTGTGGAAACCATCTTGGTTCCCTTATGGTTTAATATAAATTATTTTTTCCTTTTCTATTTTAAAGGATATATAGTATTTTCCTTAAAACGGCACAAAAAAATTTTCATGCTAAAATTTCTTAAATAAATTTCTTAAATGTTGTCAGTTATACATGAAATCACATTCCATGATATAGGAATAGTTTCCATTATGAAATTACTTGTATATATTAGTACCTTTATTCCTAGAAGATTTTATGATATTCCCATTTTTTTGTTTAATGACATTATTATGGTACCTGATTCTTTCCATGGGTAACCCTTATGTTTCTATAAGATTGGTTATATAAGATTATTTATGTGGAAAACATACTCATTTAATGTTAATATAGGTTCACCCAGATATTGGTTCAATGTATTGGGAAATTTTGAGTCCCTTGATACGTTATGTGCGATGGTCTTTCTAGTTAGCCATGGCTTGTGTTACTATGTGTGATGGTCTTGGCAGTTAGCCTTTTCTTGTGCTTCCATGTGAAATGGTCATGGAGTTTAGCCTTAAATCATGAAAAAGTCATTTCTTATGTTTTTTCACATTATTTGGAATCCATGTTTATATTTTTCCATGTATATATGTTTTGATTCAAGATGCAACATGCATTTTTATATCATCATGTCATGCCTTCTGTCCCATGTGCTAATGCCTTGCTATTATTATTATTCTCTTACTAGGATAATTAGTTGATCCATTTGTTCATGTGTTCCTCATGGTAGCTTATGCAGATATATAATCATAATGGAAATTAGGAGCTCAATTTTTTTGACTAAATAACGAGATGTTTTATTTTTTCCATGTTTTCAGTGTAATGTACCTAGTCCTCTAAGACACTAGAATTTGTGATCCTTGGCTTGAACTATGATGTATAATAATTCTTAGAATTATGTAATTTAGTACATAATTGGATAGGTTAACCATAAAATATGTGTTCAACAACATGTAATGGGATTTAATTTCAAAATTCCACTCATATTTGGTGGGGACATAAGACCATATGATTTTGAGGGGTGGATAGAGTGGACAGAGAGGATCTTCAACATGATAAAGACTCCTAATGAAACTAATGAGGGTAATACATGTATACGGTCGAGGTACATGGAATGAGATAGTGGTATTATATCATGATAGGTAGGTTAAACAAGGAACATACCATGTATTGCATCAAGAAGATAATTAAAAATATTAATCATGTTAAATTGTGTGCAGAGAAGACTCGAAAGGTTCTAACCTAAGATTAAAGGGTGCAAACCATTCTTGAGTACTCTACACTTTTTGGTGAGTTATTTAATCGAGGAAAAAATATTTTCACAAATTAGTAACTTAAGACTTATACGATTTAGTTAAGAATGTGGTCTGATATTATGTCGATGTTATTACTCTTGTCCCTTTTGGACATCTTGGATTTAGTTGACAATGCACTTAGGTGATGAAAATATATCAGGGAAGATTGGATTTGCTGAATCATTAATTGGATTGGTAGAAATATATAGCACACGTTATTTAAATAAAATTATGTGGAAGAGTGGTATGTCTTACTCGTGATTAATCTTAGGGATACAATATGGTAACAAACAATTTATCTTCTATTAACATGGGAGGAATTTTCAATCCAAACAAAATATGCATTGGATCTTAAGAATTTTAATAATTTTGGATGATGTAGACATCTAGGGTTATTTTTTGAAATTATATCACTTGGTATAAGGGATGGATCCTTTCCCACCGAGGTTTGGAGGATCATTTAGATGATTCCTAGGTTAGTGTGACTAATCTTTAGGCCAAATCTAATATTCATGTGCCTATGACTGGATGTGTTTATACTAAAAATTAAGATCCTATGATATCCTGTAAAATAACATCAACTCATAGTGTCACATTGTTTATTTCATCTTATATGGTGTGTTAAATGGTTGTTCTGGTTGATACTCATTCTATTATGTCATCAAAATTTATTAACAAGTTGGGATAGTTTTTGTATCTTACTATAACATCCAATGTATTTATGGAATAATAAATTTTTAAATATATTAATATTTTTGAATTTAATAATAACATTAATTTAACATTCACAGTATGTATGATAGTGTACCTGACACACAACAACAATTTCCTCTGAAATCATTCATTGTACACAACACTGAGTTATACGGAAAAAGAATACATCGACAAGAATATTATTTTAAATATTAGTCAATACATAGCCATTGTATTAGTTGGAATGAACAGATTTAAATATATTATGATTTTAATTTTTTTAAATTTTTCTTACATTTTTCAGATGAATTTTAGAGTATTAAATTGAGAAAAAATCCAATTTTAGGCATAAAATACTCGAATATTTTTAAATGGATGTTTACCACATTTTGATTAATAAAACTTTTTAAATATATTATATTTCATTTTTATTTTATATTTTATAAGATAAAATTATTATTTAGAATTGTGACTCCCAAATTTACTTTTGTTGAAATTTTGGTATTTTTCAAATAAAATCTATATATTTATGAATAGTGAAAAACACTGCATTTTTATTCCAAACTGCATATTCATCTAAATTTTTTGTATAGTTAGATTGTTATTATAATTTATGTTATATTATAATTGGATTATTTTTTTATCATTTAATATGATTACGGTCATTGGATCTAATTTCACATTTAAGCTGGACATAAACACATGTCAATATTTTGATAGTTTTACTTCATAAAAATTGTTTTCCTGTTTTGACAACGGGAACTAATTTTAAACTGGAACATATATTTATTGAATTTGGAATAATGGATTCCATATTTGAAAATATAATTCCCAAATTTTGTTAATATGTAAATTTTATTTTTTTACATTTTGAATAGTTACTTTAGTAATTATTTTTATTTTACATGGTTACAATGTAAATCATGTAAAAATGGGTAAAAAATAATATTTAAATAATATAACACCACCTTAACACTTGTATTGTTCCTATTGGATGATATATTTATGACCATGAGAATTTTTATAACGAAATTTTAGCATCTGGGAGCCAATTCTATTTGAAAACAACATTTTATATTCTTTAATTTATTGAAAAGGGAAATATAGCACAAACATGTATCTTTTAATAATATTATTTAATATTGTATAATATAACTGATATATTTTCCTATATATATTATTTTTAAATATATAAAGATTTTCTATATCATCATGTTTTATTTAAAATTTTATTCATCAGATAAATAAATTTGTTTGTGACGAAATGAAGATGCAGTGATTATCTTATTAGTGAAATATTAAAATAGATGATATTATAACTATTAAAATAAATGTATTTGATCTTTTTTGATGAAATAAAAGAATGTTATCTATTATTATAACATATTATATTTTATTTAATTCACTTTTCATGGAAAGAAAATTTTTTATGACTTTTAAAAAAATCAATTACTAAATATGGTCGAAATTGAAAAAAATAATATTTTAAAACTAATAATATTTTATTAAATGATATAAGAGTTATAAAAATATAATATTCAATAAAATAAATTATATAATGTTAAATAAGTCATTATCTGTCGACTTATTGTTTTATTTTAATTTTATAGTAGCAATAGTAACCATATATTATGAAAACACAAGAAGACATGGTAAGAGTTAATGTTTTAAACTAATTGCTAAAGATGAAAAATAAGGTTTGTTTTATAACCTAAAATATTCTAAAATTCAGTTCTGATATATTTTCAACCCATTATTATTTTATACTCTAATTATATTACTTTGGATCATTTATAATTTGAAAATCATTTTTTATTAAAATAATATTTCAGTACTTTCTTAAAGTGTGCATCCTCCCTCTTATAAAAGGCAACAAACTGTACTCACATAATCACACCTCTCAATCACCTTTTATCGTAATAATTTTGATAAAATAAGCTCCCAACATATTTCCCTTACACCTTTAATCATTACATTTGGATGAATCCAATTCATGGAATCCTTTTGGCTCAAATAAAAAAATGTTACCCGATTTTGATGTAGCATATTCACTAAAGATCCATTCCTTTATATTTCGTCTCTACTAACAATGATCTTCTTATTCTATGATTACATATATAATATATTATCCTCAACATACAAGGTTTTATTTATGATATTTATTTGAACTACATTTATAAACACCTACATCATATTGATACGATCATACTATTTCTATAAAGGGTGAACTATTCCCTCACAAAATGAGGATTCTTTAATTTTCTCCTTCCACCTCTCACAGTGTCCATTATAAAAATGTATTTATATATAATATTTATTATAGTAATATTTTCTCTATTATTCTATCAATTTTATTTTCAACATAATTTTATGCTTTCTATAATGTCTAAATATGATAATTTCATTTGAGGAAGTGTGGACAACCACACCCAAAAAGAGTTATGAACTATTCATGCTATACATTGATCATATAAATGATGGATTTAATAAACCTATGTTACATAAATGAAATTAATATAACACTGGTATTATAATATATATATATATCATTTCATTATTATCCTTTTAATATGTAAAAGAAATAAATGTAGAGTTCAAACCTATATACGGCCTACCATCTCCAAAAATGGTGAATTACATTTCTTTTCTCTCATTTTTTTGAATATAATAAATAAATGTATACAAGATATATATTATATTTATATCTTGAATAATAATATGCTGGAGATAATGAAATTTTGAATACATTGGCAATATAAATTAAAAAAATTTCATTTTCGACTCAAATTCTTAACATCGACAAAAAGCCTGATATGAATTGAAATAATTACCTAATTTCTATAAGATTGTAAGAAGTGATATAAAATGAATAAAATACTTTTAAAATATTCTTATTAAATTAAAAATAAGTCTGATTTCATTTTTCAAGAAATTAATGAATGAACGAGAAAAATAATACTTTATGTAAGGGAATTCATAACTCACTATCAATTCATTGAGTTAAATATAGATGTATTCAGTTTTGTTATTCCATAAAAATGTGTGATTTGGCAATGAATATTTTACACTAAATATCCACTAATATTGGGTGTATTTTTATTTTTCACACATAATTTTTTCATTTATTTATCCTTGTTCCGATGATACATTCTTTGTACGAGATTTCATCTCAATTTTATTTTATTAAGAAATATCTTGTTGTTATGAAAATTTATTATACTATAATGTGTATATAAAACCCCTTTGAATATTTATATCCAAAATTAGTATATTATCCTAATATTAAAATTTTAATTTAATGTTATTCATTAATTATTTTTATTGAAGTGTTTATCATATTTTAAGGGTATCTTTAACTAAAATATCATTTTAAATGTTTAATAGATTCATTTTTTTAAAAACATTTTATTTCATTTATTTATTTCAAAAATGTTTTTTAAATTTATTTATATTTATATGAACGTTTTAAAATGTCAACAATTTCAATGTGTTATGGGAATCATTAATTCAAATGACTTCTTATTAAATGTTTTAAATAATTTTTTGAAATGGATTAAATTTTTCAACATATTGAAATGATTTCTTGTGATTTATAATGAAATGTTATGAGTGAAATGTTGATTGTAGAATGATTTTATGTTTGATGAGAATATAATGGTAATTGGACAATTGATAGGTGGTTATGTGATACACCAATGGTGGGTGGTTACATGATAAACCAAGGATTGGTGTTTTTTGATAAACCAAGGATGAGTGGTTACATTATGACCTCAAATTCAATGTGTATGGAATTTAGCCTTATGGATATTCCATTTCATAATATTTGTGTAAGTTGACCATATGGTAATTCCATTTAACAATTCTTATGTCCCATGTAACCTTTATTTGTTATATGTTTAATTCATTGGAATTTAATGAAATCATTTGGATTCAAAAGCGTAAGAAATGTGCATATATTTCATGAAGTATGTTTACTACTTCTTAAAAAAGAAAAGTATTAATTTATGATAAATTATTCATGGTTTTCATTTTTTCAAAATAATAATTATTTTTCATCTTTGGGTATCCCTTGCTAAGAATTACATTCTCATACCAGGTTTTGAAATAATTTTCATAGGAATTAATGAATAATAGTGTCAAGGATGGGATTAAGAAAATTTTATCATGTTAAAACATTAAATGATACCATGATTTTTAATTATTTTTTTATTAAAAAAATTATATTTAGTAGAAGTTTATAAATTTAAATCTATGTTGTTATGTATGAGTGATGACCCAATTCATTTAAACATTATTCCTAAAAAGATCATCTACGTGAATTGAAGTCAATTCTTGACATATGTCAAGAGTGAGTAATGTTTAAGGTCAGTGCCTTATATTTGGTATAAATGGTCGGTTTAGATAACATTAAAGGTTAGGGTGTCATATAAACATAAGTGGCATGTTATATATACCAAGAATTATTATCATATTATAATGAGACATAGTTAATCTAGATAAATTTAATGAGATTGAGATAACATGAGTAAGCATATCTTAGTGTTTATCCTCCTCATATGATAGTATATGATGATTTTATTGATTTAATTAAACTAATAATTTTTGAGTTTAGTATATTTAATAGATATAGAAGAAAAAAAAGTTATAATGTATGTAATGGAAACTACTATGGTTATTTTAATAAGAAATCATTTGAAATAGGAGCTATGTTGAGAAATATTGTAGTTATTCTAAACCAACTATACTGAGTCATGTTTGACTAATTTAACCTTGGTGATTTTTATAAGGAATCATATATGAGAGAAACTATTCCCTATGGATGGTCAAGTAATAATCATAATGGTACGTATATTAAACAAGATGTGTGTCAAGCATGTAGAATGAAACAACTAGAAAAATGTTTCGATGGGATAAGAAGATGTTATAGATGTTGTAATGAAGGACATAAAACAATAACCTACCTTGTAACAGGAAGTGTTCAATTGACTCTAGAAAATGTAATGAAGTTCTTTCTGAGGGTTCAGTTGAATTTTGAAAATGTTGTGTCCATAGTCATTACGCAAATAAATTTCTTATAAAGAATGGTTTAGAATGGGATTAGTATCACCATACCAATATATGATTACCAACAACTAATTCCATTCCAATTAAAGATAAAGAAACTAAAAATGTTTTATTAATTATATATATTATTTATTATATCATGTTTTTACATTTTTTAATCATAGAAAATTATCCTTGATTTTTTTAGGAAAGAAGTATGAAAGAAAAAAATAAAAAAACCTGGATAGAGGATCGTGAAGAAAGATCGATGATTAATTGTCTAAATTTAATGAATTGAAGTGTTTTTTTTGGATCTATGGATGATGATATGCTTAAATATATTAATTATGGGATTAAATTGAATGACTTCTTGTATGTATAACACTTAATATTTTTTTTTGTAAATATGTGGGAACATTATCTTTTTTTTAGTAGATACAATTATATTGAACCTTTATGGTTTATATGATCCTTAAATTTTAGGCAATTATGGGTTATTAAATTTTGAGATGAAAAATGAAAGGCATAAGATAAAAATGAGGTTAAATTATGTTACCAATATTTTGATGATTTTATCATCGGTTAGGAATGTTATAAGAATTTTATAGTTTTATAAAAAAGGAAACCTACATGATGGGTGAAAACCACTAACTTCAAACAAGGTTGTGGGAATCAAACACATAACCTAATGGAAACAAGGGCTCATATCATGCCACAAGATTATGTGAGGTCCTCTCTTATTATGACTTATTATTTTTAGTTAAATGATTTCATGGATTATGAAGAATCTGATTTTGGGTAAATATGTTTTATTAAATAGAAATTTTTAGTGTAGGAAAATTATTTGGTCACTATGTGATTAATCTAATTTTGGAAGACATTAACTCTTTTTGGAACACTATATGCCTAAATAAAATATAATACTTTGGGATATTATTTGAGGTATAATAATTGAATTTTAATTTGAAAGAATATATATTTTTATTATTATCATATGGTTATTTGGATTTTTTTATCGAAATGGTTAACCTATCAGGGATAACATTTTAATAGGTTAATTTCTTTTTAGTTTGAGACATTAAGGGAGATTTATGTTATTTGGAGATAACTTTTAAAATTTATCTTTGAAGATTATGTGATATAATTCTTATAATTTTTTATTTCAATTATAATTTGTATTATTTTGATATATTTTATGGACCATTATTTGTTTAGTGATCTAAGTTGGAATTTGGGCATTAATACTTAATTTTGGATATTAATAGTATAATTTTTTATTATAAATAAATATTATTTTAAGGGAATTATCTGATCTTATCCTAACCATTTTGGTTATGGTTGATTTTTCAGAATATGATGAATATATTTTTATAGTTTTTGGATTAATTGATTATATAGATTTTGATTCTAGTTCTTTAGTTCTATCCATGTCATATTGAATACTCTTTTATAATAGAAAATATAATTTTGTGATAAATATTTTTTAAAAGATGAAATTCTACATGACATGTATGTATGTTTCCATATGTTCATTGTCAATATCATAAATAAAATCCTCAAAATTATTAAGAATAGATTAAAAAAACTATTCTTAATTAACTTTTCTTAAGGTTAAATCAAAGATCATTTATCCCATAATGAGTTTATGATTTTATGGTTGTTAACTTTCTCCTGATCATGTTTTCAATCACTCTCAATCAGAAAAATATGGTTAGTTTTCCTTCGATGTCCTAGACTTACTACACTGAAACGTATAATGTGTTATGTTAGGTGACCATTGAACATGTCTTTCTATTTTAATGTGATATTTTATTGACTCTTTTTCCGATGTTGTATTTCCAATGAAGTCTCTCAGCCCAATTTTGATATTGCGAGTATACAATTTAAAAAAGTGGTAATGTTGTAACATTCTTTGTATATATAGAATTATACAATTCAATATATATTAATAATGTTGAACTTAATATTAAAATACATTTATAAGAGAAACTACGTACGATAGCATACCTGACACACAAAAACTAGGTTTCTCTGAAATGTTGTGTTTCACCCAACACATAGATAAGACAAAATATAATAAAACAATAATATTACTATTTTAAATATAGGACAACTTCTAAACATTTTATTATTGGTAATAAAAATAATTAACTATATTATGTTCTAACTTACTTTTAATATGTTTTTACATTTATCTAATTAATTATAGTGGCTTAAAATGAGAAAAAATCCAATTTTGAGCAACAAATAATCTAAAAATTTTAAATGTTAATTTTACCGCCTTCCGATAGATAACCAGTTTTTAAAAAATTCAATTATATATGTTTTATTTGGTAAAATAAACTTTAGATTTAGAATCGGGACATCAAAATTTACTTTGGTTGAAATTTTGGTAATTTCATATTAACAAGCATATTTTTATGAATATTGAAAAAATTGCATTTTAATTAAAAACGGCATGTTCATATAATATATTTATATAGTTATATTTTCATATTAATTTTTTTTATTGTTTATTTTTATTTTTTTTATTTAATATAATTATAGTCACTATATGTAATTTCACATTTAAACTGGCCATAAATACATGTAAATATTTTGATAATATTTACCTCTTAAATTCCCACTATGTGGTTTTTACAATTGGAATTAATTATAAATTAATTACATAAAGTTATGTGTTTTGATTTATAAAAAATGGATTCCATATTTGGAATCATAAATCTTAATTTTTTTAAATATATACCTTCAATTTTTTGAAATTATGAATAGTAACAGTAGGAATTTTTTTATTTACCACTGTTAAAGGCTAAACAAGGTAAATGAGGGTAGAAAAATATTACAATAACATAATAATACACTAAAAAGTGTCCTAGTCATATTTTAAGTGATATTTCTAAACATTATTATCCTTAGTAAAAATATTTGGAATTTGGGATCCACTTGGGTGTGTAAATGACATTTTATATTAGTAAATTTCTAAAAAAGGGATATATAACATAAACATGTATGTTTTAATAAATAAAATATAACATAGGGTTGTATATCTGATATCTTTAACTATAAATTGTAATTATAAAGATAAAAATATTTTCTATATTATGTTATTTTATTAATAATTTATATTTTTTAAATATATAAATTTATTAATGAAATAATGATGATACAGTGATTACCTTATTAATGAATAATTCAAATAAATGATTTTATAAATATTAAAATAAATGTAATTTGAATATTTTCATGCCATACACTAAATTTAGGGATTATTATGACATATTATATTTAAGTTATTTTATATATTTCTATGGAATAATTTTGTTATGTGTTTAACAAAAATCAATTACTAAATATTGTCAAAATTGGCATAAATGAGTTGTTAAAAAAATAATATTTTATTAAATGATATAATTTTATGAAAATATATGATTCAGCCAAAAGACTTATATAATGTTAATTTTTTTATTAATGATCCAATTTGGGTAATATTGTCATGTTATAGAAACTATAGTAACCATATATTATTATAATACAAGAAGACCTGGAAAGAGTTAATGATTATTACAAAGTGTTAATGAGAAAAGATGAAGTTACATTAATGACAGAACCTTGTATACAACCTATTAGTACAAAGTATTTAAAAAAATAATCATTTTCTAATCATAATATATAACTATTTTGATTTATCATTCAAAAAATTATTTTTTAATACAATAATATATCAAGACATTCTTAATGATCCCCCCTCTTATAAAAGGAAACCACCTCTACCCACTTAATAACACCTCTCATGCCCAATGGATCATAAAAATATTAAAGTAATATGTTCCAAACATCTATCACTTACTCTTAGAATCCTTACCATGGGATTAAGAAAATTCAAGAAAACCATTTGGCTCAAATCAATGACAGTTACCCAATTTTGAAGTTATTTCTTTTCTCAATCTCTTTCCCTTTATTTTCCTTATCTACTACCTATTCTCTTATTATTATAAAATTATATAACAAAAATATTATCCTAAATATACTAGGATGATTTTATTTAAATTTTTCTTATTACACTTACACACACCTACATCTAATGGATACGAACATAATTTTTCAGTGTACAGCAATCTACTGCCTCACGAAACTAAGATTGTTCTATTTTATCCAACCACATCTCATGGTGGTCATTTTTATGGAAATGTATTTATTTATGGAATATATTTTATTAATATTGACTCTATTATTCTTTATTTTTTATTTACAACATTTATTATGATTTTTATAATGTGTAAATATGATAATTTCATTTTTGGATGGTTGGACAACTGCCCCCTCAAAATTATATGACTCGTTCATTCTATAAATAGAACATATAAAGGATGGTTTTATTAAACCAATGATAAATAAATAGAAATAATATAACCATGTTCATATAATATATATTTATATAATTTTATTAATATTTTTTAAATATGAAAAATAAATTAATGTAGTGTTCATGCACACGTATGGCATGTCGTCTCAATGAATGGTGCTTTTCATTTATTATCTCTAATTATTATGGATACAATAAATAAAAATATAATGGATATATTTTATATTAAAATAATAAATAATTATAATTTATTTATGATGTAATTTTGACTACATGACCAATTTTATATCTAAACAAGTTCATTTTCAACGGAAATATCAAACATTGATAAAATTTCCGATATGAACTCAATTTATTTACTAATTATGATAACATGATAATAAGTTATATTAAATGAAAAATAAATGTTATTAAGTATCTAATGAAATTAGAAATTATTATAGGTTTATTATTTATGAAATTATAGAATGAATGAGATAGGTCAGACTCAAGGTTGGGAATTTTTTACCTTAATCTTCATTCATAGAGTTAAAAATCCATGTCAGTTGTTTTGTTATTACAAAAATATGTTTGAAATACCTTTAATTTTTCTACACTGATTATCCACTTATATTGGATGTATTTTAATTTTTCTCACATAGTTATGTGATTTATTTATCCTTGCCCTAATGAAACATTTTTTTAGTGATTTATTCTCTATCTCCTTTCATTGAGGCATATCTTGTTGTTATGAAAATGTATTATCCAATAATGTGTATATAAAACCCTTTTAATATTATATCATGAATTATTATACTTTTGTGATATTAAAGGTTTTCATTAATTTTATTCATTAATAATATTATTTCAAGTGTTTCTCTAGTGGTAATGGAATCTTGAACTAAAATATATTATTACATTTTTTAACGATTTATTCTTCAAAAAAAACTTTTGTTTAGTTTTCATGTTTTAAAAATGTTTTATTTTAATTTATTTATATGGAAATGAACATTTTAAAATGTTCTAAGTTTCAATGTGGTGTAAGAAACATTGATTATAAATTGTTATTATTAACTTTTTTAAATGTTTTTCTGAAATGTATTGAATTTATCAATATCTTGAAATTATTTCATGTGATTGAAAATGAATTATTATTAATGAAATGAGGATAGTTTAAATATTTTATGTGTTTTATCTATATAAATTTTCTTGGACATTTGACGGGTGCATATGTGAAAAAAATTATGGGTGGTTATCGGATAATCCAATGATGGGTGGTTCTGTGATTTAACAAGGATGGGTGGTAATGTTATAACAGAAAATGTATTTGGTATGGATGTTAGATGTATGGCTATTATATTTAGAGATATGTGTGTTAGTAAAATGTATGTTTATTCAATTTAAGTATATTTATGTTAAAATTTACCTTTATATGTTATATCATTCTTTATATAGTCTTTATGGAAATATTTTTTTTACAAAAAACATATGTAATGAGCTTATCTTCATTGATTTATATTTACCACTTCTTAAACATTAGAAGAATTACATTATGATAATTTATTCCAGTTATTCATGTTCTCCTAAGACTAATAGTTTTCCGTTGTTGTATATCTTAATGATATTTTTATACACATCTCATGTTTTGAAATTTTTTTCATTGGAAATAAAGAAGGATTGAGTCAAGGATGGTATCAGGAGAAATTTATATATTTAAAACCTGAATCGATACCATGTTTCATTTTAAAGATTTCTTGTTTTATGAGACAAATATACGATTATTAGAAGTGTCTACTTGTAATATGTAATTTTTTATGATTGAGTAATGACATAAATAACTAAATATATAATCCTGAAAGGATCCTCGAAGTGAAATAATGTAAATTTTTGAATTACCACAAGATTGAGTAATGTTTATGTCTGGGCCCTTATACATACTCTATTCTGGTAGGATATTTCAACACCATTGGAAATGTGGTCTGAATAAGGTTTCAGAAGACCCATGTGTCGGGTAATGATACACAACATTTAGGAGTATTTGTACTTTTGGTTCATGATCATGACATCTTTAACATGATTATCTATATGTATTTAATGGTCAATATTAAGTCCCAAATTTATTGTTATCAATTCTATGTTTGGTTCTTATCTATGGATGGTGTCACTCATGTTTTTCATTTTGAGTGGGACACTATATCATTATATGATGAGCCCTATATTCCATATCCTTGGGTAATATCTTATCAATTTTCAGAGAATATTTTTATTATAAATATTACCATTGATTCAGTGGTTTAAATAATAATGATTTGTTTGACTACCCTGTGGTAATTTTGGATGGGTTTTCTTGTTTTCTTCAATAATAAATATTTATTTCACTATAGAACTTCTACCCAATATGATGCTTCTTTCTATACTCTCATACCGTATAGACCCTTCTATGTTAGTGGAATAAACGATCCTGCTTCAGTACCTATAGTATAAATGATATATTAATCCTATAATGTATCCAATGTATATTCAGGTCCTCTTTTCTATTAATGTGTATATGATACTTATAATTTTAATTATTTACCAAAACATTATTTGGGTGACTATTAAGAACAAAATCTTATTCCATGTATTGATGATCACTTTGATCATCTTGGAGGGTATAGTTTGTTTTTTAATAATTCCCTATGGTAATTGTTTCACCTACTGAGCATCCAATAGAATTATATATCTATGACATCATTTGGGAGTCGATATGGGACTTTTAATTTTATAGTTATTTCATTCAATATCACTAATTCACCTTCTATTTTTATGGATTTGATGAAATATTTCTTCCATCTATTCCTGGAATCTTTTGATTATATGTTTGATTATACTATTTTAGTGTATAAAATTCATATGAGGAAAACATAAAACATTTTGATATAATTCAATGATCTCCTAGAGGACATCATTTATATGGTAATGTTTCAAAATTGGGTTTTTTGGATATAGAAATTGATGTATATGGGTAACATGACATCTAAGGTGGTTATCCCACTAGATCCTAAAAATTTATATACAATAATATCCTTTGATCTTCCCTGAAATGTGTTTGAAATATAGATCATCTTAGCTCTTGAGGGCTACTACAGATAATTTTTTCGTAACATATCCAAGATTTCATCTTTGATGAATCATTTTACCCATAATGGTCAAATGTTAAAATGAAATGAAAAAATTAATATATCTTTTGACAAGATGATGTAATGGTTGAATTAGGAACATTTTTTATTTCTTTCAGAACCGTAGTTATGTTATGATGTTTTCTGCGAGGCATTTGGAATGATTTTGGAATGTTTCATATTGTAGGGGAAGTAGGTTGTGTCTATCTTCACTCTCTAGTTATGAACCCATGAGAAGAACAACCGTACACATAACATTAATGGTAATCAATTATTCATGATTTAAAAGTATACCATCCTTATCACTTTGGGGATAAGATTGGGTTCTATTGCGATCATAATAGAAATAAATATTTATTTTCTAAGAGGGGTATAAATTTAGAAATAGAGACACTATACGGAGTATCAATAGATTTATAATATTTATATTTTATTTACATTGGGAAAATAAATTTTAGTTTTCGGTGTGTTGATCTGAAAAATAAGAACACAAGTCCAAAAAAACATTTAAGGTGTTCTCTCTGATATAATTATTTGCAGATAGGAGAATGGAAGTGGATGAGGTTAGTTAATATGTGCTTATAGCTTCGATAAATGATTATTTCGTTGTTTTATGAGTGATTTAATCTATAGTTGGTGGTATACACCACATGATAATGATTTTCTGAATGAAAATATGATGGGAAGACCTCAGGCTAGTGCTATGAGACACTAATTAGAAGTATATACAGTGATTTTTGGTTTGATGTTATGTTTTTCTTGAGATATGAGTTTTTGGATAGTTCACACCAATATTGTTGGTTTTTTCACCCTAGGGATACCATTAAATATAAAGGATTGGGGCATTAGTATTATTTAAAATTAAATAAATATTTTATAGTGTTTTTTAATGGTGGATTACATTTAAATGAATTATGGAAGTGAACCTGAGACCTGCAAGCACATTGTAACCATCAACCAATCTGGAATCTAAGATGTATGATATTTCTATATTCCTAATAATTTATGATTCCATTGAATAATTAATAGAATTATGTTATTTTTTTGATCATTTAATTAATAACTAAATAGGTGTATTTCCTAAAATCATAGAGATGATATATTTGGTGTAGTTTGGGGTGTTTCAGGTCTGAGAGATTGTTAATATATATGGGGTTCCCTCAATAGTTTATTATAATTGAGATATGAGTTTCACAACATGGTTTTGAAAAGGATTTCACGATATTTTGTGTTCCAAATTTAGTTAAGCATAACATAGCATCTGTAGAATGATGGACATAAATAGAGGTATATTGATGTTGTTAAAGATATATTCTCATATTATGTTCTTAATTTTAGTGGATCCCTAGAAAATAATTTTATTTTGATTTTTTTCCTATAAAAATAGTTATCAATATTTAATCAATATGTTTACTAATGATAATTTCAATGGTAATACATGATGATTTATCTTGTATTGGGGGGTCTTGAGAGAGTGGTCCTTGGTAAGTCTGAGTGATGTTTAATAGATAATGAAAATAGTGAATTCCAACCTAATGCTTTTTATAATATCTCTGGGTTTCCATAAATCCAATGTGGACTATCATTACTAGATTCTGAAGTTTGAGGATGGTGATTAAGTAATTCTCAGAGTTCCTCCTCACCTATGACATCTATGATTAGTAATGATGGTTAAGTTAGCACTACAGATTGCTGGACGCATTGATAGCTTTAGATTAAAATGGTGGGTGTCCTATTATTTTAAATTTCTATATATTTAGGTAGATATCAGGGATGTTTTTTATCTTTCAAAGTTGAAGAGGTGTATAAAAAATCCATTACATGTGATTTGCTGGGAGGTTGTTGATCTTACGCCTAATAAAACTTTTTCTATGTAGTAAGTTCATGTTATGGATAACCATGGTATGTTAATATACAATATAATGTCTCCTTATATGGGTGTTTTGGTAGTGGAGGCCAGATTTCCATGAAATTTGGGAGTTAGATTCTTTAATAAAGAAATAATGGGCTTCTATTTTTGAAGATCGAAGATCATGAGGGTTTTCTTAGTGAATGAAGAGTTTTAGGTGCAGATATTGTAGAAACTATTAAAATTAAGACATGTATGTTTTTACCACTTTTTTATATTTTTCTTGGTTGTGTTTTTTTTGACGGATTTTCAATGATACTTGTAATTGTAATGTCATGAATTTTTTGAACTTTTCATCTTAGAGATGAAAATTCAACTTCTCAATCGGAACATACAAGTTATGTAACTAAAAAACACCATATAATGAATACTAGGTAGAACCCATGAATTTTAATCATAAAATTAATGGTTTACACCTTGTGTAATAGGTAGACACCATTTAATATAAAAAATATAGATTTTATTAAAACTAATATGAGTTATTATATTTATATGATCCATGGGATGTATATATAGTTTATTAGGGAATACATTCCGATTAAATTAATCATGTTGCAATTTTATGTAGGTGGATTAAATGGTTTTAATTTCTTTCAACATACAGTAAACATATCTTTACCTATTGTTTAACCGAGATTACATTGGGTGACTCTTTTTTGTACAGATAAATTCTTTTAGTGATTGAATGAAATTTGGGTTGGATTTTTTCTCATTACATATGTAATAATGTTGTCACTTTATTGGTTTTGGTTTCACCAATAGGTCTTCCATGAATTTTGGAATGGATAATTTTTTTCTATCGATACTTTTTAATTTCATTTCATACCTTGTCCTTCAAAAGAAATTATCTAGGATATGAATCATCATTATATAAAAGATCATGTTTTTTACTATGTTTAGGTTGGTATATCTATAAAATGAAATCATTTTTTTTAATTTCACTTTTTTTTCATAGTTTTCCATTGGTATTTCATTGATTTGAATTGATAAATTAATTCAAATGATTCTATAGAAGGTTAACAATTTTCATAAATGGTGTTTTCATTTAAAATGTATTTCATGAATTTGGAAATGGGTTTTTAGACTATAAATTAGATCATCATGGAATTGAAAATGTAAAATAAAATTGTGTTTAGTGTTTTGAATTGAATTTTTGAACCCAAAAATTGGAAATATTTAGTGTCAGGATAGAGACAGATGTATCCTTAGCTTGGGTTACATCCCTCAGACAAAATTTTTTTATATATCAACTTCCATGAGTCTATATTTTTGGGATCCAACATATAATTGTTTATGCAAGACAGTTTATATCTTGAAATCGGTTAGAGTCTGGACCCCAATACTAGGTACTTTTTAAGTTTATATTGTTGCTGTTTTATCACATGATTCATTTATCTTTGATTATTACTCATAGGTTTTTATATATGATGTTATAAAAAATAGAATAATTTTTTTTGTTTCAAAAAAATTTAAATACTTTTATTTACTATATGAAATTTAATGGATTTTTTGTATGAAAAAAAATTATCATATTTCAGGTGCATGAATATTGAAATATCTTATGAAAAAATGGAAAAATGACTTTCAATAGGATTTTTTTATGAAAAATATTGTTAATTTTTTTTTAAAGGTATAAGTTTTTTATTCTTGATATTGGATCTTTTAAATAACTACTGTGGTATCCTACATGTCCTTGGTTCATGACATACATTGTTGATTTTTTGTTTTTAGAGGTTTGAATATAGTATCTACGTAATGAGAAGATCATATTGTAGAATTTTGGCTTCCCTTGTTGCTATTTTTATCAATTTTAGTTGTTCTAGAATTGAATTTTGGTCAGTTGGGAATATTAAATACTTTTTATATTTTCCTGTTTGGCAATAATTGAATATAAATTATCATATCATGTATTTTTTCACTTAATAATTAGGTTTTATATATTGTTTTCATATATTATAGAATATTTTTTGTCCTCTATATACCTATATGATGTAATGTTCTAGTATTGGTGTAATTTATAGTTGAATAGGGTTGGTTTATTATAGTAATTCCCTAACAACAGACAAGGGACAATATGATGGGAGAGTTGTGAGATTACTTCAGGGCAAGAGTATGGGAATATAAAATAATTCTCTCACTAAAAAATGTGTTTCATTTGGAATTATAAATATAAAGTCTGATATTTAGAAGTTGAGTGGAAGTCAATAAAGATAACAAGACTACATTAGTATATGTTATGAGGGATAGGTGCAACAGATTTTGGAAATAATTTCATCATAGTTGTTCTTATATGAATACATTGTTGGAATCCCACCATTATGGAATTATTTGTTTTTATGTATATTATTAATGAATGTCTATGAGAGGGGTACGAGATGTCTAGGAAAAGATGCGAGTTGGGAAGCTCATCAAATGATGTTATAATCCCCGAACATGATGACTTAATGACATGGATATAGAGGCCATATTTTCGATTTAAATGTAGTTGATAGTGATGGGGAATTTTTTATGTAAGGGTTTTGGTAATGTACTTGTATGTTTAATATTCTTCAATAATTGATACTGAAGTTCATATATTTTCATGATATGTGTATTGAATTGAAAAAATGGAAGAGTAATGTTTTACCTAACATACATATAATGGATATTTCATTGTATAATGACCTGAAACCCAAGTATATGATGGATAATTAGGTAGAGATTCCATTAGTGAGAGAGTGATTTGATAAATCTGCATCATAAGGTGGGAGGATGTAATGGTGAAATTGGGGATGGGGTTGCCTAGGAAATAGATGATCCCAAATGTAGTCTATGTTATAATTGATCAGCTCTAATAATATTCATTCATTTTTTTCAACAAGATAGTTCTACCCTATAGTCGAATTAGAAAACCATTATGTCCATGAGATAGTATGGTCAATGGTATTTACATTGAGGATCATTTCACAAAGACAAACTTGTATTACATTTTGGTTTTAATATTTCATATATAAATCATTATATACTCAAATAATATTGATCACTTGATACTATTATTTGAATAATATATAGACATTGTGGACTATATGTGTAATAGATGATATTAATTTAACTCACATCCAAGAAACTAGTATATTAAAACATGATCACCTAACCATTGTTAATTTAGGGTCACTTTATGGGAGGTTGTTTCAAGGACCACCTTAACGGAATAAATTGGATGAGGTAGTAGCAGTTGTGCCCAATTTTCTGTGAGTTAACGTCAAGATATGGTAGCCGTTATAGAATTGGTAGATCCCTAATCAATGAAGAAAATGATTTTATACCGACATTAATTGGATTCATTTATAGTTCATTGTGGGGGATGAGGTTTTTTTAGTAAATTCTCAATGGGGGAAACAATATCATATTAAGTTGGGAGACAATGAATCTTGTTTTGTGAGGCCCTTTGAGAAAATTGAATTGGTTGGGAGAGTTGAATATCATCTTGGACATTCTTTGTTATCATGATGCTCATGATATATTTTATGTCTCTGAGTAAGAGAGGTACATGCTCAAACCAAAACATTTCATATAATGCAATTACATTGATATAGAAATTGATGAATTATATTATGATCATTTCTTAATGACACTAAACTGATGTGGAAATTTCCTTCAAGTAAAGATGATATAAATCATACGAATTCCATGTTGTCATATATATATTTATTATGAGGTGTTGGAGAAGGAGTTTGATATTCGAGCTAGGTTTTCAGATTTTTTCAAGTGAGATATCTAGAGTTACTTCTCTAGAATAATAATTTTTAAATGGTTCTGAATTGTAATATCCAAAAATTGTAAGGATAATAAAAAACATTGTTGATAATAATATTTAAATAAAATAAAAAGTGATTTTAAAGATCTATGCGAGGGTAAAAAATCATGTTAATAGAGTGGATGATTCTATTAAATATTATTGAAGTTGGGAAATATTTTATTGAGACACTCCATGAACTGTATATCCTTAGACTATATAAAAAAATATTATGTACATTATATTTTAAGAAAATGATTTCTCTTAAAAAATGAAATATCACCCAAATAATTTCTCTTATGATACATATAAGATAACTATTTTTTATAGAATGTGTGATTTACACCAATAACAACATGAAATGTTTCTATGTTGGGAGTTTGGTAACATCTCATGTGTGGTGAATTTATTTAATATTGTTATGATAGATTATTCTCAAATTAATGGAATATCTCAAAATCAATTTCTTTTATGAGAAAAATGAGACCTCCACTTGTCCCAAAATACATGATTTACCTTTAGTGTGTTATATAACATGTATAGATTGGGTATTTAGATAAATCACATGTAAGGTTAAATTTTAACACTTATTTTTAGTACTATTTATTTAGATTTTTATTTTGATTTTTTTCAACCACTTCCATTCCATAAGATTCAAAAACCCATTACTTTTCACAGATTCAATCCAAAAACTATCAAATATACTTATTTTAATAGTCTGGAAATATAATAAAAAACATTCGGAGATTTGAAAGAATATATATTAAATTTTATATTGAATCTCATATTAAATTTCTAGATTCAAAATACATGATTTTTACATTTCGTTGAGGATCAACATATCAGAACCATTGATAGTAGTACATCGTTGATTGTTTCATGATCGAATTATTGCAGACTCATTTTCAACTGATTGCTGAACCGTTTTTAATCAACATGATTACATTATAAAAAATAAGAAGTGTGACCACCTCTATGTTGTTCAATTTTATACAGGGCATATGTGGGTTGTTATTCAGTTTTGTTTAATTTTTTTATCTATTCCATTTATTCTTTTTACATATTAATTTCTAGAAAATAATTATTTTGATTTATTAAATTATAAAAACCATTGTTAATAAAAGGAAAATTCTATAGAATTACTGAATTTTTATTTTAAAAAAATATCAATTAAAAATTTTACAATACAATTATATGTAATAATCAATTTATTATAATGACACATTATCAAATTGTAATTTATAAATAACTATCAGTATGTGATTTTTTGAAAAATGTTAATGATAATTATAAATGATTTTGAAGAGATGTTTTGGATGATTTATCAAAGAATAGCCATATGAAATTATCAAAAAATAATTATTTATTTATTATATGATAATATAAAAGTAATTTTTGAATATATTTATAAAATTATTATTTTTAATAATAAAAAAATAATAATTAATGAGAAATTAAAAAAGGATAAATAATAAATAATAATTTTTAAGATTCAATCAGGAGATAAATATAGAAATACAATTTATGATAAACTATCTTTTGATAATTGTAAAGGGATAAGTTATAATAAATTATCAAAATATTGTTATTTAAATATAGTTTATATGAAATTATCCACAAATAATTATATATGGATAATTTATAATAGGTCAAATATAGTTATTATATGAAAATTATAATAGGTCAATTTATAATAATTTATGAGGTTAATTTTCAATGTTTAATTTTTTGGAAATTATAAAAATATAATGAAAAAGGATAATTTATGATTAATTATGAGGAGATAATTATAAAAGGACAATATATAAAAAATAAAAAGAATATTATTATTGTTGAGATGAATTTTGTAATCGATGAATTCACAAAATTGATAAATCTGAATTAATTTAGGAGATGGAATATATTTTAAGGTGTAATATTTTATTTCTTTATGAAATATAATGAATATATATTCAGTTCTAGGTGTCTTTGGAGTACGATGTTATTTTGGTCAGGGTGAGAACACTATTTGAGTGACGGAATGTTTGACTTATATTATATTAACATTAAAACAATTAGGGCTTCAATTTTTTTAAAATCCACATAAATTTATAAATATAAATATGGTCCTTTTCATGATATGTGATATTATTATTTAATACATACATCATATGAAATTAATTTTGTGGCATGATTTTCCTTTGGGTAGATTGATTATGTCCATATAATTATGTGTGGGTCCTTACACTGATCTTGGTGTTCTTTATTATTCCTTCCAATGAAATGCATTTTATTTTTTGTTTCGTAGCCTTTGGAATCATTTTTTAAGTATAATGATATTCAGGTTAAGCGTTGAGGCTAGGAATGTTTTGGTTCTAATTTATTTTACATGTAAGAGTGGTCATCCTAGTAGATGGAAAAGAATAAATTGATGGTTACCTAACATGATGAAGTACTAATGTCTCTGAGGGAGTGAATTGATATCCATTTAGAAAGAAACCCATAGTGACCAACTATGAAAAAACATTAACTTTGTTCTCTTTGTGGATAATGTATATAAGTGGTTAAATAGATAAGATTATTATGGATTGACATGACGAAACATACACCATTATATTGTCGACCACATTCTATGTGGGGTGATCAATTGTTAGGGTAGAGCATTCCTAATTCCAGTAACAACCACCAGTTTGGTGGGGGTTACCTATAAATAGAGTACTTTTCATATTCATATTTTACAAATAGAAAGTCAAAAAAGGTGAGGATGGGGTTCTGGGTGGATTATTCAATACATGAGGAAATGGGACATATATGGTTGTATGTTTATTTATAAGTTAAAAATTACATTAGATAATAAATATCTTTTTCACTTTTGTTAAGGACATATTGGTGGTTTCTTACTAAATATTATGCTTAAACCCATATAAGTGAAATTCATTCGCCATTAAGATTTCATTACCCTAAATCCTTTTAAGGAAAAGTAACCTATGATTTATTAGTGGTTAGTGTTTAATGGGGATATAGAGGAACATGATGGACATTGAATGACTGCATAATTATTTTATTATTTATCGACTACTTATTTTCTAGTCATGATTACTACTTTGTGGCCTATTTTGTTTTCATTCCATTTAGTTAGTTTCTTCATTACTACTCGAATGTTTTATTATATTAAGTATCATTTAACACTTATCCCATGAATTGATAAGAATAATATAGTATCCCAACTGATGGACATAGAACCTGGCTTATATTTTGAAGACTCATCCAAATAGGGAGGTGTTTATGAGTTATTTTGACTGTTTGGCTTGGATCAGATGATTTTTTCCAAGATGTTACCCCGTATAAAAATATTCTTCTTGTGTGTAAAGGGAATAATCGAGAAATAAAATAATTTAAAGAATCATTTGATAGGAAATGCATCATGGGAGAGGGGAACACTTCATCTGATTATGCAATAAAAAATTAATAAACAGATTCTATAGTGGTACAACTATATATAATCACATTCACACATGATACAATATAGATCTTCCATATATTCTATTAGAAATCCAATAAGGAAACATTAATAGCCACATAGTAAATATACACCCATGTTAGAGTCATATTATAAAACAGATGGGATATTCTCGCTTTGTAGATATATTAGGATCTATAATATTATAAAATTTATTTACACAAACTATTTTATAGAGTTTTAAATATAACTATAAATTAAAACCACATATGAAATCATGATTTTTCATTGTTATTAAAAACATAAAAAATGTGATGTCAAGTATATTCTATTTGAAATACACTATGGTCAACCAAATGAAATGTGGTGTTATATATGTAAAACTATAGATAAAAAAAATTCAAATTATTATAAGGATGTTATTATGAAAAACATTTATGAATCCCTAAAGAACTATATAAGTCATTCAGATAAACACATCTCAGTAAATATTTTCAATCAAGGAATTAATATTCATTAAAAATAGTGTTTCTATATTCATTTAGGAATGAAAAATAGGTCATGATATAATTTTTAAATCAGCCACAAATCATATACATTTACCTTATATTTCTAAAATAATAAATAAAAATAATCTTATACATGTTTTTTATAAAGTGAAACTACCATGAAAAAATATAATTAAGATAACATTTTCGAAAATATTTTATGTAGTAATCATTGTAGAAATGTCTTCTAACAATTGTTATTAATATAAATGATGAAAAAAACCCTTTTCACAAGCATTATTAATATGAAATTAATAATGAATAGTGTTACAACTCTATCTATCAACATATATTCACATTAACTAATGAAAAATAATTTGATTTTAAAAAATGATAAATATTAACAAATGTTAATAAACATTAAATCATCAATTCTTATATAAATTTTGATAGAACCGTTGGATTTGAAATTAGTTGTCTGAATAATTGAAATTAAATACATAGGATTTGAGGTCAATAATATGAATCACAAATGTTAATATTAATATTTCATTAAATTCTGGGATTTTTTTAGCTTTTTATCATGATACTCTTTTTGTTTCAGTTATCGCACCAAAAAAATATCTTTTTTCTGAATAAAAATTTTCCTTAAATACTATTATATTTAATTATCTCTCATTTAGTATAAAAAATATACACATCCAACATCATAATTTAAACTCTCCATCATTCAACATTGTTTTCATGGAATTTTTATCTTTTACATAGTTATTTATATTTTAGTGATTTATTTGTCCATAAATAAATAAATAAATATTTATTTATTTTATTTTTTTATTACGTTCATTTGAGTATATTAACCCAATATGATATTATAAATAATTTATTTTATATTTACACAAACATATTAAAAATTTAGCAAGAGTTATTCCTTGAAAACTCAATGAATATCATTAAATGATATTTACATTAATAGGGAACGCTCTCCTGATAGAAAAATGAGCATAACCATTGAGTCACAATTTCTTCCATCCTTTTAGTTTCAAAAATCTTCATGTTCTTCAATTTTTTTCCATGATAGTTATTTGTATTAATATATTGTAGATGAAGTTTTATTTTTTATCATTATTCAAATAAGTGATCATAATTTTTATGTCTTTAGCCATATTTTATTTTTATAATTGACTTAAAAATGTATTCTATTTAATCAATAATTTATATTTTTTATGTATTATGGGACTTTAATCATTATCTATAAAAAAAATTAATTGATATTATAATTACCGCATAAAATAATTTTCTTCTTGAACTTTTATGTAAACAAGATTTATAAATTAATTACAAAATTATATGTATTTACATATAATAAATAAATCACTTTGGAGAAAATGAAAATCAATGTTAAAATATATTATTAAACCAAAATTAAGGATTATTAATGTACTAATAATATTGAAAAATGATATCTATCAGAAAATATATTCTCAAATAAATAAAGGAGTGTAGACATCTTTAATGTGAAGGGAACTCATATCTTCCAAAATAATATATATAAATAATAGATTATAAATATCCTAAGACCCATAAAAATGGTAGAGGTTGAAAATAGATAAGATAATATGATGATATAGATGGAAAAAGGATGATGCTACTAGTTTATATCAAAAATTGAATTTTGATTATTATATAAATTGGTTTAGGAGGATATATAGAAAATAGGTAAGTCATATAAAGGGACAATCATGGGTTGTTTTGGAAATAAATGTGGGATAACATAAGGAATTAATATTTTTAATAATATTTCAAAAATATTTAAACATTCAGTTTTAATATAGATGATCACTTTAGACTCATGGTTTTGGAAACCATATACAAACATTGAAATAGTCATTAGAAAAATAGGTCTATATAATATTTTTTTAAGGATATGCATTTCATGTGATAATCATGTACCACTAAATATAGTCCTTATGTTTAGTCAACAAAAAAATTCTACATGCTTATGAAAGTAGTTATTAATCACCATAATTAATGAAATTTCAATAAATAATTCTTGAAATTCACAATAAAAAAAATTAGGAATAAAATTTGATAATATATATCTCATACATGAAAATAACATTAGGGATTCCATATTATTTATAATATATAAGGGCGGATTTCTATATTTTAAATCACTATCAATGAAAGTTGATGTAATTTTTTAATTTAATGATAATGAAAACTGAAAATTATTTGGAGTTTGATCTATTTGATATTAATATTTTAACTTATAAAAAGTAAGAATATGTCAATGGATTAATTGTTGACCAACCATATATTTTTGAACTATTTATTGATTCCTATATTATTTTATTTTCAAGTTATTTTATTTCATTAAATTAATATTAAAATAAATAAATTACCATAGAAATAAAATGTATTAAATTCAATGATAGAATCATTATGGTAAAAATATATAAAATGATTTAATTTAAACATAATTAGTCATTGATTTTTTACAGTAAAAGTCGATAAAATTTTGTTTTTACATGAAAATAATGTTTAATATTATTAAACTAAATTTTTGATTAATTAAAATTTAATATATTATTCTTGTCATGTGGATATCTAAAATAAATAAATATTTAAATAAATATTTTTTTATTTCATGAACATTAGGACTTATCAACTTGGATTTTAATATAATTTAACAATATGACTTATAGATTGAATTTCTTATTCCACATAAATTTTTTAAATATTTTAATTGGTATTCAATATGATGAATATTATATAATCATTAGTTAACTTCTAGATTTCATGGATAATTGATCAAAATAAACATATTTTAAAATTGATTCCTCCAAATTTTACCATATAGTGTAATTTAATTTTCATGAAATTAATTTATTTTATTCCTAAAATATTTTTTAAAAAATATTTTTCTGCTGAGTAAGAACATTAATTGTATTAAAATATTGAAACTATAAATTTTTAAATTACGAGAATATTCATGAAATTTTTATATAAATATATATATGATAAAATAATTTATTGAGATATTGAAAGAACTTTTTATAATTTAAATAATGATATAAAAGGACATATTTTGATGAATTCTCCTTAGGATATATTTAGTGGCAGAATACAAACATTTGGATAAACTAATTATTATTTTTATATAATTTAAATATTTTATGTGATCGTCTCTCAAAAAAATTAACTATATGTATGATGACTAATTTAATAATGGTTATCTAACTACTTGTAAATATTATAAATTTGGCAACAAAATTTCAAGGTTAGTTGAGAATATTGTTCACATAAATACTAATTAATATTACTTCATTAATTACTAAACAACGTACATTGATGATATTGATGATAGATGTGTCAATTTGATAATTGTTCCTATATTCAATACCCATACGAATTTTGATCTGAAAATTTACCACAATGAATAAAATAATTATGGTCTCGAAACTGAAGGACCTGAGAGTGTACTTTATGATCAAACCTATAACATTAATGAATCATATTTTATAAAATGGGATTTATGGTTTATATAATATTATGTAGATAAAAATAAATATTTTAATGTTTTTGAAAATTATATTATAAAAAACATAAATGAATTTATTTAGATAATTCCTTGATTGATTAATTAAAATTAATTGTGATGAATGATTAGTTATTTTGGATTGAAAGAATAATTATTTGGTAGTTACATGTGGGGCCCATTCAAAGTATTTTTACTGAAAATACTATGAGGTTTTTAGAATACGAATTGTTATGAATGAATATTTATAAGTAATAAGTGTTATTTAGTATCAATATATTACTCTCTTGTTAATGCGTTATATTATAATGAAATATTATAAAATATTACTAGTATTTAATTCAAATATACTCTTCTTGATGGTATAATTTATTTGATGTTCTAAGAATATTATATGAATTTTAAATATATTTATCAATTTTTTTTTAATTTTGAGGATTCTTTTGTTGATTAACCTCTCTGGTTCCAAAATTTTATTTTTTATATTTTATTTTTCTAATATGATTAATATTTATATGGCCTTAAATAATAACATACATCATTATTTTTATCGTATTTTTTATTTTATATTTTGAAGATGTTTTCTAAAACATAAGGCATGACTTATTTTGACATTGAAATATTTTTCATTAGATAAGGTTATTATTTTAATTCATATTTATAGTTTTTTATTTTTTCAAATAATTATATTTTTGGATAAATTTTCTAAAAAAATGAAATATTATTTTGAGATGATAAAAATAGATGTGTGTATTTTTTTAACATTTGACTTTTTTTGAGACAATGGGAATATCCTAAATCGATAAAAGTTAACACATGTTTTATTATGGTTAATAGGATATAAAAACATATATTCACACTTATTTAAATGACTTTTAATAATAATCAATACATTTATGAGCTTTGGTAACGTTTTTGCAATAGTTTTTATAGAGGAATGATAAAAGTTTTCTTATATATTATGTTTAGTAAACAAGGAACCATGATTACATTGCTTCATTATACAATATATGGAACTAATAAAATTGAATACTGTCTTAGGTAAACTATAAATACATTATGATATTTTATAAAAAAATTAACTACATGTTGTTGTTTCTATTAACAACTTGAATGGATTGTATTTCATATTTTATTATAAATTTTTGATATTATAGGTTAAATTAAAATAGATCCTTTGAGGGAAATTTATTTACAGGATTTTATATATATTTCTTTTAGAATAAAAAACCATTTTTCTTTTAACATATAATACAGTAATCCAAATATGATGTTGGTAGGAGATATTATGCACAACTGCTTATGAAACAATTTCATTAATTTTTTTAAAAAAATTTGGGAGATAGGATTATCAAATTCGATAATATCTATATAAAAATTTATATATATATATATAATTATAAAACTTATTACAATGATATAAGGATTGATTTCTAATGGACATCATTTGTAATTTCTCTGATTTTTGAAGAGAATTTTTTTCCTTAAACTATAGATCAAAACATTATATTTTATGATAGTAATATTACCAAGGGGATATAAAGTTGTTCATGAGTGTATAGATCTCATTTGGAGCCTAGAGTTAAAAATTATGAATTGTAAAGTGAGTAGAATTTTTAGTGCAATGATAGTTAAAACTATGTGACTTAGACATGCATGGTGCTCTTGTACACTACGATGGGAAACATGGAATGTCCTAATGCTACAACCTAGACTTTATGGATATGCATCACATATCAGACATATGACATGGGTTATTCTAATATTATCAACATAGTATGAAAAATCATGCACCTATTTGTGATGGGGTGTCTTGGTGTTGTTATAGTCACAGGGTATGAAAATGGTTTGTCCAACTATGTGTCCAAATCTATAAACTCCCAGTGATGGATGTTAATAAACAGTGCTCTGGGATGGTTGGACACATGACCTATAGTGCACATCCATGTATACCAAAGGATTCCAACTAGAAGAAATGGTTTTAATAAGTCACATGTTTATATTATACCCTCGTTACTAGAGTATTTCATGAATGAAAATATTTTAAATAGAAGAAACAAATTGCAATAACCAAAGAACATGCATAAGAAACATTTTAAAAACAAGGAACAAACCATGTCCAACAATAAATTTGATATTTTATGTTAATAGCTCCAAGTGAACAAAACAAAAAATAAGGATAAATTGTAGAAATCCAAAAATTGTTCATAGATCCATGTCGGAGAAAATGTCTATGTACATACAAATCCTAACTCAACTCCCAATCACAGCTATTTTTCTATTATCACGTCATGATAGAATGAAATCTACCATGGTACCCAATGGTGGCTGAAGAAGGGTGTGAGTATGACTTAGTAGTCGTCCTTCAATAGTGTCTACAATAAAATCTTTTTAAGAACATATTTTATGAGTATATTGAATAATTAAATAGTAAATAAAGAACAATTCGGGTGCCATTAGATATCAATATTTACATTATGCCTTATTATCCTTAGTGATAATTCACATAATTTTCATCTTCTTCATTATTCAGTTCATTATCTACATATATACCATGGTTAAGTATTTTACATAACTATACATGAGTTATTAACTCAAGTACCTATCATGGTAGGGATAAAAATGTGACAATCAATAAATCTCTATTATTTTGGTACCTCATTCAACGTATTTTTCAAGGAATGAAACCATTTTGAGAATGAAGCATTATTCAAACTCCCCAACCACTGCATTCTAGGGTGGGATTGGAGCATCTGTCCTTCCCGACCCAAGATAGGAGCCTTAGACCCTTATCCCACTACACTTATGAGTGCACATTCATAAATATATAAATATATTAATCTATTCATCACACATAAAATATAAAAATAATTAAAAAATATTCATAATCCACAAAACATTTTATGGGTATAAATATATTTCTTGGACCCATTAACACCATGTTATTTATATTACATTCCTATAAAACCCAAATAAAATTTTATAGGAATAAAAAAATTGAGTAATACTCACCAATTCCCACACATTAACTATTTAATACATTAAACCATTTTCATATGATAACTCATAGAACCAATTCATTATTTCTCTTGAATAAACCCCATTATGCATATCAAGTACAAATCACAATCCATTTGGTACATTAACATTAATCCCATTTTTACCCATTTTAATATAAATTGATATACTTCTATAGCCATTATCCACATCTAAACACAAATATCCAAATTATAACATTTATCTTGTAATTATCCAACTCACATGTAGCCATGACATCAACTCAATCACAAGTCAACACAACCATTAATGTTTCTGTTAACCATGCTTGGAGTGGTTAGTCTATACCATTGGATGCATAAATATGTGAAGTCATTCACCATTGATACCATATGATTTATTAAAGAATCAATTTTAAATTTGGAAACCCATTATATCAAATAACATAAATAGAATCACAAACACAGTAAGGAGAAAACAATAACACAATCTTATATAGAAAAAATGTCATAAAAATATTACATATAACATGACGACCACCAAAGATGAATATTATTATGAACACACTCCTAATCTAGACCATTCAATAAGATTTAATGACCTTTAATTATTCATAATATAAACAAAAAAATTAATATTTTGGACTTTATAAAAATATATTCCTAGTTACAAGACTTGATCCATAAAAGACAATAAATAGAAGGACTAAAATAACCCGAATCTTCGATTTTCATTCAATTATATTACAAATGTCTTATAGATAAGGAACATATAACATTAAGTTCTTTTAAGTGTTATTATTTTTTCAATAGTGTTTATGGGAGAAATTGGGGGACAAAATTTGGTGAGGATTTAAAATAATTCAGGTGATATACTGTAAATTTTCCATTTTTTATAGGTGTGTATGGTTTACCCGTGTAATTTTTGAAACAATTCCTAAACTATGGGAATGCCACTATTTATGAGTAATTTGATAGTATAGTTACTTCGGCTCTAACATAGTTTTGAGAACTATGCAACAACAGTGCGATTTCGCATTCTCCAAAATATAATGGCTTGGCCTCCCACATTTCATTATTTTCATTATCATGCACTAGATATTCAACACTAATATTCCTCTAAAATGTGGTGTAATGTCCCAGAAATTTAGTGAATTTATTTTTTTGCTTAAATTATTTGGAATTTTACGATTCCACGGTTTCTGACTGCGCCTGATTCTGAGGACCGGTGTGCAAAGAATCAATTAATGATGTTTTATTCAGGTAAATTCTGTAAATGTACGAGCGGGATTTTAGATCTTTTGAAATGGTGCCCAGAATTGAAATCTGAGGGCACCGTTGAACTCGTAAAGACAGTATTTACATAAGGAGTCCTTTAGCACATTTTTTTATCAAGGATGGAAGTTAAGTTGTTGGGGCTTATCAGTAAATTAAATAAAAATATGTGTGGCATATTTTTATTTGTTGGATGTTTAGAACCACTAAGTGGGGGGTTAAAGGTGGGGCCCACCAATCCCTAACCTCCCTTGGGAGGTTGTTAATAGGTGGGGTCCACCTGAGCTCTTAAACTTATTTAACTCCCCTTTAACCCCAAGAACCCCAATTAAGGTGGATGAAACTCTCCCCATCCTCTATAAATTTTTGGAGCCTCTTCACCTACTCCCTAAAAATTAATTTTCCAAAACCAAATTTTAATTAATGGATGTAACTTAATGAATTTGAATCTTTTTGGATTCATTATGCCATCCTTATAATAAGTTGTTATATTTTATTTTATTTTGGTGGGCGGTCCTTTTTTTTGGAGCTTTGGAGAACTTTTGGGAGAGAATTATCCTTCCAATGAAGAACCACTTAAGAACGATGGAATTCTCAATCAATAATCGATCAAGCCAAAAGAGAAGGAGTCGCCCATAAAGAACGTCGATGACACTTTATCCTGATATGCTTTTCAACATCAACAAATTGACACCCCCTTTTCCTGAGACTTGTCAACGTTCAACGAATAATACGAGGTAGGGGATATTTTTGGTTTTATTTACATTCTTCATCGTTGAAATTATTGTTTGGATACCAAATGATATTACCATAACAATGAGTGTTCAGACTGCATGAACATGGTCTGACCCACTCCATTATTTGATTACATTTGATGACAATATAGGTGGACTGCCAAAAAGAGCTGGCAGCTCAAGACCTATAGGTCGTCGTAAGGGTGCGGCATCACCATACAGCATAGAGAATCAAAGTCGCTCCCAGGCAGGCCCTAGTGGTGCTGGAGGGGCACGGTGTCATTTCACCATGCCATAGAGGAACCGCAGCCAGGAGGGCCACGACAGATGAAGAGGTGTGGCGCCGTCGGGCCTCGTGGTGAAGCCGAAAGCCATGACCTGGTTGGGATACGGTGGTGTGGGCGCGGTGCCGTCATGATATGTAGAGAGAAGCAGAACCATGACGCTGTCATGCCGTGGTGGAGGTGTAGCGGTGGCCAGCTAGGCCGACCAACGTGGAGCCAGAGAAGCGGGACAGGCCTGGTCCTGTGGCCCCTGAACAGGCGTGATGCGCCGGTTCCTTTCATCAAATCGAGGGGGGGTGTGGAGCCTCCCTCCCACGTGTGGCTAGCCAGGATGCGATGACAGTGTTTCCCTTCTACCTCACCGCCATGTTCGGGCCACCCATCGGCTAGGCTGCCACAGGTGGGCCGCCCTCGGTCTGGGTCGTGCCTTCGGGTCGGGTCGTGCCTTCGAGCCGAGTTGACCACACAGGTCAGGCCACACCCTTGGACTGGGTCAAACCCATGGACCCTGTCAGACCTCGATTTGGACCCACGGACTGGGTCAAACCCCAGTTCGGACTGGGTCAGGCCGGGTTAGTCTGACTTGGTCGGACCTGACCCAGACCCTCTATGGTCATTTACACCATTAGCCCACATCTTGGGCTAGGTGTGTCTGATCGACGAACCATCTACTGAGATGGAATTCATGATGCGAGACAATTCTTTTGGCATACTCCACTTGAGGTTTGGAAACATGTGGGGTATGTTCGGGTTGGTTTGAGCTTTAAAACCAACCCGACCACTGGAATAGAAATTCCAATCACTCATAGACCTGTCGTAGGATTGACAAGTCATCTGTCACATTGGGTTCCTTATGATGGGACAGAACTACAAGATACATCAACTCAAGACTTCAGGGTAGTTTATTTATCGACACATTACTCGAGGAGCAGACCTTCCTAGAATCGAGCGAGCTATGTGTGGGAACCCTATGGCTGGCTGCAATTGAGATGACATGATCCTCTGTGGGTTCGATTGTGATGACACTATACCTGGATCCTCTGTGGGTTCAACAGCGATGAATTATGTATTGTGATCCTTCATGAGTTTGATAGCGGTGACTTCTGTACCGAGATCCTCCGTGGGTTCGACAGTGATGACATCTATACTAGGATCCTCTGTGGGTTTCACATCGCTGATATTGTTCCAGGATCCTATGGGGGTTAAAAAAAGGAGAGGATTCAGAGGCTACATCTAATCATCTCTACCCCTATTCATGTATAGAATAACTGTGTGAGCTGAGTCCTGTCTTTCTATCATTATCATAGAGGTTATTGACATTACTTCTTTTGTGGACTGGGTTGCGCATTGGATTGAGAGTTGGAGACGGACTGTGACTGGTAAGATCAGTATATATATATATATATAAATTTACCTATGTATGGTTTGTTAATATTTCATGATTGAATCTTTATTCTTTGGTTTATCCTTAGTGGATTCTGGGATGCATTCGGGGGTCTTGGGGTTCCCTACTGAGTATTGTTATACTCACCCCTCCATGGGATTCGCCCATACCATGTTTTGTTATATGCAGACAACGGTCAGCAGTGATCTTGGATGAGAGTGATGGATGGGAGTCTGCTTGGATCTGCACTAGACGGGACATACCTCAGGGATGATTTGATCGAGTTATGTACCTACCCTTCAGGTATGATTCCCCAGTGGACGATCCGGGAGATTTGTTTTCTTTTTTACATGTTCTTGTTGTTCAGTTGGGTTTGTATTCGGTCCCACTTACTTTCAGCACATTTTTATTTTCTATATTTGTGGTTTTTTATTCTACTGCTTTGTGTTTAGACTGTGTATGTTACAGGTTTAATGGAAATTGCTTCCCTTTTAATGGGGATTCGCCTTTGGTGGTAGTCGCCAGCCCCTGGCCTATGGAAGGCGGGCTTGGGGTAGTCAAGACACAGGCCCTGAGGATGGTTCGTGAAAAAATTGGTATTAGAGGAGTCAGTTTTTCTGCAGAACATAGGACTCTGATCTATCATACTTTGAGGTAATAGTGTTAAGAGTATTGAGTGTGGTTTTCATTCCAGGGAGTCCAGTGTTGGTGCGGCGACCGACGTATTTATAGAGTAGGACCATGACGTCTGATTTCCAACTCAATGCATGAAAACACTGATCGAGAGGGTGTTTTCAAGAGTCTTCTTTGTAAACTATTTGATTCATCTCACTAGGTATAACTTAATGACTATGGTGCATCTATTATTTATTAGGATTCCCCTGCGTAGATAACCATCTAGGGTTTTTGAGAGGGTATATGATGATGGACCACTGAGTGATGAGGATCTGTTTCAGGGCCCTCTTACTATGTTGGCACCTTCAGGTGGTGTACCAGCAACACCACAACCCATTGGGCAGAAGATACCACCAGCCGAATTGGAGGATGGTTCACACCAACTGAGCATGTTTCTGGAGTTCCAGCAGTAGAGGCCTCTGGGGTTTTGAGGCGTGACAGATTCCTAGGCAACAGAGGACTAGATGTAGGTGATTGCTAGATTTTTCTACCGAGTTGAGACACTAGTAGAGAAGATTTTAATCATAGCAACTAAACTCTTTTAGTGAGTTACCATGAGGTTTTGGTACATGGACCGTTCTCCGAGATGGTACCTTTGGGTAGTGTGCCAACTATATCACTGTATGTGGGTCCGCAGACACTAATGGTAGTACCGGTAGAGGACACTTGTAGGCTTAGTGCATTACATGTGTTACAACACTGGATATCCCTCATGTTCTATGGAGAGCCCGACCCACAGGCATTTGAGGACTGGCTTGAGGATGCGGATGAGAGTTTTCTAGATCTTATACAGCTTCGGCAGGACTACGTGTCAGTGGCTATGTATTCATGGGGGCATACTGATCTTTCGTTGTACTCGATGAATATGATACGATCAGTGCTTTAGAGCTCGAACCTCTAATTGAGGCATGTTTAAGAATATTCGAGCCAACACTTTTTCCTCCATGCATTCCTACTTATGATAGGGTGATAGAGAGAACCCTTGTGGTTGAATGTTCATTGGCCGAGCAGATACAGTAAGTAAATTTTTGCAGTTGGAAAGCATGAAACTAGCGCTAGTCTCAAAGACTTGAGAGTGTAAAATATTTCAATAAGATGATGAATTGAGGACAGATTAATAATTAGGGCAGCGGACATGGAAGCAGAGCTAGGAGAGTAGTATGAGGTGGTGAACATCTAAACATGTTACAACCACCCACCATGTAGTCCCCAGCAGGCTTAGGGAGCTGGAGGGAAAGGGAATAATGTAGCTGCATGCGGTCACAGAGTATGACCCAAGGGCTCTAGGAATTATTTATGGTTTGATCGATGTCTAATACTAGCATCTGTATCAATAGAAATAGATATGAATTATTCCTCCCTTCCATGAATCTTGTCCAAAACCTAGAGTTTCTGGTTATTCTGTTGACTTGACCCTCATGTCTAGTGATACCTTTGGGAGGAGACATGATAAGAACACTTATGCGGGCAGTTTGATCTAACCTTTGAGGTGACAGTTTCTATTGGAACCTCTTGGTGGCAGCGCCGAGGCCTTACGATGTTATTTTGGGTATGGACAGGGCAACCACAATTCATAAACAGATTTACTATATTAGTCAAAAAAATTGTGGTTTATCTATAACATTGGGATGTGGTTTTCCTTAATTAGAAAAAAAAAAAGGAAATCCAGGTAGCACATGCCAAACTCATGCATAATAGGGTGCATCTGATCACTCTTGATTCGGTCAGCCTTACCCTTGTGGCAGCATGAACACTGAGTTTTCAGTACCAAACAAAAGTGCAAATAAATGGGGACATATTTTCAAAAGATGTTTCCAATATTACCCCCAAAAGGGGGGAGGGACATCTGCATTGGTTGGATACTACCGAAAGATCATTCCAGACTTCTCCAGATTTTCAGCACCACGATAAGCCTTGATAAAGAAAGGGAAACACTTCATGTGGTTGGAGATATTCCAGAATATCCTTCATGAGCTGAGGTATAGAATGACTAGTGTTCCCATCTTGAGGCTACTAGAGGAGAGTTTTTGGTACCTAGTTTATTGAGATGCATCCGTGACCAGACATGGGTGTGTCCTGATGTAGGAGAGAGCAGTGATCACATATGGTTCTCGGTAGTTGAGACAACATGACCAAAACTACGCTACCCATGACCTAGAGTTAGCAGTAGTGGGCTTCACACTGAACATGTGGCAGAACTATATTATGGGAAAATTCTTTACAGTCTACTCTGACTACAAATTTCTTAGGTACATCTTTTGACAGAAGGACCTGAACCTGAGACAGTTACGATGGCTTGAGTTGCTCCAAGACGACAACTTTTATATAGTCTATACTCTTGGTAAGGGTAAAATTATAGCAGATGATCTCAGTAAGAGATCAGACATTCATCTTCTAGGAGAGGTGATGGAGAAGCTGGCTGCGTTTTAGATATCCCTTGTGGATAGAGATGGAGTAGTCTTTCTATAGTCTCTCACAATCACTCGTCCCCTTAATCAGTGAGTCAGGGTGGCATAGCGTGGGGATGTTGACTGTGATACATGAAGTGATCAGATATCCATAGGGTAGGAACCTGATGGATTTTATGATGGTGAAGAGAATGTCATACTCTTTCGAGGATGTACCATGGTACAGGTTACACTTCAGGAGGATGTGTTGTGGGAGTTTCACAGATCTCCTTTAGTGGTACATCTATGAGTGGCGAAGATGTATCGTCAGCTCTGAAGACAGCACTGGAGGACATGTATGAAGAAGAAAGTATCAGGGTTTTTATCATAATGCCTACCTTTTCATCAAGTGAATGTGGAGCACCAGGTTCCAGTATGCTTGCTTCAGCCTTTAGAGGTCCCAGAGTGGAAGTGGGTGGGATAACCATGGTTTTCAGGACAGGACTTCCACATAAATCCAGAGGGAACGACTATATCTGGGTGATCATAGACCAACTCACAAAGTTGGCCCACTTCTTACCAATCAGAGAGCAGGGTTCAATAGAGATCTTGGAATGACTCTACATACATGAGATCATATGATATCATGGTGTGACATCGAAGATAGTCTCCGATCAAGATTCTCGTTTCACTTCCCAGCCATGGAAGGGGTTGCAAGAGGCTTACAGGATGCAACTTTTCTTGAGTACAACCTCTCATCCTCAGATGGATGGTCATACAGAGGGAGCCATTCAGATTCTTGAGGACATGCTCAATGCATGTATCCTCTTCTTTGGCCATAGCTGGGAGGATCACATACCCTTGGAAGAGTTTGCGTATAACAACATCTACCACTCTACCATATGGATAACACCTTTCGAGGCACTATACAATCGAACATGCAGATCACCTCTATGCTGGACTAACCCAGGGGAGACAACACTTATGGGACCAGATATGGTGTAGGCTATGACGGAGAAAGAGCATATCATCTAGGAGTGGATGAAGACTACACAGAGCAGGTATAATTCATATGATGATAGGAGATGGAGACCACTGTAGTTTGAGGATGGAGACCACATCTTTCTTTGGTTCTCACCTCGATGAGGTCTATAGATATTTGGCCAAGGTGGAAAGTTCTCTCTGGGATTCATCGATCCTTTACAGGTCCTCGGTAGGGTAGGCGAGGTGGCTTACCGATTGTCTCTTCATCCTCAGTTGCACCAGGTCCATGACATCTTCCACATATATCAGCTGAGGAGATACGTACACGTCCCATCCCACATCATCGACCATGGGGATCTAGACATCGATGACGGGGCGTCATTCACAGAGGTTCCAATGGAGATTAAGGATGGACAAGAATGGGCCCAATGTGGACATTCAATACATCTGGTGCATATTTGTTGGCAGCATAGGAACCTTCATTAGAGCACATTGAAGAAGGAGGCTCGTATTCGTGCTCAGTATCCTCTTTTTTTCTTTAGTGTGAGTTACCGCTTACAGGGACGTAAATCCTTGAGGAGGGGAGAATGAAAAGACCTATAAATTTATTGGAAATTTTTTTCATTATTTTTTGGGAATTTTGCGCTTCTGTAGTTTTTGACGACGCCTGATTCTAAGTCCTGGAGTGGCCAAAATCAGTTTCTGATGTTTTGTTTGGGTACGTTCAGTAAACGTACGAGCGAGATTTTATATAGTTTGAAACGATGCATAGAATTGAAATATGATGGCACCGTTGAACTCGCAGCGCCGATATTCTCCTAAGGAGACATTTACTGTAGTTGCGTTTTATCAAGTTTGGAAGTTAATTTTTTGTGGTTTCTAAATAAAAATAAATTAAAATATGTGTTGAATATTATTATTTATTGGATGGTTAAAACCTCCAATTTGAGGTTAGTGGTGGGGCGCACCACACCCTATCCTCCCATGGGAGGATGTTAATAGGTGGGGTCCACCCAAGCTCTCAAACATCCTTAAGTCCCCTTTAACCCCTTGAACCCCCAATTAAGGAGAATGAAACTCTCCACTTCCCACAAAACTTTTTGGAGACTCGTCACCTTCTCCCTACAAATTAATGAGCCATGACCACATTTCAATTATGGGGTGTATCTTAATAAATTTGAATCTTTTTAAATTCTTTATTCCATCCTTATAATAAGATGTTATATTTTATTTAATTTTGGTTTGTGTTCGTTTTTGGTGGAGCTTTGGAGAACTCTTGGAAGAGCCTCATCCTTCCAATAAAGAAACACTGAAGAATGATGAAATTATCCTTTGACCTTCAATCAAGCCAAAATAAAAGGAGTAACCCATGAAGAACACTGACGATGCTTCATCCTTGGATTCTTTCTGACATTAACAAATTGACGCTTCCTTTTATTGTGAATAATCAACATTCAATAACAAATACGAGGTAGGGTATTTTTGTTGTTTCTATTTCCCTTCATCGTCTTTAAACTTATGGTTTGGAAACCAAATGATATTACTGTAACAAGAACTGTTCGTACTGCACAAACATGGTCCGACCCACCCCTTTGTTTCCATTTGATGACGATGAATGAGGACCGCAAAACAAAGCTAGTGGTGCAAGGCTATCGGGTTGCCTGAAAGGCATGACATCAACATACCTCACAGAGAAACCAAGTCGCGGCGGTGCCAGAGGGGTGTGGTGCCATTGCACCGTGCCGGAGAGGAATCATGGCAAGGAGGGACGCGGGACGCAGCCGATGAAGAGGCGCGACGCCGTCACACAACGCGGTGGAGCTGAAGGCCACGTCCAGGTCGGGCCACACTGAGAGCAGTAAGATCGTGGAATTGTCGCGCCATGATAGAGGTGCAGTGGTAGCTAGCCAACCGACCGCCATAGATCCAGACAAGAGGGACCACCCGAGTCTTGTGGACCCTGAATCGTCATAATGCCCTAGTTCCTTTCGACACACGGAGGGGGGGGGGGCTCCCTCTAATGCATTGCTGAATGGGCCGCCACGGCCAGGCTGCCCTTCGGTCGGGCCCCCTTGGGCAGGGCGGCCATGGGTAGGGCATCCATTGTCGGGCCACCCCTCATCCAGGTGTTCATCAGGCTCGGTCATGCCTTCGGGCTGGGATGGGCCTTTAGACCCTACCTCGCCTTTGGGCCCGACCACTCATTTGGTCGGGCCTCTTCCTTGGTTCGGCCCGCCCACTGGGGCTGGGCTGACCACTCGGGTTAGGTCGCACCCTTAGACCGGGTCGGACCCATGGACCAAGACAGAACCTGGTTTGGACCCACAGACTAGGTCAAACACAGATTCGGACTGGGTTGGGTCGGTTCGGTCCGAATGGGTAATACCGGACCCAGACCCGCATTGACCCTTTACACTTTTTAGCACACATCTTGGGCTACAAGTGTCTGATCAATGAACCTTCTGCTACAATGGAATTCATGGAGCGAGACAATTACTTTGGCATACTCCACTTGAGGTTTGGATGTAGTTGGGGTGCAGTCGGGTTGGTTTGAGCCTAAAAACCAACCGGGCCTCTGGAATAGAAACACCAATAACTCATAGACCAGGCGTCTGATTGTGTGCTGTCTATCACATTGGGTTCCTTATGATGATATGGAACTATGAGATACATCAACTCGAGACTTCATGGTATTTGATGTATCTACACTTGTATAGAGGATCGAACCCTCCCGAAATCGAGCGAGCTAGGTGCAAGAACCCTATGGCTGGCTACGACTGAGATAACAAGATCCTCCATAGGTTCGACAGTGAGGATGTTGTACCAGGATCCTCTATGGGATAGATAGAAATAACTACAATATTGGTATCCTTTGTGGGTTCAATATATGTGACTTCTATACCGGGATCCTCCGTGGGTTCGATAGTGATGAATTCTGTACCAGGATCCTCCGTGGGTTCGACAGCGCTGATATAGTTCAAGGATTCTACATGGGTTCAACAGAGGAGATGATTCAGAGGCTACATCTAATAATCTCTACCCCTCTTCATGTGTAGAATACCTCTGAGAGATTATTCTTTTCATTTAATCATTATCATCGAGGTGATTGATTGTACTTCCTTTGTAGACTGGGTTGTGCATGGGCTCCAGAGATGGAGTCGGATTGTGACTGGTAACGTAGGTATATGTATGGGCATATAACTAAGTAGGGCTTGGTGATACATCGTGATTTTATCTTTCTTATATGTTTTATCCTTAGTGGATTCTGGGAGACATTCGGGGGTCTTGGGGGTCCCTACTGAGTATTGTTATACTCACCCCTACACGGGATTCGTCCGCACCTTGTTGTCTTCTGTACAGACAATTTTCAACAGTGATTGAGGCTTAGAGTGACAGACCAATGGTTGATCAGAGCTGGACTAGTAGGGACGTACCTTATGGACGAGTTTTTCGAGTTATGTACCGACACTTCATGTTGGATTCCCCGGTGGATGATCTAGTAGATGTTTTTTCCTTTTTACATGTACTTGTTGTTCACTTGGGTTTGAATTCTGGCCCACTTACTTTCAGCACATTTTTTTCAATATTTGTGCTTGTTTCTTATAATTCTTGTGTTCGGACTGTGTGGTATACAGGTTTAATGGAAATGACTTCCCTTTTTATTAGGGATTCGTCGTTGGTGCTAGTCGCCAGCCCCTGGCCTATGAAAGGAGGGAATGGGGTAGTCAAGGCATGGGCCCTGAGGAGGGGTTGTGACAAGTTGTCTATATTTTCTTTCATTCATGTTTTGAACTCTCGGAATCCCCTACCGCCCCTCCAACTATGGGGAAAACTATTTAACAAAAAACAAGAGACCTAAATGAAAATTTAAACACCTACATACCCCCATGATGTTTGGGATCTTAGAATCTAACTACATTATAAAGGTTCATCCCCTATCCTCACTCTCAAGAACCCTTAATATTCTGATAAAATGAGTTTTAACCACTAGTCTCACAAATCTAAATCCCATTCCAATTTTTCATTTTGAACATTTGTGTTCATCCACGAAAGAAAAAATAAGGTCACAAACATCCCTAAAAAGTCACTCTCTCTATAATCCACAATACATACTGGGTGCTCCTTAGTGGACATGTCATTCCCATGCTAAAAATTCCCAACATTAATTATATGAAATTGGTTGGGTTGATACTATTGAATCTATGATACATTAAAGTCATTGATTATAATAGTCTATCATTGTGGAATATCCAATTTTTATGATAGATGGATGATTTTCTATACAAAATCAAATTGCGCCATATACCTGAACCTTAACTTACCATCCTTCTAAATCCTATGAGGATGTAATCATTAGGACACTAGATGAAACAAAATATCAACTACCATAATACCATGAGGCCTATAATAACAACATTAATGGAACATCCACCAATACTGAGAAATTTTTATGTGTTTTTGAATATGTTAATCCCATTATGAGGTCTTATATATGAGTCTTAGTCCTTTTAACTCTGATTACCATTCCTCATACTAACACAACAATGATCTACACAATATTCTATAGATCACTTCAAATTGTTCCATCTGAAAAATATAATGATAACAATTAATGTCAAAAACTCAAAAAGTGATACATTGTTTTCCAAAGATCCTCAAATATCAAGTACACAAGCTCTCAACATGTCCTTTAACACATGGATTGTATTCTCTAATTTTATTTTCTTCTATGGGTCAGAATCCATTCTCAGAAACACATGGATACCAATATCCCTTTGTGGTCCCTAATATAAGTGTGAAATAAATTGTGGATTTTGATACACAAAATATTATATCAAACATGATACAACTACACTATATCCCTAACATTCAAATCACCCAAATGATTAAAGATAAATGCCTCATGGATCAGTATGAAATGAAAAACATTATTCATATAAAACACAACCACCTAGATTGCATCATTATTATGGTGTAACCTAGGTATAACAACTACGAATTCCTTTGTAACATCATCCCTCTTAAACTATTTAATAGGAAATATTTATAATAGACCACCATGGTGATGATGATCAGCCTTACGCTATTAATATGTGAGGTATTTCACTAAAAAATACACAACCACTATGTTCATTCCCATCCACCAATACTGCCTTAGAAGATCACGATACATCCTAGTCAACTTGTATTTACTTCCCACTACAATTCAAGAAATTCATGCATAAACACTTTAGGGATACACACTCACACAAACACACAATGATAAAAATTATCAATCACATCACCACCATCTACCCAAATAGATGGTTACTTCCCAGGTTTAAGGAACTACTTCGTATAAAAACAGTATGGATCCTCATATAGAACTTCCATGACCTAGATCAAAATTACTGACTCACCTATCATGTAAATATAGCTCATCATCCCATTCCCACCATGAACCGCCAACTGCATCTCAATAAAATGGTTCACCATTATAAAATCATATCTGGATTCCTCAACCAACTGATTATCAGTCATCCAACTCATAGAATCTTCCAAACTATTCACATTTCATGGATTGTAATCCAACTTGATGTAAAACGATTTAATGTATTCAACCCTTTTTCACTCCCAATGATTTAATTAAAACCTATTAAAGATGTAATTTAACATTGTGAACCACTCTCAAAATAAGTAATGCCTCCACCCTTTAGGAAATATATCACAATGGAAAACTCAAGTGCTTAGGTAGCATAATTTTAGTAAAGAGGCCTCAACTTTCACAAATCCTATTCTTAAACATGATCACGATGGATCAACACATTCCCAAGTCCAACATCATATGAATAACATTACAAGGTGTACTCGTTACCTGGTTGGGGAATTATCAAGATCAAGGAAGTCGTCATCCACTTTAGCAACTATTTAAAAATAGTGTCACACACTCCATACCACTAAAACAGAACTCCCTTCTTTGTTATGACCTAGAGTGAAATTTCCAAATGTGATAAATCATTAATGAACGTTTGTAAATAACTATACCATTCTATAAATGTACAATATTCAAATATATTCATTGGTTGATCAAAAGACACAACATTAATAACATTAGCCCGATACACTAAAAAACCTACCTTGAAGATGCTGTGACCAAATAAATTCACATTATTAATCCATAAATTAAAGTTTCATAGATTAGTGTATCGATTATTCTCCCATTTTGTACTCATGATGATGTGAAGATATTTGTAATAATTGTCCTGAGTTCTATAGTAAACCATGATGTTTCGAATGAAGACAGCAATCAAACCGATCCTGGTATGGGATAAATATTTTGTTCCTTTAAGCCATGAACATTAACGGTTAGCTGGTCAACCTTAATGGAATCACCACAAACTCGTACAATCCATACATGATCTTTAATTATTTTTTAAGTATGTTGTATTTTCAATCCCTAAACTGATGATATCTCAATCCGAAATCAGTTTTAGAAAACACCAAAGAAGGAATCAGCTGGTCAAACTAATCAACAGTTTGTTGAAGAGGTTATCAATTAATAACTATCATATAATTATGCATCCTATAGTCATCAAATAACCTCAAATAGTAATCATACTTCACGAAACTATTATTATATATCCCAAAGGTGACATAATAGGATATATGAACCACTCACTCTCTAACTATTCTAACTGAACCTTTGGTTCCTGGAGCTCCATTGATGCCATTAAATATATATGAATTTATACTTTTTAATCCATCATGATGAAACTCAATGGTAGTATCAACATCTTTCTTGGGTTTTATCACATATAATTCATCAGGAAACACTTCTTGAAATTTATCCACAATAGGTGGGAAAACTATTTTCCAAATTCCTCGATCATCAAGAAATGAAAGGCAACTAAGGCTATCAGTCCTCCCATTTACTGGAAAACAGACCCGACACATGTTTCTCAAACATCCCACCCACCATAATATGTATAATTATCTACATAAATAGATGTAAATATTACCTAGAGTTATTAACAATAAATATTACCCTGATACAACACCATCCAATCCATTACCAAATTTAGGTCCAAAATTTCCATCTTGGCAATGAAAAAGTCCCACATAAATGATACTCACCAACCTCTAGAGAACAACCCATACATTTCCTAATATCTTTATAATGCACCCACAATAGTGTATCAATTGAGATAAACCTACAAAAACATTCCATTGGAATGACCAACACAACTACAAACAAAGTGGAGATAAAATAATGTGTAACACCTTTGTTGAATAAAAGACTAGCATGCATGGAATCTACATGAATTGTATCAAAAATTATAAATGGTATTGTCTCTCAACCACTATTTTAAACTAAAATATGTTTAGATAATATGTCCCTTTTCCTTAGGATTTGGGATGAGTACCCAGCACAGCATTACTGTACTTTTCATGATGATATCAACCTAGAGTACCATGTCCATCACCCCTACCAGTACGTCTCATAGAGCTCTAAATTACATACATATATGGGTTAAACAACCCCCTATATGTAATTTTCACTTTTATCTACCATCAATATTATCATGTCTAGACTGAGATTCATTAGAACCATGGGAAATTGAAGTATCTTCCACACGATCAGCACTCATTGGGTGGTTGAGAAAACAAAAAATACACATATATCATCCTTCGACACTAATAGAAGAAAACTAGATCCCTAGACTGAGTGACAGGTTCATATTTTTTACACCCATATCCACTACCACACTGGTGGAAACTATTGGAATGGTGATTTCTACATTCAGAAGTTTCTCTGCTAGTTCCCAAAAATAGAACTGCATTTCTCCTTTCATAGCATCCTTAAAGGTTGATTCTAATAGAAAGAATGATCCACCAATTTAGTGGCTCTATTCAAGCGAATAATATTCACCTATGACTTCATATAATTCTTTATTCCATCATGTCAATGTATCATCATGGATGCCTAATCCCCTATAAAGTGGTAATAAAAAATTATAGTTCAGGGAAATGACATTCGTATTCCATTACCATCATACAAACATAGGAGAAACCTGTAAACTCTACATACTTTTAATTTCTAAATATTTTATGATAGATTTTTTCCCAAAAAATATATTATAAATCCTTACAACCCATACTATAAGTAGGATGGATCATAACCTGATAATCCCTCCCATGTTTCCCCTAACATAACAGCATATGGGGTTCAAGATTAACTCTATTCTCTGATGAAGTATCCATGTGATGTAAAATTTTATAAATATATTTCATCGTGAATTTAGTATATATGGATCCACCATATCCATCAAATATTAAAGGGTGTCACAATTGAAATTTTCTTGTTTTCTCAAACATACTCAGTGTAACCGGCCTCGAGTCCCATTCTATCATGTTCCTAAAATAAGCATGTTTCTAAAGGAAATAATCTTCCCACTTGTCATCCTAAATTTATATGTATTTTTTCTCCACACATAGTGGGTCATTATTAATGAAAACCTATAGCCTCTCTACTGGCAGAAGCCATCAGGGTGGAATTTTTTGTAATACCAAACACAATCTTTCAAACATATATAATAAATGTTTCATTGTTTTTATAAATGATGGATATCTACTATGCATAAAACAACACATTCATAATCATTATCCTAATGGACATAATCAAATTCCATACACTACCCTTTTCCATCCATATTATGTTCCATGTATGAAACTGGTAAACAACTCAATGGTTGTATTCATTTCATTGGATACTATTTCAAGACAATTTCATTACTTTCAATGAAAACTCATCTTCCTTGGAATATTACCCATTATTCAATTAAATTGTATTAAAACTATATATAATTTATAACCCTTCATAAGAAACAATTATTTAAACATTAGTCCACATATTTTATTTCATTCTTTCCCATTTACATCATTTTTAGACACTATTTTATAAAATATCAACAAAGTCAAATTCATTCTACCCATTATGTCATACAAATCCATCCTATGTGTGTACCAACCACCATGCATGTAACATAGATAGCTAGGACTATAAAATAATGTATGAATTAACAACCCCATTCCCTTCCATACGAGTGAAATATATCATAACAATTTCACATCACACAACAATTGAATCCACTAATTGTGAATCCTCATCAAATGAATCGATCTACAACAAGAACCAAATTTTCCAACCCCGAGTGACATGGAATTATCTTCTAACATCAGTAATACAATCCAAAAAAGTATCTCATTACAATGGTATGATAGATGATATTCTCCATTATACCATCCCAAATTAAAATTAAATATAAAGAACCACTTTTATTCCTCTTTATCAATTCCACGCCCTATAATCCACAAAATGTTACCCTGGGCTATGTCGCCACATGACCAAAACCAAGAATCCTCAAATTCCAAAGGTTTATGTCTATATATGTGTCTTTTAATATGTCATTTGGGGAGGATATACCCTTATTACCAAATTAGTTTATAGAACACAACACTATTAATAGTGGAAAAAACTTTTAATGACTAATGAACACATGTATGAATCATCTCCCAAAATTGGGTTAAAATCATAGCCAACAATAAATATGTTATGTCCTTATAATTGTTCTAATATGAAAAAATAGAAATTACCGATAAATAGTGGAAACCTAAAAACAATACAGACTCCATGTTTTAAACCTCATCCATGTATTTCCCAATATCGACTCAACTCCTAAGAACAATGCCTTTTCCCCTATCCTGACATGAAAGAATGAACTTTTCTAGGGTTCCCAACAATAGTATGAACATGGTGTGAGTATAACATAGTATGACATCCTCAATGGTGTCTACCAAAATATACAGTCTATGAAGAGAGTTCATGAATGCAATGAATAAAATAATATTAAATAAATAATGGTTTAAAATCTATTATTATACTAACTACACATTAAGCCTTTATAATCATAAATCTAATTCCCAGCATTTTCATATACATAATTACTTATTTCATTTGCAACAAGTTTTCTATGGGATAGGAATTTACAACAATATAGATAATTGATTTATTAAAGTCCCTATCTCACTATGGATAAACATTTTACAATAATTTAATATCACATACCTTATAAACAGGGTACTATTATTTTTTAAATAGTAGAACAATCAGGGGAATAGAGCATCAGTCCATCACACCAACCCAAGCATTCTGGGGTGGTGTTAGTGAATTAGTCCCACCCAACATATGGGGGAGCCTCATTGACTGATCCCACCACTAATACATGTTCTCATTCATAAATATATATATCCATTGAATGTACATATCATATCATATCATATTAAATACAAGTGTTACTTGAAACACCCCGGGATTTTATAAAAAATATTATTTTTAATTTCATTAATGTCTTGTGTTGTACGCTACACCAAAAGGAGCTTTCACAACATGCATCCCTGGCTTGGCATGCATTACACGCAGTCGTGACCTTCCATGATAGCGTGTGTTGTACGCAATACCGAGTTTTTCTAAACAACAATATGTTATGTAAACTAGCCGTTATGAATAGTAATACACAATTTTTTAAATTTTATAAATTTTATCATTCAAAATGGGCTTCATTTTTGGATTTAGAATATTGAAATTATCCTAGGGTGAATTTTTGGTATTTTTATGAAAACTTTCAATTTTTGATGAATAGTGAAAACACTAGGTTACTATTAAAAAAAACCGACTTTTTGTTTAAATATTTATTTAATTTATTTAAATTTAATTTAGGTAAAAATTGATACATAATACCTATATAAGTTCAATTTCATTCATTGGAGTAATTTTATAATAATTTTAGATATATAAAAACTTTATTAAACATTTCACCGTCTTTTACACACCTCCTTGGAGAATTTGCAAATTTAAATAAAACTTAATTTTACCACATTTGTGAATGGAATTTAAAAAACTCTGAGAGACATGGTTGATATCAGTAAGTAAAATGTGGTTAATGAGATGAAAATAATTTTTGGTGAATAGTAACTTTTTACTTTTATTTACCACGGTTAAAAGTAAATATGGTAATTAAGGGTAAAAATGATATTATTATTACCCTTACACATGTCCTAAATCTATTTGATAAGTGTAATTCGACCAAAAACAACCTTAGTAATAAAATATGACCATTTAGGTCAACATGTATTAGATGAGGACATTTATTATTAATTTATTTAAAGAATGGTTAAAATAGTTAAAATCAAAGTTTAATAAGTAAATCATTTTTAATAAGTGTTATACATAAGATAAATTAGACTATAAATATTCATTAGAAATCTAAAAAGGCTTCCGACATAATGATATTTTATTTGTAATTTTTAGACTTTAAATAATTTAATTTATTTATTACACAATGATGATGCAGTAATTATATTATTAAGGAAATATTGACATAATTGATGTTATAAATACCCAAATAAATGTTATTTGAGACTTTTTAGGAATTCCAAGAATTTTCTATGTTATTATGACAAGTTAATAATGATGTAATTAACTTTTTTAGAACTAATATTTCTTTTATGAGTTTCACAAAATTCAATTACCAAATAGTATCAAAATTGACATAAAATAGTTTTTAAAACAAATATTATATTATTAATTGTTATTTTATTCCTAAAAATCTAAGGTTCTGACAAATGACTTAGATAAGGTTATATATATTAATAATACACGTTTTGGGGTTCGTTTTCTTTGTTATAGTATGTTTATTAACCTTATAGTGTAAGAAAACAAAAAGACACAGTAAAAGTAAAATTATTTAACTTAAACTAAAATATAAATGATAAGGTTAAAATAGAACCCTAAAATTGAGTAAATTCTATTGGATGAGAGGATTTAGACCCATACCCACCTTATATTAGAAATAAATTTATTTGGAGCTATTAAAAACTGAATATGACTTTATAATAAAATAATATTTTTCGTTTTTCAAAAGGTGCCCCTCTCCTCCCTTATAAAAGGGAACCTCCTCCCTATCTTCCTTACACAAAATTGAGAATTCATGATCGGTAAACCCCTGAAAAATTATCTTCTCCACTTCCCTATAAACCTCTTAGAGGTCTCCTTCTTCTTCAAGGGCAAATTTTAGTGCCCTAAGAGGAGGTCTGAAAAGGAACTTCAAAGAAGAGGTAATGTCTGTTACTGATTCTTTCAGCTTTATTTTTTCGTCCACCTGTTCTTCTTTATTTGTTTCATTATGAAGTAAAAACATCAGTATCACTCATATAAAGATATTTTATAATATGTATTAAACAACCCTATTTCACCATCTATCCATCCTACGGAAAACAAAATCACCGCGCGTCTGTAGGTACGAAATACCGTCTCCCCGTTGTGGTGAAATCTATTTTCCACCACCCCCTTACTTGGATGGATATAATGGTGTAAATAATAACTATATATGATTTGTTTAAAGTGATATTTATTCTGAAATATTATACATACACTTCAATACAATACCACGATCATGGGAACTATATCATCGCTCATGCGTACGTACGGAATACCGTCTCCACGATGCGATGATATTCATTCTCCATGTTAACCATTCATGAATGATTATAAAGTATATTTAATAAGTAATCATAAAATATCTGACATAATAATGATACTATATTTATGTATATATATATGTATCTCGTCTACTTAATTTCATTTAATTCAATAAGGAAACGAAAACATCGTTCATGCATACGTACGGCCTACCGTCTCCATGAACGGTGTATTTCATTTCATTTAATTGATATATCATATATATTTGTATATACTGAAATATATATTATATATAAATAATTTTTTACATTATGGAATTATGTAAATAATTATATTAGTAATAATATCATGAACAACAAGTCCAAACACGTACGATAAATAAAACGATTTAACCCAAAACACTGACTTAACAAGGAATTTACAAAAGAACGGGTAATATAATGTCATAAGTGAACCATATATGATATCATAACATTGAATATGATTCTGTAATAATTCAATGACATTATTGAAATCATTATACAGGATGCTCGTAAATGTACGAAGCATATCAGACCTAAGGTATGGGATAATAATTCCAATATCATTCTTATCCGAGATTGTTTATTCATAAGTATTTATTGGGGTTGTGTTTATCATCAATGTCCGTGTTATCTAAAAATGTTTTCATAAAATGTTTAGTATTCTTATAGGTATTTTTAATGTAATTTTTACCCTTTTATGACTTTTACCACATGGTTCGGAAGAAATATTTCTTTTGTTTACCATTCGATGTACTTTTTTTTACTTTTCCGACAAAAGTACGAGGAGAATATTTTTATAACTTATACAGTATGAACGGATTTTTACGGTTTTTTAATGCCTTATTTTCATGAATATTACTCTAAAATATTTCATGACCATTTTCAAAAGAATTCTTCTCTTTTAAAATTTCATGTCATTTTTTGAAAAGAAAATGATTTTGAAGAAGAAAAGATATTTTCCTCAGCAATTCATTTCAAATATTTTATCGAAACCATTTTCCATCTAAGATGACATTATTTCATATGTGTATGTTTCAAGTTTAATGTCTCTAAGATTTACATGGTTTCACTTTTCTTATGATGAAATTTCCATTTCATTTATATGGATTATGTGATTATGGGTTGATGTTTATGAGACCCATTTTATTCGTTGGGTTATTATGAATGACGTATGTTTATTTTGTGGCAAAAATAAGAATGATTTAATTATGAGATGGGTGGGACCTATATATCCCTCCAATTAATGGATAACGATTTATATCTCATGAGATATATGTGGCTAGAATGGGTAGTTAATCCGGTTCAGTGTTATAGGACTGAAACGAGGATTGAACACGATTCAGAAAGGGACATTGTCCACTAAGATGGTCTTGGAAGCAATGCCTTGGCTACTATAGAAATCATAAAAAGTGATGGGTGGTTGCCACAATTAAATGTTTTATTCCCATTATATTTTATCATGGTTGATGTTCTGCTATGATATATGCCTTACGTACTTCCACGATTTATGTCTTTGCTCAAGATTTTGATGTTTAAATTTCATGTTCAAGTTTTTGCTTCCAAATGTTTATGGATTGTTTAATGTTATATATGTTTTACCTTACTGTGCATTTGAGTTCACCATTTTTATATTTTATTTTCCCCCAGGATTAAAATAAAGGATTTAGGAAAGGAAACAAAAATTGGAAGATCTTTATGGGAGATTTTGAAGATATTGCACCATGATTAGAATATTACGTTCCAAGATTACAAAGACACTAAACTATTATATTCTTTGTGTGTCAGTTTTTGTTATGTATTATGTATTCTGAAAAAGTAATGTAATGTCCATGTACGTCAAGCTTTGGGTATCTACAATTGGTATCAGAGGAAAGGTTTAGTCAACCTTTGGAAACTAGGATAAGATAACTTTAGTGAGATCTCTAGAGATATTTCTAAGGTATGTCTAGGGATGTCCCTAAGGTTAAGTATAAGTATATGTTTTAGAACTAGAATTACGATAAACTAAGATGTTACATATTAAAGGTAATCCCCCTTTATTATGTTGTTTTCCCTAGCGTTATTCTTGCCTCTCACACTATTCTTTTTGGGTTTTAGACGATGGCTAGAACCCGAAGGAACTGTGTTGATCAATGTAATGGACAATGCAATGATTTTCCTCCTGAAAAATAAAATGTTATGGGAGATGGAGTGAAAAATCTTATTGCTATACTTAAACAAGATATGAATCATTCTGGACTTCCAAATGAGTATAGAAGGGAACAATATTATATTGAGTCTTTCCTGAGGTAACGTCCACCTTCTTTCAGTGGGTCTTCTGATCCACTTGTTGTTGAACAATGGATCAGTACCAATCAAAAGTTATTTTGGAATCTTCAATGTTCTGAACATGATAAAGTCATCTTAGTAGTATATCATTTGGAAGGTGAAACTGATCACTGGTGAAATCTTATCAAGAATAAGAGGCCAAGAGATGAAATTGAGTCCATGGAATGGGACAAGTTCAAGAACATATTTTTCAATAAGTACTTCCCTCTTATTCTTCGAAAAAAGATGGAGAATAAGTTTCTTGAACTAAAGCAAAAGGATGAAGAATATGTTGGTGTATACGAAGCGAATTTTACAAGGCTTGCAGGGTATGCATCTTGCTTTATCATCCAACATGAAAGTAAATTTGATCAATTCTTCAGTGGCTTAAAAACAAATCTTTGAATGGAATTAGCTATAAGAGACTTCGATAGCTATGTAGAAATTGTGCATTATTCTATTAAGGTAGAAATTGAAGTTATTGATACATATCCATATCATGGTTTTGACAAGAAACGAAAGATGGATTTCAAGGAGAAATCTCATAATAATGGTTAAAAGTAGATGAATGTTTCAATATGCTCAATGTGTGTAAAGAAGCATGGTGAAGATTGTCTTAAAGGGACTAGAAAATGTTTTATGTGTGGAAAAGAAGGACATCAAGTAGCTAAGTGTCGAAGTAATGGAAAAAGGGTTGCAAATGGTGAAAATAAAGGAAAGCCTTCAGCGAACGCACCACCAACACTTCAATTATTCAAGTGCAATGAAATGGGGCATTATGATAATCAATTCCCTAATACAAGGGTTAATGATGATAGACATGAGAAATCACTTATGGAAAAGGAAAAGGGAAGTCACATGAGATCATTTTTGGCGATGTTGATTATAAAAATGATGTGGTGGAATTATTATGTGTTTATGTAATGGGATTCCAAAATAATGTTTTATATAGTATCATGGAATATTGGAATATTTATGTATTGGTCTATTGTGGTTTTCAATAATTTTATGGTATCGGTAACCATGTAAAGTGAATGAGATATTTTTGGGAAGAAGGTGATATGCGCATAATGAAGGGATAAGGATAGAATAAAATGTTTGACAGTATTCATGAGCTCATGAATGATATAAGGAAATAGTTATACCATGGTTTGCGTATATAGAATTTTGGGGTTTTGGTATGTGGAATGAGTTAAATTTTGACAGCACTCATGTTTTTACTAAGATTCAATGGGTATTTATTTTTCAAGAGAATACATGATTAAGTCCTTCGATTGTTTTGAATGTGACCAACAAGAAATATCTTATGATATATGGTGATCAACTATGGTATTAACATGCTTGTTATATGAAATCCCGGGTAATCGTTTTCATTATATTATGAGAGTGGACTGCAGTATTATGAATAAGCCTAAATATTTGAATGAATTATGTTGGACATAAGTTATTATTGTTTAAGTATAAAAGTTTTTTTGATATTAGTAATGGGATGTTATAGTAATGTAGTTTTAGAAAAAGGACAACCTGTAGGATGGGTGACATCCCATTGCTTCGGACAAGGCTGTAGGAATCGAACCCACAACTGAAGTGCGATTGGCCTTTATCGCATACCACTAGCCTACATGAAGTCCCCATTTAGTAGAAACTAGTTTTTTATATTAAGAAGTATGATATATGAATTATAAGTCCATTTTAGGAACCATATATGATTAATCCCACCATAAGATGGACTTATAACTTTTTCTAACCTTTTGATTGAAATAGATTCAATGAACCATAATTCTATCACATGATCTACTAACACTTCATGAATAACAAATTAAACTTCATTTCATTAAGATATGAAGTGTACATTGTTCAATTCGCGAACAACAATGAGATTGTACCAAAATCATGTAAGTATTTCTTTTAATTCATCAACTTTAGGGAAATGATCTTGAAAACCAAAAATGTTGTCCTAGTGCCCTTATATCCGATGAATCAAATGGTACCCTAGATCATCACAAATTTATGGCTTCGTGATTGTTGGATTTTTCATTACCATGTTTTCTACCACTCTCCATCAGAACATGACGGTTAGATTTCTCTTCCATAGCCATATTTTTACCTATGGTCTCCTATATTGAAACCCAATGATTAGTTAATTTGGGTTAATGTTACGTTTAACACTTTAGTTTTTAAAGCCAAGTTTTGGTATTCTTTATTATGATGTGGGTTTCTATTAATGAAACTTTCATGTAGTAAACCATTTAAAACCCTGACAAATTTCGAGGGTGAAATTCATTTTAAGGGGGGTAGAATGTAACACCCTGAGATTTTATGAAAAATATTATTTTTAATATCATTAATGTATTTTTGTGTATGCTACACCAAAAGTATCTTTAACAACATGCATCATTATCTTGGCTTTAATTACATGCATTCACGACCTTGAAAAATAGCATCTGTTGTAATCAATACCGAGTTTCGCTAAACAACGATATGTTCTATAAGCTAGCCGTTATGAATAGTAATACCAAATTTTTGAAATTTTATAAATATTATCATTCAAATTGGACTTCTTTTTGGATTCATAATATCGAAATTATCCGTGGGTGAATTTTTGGGATTTTTATGAAAACTTTCAATTTTTAATGAATAGTGAAAACACTAGGTTACTATTCAAAAAATCGATTGTTTATTTAAATAATATTTATTTTATTTAAATTTAATTTCGTTCAAAATTGATACATAGTACCTATATAAGTTCAATTTAATTCATTGGAATCATTTTATAATAATTATATATATATAAAAATTTTATTGAACTTTTCACCGTCTTTTACCCACCTCTTAGGCGAATTTGCAAATTTACATAAAACATAATTTTACTGCTTTTGTGAATGGAATTTCAAAAAATCTGAGATACATGGGTGATATCAGTAAGTACAATGTGGTTCAATGAGATGAAAATAATTTTTGGTGAATAATAACTTTTTACTTTTATTTACAACGGTTAAAAGTAAATCGGGTAATTGATGGTAAAAATGATATTATAATTACCCTAACACTTGTATTAATTCTATTGGATAAGTTTAATTCAACCAAAAACCACCATAGGAATAAAATATGACCATTTAGGTCCACTTGGATTATATTAGGACATTTATTATTAATTTATTTAAAGAAGGGTTAAAATAGTTAAAATCAAGGTTTAATAACTAAATTATTTTAATAAGGGCAATAAATAAGATAAATTCAACTATAAATAATAATTAGAAAACTAAAAAGATATCATACATAATGGTATTTTATTTGTAATTTTTAGACATTAAACAATTTAATTTATATATGAATACCCAAATAAATGTAATTTGAGACTTTTGATGAATTACAATAATTTTCAATTTTAACATGACATGTTAGTATTTATTTAATTTACTTTTTTATAACTAATCATTCTATTATGATTTTAAAAAAAAATCAATTACCAAATAGTGTCAAAATTGACATAAAATAGTTTTTAAAACAAATATTATATTATTAATTGTTATTTTATTCCTAAAAATCTAAGGATTAGCCAAGTAACATAGATAAGGTTATATATAATAATAATAAACAACATGGGGTTATCTTGACTTGTTATAGTATGTTTATTAACCCAATAGTGTAAGAAAGAAAAATAGACACGGTAAGAGTAAAATTATTTAACTTAAAGTTAAATCTATAAGATATGGTTAAAATAGAACCCTAAACTTGTCTAAATTCTATTAGATGAGAGGATGTAGACCCATACCCACATTATATTTGAAACAAATCAATTTGGAGCTATTAAAAACCGAATATGACTCTATAATAAAATAATATTTTTAGTTTTTCCAAAGGTGCCCCTCTCCTCCCTTATAAAAGGGCACCTCCTCCCTCTCTTCCTCACACCACATTGAGCTTTCAATATCAGAAAAAACCCTAAAAAAGTTTCTTATCCACTTCCATAGAAACATCCTAGAGGTTCTGGTCTTCTTCCAAGACCAATTTTAGTGCCCTATGAGGAGGTCTGAAAGATGCGCTTCAAAGAAGAGGTAATGTCTGTTACCGATTATTTCAACTTTATTTCTTCTTCCACTTCTTCTTCTTTAGTTGTTTCGTTATGAAGTAATAACATCAGTATCACTAATATACTGATATGTTATTATAAGTATTAAACAACCCTATTTCACCATCTATACATCCTATGAAAACAAAATCACTGCACGTGCATACGTATGGAATACCGTCTCCACGATGTGTTGTAATCTATTTTCCACCACCACCTTACTTGGATGGGTATAATGGTGTAAATAAAAACTATATATGATTATTTTAAATCTATATTGATTCTGAAATAGTATACATAAACTCCAATACAATTCCACGATCATTGGATTTGTATTATTGCTCGTGCGTACGTACGGAATACCGTCTCCACGACGTGATGAGATTCATTCTCCATATTAACCATTCATGAATGATTATAAAGTATATTTAAAAAGTAATCCTGAAATATCTGACATAATAATGATACTAGATTTATGTATATATATGTATTTCATCTACTTAAATTCATTTAATTTAATAAGGAAACAAAAACAGTGTTCATGCTTACGTACGGCCTACCATCTCCTTGAACGGTGTATTAAATTTCATTTAATAGATCTATCATATATATATGTATATACTGAAATATATATTATATATAAATCATTTTTTACATTCTAGAATTATGTAAATCAGAATATAAGTAATAATATCAAGAACAAAAAGTCCAAACACGTACGATAAATAATACAATTTAACCCAAAACGCTGCTTTAACATGTAACTTACAAAAGAACGGGTAATATAATGTCATAAGTGAACCATATATGACAACATAACAATGAATATGATTCTGCAATAAGTCAATGAAATTATTTAAATCATTATACAGGTGGTTCAGAAACATACAAAGCATATCAGACCTAAGGTATGGGATAATTATTCAAATCTCATTCTTATTAGAGATTGTTTATTCTTAAGTATTTACTGGGGTTATGTTTATCATCCATGTCAATGTTTTCTAACAATGTTTTCATAAAATGTTTAGTATTATTCAATGTTTTTTTAATGTCATTGTTACCCTTTTATGTCTTTTACCACATGGTTTGGAAGGAATCTTTCTTTTATTTACCATACGAGGTACTTTTTTGACTTTTCTGAAAAAAGTATGAGGATAATGTTTTTTTAATTTATACGGCATGAATAGATTTTTATGGTTTTATAAAGCCTTATTTTCATGAATATTACTCTACAATATTTCATGAACATTTTCATCAAAATTCTTTCCTTTTAAAATTTCAAGGCATTTTTTGAAAAGAAAATGATTTTGAAGAAGAAAGAATATTTTCCTCAAGAATTCATTTCAAATATTTTATCAAAACCAATTTCCATCTAAGATGACATTTTTTCATATGTGTATGTTTCAAGTTTAATGTCTCTATTATTTACATGGTTTCACTTTTCTTATGATGAAATGTCTATTTCTTTTATATGGATTATGTGATGATGGGATGATGTTTATGAAACCCATTTTATTCGTTGGGTTATTATTAATGATGTATGTTTATTTTGTGGCACAAGTAAGAATAATTTCATTATGAGAAGGTTGGGACCTATATCTCCTCCTAATTCATTGGGTAAATATTTATTTCTCATGAGATAGACATGTATTGAATAGTAAGTTAATCTGGTTCAGTGTTACAGGACTGAAATGAGGAGTGAACTCGATTCAGAAAGGGACATTGTCCACTAAGATTGTCTGGGCAGCAATTCCTTGGCTACTATGGAAATCATAACAAGTGTTGCATGGTTTCCACAATTACATGTTTTATTCCCATTATATTTTATCATGGTTGATGTTCCATTATGATAGATGCCTTACGTACTTCCACGATTTATGTCTTTGCTCAAGATTTTGATGTTTAAATTTCATGGTCATGTTTTTTATTTCCAAATGTTTATGGATTGATTTATGTTTTCTATGTTTTCTGTTACTGAGCATTTGAGTTCACCCTTTTTATGTTTTATTTTCCCCCACTATTAAAAGAAAGGTTTTATGTAAGGAAACAAAAAAGCAGAAGTTCTTTATGGGAGATGTTGAAGATCTTTCACCACGATTAGAAGATTACATTCCAACTTTCCAATGAAATTAAACTATTATGGTTCTTGTGTGTCTGTTTTTGTTATGTATTAAGTTTTCTGAAAAAGTAATGTAATGTCCATTTACATCATTCTTTGGGTCTCTACATTACTTGTAATCCAAAAAACTCAAAAGGGGTAAATATTATTCCATGACCTATTAGGACCTTGTAATTTATATTACATTGAAATTTAAACTAACTCCAATTTATAATTCATAGAATCATTAAGAATAAATAACCAATTACTTTAATTTAAAACATTTATCATTTTAGAACATTTTTATTTGTTAACTCACTTATCTAGTTCGAGATTTCCCTTGAAGAAACCCCCAAATGCATATCATGTTCAAATCACAATCCATTTGGAACATTCACATTAATACAATTTTAACATATTATTATATCCGGAATAACTCTCTATTATTGAATATTCAAATATAAACATAACTATCCATGTTCTCATCTTATTCATCACATTATCAAATTTATGTGTTTTTCATGGGATTTACTCAATCACATGTCAAATCCACACTTAACATATCCATTAAACTTATTTTGGATGGTTGATTACTCCATGGGTTGCCTAAATTAGACAATGTTTCCTCTATTAATCCCAAGATAGTCATGAAGGGTTAAAATTTTCATTTGTAAACCCATTATCTAAAATATAACAGAAGTAACAATGATAAAATTTGAAGAAAACAAAATAATAATATATGCACAAAACCGCAGAAAATTATGTTATATAATAGGTAGACCACCTACATCGAATTTGATGATGAACACACTCCAATTTGAGGGCATAGATCTGGATTCAAACACCACATGATTCAAAAACCTAAAAACAATAAGATAATGATGGAAATGTAGGATTAGAATCACCTAGAAAAGAGAATAAAATATAGGATTAGACACACCCAGATAATATATTGGAAACCAACAATGCTCCAAATGGATTAAAAACATGAGAGATCAATCCTTGAGAGATCATGAGGGTTACTGTTCATCAGTAGGGTTTCAATGGAGTAAATAATGGAGATAATATATATAGTTTTTAAAATAACACTATGGTGAAAATATATATTTTTCAACATATAAAGGGGATCATGGTTTACCAACATGATTTTCCAAACCAAGTGAAAACCATCTGAAAACCATTATCTAATGGGTGTTGGGTTTCAGTGTTAAAAATGGATCCCCACAAAGTTTGGAAAATGTTTACCAACATCAAAATATTCAAGTATCAAAAAACACACTATTTGGCATCCCACCTTCCAAGAATTAATTAACAATGTTCCAGTTGTGCACTAGCCATGCACAATCAATAGGTTTTCTCAGTTTTTCTTCATTTAATGCTCTGGACCCAAAAAAACTAATTTGGCCACTAAAACTCCTGTGAAACAGATTATTTATCAAAAAAATGAGATTGAAAATATAATTTATACAATTATATAGTATAATGAATTCCATGATCTTATAATGATTGAATTTTAAGAGAACTCGTGCCTAATCCTAACAATTATGAGTCACTGTGGCCCTAAATAAAAGAAACTAGGGCACTAATAGTGCAATTATGACTCCATTTCACATGTTTCTTTTTGAAAATTTAAATTATTCCATATTACACAATCTAATAAAAAAACATTCCCTATAACACTTCATTTCAATAATCAATAATATTGACTGAATGTTCCTCGAAGGATGTGTCTACCCAAATCTCATCACACTCAACATTACTGACATGATATGGGCTGAGGTGATTCTTCTAAGGCTATGAAATAATAAAAAACCATGAATTATACAATATTATTTTGAAAGATCTAATTTTTATGCCACATGTATGTTTCTCTACTAGATCTCATAGGTCTACTTGTACTTGGATGCTGAATGTCATTACTTATAAATCTGAAAATAACCCAATCATATAGAAAATTAAAGAAACACACTATTAGCTCTCACAAACCATAGTTGGTCTAAAATATCAATCATCATATGAACAATACTTACAATAATTTGTTTTCATGTATTTCAAATTCAAAATCTCATTTTACGATGTCCCCTTCATGGGAATATATCCTAAAAACTTTAATTCTCCTAACTCTATAAAATACATCATGGATCTACATGGCCTACCATAGAGTGCCTTGAATGTTCCAATATGAACCATGTCTAGGTAACTGTTATTATAGGAAAACCCAATAACAAACAAGTGTATTCCCATGATCCACTAAATCTAGTAATGAAGCACTCAACATGTCACCTATCACCTAGATCGTACGCTCTGACTACACCTCCGTCTATGGCTGAGAATATGTACTCTAGAGCACCTTTTTACCAAGCTCCATTTGTAATCACTAAAATAATAATTACATGTAGTGTGAATAATGAGCTGAACCTATACCCCTCGGTACACCATGTAACCTCACTATCTCTGGAACATAAAACTCACCCAAATGATCAATAGTAATGGTCCCCTCAACCAAAAATAATTTAGCCACCATAGTCAATCAATCCATAACTACCTAGAATGCATTCGCCTTTTAGGGGTTCCATTGAACTCCCACTATAATTTATATCACTATTCCATCCCGCATCCACTTCTATATATGGAATAGTTATAAAAACCCACCTCGTAATTGAGGAATGTCCATCAGCCTACTGATTGGATTTCAATAATAGAAAACATCGTAAATCTCATTCTTCATTAGCATCCATCAATACTGGGTATGAAGATCATGATTCATCTTAGTCAAACTGTGATGCGGTTCCCACTTCAATGCATGAAATTCCCTCAACAACCCTTCCCACATACTCAAAGGCACAACCACATGATCACAATAACTAAAAATCCTATCACCTCCAACAACCCTACTAGAAGGTGACTCTCCACCTTTAATTCATTCATTCATTTCCAAACACTTTGGATCCCCATACCAATCCTCCGGGACCTGGATCTTAATAATGGTATGAAATTATATAGATGAAACTATTTCTACCAAATAATTAAATCATGCTAAGGAAATATTTGATTAATAAATTTGTTGTTGGTAAACACAATGAAGTATAATCCCAACAAAAAATTCAACCAAAAAGTTAAAGCATAAATGATAAAGTGCAACATATGATCACACATAGGGAAAATTGTTTCATGAGGTCTCAAATGTCATGACACTCATGCTTTAGACCAATTAGCTTTCATCCACATTACCCCATGTCCATCAAATAATGCATCACAGAACATGGTGTACCCCTTTTCTGGGAGAAGGAATTATCAAGATAAGTGCAATCATCATCTACTTCTTGAACTCCATAAAATCATTCTAACATGTCACATACCTCTCAAACAATACTCCCTTATAGGATAATCCCAAGAATGGTTTTCAAAAAATAGATATATCTTTAATATATCATCACTAATAACTTTTAAATCTTAGATAACTCAGAAAATTAGTAGAATTTTTAGGATTCTGCCAAGACACAACAACATGAAATATCTCCAAATCCATTGAAAAACATGACAAAAAGATAATGTGAAAAAAAATTCAATCTATGAAATTCAAAATGAAACATCAATATCTTATAATATTTCTTATGATTTCATAGTGTAGTAAATATTATGTAAATATGTTTGGAATGAAAAAAATGTGTTCTGATGTACTCTGTGATTACATCAATTATGAAAAACACAAATGGATCTAGATATGGGTGTAATATTCCATTCATTAAATCCATGAACACATCTGGTGAATCAGAAGACACGAACGTCACCACCAGAAACTGATAGTGAACATACCCACACTTGAATGAGGACTGTGATATGTTTGAAGATCTCACCCTAAAATGATGAAATCATACTCTTATATCAATTTTATATAACACATAAGAACCTCTAATATAGTCAATATATATCAAATTCAAGGAAGAGGGCATCTTTACTTATATTTCATCTGATTCAGCTTCCTGTAATCAAAATATTACCTCAACGATGCATCATCCTTCTTGGAAAAGATCATAAATGATCTCAAACGGGACATAATATGAATGATAATCCCTTACACACCAAATATTCTAGATAAATCGTATAATCCTTGAGTTATGATGGATCCATTATATAAGTTGGAATGAAAACTAGTTCTTCCCTTAGAGGCAACCAAATCGTAAACTCAACATCTATCTCTAGTGGTAGCCCAAATAGGTGCTTAGGAATCACATCCCAAAATTGATCCAAAATAGTATGGAAAACTTATTTCCCCATTCCACGTTCATCTAGAACAATACATTCCACTTGATCCACCATTACTCTGATTTTTGGAAAACATATCCTTGATGGTATTGCTCGAACATCCCATTCACCATGAAGAAAATATGTATCACCCTCAATAGACATGATTTTTAACAAATTACGGTAATAGTTGATATGGACCTAATACAATAACATCTAATCCATTAATAAAATCAGGTCAAAACATAGTTATTTTGGGACATTCATGTCCCAAAAAAAGTAGTACCAACCAAAATCTAGAAAAAAATACTTATAATTCTTGATATTCCTAGCATGCACCCAAAACAGAGTATCAATTGACATAACCCCAAAAACATGTTCCACATGAAGACACGTCACAACTATTAACTGAATAGAGATAAAATATTGTGTGATGCGTGTGATCGTTATTGTACTAGAATATGTGGAAGCTATAAGAATTTTACCTCTGTATGTATATGGTAAATCCTTTCAACCATCAGTTTTATACTAAGCCACATAAACCATACATGTCCATCAACAATATTCCCTATTTGGAGTACCTTTTATTTCTCTATCCTACTATTGTAGATGATTACCCCCAGGGCACCACATCTACTACCCATAACATTAAAGACCATAATGCTCCATCTTCAAGCATGATATGGGTTTACCAACCCCCTTCCTGTTTTATTCCCTAATATCTTACATTCATCATATATTGACATCCACAGGTTCCTGAAGAACCTCTACACATGACCCAATACACTGCACACTCATCAAACAACTACTGGTTTAGAACGCTTACTATTCATGGGTTTCGGTATGCCAAACATGTAGCAAAAAAATCATTAACTAACTTGATAGATTGGTTAATTTTTATAGATTCCATGTCCACTACCACCCTAGTGATAACTCTCAATACGGGGATTATTACATTGATAATATTAACCACTGGTTTGCCCAAATATTACTATATTCTTGCTTCTAGAAACCACATTGAGGTTTTCTTCTAACATAAGGACTTGATCCACCACACCAATAACCCTCTTGATGAAAAATATATTAACATAAAACGCCATATCATACTACTGTCTATCACGGAAATATATCACAAACGAAATATAATCCCACACCAATGTGGAAACAAAATTTTACAGGCTAGTGGAATGGATTTCATATTCCATAACAATAATATCATTCAAGGTCAACCTCATAAACAATGTGTACTTTTCGTGCATCAAGGTTTTAAGTAGATGTTTTCCAGAATGAAATCCTGAAAATCATTCCAACTCATATTATAAGATTATATGTTTTGAACCAAAATATCCAACTAGTATTTCACAATGCCTCACACTATATAGGTTTTCATCTTGACTATCATATATGGAGGATACTCCATGTGATCCAAAATTTTTTGAATATATTCTATCCACAATCTCATAGAATTATTTCCACCCTCTCCGGAAAAAGATGAATGGTGATGCAACTGAAATTATATGTTAAACTCAAACATACATGTTGAATCCCACCATGGGAGACATAACATCATCTCTATTAAATAATAGATGATCTCATGTAACTTATCTTCCTCTATGGTTACCCTGAATATCTTGGTTTTCATGCTCCACATTTTCAATGAAATTCATGGGGAGTATGTCTTACAGCTCAAAAAATACACATATTTATGTTGGCTACTATCTACATATCCCACCATGATCATTAGAATGCATAATAAAAATAATTAATTTTTTTATAAAGGATGACACTTACTAGTCACTAAACAACCCATTTGTATACAATATCCAAATGGTAATAATAACATTACAAACGCTGCCCACATTCAATTATAATTAAGACCATGGAAAAAATAGGTATGCCTACTAAATTTTTACAAGTATCACATTGGATTCTATTTCAAGATAATTTCAATATTTTTAATGTGAACCCTTCCTCTGGGTCATACTTCACATTTAGGAATTCATTACAATCTAATTCTTCACTCATTTCAACCCATTATTAGAAACAAATTTTAACCATTATTAATTATTAATTATTTTATATCTTACCATTTACATCATTTTATTAGACACAATTTTATTCAATTTCATGAAGTCAAATGAATTATTCAATTTAAATCTCAGACACCCGTCATTTCCCTATGCAAACTATTATTAATTTAACATATTTACATAGGATCCTTAAATGATGCAAAAATACACAACTTCATTTCCTTTCGGCCATGATAAATAAAACATAATGCCTCCAGATCACACAATAGGTTCACCACTAAATACTGAAACATCATCAAATGTATTAACATACTATAAGAACAATAATTTCCCACCTAGGGTGACATGTATATTCCCTAATACATGGGTTATCTACTCTCAAGTGTGAGCTCATTACCAAGGACCAACAAATCCCATTATTGTTTCTATTGTAAAAAATAATAAGAAAGTATAATATAACCGTATTAATACGACTTTGTAACATCAGTATCCTCGGAACAACAAAACGGTGCCCCGTGATAGGTTACGAAATGACCTCAATCATGACTCACCATATGCAAGAGGTTCCCAAATAGTAGTGAGGGATTAAATAAGTCATGTGTGGAGACTGTAACAAATTTACCAGAGTATATCACATTATAAAATAACATAAATAGTGGAAACAAAATGTAACAAAAAATGAACATGAATGAGTAACATCTCCCAAAATTGGGTAGAAACCATATCAAAAAATAAATATGCTATGTCAAGCTAATAGTGTCATGTTAAAAAATCACAAAATAATGATAAACAACATAATCCCAAAAATGGTCATCGATTCATGTCAAGAACCTCATCGATCTATATCCCAATCACGGATCAACTCCCATGCATAGGTCATTTTCCCTTATCTTTACCAACTATCATGAAATCTTTCCATGTACACAATAACAGCCCATGTTGTGTGTGAGTATAACTCAATATGACCCTAAAATGGATTCTAAAAAATATTTAGTCCAATAAGATAGTTCATGAATGTATTAAATAAAATTCTGCCAAATAAAAAACCATATTGGTGCCCTTATTTAATATTAATTACTTTAACAATTTTAATCCGTAGTCCTAATTTCTATCATTTGTATCTTATTCATTACTTAGTTCACTAACAACATGTTTTACAAGGGTTAAGAATTTACAACACAGTGTAGAAGTGATTAAGTAAAGTCACAATCTCAATTGGAATAAATATTTCACAATCAATTAATATAACATACAATTTAAAACTCAATCCGTGTAGTTTTTATTGAATACAACCATTGTGGGTATATAGAATTAGTCTGACTCCCCAAACCCATGAATTATGGGTGGTGTTTGAGTGTGGTTCCAACACATCCCATGGGATGATCAATAATCCTTGATCCCATCACCAACTAAATTGAAAAGGATTATATATATATATATATATCAATTGAACATGCATATAATCACAACTGGTATGAATAATAATTATAATCCACAACAATCGACATGGGGATAAATGTTATCTCATCACCCATTATCACCCTATCATTTATATTACATTACCATTTATCACAACTCAAAAAAATTATGCATAATCTCAATTAGAATAATTCACCAATTCCTATACATCAAACCATTCACCATATTCAACCATTTATATATTCTAACTCACATATACCATTCTCTATTTCCCATAAATCGGCCCGCTATGCATATCAAGAAAAAATCAAAATCCATTTGGCACATTCACATTAATCCCATTTTAACACATATTCATATCTAGATAATTAATCCCTTATTGATTATCCAGATATCAAAAAATCTATCGATATTATCATGGTAATCCACACCCTAACCAATTTATATGTTTTTTATGGGATATACTCAATCATAAGTCTTATCCACACCTAACATTTCCATTCACCGAGTTCGTGATGTTTGGATCACCCTATGGGATGAAAAAATTGCTCAAGTCGTCCTACATGCATCCCAAAATGGATCAGGAGGGGTTGAATTTTTCTTTTAGACACAAATATCAAATATCGCCAATAGAACCATGAACTCAACAAGGGGAAAACAAGGACCCACGATTATATATACAAGACCTCATAAAAATATGGGATATAACATGTGGACCACATACCGCAAATTTGTGAATGAACACACTCTTAATCAAGGCCATAGATTTTTATTCAAACAACCCTTGAAGATTCATCCAAAAATCCATTTGAAACATATTTTTTAACATATTTAGAATAATATATCCCAACATATATACCGTAATATTACGCAAAGGATAAAATAGATGATTAGACTCACACAGATCTACAATTATCAAACAAAAGCACTCTAAATGGCATAGATATTTGGGATATCGATCCCTGAGAGATATTGAAGGTTCTTGTTCATCACAAGGGTTCTAAGGGTGGTAATGGAGGATAAAATCAATGGAGTAATTAAAATTCAACAATAGAAGCCATGTATATTTTTGAACATTTAATGGGACGCATGGTTTACCCACATGGTTTTCCAAACCATGAGAAAACCATGCACAAGCCACTATTTAAGGGGATTTTGATCACATGGTTACCTAGGGGCCACCTCATAGATTAGAATCCTTCTTCCAACTATGAGAAATTCCTTTGTCTAAAATCTCATAGCTTGGACCCCCATATATTATGGTTTACATAATCTTGTGCCAGTAATGTGACAACCATTCTTCTTGCTCATGTTGGCACAATATTCAATTATTTTGTGTCTAAAACCTCAAAAACACCCCTGAGTCCTCTTAATCTATTATAAAACTCATAATTGAACAAAATATATGGGATTAAATAAAAAATTACAAAACGTATGTAACTATACGAAGAGTGGGATCTTACAAGATTATGAGAACATTATAAATTGGTTAAAAAGACATATTTCCCTTATTTTTTAAAACATACCACTACCCTTCTTCCTCCATATATTGAATAACATCCCCTGTGAATTTTATCCTCCATGAATATCTTTTGGATCTAATGTAACTCTCTCATTCAGATAGGTTTTCCATATCCATTTGTTGGGTTTCATTTTTAATGGAATGAGCTAAAATCCTTTTTGATCAAATAGTTTATTACCTCCTGTTATTTTATGATAAATTTATGCTGGATCATATGACCATTTGCAGATCCATTTCCTATATTGATGGTTTCATCCTTTTTAGATCAAATCAATCGATTGAGAGGGATGATGGGGAATCTACAAACATATGGACAGTGGTCTAGTCGATTTACCCAGAAATTTAATTTTATTTAATCATGATTCATTATGTCTCACCTAATAATCCTCCAAAATTTCCTCAATAAAGTATATTTAATTTAATTTAATGTCATGCTTTAGTGTAAATGGAGCCTAGTGACCAAAAAATAATGTCATGTGTCAATTAAATTGTTATGAGAACCCCCTACGGCTGTGGATTCATCAACAAGCTATATATCCTACTATGTTGATGTTAATGAATACACTAATTAATGTGGGTGAGTTTTCTCTTGTAATAATTTGATTTCATACATAAATGGTTTGAATTATATGGTAGATATAACTATTATTTTAGTAAATGAAGAAGGTGATACATGGGTCCCATATAATTGAAACCTTATATGGGCTTATTGAATTATTAATTAAAATAAAAAATAAAAAATATTGTGCTGACTTCAATACTATGATTTCATACTGGATTCCATAGACTAGATGACCAAGCAGATTCCATAGCTACCCATGAGAGATATCAGTTACCATGGGGACTTACCTTGGATGAGATAGATAATAAATATTCTTACACTATTCCTTATGTAACACTTATTCCCCTAGGTATTAAAATTGGGAATTGATCAATGATCCATTATATAAACCATGGAAAGAGTGATACATTATATTTATCTTACAAATTCCCTTAGATAGATTTTGACCGGGAAAAGTATTTATAGTTTTCTAGGGTGATACTCGGATTAATTTTTATTGATCAACTTGGATGAACATATGATTCCTTCAATTAAATTCAAACAATACCCTGAAATAAAATACTCAATTTTAGTTATCAATCATAGGAGATGACCTCAATGGAAGAAAATTCTGGAATTTATCCCGTGGATAATGTTTCTTTTCAGATGGATGAGTAAGGATTTCTATACATATAGGCAAATAGACATACATTGTATCTATATAAATTTACACATTCAATTTATCTTTATAGGTTGAACATTGTTCTGATATATATAGCTTAGGAAAAAGAATGATGATTCAGTCATGTAACCCATGAGGAATCCAATTTGATGCTTTTTATTTTTTTCTATATTATATTTATTATTTACATTTTGAATTACCATTTAATTTTTATAATCAAGATTGTTATATACAGAGTTTGTGGATTCTGACTTTTTATATCTCCCACCCATTTCGGTCATCCTATAGTTCCAGAAAAAACAACATGTAACGCCCAGACCGCAAAATCCCAGAGCAGGTAAATTATTTTAATACATTCGCGAGATTATAATGTATCATTTCACAAAGGACCAATTGTTTTAGCAGTCCTCGAAGTTATATTACATAGATTAACATAACATTACATAAAAACAGCCTCAATAATATTTTCAGAACTCCATTATTAATTTAACATAACACTGTATAACAATCACACCACACTTCTTGGCATCCTTGGAAAATAAAAAGTAAGAAAGGGGTGAGATCAGACACTCAATAAGGATAAACAATATAGCAGAACCTATCATAAATAACCATAAAATTTAATGGAAATCTATGAAATTGAAATGAAGTCTATATAAACATAAAAATCAGCATAATAGGAAAACGTTAAATCAAATAAGGCCAATTAATTATTCAAATGGATATACTTATTGTAGAATAATCACATGTAACATTAATAAATAATCACATCATGATGAAATTTATAATGCTGGACATATTGACCATAAATTCAAGGCCTCATGCCAAGACCCTAAATATTAACTTTTTCAAGGCCTTCTACCATGACACATGTTTGTCTAATGAGACCTATCGATGCATCAAGGGGCTATATTGGACCTCACCCATCTCTTACTAAATACAATGCATTCCTCATATGAAAATGCTGAAACATAACATAAAAATTTCTATTTAAATTAGTATAAGAAATGTCAATACATTAACCATAAACCATGAATGGAATAAATATAGCACATCCATAGTCAAACATATCATAAATCATTAAATACAATATGGAATATTGTATTATAATAAATAAACCTTAATCTATAATAATATATAGTAAATGATGTTGACATAGTTTAAAATGATGAGTAAAACTCTATGAGAGAAATATTAATTTTTTGTGAAATCATTTAAAAGTCTCACATTTATAAAGAAATCCATTTAAATGAGATTTTTGAATCAAACTGTCCCATATCGCTTTGAATTTTTTTAAAGGAATTAACACTTCAAAAAATTCATGTCTATATAAATAAATCCTTAAAATCAATTTGAAAATATGAACATTAATTAAAAATATTTAGAAAAATAAATCATTAAAACAATAAAATAATGATATTGATAAAGAGTCCCTTCAAAAAACCATATAATATTCCTTTTAAATTTTTTTTATGAAACATGGACATGGATGATAAATATGTCCCAGTAAATACTTACACATAAAAAATATTAAATAAAATTGAGAATGAGTAATTAACACTTACCTTTATCTTTTTTTAGTCAATGGTATGTTTAACTTCATGTATAATGATAATACTATGTTGTTAAATAATACCAGAAATATATTATTTATTATTTTATCATATATGATTCATTTTTTACTTTATACAACCCATTTATAAAAATTTTCCTATTAAAGTAACATTTTGGGTACTAATTTCTTTCTTTATCGTACATGTTTTAACTTGTTATTCATGATCATATCAAATAGTTCATGATTTACATAAATAAATAATATATAAAATGATTTATATATCGTATATATTCATAATATAAATATTTATAGTATATATATATATATATATTTATATCTGAAATGGAAACACTGTTCATAGAGACGGTAGTCCGTACGTACCATGAACGTTGTTTTCATTTTATTATCGTATATTATGGATGTAAAAAATGACATATATAGATAAAAATAAATATATATTATTCAAGTAAAAATATTATTTCACATACATCATAATTAATTAATATATATATTTGTATTAAAATTCTTGAAGGGTGATCATTGATGATGAATCTCATCACGTCATGTAGACGGTAATCCATACATACGTTCAAGCCAAAATATCCTTCTATTGATGGTGAAACAGTGTTTAATTGGATTATATATTTAATATAAATAATATATAAAATTTTATATTTATTATTTTCATAATTATACTAATTATTATAACAATCAAAATAATGAAGTGTCGAATTACAAACTACACCATGACGTGTAGATGTTAATCTGTATGTACGCATGTATGATGACTTTTTCATAAATAGGATGTATATAATAATGGATATGGTTGTACAATATTTATAATAATATCTCAGTATGTAGAAGGTAATGGGTTTTTTATTTTCATATGGAAATAACAATTATAAAGGAAGTAGATGATGAAAATAAATTTGTAAAAGGGGATAATATAATTACATCTTCTTTGAGTGCTTCAATTTTATCTAAACAATAGGAATCCATAGGTTGAATTTATGATCAATGTAATGACTCTTGGTATAAGTAAGGGTAGTTTTTAGGTGTTTGGGTAGGGTTTGGCAGACAAAAATGGCCTTGGGATGTGAATTTAAGAGAAGGGGAACTTCCCTTTTTTAAGATAAGTGATGGGCACTTTAGAAAAGATTGAAATATTGTTTTTTCGTAAAATAATTTTATATTTCTAATAGATCAAGATGGATTAATTTCTAGGATATGGTGGGTATGGTTCTTAATCCTCTCATCCAAAAGGTTTTAGACATGTTTAGACCACCATATTAACCTTATCTTTTAGATTTAACTCTTAGTTAAATAGTTTAACTCATACCATGTATTCTGGTATTCTTACATTACATGGTTAACAAACAAACAATTATTTTCCAATCGATCCTCAAGTTTTAATTAATGAAATATCTTGCATTATTTATGTCATTTTGGATAACCTTCTATATATAGGTCTATTATATAATTTAATAAAATCATATTTGTTTTAAAAAGACATTTATATAAATTTTGACACTATTTAGTATTTGGTTTTAGTCAAAGTCATAAAATTTTGATTTCATTAAATAAAATACATTTAAATAACCCAAATATGTCATATTATCCTAAAAATTTCGTTACTGGAAACCAAAATTTCAATTTAGAATTATTTTAATATTTATAATATCAACTATTTTAAATTTCATTAATAATATAATTACTACATCATCAAGGTGTCATTAATAAATATAATTATTTAAGGTTTATAAATAATAAATAAAATAATATGATCTATCAAATATTATTAACTTCGTAATGAATATTTATAGACTAATATATATTATTTATAACTCTATATAAAAAATTATTTAGTTATTAAAATTTGAATTTAAAACTTTCCACTCCTCATTAAATAAAATATAATAAATTTCCTAATATAACCCAAGTGAATAAAAAATGATTTTATTTTTTCATAAGGATGATTTTTGTAGAGAAACACTTATCCAATATAATTAAGAAATGTGTTGGGGAAATTTTCTATTATTAAAATATTATTTTTAACTTTAATAACACTTTTTACATTTAACCAAGGTAAATAATATTCAGAATTTATTATTCACAAAAAAATCATCATATTGAAACAAATTTTACGTACTAATGACGCTGGTTTATATAAGATTATTGAAATTTAAATAACATAAGTGGTAAAATTACATATCTTGCAAATTTTCAAATGTTCTTATATCTTAGGTAAAATACGTCAAAAGGTTCACCGAAATTTTATATATATAATCATATTATAAAATGATTAAAATTAATTAAATTGGACTAATATATATATATTATGTATCTATTTTTACATTATGATAAATTTTCATTATATATAATTATTTAAATTAAAATGATGGATTTCATGTACTATGTAATATTTTTCATTATTCATCAAAAAATGGAATGTTTTCAGAAAAATACAAAAAACAATAACCATAAGGTAATATTGATTTTCCGAATTAAAAATGTATTCAATTTTACCATATTTAATTTATTGGAATGTCTACAATTTAGTTTATTATTGTTCTCACGAAGAAAAATTACTTTTTTTTAAATAGTTCTTCTAAATATATATCTATTTTATCAAAACATATATATTTCATTATAAATATGTTTTATTTATGCGAGAAAATCATAAATAATATTTAAAATTAATTTTTTTCAATTCATATTAAAATATTCAACTGATAAATAAATATATCATTTAAATAATAATCATACCAATGTGTTGTTTTGTATAATCTCAATCTTGCATATAATGCATGCCAAGTCTGTGTTGCATGAAATATAAGCTATTAAATTAATTTAAAGTGATAAATTACTATTAAATATTGTGGTGTTGCATTCTCCCCTACTTCAGTAAATTTCATCCTCCAAATTTAAAATTGTTTACAAAAATAAAATGTGGAAAATAAAAACTACTTTTGTGGAAATCCCAAATAAAAAATAGGGTTAATAAAATTTAGTCTTAATAAGAATGAAAAAGAAAAAGTAAACACCAAAAAATTATGATTTCGAACAGGAGAACATTGGTGGAAATTAGAGACAAATAATTAGTGAAAAAAATAAATATTTTTAGGGAGTGATTAAGGTAATCAATCACAAATAAGTTAATTATAAATGGAAAATTGAGGGCCTCAAAGAAATAAATCTATGATGATTTAAAATATCATCATTACGACAAAACATAAGTTATTAGGATATGATTTTTTAATTTCCTTTCCCTATTTTTATAAATTTATTTATTAAAAGAATAAAAAACAATAAGTGACACATAGAGCTCCATCCTTTATCTAATTTCATCCAAAAACTCATCATTCACATCGAAAGATAATAAAAGTCCAAAATATTCTATTTTTTATACTTGTATATGGTTCTAAAAAATATATTTATAATTCATATGTTAAAACATTAAAAAAACTACATTATACAAACTAGAACATCTCTCAGGCCATTGGTAGGTGATGCACCCTTATATCCCATCGGTTGCGGGTTCAAGTCTGACAACCTTGCCAGACATGATGTGTTGTCACATGAACTCTTGGTTTTTATTATTATAACAATCCAAACAACAATATTAAGAAATGTTTTGACCATAAAAAATATAATCCAATGTCCAACATAATCCATTTCAACCATTAGTATTATCCAAAATACATCATTCCAAACACATAGTCCATATTTTATAATTATGGTAATCATAACGAAGATCACTTTTTTTAACATAATAACACGCGAATACCTTCATCACGAATTTTTATAAAACATGGTAACACTATGAATATCTATAATACATTAATGATTTCATTAATTATCCCTTATTCTTTATAGAATACTCGATATACTCCTCATATCCAAAAATTATTACTATTACAACAATGATGGAATACGCAAACCATTAATCAGTTTATAAGTAGTCATAGAAATCCAATATAAATTATCCAATTCAATGATATCTTATTCCAAAATCACTAACTCAGAATCAGGACCATATTGATGTTTATCTATCCCTAAACCATGTATTTTCCAGAATGTTTAACTTGAAACTGTGTCACATTACTTGGTAATATACAATCTCAAATCCTTAATGAAATAGTACTACAGTACAATATTTATTTAATTCCATAATTCATATCACTAGTATATCATTGATACAATACTCAAATGACATAATATATTAATAAAAATATAACAACAGTAATTATTACTATTAATATTTGGTAGTATCTAATCATTAATATTATCCAATAACATCATCTGGAATATACTTTCATGATTAGGACAGAGATCAGTGTGGTGTACCAAATTCTTGCACATAATTCCTTGAAAATATGAGACCTTTTTCTTACCATTACAATCCCATACTTGGTGTCCATTTTTTCAAATCATATAACAAACTCCCCTTCCCTTCACGCATTTACTAAGGTGATTCATTCATCGATTATCTAATGTGGGAAAATCCTTCTTTCCCTTCATCCCATTATCCATTATATTCTCTATCATCCCTTTCTTCTCTTTCTTCCCATAAAATCCTTATAACATATAGAATTAATTAATTATTATTAAAACATGATAATATTTATTCATATGAAGAGAATATGTGGGAGAATATTTCCCTTCTACATGTTGGCTTATGATCATGAAAGATATGACCATTTTTTCTCTTTGGATCATACATATTTATAGTGTTTTTATTCCTTCTACTAGGAACAATTTCTAAATGATGACATATAGTAGGTTAGATCATATCATATTTTATAATCCAAAAACCAGAAAAAGTATCAAAATTAATTAAATATTTTCTAACATCTAGTAACATAATCATAAAAATGGTTTCCTTCCTGACATATTTACTCAAAAAAATTTCATAATGGTTCATAAAAAGATGTGCATTTTCCTATGATTATCCCTCAGGGTTGTCAAACTAGGTGCACAGTAAGGCCTGTTTTCATATACCAAGATACCATGAGTCATGACCAAAACTCTTTATTAGATTTTTTACTTCTATTTTCATTTGTTCAAGATCCACTTCCACATGTAGTATTCAGATATGAATACATTTCTTTGAAAACCCACATAATTTTCTCATTAATAATTTTTTTGGATTTTCTTCTATACTAGTCTACAAAGTATATCTTATAGTAATGTTCTTTAATAAGAGATTTTATAAATATAGTTTTAATGGTTATTACTAAAATTCCTATGATACCAACGGTAACGCCCTAAACCTAGATACAGAGAGTTAGCACATTATTTTAATACATTGGCATGATTATAAGAAATTATTTCCCCAAGGACCGATCAATTTAGTAGTCATGGAAAATAGATTACATAGATGAAACGTTCATTACATAAAACAAAAAAACATTAATCTTTCGTGAAATCCATTATTCCCATAATGTAACCCTACATAAAAATCATAATACACTTCAGGGAATCCTAAACAAAGATAACATAAGAAAGGTGTGATCTCAGATGCTCAGTAATGATAAACAATATAGTGGAAGCTATCATAAATTTCCATAAAATTTTATGGAATGTTTTAAAATTGAATCCCAACCCTTCAAACATAAGAATCGACATTATATGGAAAAGATAAATAAAATAATTTCATTTAGATATTCCCATGGATAATCTTGTTTTAGAAAAATCACATGTAACATTAATAACTTTTCTTTTAATGATGGAATTCATAATTCCAAACATGTTAAACATGAAGTCAAGGCCTCGTGCGAAGACACCAACTATATATTTTTCAAGGCCTTATGCCAAGACACTAGAATTTCTCATGATACTGACCAATTCATAGAATTTCTATAGAGGGCCACTTCTGTCACATACTATGTCCAATGCATTCCTCATATGAAAATTTTGAAACATAACATAAACATTCATATTAAAACTCATATAAAAAATGTCAATAATTTATTCTTAAATCATGAATGGTATAAAAATAGTACATCCATAGTTAAACATATCTTAAATCATTCAATAAAATATAGAATATTGTATTTTAATAAATAAACTCAATAATGAATAATATCCAGTAACGGATGTTGACATAATTTAAAATGATCGAAGAAACTCTTTGAGAGAAATATCCCTTTTTGTGAAATCATTTATAAGTTACACATTTAAAGTGAAGTGATTTGAAATAGATTTATAAATCAAAGTGTACCATACCACTTTGTAACTTTTTAAATGAACTAACATTTTTTATTAAATTATGTCAACATAAATACATCGTTTAAATCATTTTGATAACATGGACGTTAATTTAAAATATTTAGAATAATAAATCAATAATCTTTTAAAATGATGATATTTCTAAAGATTGCATTCCAGAAAACATGAAAAAATTCATTTAGAATTTTTTTTATGAAAAATTGACCAGGATTAAAAACATTTCTCTGTAAATACTTACACATAAACAATCTTAGATAATAATGATATTGAGGAATTGACCATTACCTTGTACATTCCATTAGTCGAGGGTACATTTAACCACTTTTATAATGACCATAGTATGTTATGAAATTATAATATAACGATATTAATATTTTGATATCATATATTATTCATTTATTACGTTGTACTACCCATTTAATAATAATTTATAGGTTAAGGTTAAATTTTTGGGTAATAAATGCTTTCTATATCATATGTGATTTTACTTGATATTATTGATCGTATCACTTATATCATGATTTCATAATTGGATAATATAAAACATGATTTATATATCATATATATTATTAATAATAATATGTATAATAGATTGATATATTAAATGGAAACACCGTTTAGGGATATGGTAGTCCGTATATATGCATTAACATTGTTTCCTTCTTCATATTATATAGTATGGATGTAAGTAAATGACATTTATTTTTCAACATAAATATATATAATTATAGTATAAATATTATTTTATATACCTCATAATTAATCAATATATACATTTGTATAAATATACAATAAGGGTGATCATTGATGATGAATCTCATCGTGTTGTGGAGACAGTAAGCCGTATATACGCACGAGAGAAAATATCATTCTATTGATGGTGAAATGGTGTTTAGTGGATGTTATATTATATATAAATAATAATTATCATGTTATATATATTATATACCTAAATTATAATCCTTATTATACCTATAATAACATTGAAGTGTTGAATAAGAACTGCACCATCATGTGGATACGATAAGCCATACATTCTCACATATGGTGACTCTATCACTCATAGTTTGGATAGAATAATGATTATGGATTTACCATATTTATATTAAAATATATTTATGTACAAGTTACTGAATTTATTATTTTAGTATGTAAATAAAAAATAAGGAGAATGTAGAATAATCAAATAACTTTAGAAGAGGTGACAAAATAACTATCTCATCTTCTGGTGATTTTTTTTATTTTAACAAAAGGGATCCATAGAATGGATTTATGATCAAATTAATTCCTCTATGATGATTTGGGGTACATTGAGGATTCTTGGGTAGTGTTTGACTGACCCAAATGGTTTTGGAGTTGTGAATTTAAGAGAAGGGGAAGTACCCTTTTATAAAAGATGTGAGGGGCACTTTTGGAAAATCATGAAATGTTATTTTGTTATAAAATAATATTCGATTTCTAATATCCCCAAATGGATTTATTTCAAGGATAATTTGGGGATGGGTCTAAATCCGCTCAAATAATTGGTTTTAGATATATTTATGTCACGATATTATCATTATCATTTATATTTTACTCTTAGTTAAATATGTTAATTCTTACCATGTCTTCTTCTATTCTTATACTATATGATTAATAAGAAAACAATAAAATGCCAATCAAACCTAATGTGGTTCATTAATGAAATATATAATTCTATTTTTGTTCTTTGGACTAGCGTTATTGTAACACCCTAGGTAAATAAAGAATATGGAATTTTTATATTTATCCATATTTATGAATAAAATATTAATATTACTTTAAAGGGGATGCTATGCTCGATGGTGTACCCAATACGAAACAAAGAGTTTCTTGGGAATCTTACGTTGCACTGTAATAATAAAATAATATTATTTTAAATGGCAGTTAATGCCTAGCCGTTGTAATGGCGGGAATGAATAGAACTAACTACAAAATGATTATATATGTTTGTCAAATATTTTTACTCTTTACAATAATTGTTAGAGGATTAAAAATGAGAATAAATCCAATTTTAAGCGTAGACTTTCTAATATTCTTTAAAAGGTCGATTGACCGCCTTTTGAAAGTGAACCTCATTTAAATCCACTTTTTGACAATTTTATGTGTTATATATGACAAAAGAAAATTCTTATCTAGAATCGGGACATCAAAATTTACTTTGGGTAAATTTTTGGTATCTTTCTGATAAAGTTCATTTTATAAATGAATAGTGAAAAATGTTGTATTTTAATTCAAAACATCTTTTTAATATAATTTATTTATATTATTAGATTATCTTTTGAATTGGTTTTAATGTGAAATTAGAATATATTTTTACCATTTAATCCAATAGTGGTCGTTGGAATTAATTTCAATTTGAAATCGGACTTAAACTAGTGTCATTCTTTTGATATGTTTTGTTTCATAAAAACACTCTATTTGTTTTGACAAAAGGAATTAATTATTAAAATAATTAATGCAACTTATATGTTTTGAATTTTGTAAAATAAACATCATTTTTGAATTCATAATATCAAATATAGCTTAGGGTGACAATTTGGTTTTTTCCTGGAAAACTTCAATTTTTGATGAATAGTGAAACCACTAAGTGGTACTTAAGAAACTGATGTTTCGTTTAAATGAAATTTTACCACCTCTGTGTTTTGAATTTCAAAAATCTGACATACATGGTTGTCATTAAGAAACAAAATGTGTATCTATGGGATTAAAATAATTTTTTGGTGAATATGAACTTTTATGTTTTTAATCGCGATTAGAGGTAATTAGTGTAGTTTAAGGTAAAAATAATGTTTTAATAATATGAGATGAGCTTGAAACATGTCCTACCTTCATTGAATGTGTCATGGCCGACCCATAGAATCCATGGGTCAACTTGGGGACCCCATAGAGCCACTTTGGTTGGGAAATGACATAAATAACTTTTTATTTAATGATAAAGTAAAAATGACACAAACATGAGATGTTTTAATAAAACTATTTTTACATGTGGTTATACAAGTCAGATTATGACAATAAATATTAATTGGAAATATAAAAATAGTTCCTACATCATAGTAGTTTTTTTATAATTTTTAGACATTAGATAAATTAAATTATTTATGACATCATGATGATGTAACGATGACCTCATTATTTAATGATTTAAAAAAATGGAAAGATAATGTAAAATATAAGACCTACAGATTTCCAAAACCTATTTTATGGGTGTATTTCGAACTCTTATAACCTTATCCTCTAAAAAGAGAAATGTGGGACCATTAAAATCCAAAAAACATTCTAAAATAAAGTAACATTTCTTTACTTTCCAAGAGTACCCCTCCTCTCCTCTTATAAAAGGCCCACACCTCTACCTCCTTACCCACACTTCCAAAGCCTTTGGCTCGGCCGAACCCTGCCCATTTGGTCTCTCCACATCCCTCTCTAACTCCTTGAAGCCTCACATTGGGCAGAATCCATCCCAAGGATTCCTCTGAGCTCAAACCAATGGGAGTAACCAGATTTTAAGGTAATGTCTTCACTTGAGTCCTTTTGTTTTATTTTGCTTCTCCAACCCCCTAAACTCTTTTTATTCATTTTTTTTATAACAACTCCAGAATATTTAATATACTAGGATGTTGTTATAAGAAGTATTCGCGCTACACTTACACACACCTTCGTATAATGGTTAAAGAACATACTGTTTATGTGGTTGGCGATTTTCTGCCTCACGAAACGATGATTGTTCAATATTCTTTTAACACCTTTAAAGGTGGCCATGATTATGTCACTGTATTTTATATATGATATATATGGTATTTATGTTTTCTATATGCTTCTGTATTTTATATTTAAATCATACCTTTATTCTTTTCATGTTGTGTAAATGTGATAATTTCATATGAGGAAGTGAGGACTACCGCCCCCCTCATGTGATGTGACTCGTACATGCAATACATGGAATGTATAAAGAATGAAATTAATGAACATATGTGACCTATATAACATATATATTATAATGTAATTATAATATATATATATATTATTTATTTTTAATTCCATTAATATGACAAAGAAAAAATGAAATTACCGTTCATGCATACGTAGGGCCTACCATCTCCATGAACAAGGCTTTTCGTTTTTGTCTCCAAATGAAATGGAATAGTATAAAATGAATATGTACTAGATATATATGATATTTTAATCATTAATAATATTCTTGAAATTATTTACTTATAACTACATGGGCAATCATTTTTCAAAGAAGTTCATTTTTGACTCATGTACCAAACATCGGCAAAAACGTCTGATATGAACTAACATTATTAAACAATTATTAACATATTATAATATGTTATATGAACTTAATAATAATCATTAAAGGAGGTCCTTAGGCAATTATAAATTGAGTAACGTTTATTATTCTGGAATATAAATAAATGAACAAGACAAGTCGGACTGGAGGTAAGGGATCCTACCCATCTCTTTCTTTTTAAGTACACTCTTTTATGTCAATCCTTTTAAGCTCATCATTCTTATGATTGGGATGTTATTTTATATTAATCTTATAGTAATTTCTATTTTCATATGATGAGATACCCTATTCTCTCTCATTAATCCATTTTGGATGTTTTGAGTGGCGCCGTTATGCTGCCGAATTTTCATAAGAGATCTAACCTCTCTCTTTTTTTTAAGTACTCTCCTTTATGTCACTTCTTTTAAGCTCCTATTTGTTATGTTGGGGGATGGTATTTTATATTCCTCTTGCTGTAAACATTATGTTAATATGATGAGAGACCCTATTTGATCTCATCAATCCATTTTTTGATGTTTTAAGTGGCGTTGTTAGGCTGTCGAGTTTTCGTAAGGGATTTTTCATCTAACTTTATTCCCATGAGATTTATGCTAAATTTGCCACCATTTCTATTGAGTGGTATATATACTTACCATTCTTCTACTCTTTGTGTAATATACTTCCGTTCATTATTTACATCAATGATGTAATGTCCTTCTTTCATGAGGTGTATGTTTCGAAAGATACCCAAGTCGGTAAGGGAACCTTTCACCCTCCTATTTTTAAAACACTTATTTTGTTGTGTCTTTTAATTTACATATTTTTATGTTGGGATATGTTCTCATATATCCATATTGATGTAAATTTTGTGACCAAGTGATGAGATACCCTTTTTATCTCTCATCACCTCATTTTGATGTGACGTCGTTAGGCTGTCAAGGGAGCTTCTTAACCCAATTTTGATTTCTTTGGGTTCAACATGTAGTTATTGAATATGTCATCCTTGGAATATTTGTGAATGAACTTTGATTATTTTACACTTAATATCCACTTATATTTGGTGTATTCGTTTGTCACACATAATTATGTAATTGATTTATCCTTAAACCAAGGATACCAAGGGACTTCGTCTCAATCTCCATTCATTGAGGCTTATTTTGTTTTATACACAATCTTCTTTTATAAGGTGTATAAACTCCATTAACTTTTATTTTTATCAAAAAAGGAATCTTTTTTATACGAAGCATTTTACTAAACGACAAAATAGAATGTTTTTTTCGTACGTATGCGACGTCAACGACTTCTCCACCTCCGTGACCATTATTTGATTTTTGGCTTCCACTACAAGCCATACCTTCTTTATAAAAGAAAAATAAATACCATGTTTTACTTTTCATTTATTTAGGTATTGAAAATGGTTTTCATAAGGTTTTTTATATCAATTTTTTTTATTGATATCTTGTGATTGAAATGTGGAAATGTTATGTTCCCTTTATGAATGTATTATGTGGTACGATTATGTTATGGTTCTTGGGAATTGTTACGAAGACGGTTGGTTCCATGATAAACTAAGGGCGGGTGAGCCTGATATAGCTCTCCAATGCATTGGGTAACATGAAGGAGTGAAACGTTAAGGTTTCTCCGAAGAGATTTAGGGAATATACTATGGTGGGTATTCCAAATGTAACCAAGAGGGTTACTCCCTATGTAAGAACGTTATGAATGCCTCAAGTTACCTTTATGTATTATGATTTCTATGATTTATTCATGATTTGATATGCCTATGTTTTATGGGTAATGTATTATTTCATTCTTATGTATATATGAACTCATGTTTCCTCTCCATATTGTTTTTAAAACGATTATTGAGATTTTTATGCTCATCCCAAGTTTTTTTTTGAAATGTTTTTCATAGGTCAAGGGAAAGGTACATGATATGATGATAGTGTCAAGGAAGTGTCAAGAAAGAATCCCTACTTTATTTTTAAATATGTTTCCGTTGATGGAAAAAATTGAATAATATCTTCTATGTAACCACTTTATTTAAATGTGGAATGTAATGCATGTTTTATGATCTAATTCTATAAAACTCTAAACCTAAAAAGATCACAATGTGTAATCTTGTAATAACTCAAGATTAAGTAAGGTTTAAGTTTGGGGCCTTATACTTATATGTATAGGACTATTATATAAATTTATAATATTTTATTATAAAAAAAACTCATTATTGTAAATTTTGTGACTATTTAGTATTTTGTTTTTGTCAAAGTCATAAAAATATGATTTATTAAAATAAAACACATTGAATTAACCACAACATGTCATATTCACCTATAAAATTTGTGTTTGTAATCAAATGTTTCAATTTAAATTTATATTAATATTTAAAATATTAATTATATTAATCATACATTAATAAGGTAATTACTACATCATTATTTCAATAATAAATTTAATTATTTAATGTCTAAAAACTATAAATTAAATACTATGATGTATGAAATATTTATATATTTGTAATGAATATTTGTAGTCATATTTATCTTATGGATAACTCCATATTAAACATTATTTAGTTATTAAAAATTGAATTTAAAACTTTTAACTATTATTTAATTAAAATAAAATAAAAGTCCTAATTAAACAGAAGCGAATCAAAACAGATCATAATTTTCTCCTATTGTTGATTTTGGTTGAAAAACACTTATCCAATAGAATTAGTACCTGTTTTTGGGGAAATTTTATATACTTATAATGTTATTTTTATCATTAATTTCCATATTTACTGTTAACCGGGGTAAATAAAGTTCAGAAGTTATTTTTCACCAAAAATGATTTTCATCCTATTGAACCACATTTTTCTTATTGATGAAAATGGTGTATATCAGATTTTATTAAATTAATTATCATAAGCTGTAAAATAAAATTTTATAAAAATTTGCATATATGCCTAAAATGTGGGTAAAAGACGTTAAAATGTTAAATAAAATTTTATCTAATCTTATTAAAAAATTATTCAAATGAATTAAATTGGACTAATATTTGTATTATATATCTATTTTTTACTTTAAGATAAATTTCAATTGAAAATAATTAATGAAATGAAAAATTCAGTTTTTAGGTACCATGCAATATTTTACACTATTCATAAAAAATTGAATGTTTTCGAAAAATTCAAAAAATTAACCATAAAAATATTTTGAAATTATGAATTAAAAAATGAAGTCTATTTTATCAATTTCAATTTTCAAGAATATGTAAAAAAATTTATTACTGTACACAAAAGGACATTAAATTTAGTTCTTTAATGAAAATAGTTTTTTTAAAATATATATCTATTTTAACCAAACTAATTCATTTACTTTTAAATATTTATCATTAATTAGGAAAATTTATAAATAACACTCAAAATTTATTTATTACTATTAATAATTAAATATTTAATTGATAAATAATTATATCGTTTAAATAAATAAAATACTAATGTGACGTTTCAAAGAAACTCAATATTGCATATAACACATGTTAAGTCAGTGTTGCATGCAATATAAGCTATTAAATTACTTTAAAAAGATAACATACTATTAAATTTTGGGGTTTCACACTACATTTCTACATCTATAGACTATGGTAACTACCCATCCCTTGATGATTGATTAAAACTACTAGGATAGAGCATGGTAGTAGAGGACATAACATATGCTCGTAAAGATAGTGGAGGCATATTTTCATTTTTTATTCTTTTTTGACATAATTTATATGCATGTACCACTATATAAATCATACATACATTAACTATTTTGACTATATCATTATTACCATTTATATATTTGATATTTTTTAGTTTCTTCATGTTAGATATATTTTATTATTTAATATTATTCTGTATTTGTTTATTTGTTGCTATTTTATATTCTTATAAATGTTTTTTTACTATTGATATACACACTAATACAAAGGTAATTGTCCCCCAACTGATACACCCAAGGTCCTAGATTCTAGTTGGTAGCCATAGTCGTATAGGCAGTCATGGTTTCTGTTATATGGACAAATGACACATGGCACTACTTATTTGATTCTTTGTTAGGACACGAAAGAGTGTAATCCAAGTATAATTATCCTTATTTCAAAATATTTAGGTAGTAGATAAGATAATAGTATATATTTTGACTTGTTAATGTGCATGTTCCTAAGAGTGTATACCCAAGGTACAAGTGTATCCAAATTACCAAAGAAGTGATATTGTTGCCAATAGTTGGTTCCTATTAAAGTTGAACAAAATTCACCATTATGGGAAAAACGTGTTTTTTGATGTCATTATTGATGATATAATAATTATTTTCTTCTATTTCCCTTTAATGGTATGAAAAAGAAGGTATCATACCATTTATTATATTATGAATCTACATATTCACATGCAAAGTAATATGTTACGCCATATTTAAATTTCTTTTTGAATTAGTTTCATTTCAAATTATTTTTTAGTTCTTAGGATTTAATATATAAAACTATTATAACACTTAATGAAAGGTTAAAATAAATAGATTGATTAAACTAAATGAATCAATCAAAATTTTGGATTCCATAATAAATTTATACTTTAACATTAATAGACCAATAATGACAGGATTGATCCACGAACCATGGGTTCTATGGAAAAAACAATATAAGAATTGATTACATGAATTCCAATAATAATTACTAAATCATGTATTTAAATAAATTGGGAATGGTGATTTATTTAGTCAAATCACTTTTCATGTCCTGTTACATCTTGATACCAAATTTCAGGGTCATGTAATAATTACAAGGAATGCTATTTTTAATTTATAATGACTATGGGAAAATAAAAATTTGGAAATTTGATTTTTCTAATTGGTTATTGATATATATATTCATACAAAAAAGTATAATATTTTACAAGTTGAAAATTTTAAAATGATACATTTACTTTTAAATGGGGATGCTAAATGCATAGAAAATAATGTTTTTGTAAAGAACCAACCACAGTTTCCGAGAGCCGGTGCCTTATTTTCATACATTAACATGATTACAAGATATTTTTATCATGATGAAACAAATATTTTTGTAAATTTTTAAAACTATATACACAAATATGTTCAAAAATATATATTGAAAGAAAATAATATATATATATATATATATATATTCCATTAGAAACATACATAAATCCTAGATTATCCCTAAATCCCAATCATAGTTTACTTATTCATATCATGGGAAAATAAAAAACAATAATGGGGTGGGATCAGATTCATATTAAGTGTGAGAAATATAGTAGAAGATATTACACACATAAACATTAGGCATGTTGTATAACATAAGACACATGTCGTTAAAAAATATATTTGTGCACAATATAAAAAGAGTAAGAGCTGGAAAAATGATATAAAATAAAACAATATCATGGGTATTCTACTAGTCTATTAAAAAATATAATTATCAATTACTAGCTTCATAATAAATGAAATTCATAATGTGAAGCATCATAATCATATTGTCAAGGCCTCGTGCCAAGACAATGCATAAATGGGTACAAACCCAAACTACATTGTCTCTTTAGACCAACTGATGCATTTTTCATCAATATAAGGCCCCAAATATCACATAATAAGTCCAATGCATTTATCATATGAATGAGGAGAAATATAAACATCACATACATTCATATTTAAAATAACGTATGAAATATAAAAATCATTCCCCATTAATTATGTATGAAAACTAACCATAATGAGAAATATGGTGAATGGTATCAAGATATCACATAAATATTCAAACCAATAATAGACCATTAAATAAAATATGGTATATGATTTCAAAAATTATTAATCCCAATTGAATATAATAATCTACATGATTTTTTAAATAGATTAAAATATTCGTAACAAATACTCATGTAATTATTGAGATAAATAATCTTTTACTTTGAAATGAAGAGTTCTATGGGAAAATCATATTATAAAACAAGAAGTGAATTAATGTATTTTTTTCATAATAAAATTAGTTATTTAATAAAAAATGGTTTATAAAAATAGTTTATTGAGTGACCATGAAAATAGGTATAAATTCAACAAATTCCCTGGAATTGGGCTTGTATTCCAGGATGACTTTTTGATAGATCCTTTTAAAACATGTATTTATAAATAAAATAATAAATGATTATGATTGTTAAATAAATATATAGAATCATAAAACAAAATTTATGATGATTACATATGAATAAATAATAATTTAAATGGAATTCTAATAGTCAATGAGTCACCTAAATAATTATGGTTTTTTGGGTAGAAAACCCTTACCCTAAGACTTAATATGTTATTTTCTTCAACATAAGGACCTGAAATATGAAATTATACATATTTATAACTAAATTAATAATATATTAAATATTATTTTAGTTTAACATAATTTTATTATGTTAATTTACTACTTCATTGAATGGTTATAATATTGAATTCTGTCATTCTCGAGTATTAGTTTCTTTGGTTTTCACAATCAATATGCTTTTATATGAGTAAGGATGTTCCTGTGGAATGGATATAACTATGTAGAATTTATATTATATATTATTTGTGAATATTTAATTTTTTAAATGGTTATACATATCATTGTGATATATGTAATGAGTCTGCATCCTTATATGAAATATTAATGACAATCATTTTGATTATTTTGTTGTTTTTTTATCATTATAGACTAGTTTTCTCTTATGAATTAATATTATGTACATATACTGGTTCATGAATATTAAATAGGTTATAATACATAAATTATTGTTTCTTTCATTCATAAAAAAGGGTTCATGAATAGTATCGAAGGAGAAATTAATGAAGGATACATTTCCAACCATGTAGGTTGTAAATTAGCACCTTATAGATGAGGATTTCATTTATAAAGTAAAATAGAGAGAGATTATGAATATTGATTTTGGTTACTTCTAAAACATGATATAATTAAAGTATATATTTGATACTATAATTATCATGATAATTTGGATAGAATATGTGAGTATATGATAACAAAATAATAGAACTTGAAATTAAATTAAAATAATGAAGTTGTGAATTTACCTCTTGAATACACCTCTTCGAGAACCTCGTTATGGGAAGGGGTTTTAGTATTTTGGAAATAACAAGGTCTCTATAATGTATGTATGGGCATGGAAAGAGTATTTGGGTATAACATTGAAGATATTAATGTCTTATAGAAGTTAGTAGAGGAGAGAGTGATTGGTGGATTATATAGTTATTGAGAGGAGTTATTTCATATTATTTTATTCATTATTTAATTATTTTGCCACAAGACTATGAAAAGTGTTCATTATTTTAAATGAAAATAGTAATAACTTCTTGTGATTTCTAAATAATTTCCATTTAGATGAGTAATATCTTAAGAATAATGCATAAATTAATTTTTTAGCATATTTTGTAACTTATCAAATTTAACTATTCACCAAAAAATTCATTTATTACAGAAAAACCCAAAAAATTAACCCAAAACATTTTTTAAATTTTATAATACCATAATGAATTCAAATTTAATTATTTAGTAAATATTTTATTTCATTTATATGGTGCCGAAATTTTATTTTAACTAACATGGATGATGTTTCTATTCATAAGGGTATATTAATATTCATAAGGTTATGCTAATATTCAAAAAGGTATATTACTATTCACCCAAAATCTATGTTGATACTATAAGACACTAAATATCTTACTGATTTCAATAGTGTTTGTCAGTTCTTCGAAATTCAAAACATAGAAGCTGAAAAAATTATGTTTAACAGAAAGTTTATAAATAAGTGGGGTTCTATAGAGACTAAATGTTTTCTGAATTCAAAATTGAAGTTATTAATAACTCTTTAGGGTGTCACATTCTTTCCCCTCCCCTTATAAAAATTTCATCCTCAAAATTTATGAAGGTTACATCATAAAATGACTTGGGTAGTTCTCCATCATAAGATCCTCAGTGTCCCATGTAGCTTCATCAATTTTGTTATTTCTCCAATATACCATTATTAGTCGTGTCATCATATTCATGAACACATATTCCTTAGTTTCTATAAGCTAGATAGGATCTTCATTGTAGGATAAGTCATCTTCTAATTATATACCACACGAATTGAGGACATGTGTTGGATCTGGCATGTACTTTCTAAACAATGTGACATCGAACACATTGTGTAGCATTGACATGCGGGGAAACATTTACAAACGATAGTAAACATGACCAATTTTTTATATAATATCAAAAGGGAAAATGTACCTGAAGATCAGTTTACATTTCTTCTCAAATTATATAACACCATTTTGTGGAGAAACATTCCTGAAAACATAACCTTCTACATGAAATAAAAAATCCATCATTCTTTTGTAATCATAGTCCTTTTTACATAATTGATCTATATTGATATGAGTTTTAATTATAATTACCTTTTCTATTGATTCCCATATAGAGACTGGATCTATAAGAATCATTTCTCCAACTTAATCACATCATGAAGGTGCACAACATCTCTTTCAGTACAATGCTTCACATAGTGCCCTTTGAATGTTAGAATGGAATCTATTACAATATGAAAACTACGCTGAAGGTATATAATGATACCAATGACCTTGAAAATCAAGTGATAATGATCCCAATATGTCTTATAAATTTTAGGACATCCTTTTTAATTGTCCCTCATATATGGGGTGATAAGTAGTACCCCAGCAATGCTCAATGTCCAAATAATTTTGAATAATTTTCTAGAATTTCAATGTAAATTATGGATCATGATCAAACATAGTCAAAATTGATTCTCCATGAATTCATGAAACATTATTGATATATAATCGTCCAAGACTCTCTAGTGTAGAATATTATCTTATAGAGAAGAAATGTGCAAATTTTGAATATCAGTCAACAATTACCCATGTAACATCAGTCATTCTTTGTGTTTTGGGAAGTCATGTGAAATAATAAATGGACATGGAATCTTATTTCCTTCTAGAATAGGATTGGGTTTCATGATTCATATAGGATATTATTATTTGACCATCACTTGTGGACAGACTACACATCTTGATACATAACCTGCAATTACCCTGTTCGTGTTATCCCAATAGAAATTTTCCCTCAACCATGTCAATATTATATTGCTAACAAGATGTATAGAGAAATGTGAACTATTGGAATCATCAAATAACTCCATTTTTATCTTGTGTATAGCTGGAAAACAAAGCCTCCTCCAAAATTTCATAATTATATCTATATATATGATTTCATAGAACATTCCATCATTCACAAAATTAATATTCTTTTGATGATTCTGTTCATCCAGATAAAAACATTTAAATCATTCCAATAAATATTGATAGGTAACATATTGAAAAAGAAATGATGTTTCTCATTCATTGAAAATTATCAGGTCGATCCTTACTAGATCCATGAATACATGATACTATTCAATCCTTATTTTATTTAAAACTTCAAGATCCATCCTAATAAATGCATCAAAAAACTTTTTTTCCTATGTGATAGTTTATGGAAAAATCATAATCCTTTATTAGTTAGTTCCATCATATTTTCATCATGCTGGGTTATTTCTTTGGGTATATATATTTGAAACTCTTGTAATTGGTATATATCTCACATCTTCCACCATAGAGATAGTGTATACATATTTTTAGTTTAATGATCATAACAGATCACTCAATATCATGAGATGGATAGTTTGGTTCATTAATTTTTAACTACTATGATGCGTAGTCTATAACTCTATCATTTTTCAAAAGGACACCACCAAGACCTTTCTTTGATTCATTACTAGAGATCAATAACCCATCATTCCTCTATGTTAGAGTCAGGATCAGAGAATACACTTATATCATCTATAACTCTTCAAAACATTCCTCAAATTATTTTTTCATACGAACTTATCCCTTATATGAGTATGCTTGGTTAATGGGTTTGCTAATAAAGAAATTTTCTGAATGAAACACTGTTGAAATCTCGATAAACCAATAAAAAAACATAACATGGATATGTTTTGTTGTTGTGGGATATATTTGAATAGCCATTTTATTCATAGAATCGATAAATATTCCATATTTATAGACAATATGTTCAAGAAAAGAAACTGAATAAATAAAAAATAACACTTATTATACATCACATGTGATTCAAATCTTCCATGAGTCTTTAGAATAATTTGAATATGATTTTCATGATCATTGTAGGTTTTGTAGTATACCATGATATCATCAATAAATACCACAAAAAATTCACCAATATATTTCATGAGAACCCTATATATTAGATCCATTAAGAGATATGGTGCATTAGTTAGTCCAAAAGGAATTACTGTATATTCTTAATGCCCATACCTAGTTTGAAATTATGACTTCAGAATATCTTTCTTCCTCACATGAAACAGATGATATCCAAATAAAAGGTCAATATTTTAATAATAGTTGGATAAATGAATTTGATCAAATATATAATCAATATGATGAAGGGAATGATTTTTATTTATTGTTATAACATTTATATCCCAATTTTCAATGTACAACCTCATAAATCAATCATTATTTTAGCTAAAAGCACAAGTGATCATGATAGCGTAACAATAGATAAAATAAATCCTTTATCAATTAATTCGTCTATTTTTTATTCAGTTTATCTAATTCCACAATGGCTATTCGGTAAGATGTTTTTGATATAGGTCTTGAACCATAAATTATGCAAATTGAGAACTCAAATATGTACTATGGAGGATGTCTAAGTAAATCCTCTAGAAAACCATCAATATATTATTGAACAATTTATACATCCTTGATATGAACATTTCATTCCTCCCTAATATATATCAAATTTTCATACTCTCTAGGAATCTAAATCAATTCATCTACTACGTTTGGATATTGATGAGAATCAGATGGTTATTTTTCTCCCCTATAGATAAGGTATTCCACATCATACAATAAAATTTTAACTTCATTTTTCATGAAATATATTTTCAAACCATATGTTGATGGCCAATACATACCAATTATTATATCAAATTAAATAATTATAATTATGATGAAATTTTAAGACAAATCAAATTAATATGCCTTAATGGTGACTTCCTAACACAACTTTGTTCCAATGATACTTCCCTTAAGGTGTTTTCATGGACAACTCTAATATTAAATAAATTTGGAAATATCTAATTTTCTTTGAAATTTAGGAAGATATAAATATATGATATGATTAAGAGTAAAAACATCATAGGCTATGTTTGATGAAATAATTAATGTACCTTCTACCATATCATTAGGATGTTCAACCTCAGCAGTCATGAACACAAAATCTTGGCCTTGCTCACTTGTCATTATTTTGGGAATGTAACCTTGACTCTTCAAGAATTCATTGGCATAATGTCCCATATCATTGAAATTTAATCATTTAACATTGGATTCACATTTCTTCTCTATATAGTCATTTGAGTAGTAGCCTTTCTCTCCATGCCTGTAACAAATACTTATACCCTTCAGGCAAGTATATTTGTGTTTTTTTCAACAATTATCACATGGTTGAAGGTGAACACTTACCTTCTTTCCAATTTCATTTTTTTATTTCCTTTGACGTTTTTAACACCCCCAATATTTCATAGTATGTTATTTATTCAATGTAATTCAATAACATGCCCAACACGCAACACCCAGTTCAATCGCACCACGACTTACCAAACTAGCTGTTCAAAAGAGGTTATGAATAGTATTTAAGGAAATTTTGATCTTTATATAATCCTCATTATTTTAGAATCCATATTATGAGTTTCTTACACATAATAGAAAACACATTTTTTATGTAAATGTAGTATTTTCTTTAAAAATGTAATTTTTCTGCCTTTTAATGGAAATACATTTTTAAATAAAATTTATGAAAATTTTATAAATACAATTTGACAAAATAAACATCTTCTTTTGAATTGGGACATATATATTTCGTTTGAATAATTTTTTTTTCTAATAACATTCATATTTGTGTGAATAGTGATAATTACTATATTTAATCCAATGTTATTCATTGGAAATAATTTCACATTGAAATTGAACATAAACAAGTATCAATCTTTTGTGAGTTATTATTTCATAAAAAACTTTTTGTTTTTGACAAAAGGAATTAATTTTAAATTATTAAATACAACTTCTATTTTATCATTTCATAAAATAGACTTAATTTTTGAATTCATAATATCAAAATTATCTTAGGCTGATATTTTGGTGTTTTTCTGAAAACTTTCAATTTTTAATGAATAGTGAGAAACACTAAGTTATTGTTTAAAAAAGAATTTTTATTTAAATAATTATTTATTTTAATTAAATATATTTGAGGTCAAAATATATACAGAATACCTATATATTTTAAATGTAATTCATTGGAGTTAGTTTATAATAATTTTAGATATATAGTAATTTTATTGAATTTTTTACTGTCTGTTACCCACCTCTAAGGAGCATTTTTAAATTCACATAAATCATAATTTTACCACTTCTATGAATTCAATTTCAAATATCATAGATCCATATTTGATATCAGTATGAAATATGTGGTTCAATATAATGAAAATAAATTTTGTTGAATAGTAACTTTTTACTTTTATTTACCACGGTTAAACGTAAACAGGGTAATTAATGGTAAAAATGACATTATTATTACCTTAAAACTTGTCTTAATTATATTTGATAAGTTTAATTCAACCAAAAAGAACATTAGGAATAACATATTATCCTTTAGTTCCACACGGATAAGATTAGGACATTTATTATAATTTAATTTAAAGAATACTTAAAAGTGTCAAATTCAAAGTTTAATAAACAAATCATTTTTAATATAGGATTAAACATAGGATAAATTAAACTATAAATATTAATAATAAATTTAAAATGATTTCATACATAATGGTGTTTTATTTATAATTTTTAGACAAAAAATAATTAAATTTATTTATGACACAATGATGAAGTAGTAATTACTATATTAATGATTGTTTAAAATAATTGATATTATAAATATCCAAATAAATGTAATTTGAGACTTTTTATGAATTACACTAATTTTATAGCTCAATATGACAAATTAGGGTTGGTTAGATGAATTTTTTGGCAATGTAATAACACTTTTATGAATAACAAAATACCAAGTAGTGTCAAAATTGACATAAAAGAGTTTTTAAAACAAATATTATATTATTAATGGGATTTATTTTCATAAAAATCTAAGATTACAAAAAAGGGCTTAAATAATAATATTTATGTCATTAATAAACCACTTGGGGTTCTATTTGATGTTTATAGTAAGTTTATTAACCATATAATATAAAAATACAAAGAGACACGGTAAATGCCAAACTATTTAACTAAGTGTTAAATATAAAAGATATGGTTAATATAGTGACCCAAACCTATCTAAAACCAATTTGACGAGTGTTTTTAGTCCCCTACACACCTTCTCTTTTATGTAATACATTTTTTATCCATTAGAAACTGAAAATAAAATTATTATAAAATAATATTTTATGTTTTTTCTAAGGTGGCCCTCACCCCTCTTATAAAAGGGAACTCCAAATTCTCTCAAATTCGCACCTCCAATGGCATTTGGATTTACCAAAACCTGCCCAAATACACTATAAATTGTCCTCCATTAATACTAAAGGCCATAATTTAGTCATAAAGCCAACCTATTTATCCCTTTTGGTCAAATTAAAAGGATGAACCCGAAGAAGAGGTAAATATTTCACCACCTCTTTCAAGTTCCTTTCTTCTTTCTCTCCCTCTTTCTTTGTTGATTCTATAAAAAGTTAATAACTAATGTTTCCTATAAGTACTGTGATTTTATTCTGAATCTGGTCAATCCCTATTCATTATTCTATCCATCATTATAAAGACATGTCCCCATACGTGCATATGTCTGGATTACCGTCTCCACGTCGTGGTGTAATTGTTATTCAATACCTTATTATTTGTATGGGTATAATAATGATGTGTAATTGGTGTAAATAATAAATATAACATTATAATGATTCTGTATATATGATTCACCATACAATTATATATTATTTTAATATAAAAAATGTTATTGTCGCTCGTGCGTACGTACGGATTGCCGTCTCCACGAAGATGATGAGATTCAATCCCCATCGTATGCATTCAAGTATAATTTTCATTAGATTATTAAAAATAATGATTAAATACATTATATAATTATGAATATGAATAATATACAACCTATACATAACAATAATTACTTACAGTAACAAAGCATATAAAGGAAAATGAATCATTTAACACCCGAAACAACGTTAATATTAAGATATTATTAACAAAGCAATGTTAAAGGATCATATATGATATCATATTAATGTATATGATTAATGTACAATTTAATAACAATTATTTCACCATTATATATGATTTTATCCTACACTCAACCAAGGAAAGTTAGAAGGTAAGGGTTAATTCTTCAATCTCTTCATTATACAAGGTTGTTTATACGTAATTATGTAATGGGACCTCTTTATCCTGCACATCCATGTTTCTTAAAAATGTATTTCAAAACATTCTTAATATTGTATATAATATGGGTTAAATAAATTTATACCATTATTTAACTTTCATAAGATGTTTATAAAGGAATATTTCTGTCATTTTGCAAATATGTTACTTTTTTACCTTTTTGAAAAATTTATGGTAAGAATGTTTTTTTGACCTATACGGAGGGTGCGGCTATTTTACACCATTATAACATCGTTGAAGCTTCCCTTACAAGAATATAAGAATATTTCCAAAATAAATGTTTTCTTTTATAATTATATGAATTTTAAATGATTTCAAAATAGAAGGCCATTTTTCTCTAAAAATGGTTTTGATTTCATCTATATCAACATCCTTTGAGGGATTTAATGTTTATTTGAAGATTATTTCTTATGATACAAATCATAAACATTTCATTAATGGTTTTTTTATATGTTGGACTATATATGTGGTATTTCATACTATTCATGGTTTATGGATAATTTATTGACATTTCATTTTCCATTTTTAATACGAATGTTTATGTTATGTTTAATCATTTTCATATGAGGATTGCATTGGACTTAATATGTGAAGGGTGTAGCCAACTATAGCTCCTCGATGAATTAGTAGGTCTCATTAAACAAAATATTTTCTTGGCATAAGGGCTTGAAAGAATCTTATTTATAGTCTTGGCACAAGTCCTTGACTATGTCTTTATGAAAGTCTTCTATTATGCATTCCATCATTATGAAAGTGGCTATTGATATTTCATGTGATTCTTATACTAGTAGAATATCCATGTGAATAATGAAATGGAATTATTAAATTTTTATCTTTTCTATATTATGCGAATGTTTAGGTTAAAAGGCTTTTGTTTTATTCTAATACATTTTATTAAATGTTTATGCTTATTTATGAAAGTTTCCGCTATATTGTAATCCTTACTGAGCATCTGATCTCACCCATTTCAATGTTTTATTTTTCCCAGGATGCAAAGAATTATATTATGACTGACCTGTAGGGATTGTCTATGAGAAATAAGTATTGTCTATAGAAACAATGTTTTTGTTGTTGTCCATTTTATGATGTAATGTAAACCTTATGAAAGTATATAGTACTTCCAAGGATAATAAACCAATCGGTCTTTCGAGATTTGATCTTTTCTGATCATGCTAATGATATGGAATAATTCACCGACTCTAGGCTTCTAGGGTCAGGGCATTACAGTTGGTATCAGAGGATGTTTAGTAAAATCCATGGAAACTAGATTTATATAAACTATTGTAAGATCCCATTACACTAGGATATAATTTGAGGATTAGAATAGATGAACTTCCTAAAACATTGGTATTGTAGAGATTTTTTTTCTTCCAAGCAGTACATCCATATCTGGATATGAGCAGGTAGAGGAGGCTCTAGCATAGATGTACTATAATGACCCATACTTTACATACATTGTTAATACTTCAAAATTGAAGCACACTTATTACAACATATGACAAAACCACAAAGGACCGTATTGGTATAGTGTCTTTAGAAACTGGGAAACATAAACAACTGGTTCATTAATCTTCTAAAGTGTCTCCCATTTATTTCATCATATCTAGGGTCCCTTTTAGCATATTCTACTTAATATCCATCTTCCTGACCTGGGGAAAAGAAAACATAAAAGGGTGAGCTCAAATGCTCAGCAAGGGCAAATAAAGGAAATAAAAATCATATCATATCTTTTTGAAAATCATAACCTGCAAAAGAGATCATAATATCTTAACATGGAATAAATCATAGAAGTGAAAATGAGATCCCCATAATCATAACATGAAACTTGAAACTTTGTGGCATGCATACATAATCATGGAAAATCATTTCTTGTTAGTCATGACTCATTGCCAAGACTTTCTTAGTGGACAAAGTCCCTTTCTGAACCGAGTCACCCTCGTTCCAGTCCTGTTTCACTGAACCGGTATAACCTACCGTTCCAGCCATGTCTATCTCATGAGATATAAAATCTTTACCCAATGCATTGGAGGGAGATATAGGTCCCACCCATCTTATAATGAATCCTTTCTTATGTGTGCCACATAATCATAAACCATACATCATAGCGTAACCCATGTAATAAAAATGGAATTCTAAAACAACATGACATCATAAAACAAATCATATAAGATAAAGGAATTCATAAAAATATTTCCATCACAACATAATCAAATCCATGTTATAATAGGGATAAAAACAGAACCCTTTTATTATCTTAGATGGAAAATAATTTTGATAAAATACTTGAACACCATTCTTGAGGAAAATATCATTTCTACTTCAAAAACATTTTTCCTTTCATAACATGTCATACGACATTAAAACAAAAGAAGATGATTAAAAATAAACTTAAAAACTTGTAAAGGAAGCTTCTTGGAAATAATGTTTTAAAAATCCATTCATGCCGTATAATTTAAAAAAAAATTCTTCGTACTTTTGTCGGAAAAGTCAAAAAGTACCTCGTACGAAAAACGACAAAAGATTCCTTCCATACATATTACTAAAAACTCACCAAAGGGTAAAAATGGATTTAAATAATTTTAGGTGGATGGAAATAATATTACATATTGATGAAACATGGATGTGGATGATAAAATACACCCCAGTAAATACTTACGAATAAACAATCTCGGATAAAAATGAGATTGTGATATTTTCCCTTACCTTAGGTCCGATTTGCTTTGTACGTGTCCGAAGCTCCTGTATAATGGTTTAAATAATGTTATTGACTTATTACAGAATCATACATATTGATATTATATCATATATGGTCATATTCTTAGCTTCTTGTTAGTAATATTTCATTGTTACTTGTTACTCGGGTCCTTATTGTCTTTTGTTCTTATGCGTGTTTTGCCGAATAAATTCTTATTATTCTTTTAAGGTTATATATACCTTATATCCAGAATGATATTAGTGTAACATATATCATATTTATTCATTCAATTCATTTATATAATTACTATGTAATGATGATCAGGTAGAACGAGTCGCATCACATCGTGGAGACGGTATTCCGTACGTACGCATGAGTGATGATATCGTTCCTATGATCGTGGAACTGTATTGGAGTATATATATATTATTTCAGTATCAATATTACTTTATAATAATCATAAATAGTTTCTCATTACACCATTATACCCATCCTTGTAAGGTGATGGTGGAAAATAGATTACACCACGGCGTGGAGACGGTATTCCATACGTACGCACGCGCGGTGATTTCATTTTTTCGTAGGATGGATAGAAGGTGAATTAGGTTTGTTTCATATTTATAATAACATATCAGTATTTAAGTAATACTGATGTTATTACTTTATCATGAAACAACTAAAGAAGAAGAAATTGAAATGATCGGTAATGGATATTACCTCTTCTTTGGAACGCCTCTTTGAATCCTCCACTTAGGGAACTAAGATTGGTCTTTGAAGAAGACCAGGACCTCTAGGATTATTCTAGGGAAGTGGAGAGGAGAAAATGGCAGGGGTTGGCCGAGCTTGAGTGCTCAAATTGGTGTGAGGAGGAGGGGGAGGAGGTGCCCTTTTATAAGGGAGGAGAGGGGCACCTTAGGAATATCTCAAAATATTATTTTATATTAAAGTCAAAATCGGTTTATAATGCTTCCAAAGGGTCTTATTTCGAAGCTAAAGTGGGGATGGGTCGAAATACTATCAACCAATAATATTTAGACAAGTTTAGGGTGTTATTTTAACCCTATCAATTAGATTTAACTCTAAGTTAAATAATTTAACTTTTACCACGTCTTTTTGTTTTCTTTCACTATATGGTTAATACACTTACTATAACATGCCAAAAGAGCCCCAAATTGTTTATTATTAATATATATATCCTTATCTAGGTCATTTGGACGAACCTTAGATTTTTAGGAATAAAATAACAATTAGTAATATAATATTTGATTTAAAAACTATTTTGTGTCAATTTTGACACTATTGGATATATGATTTTTGTGAAAGTCATAACAGAATTATATGTTCTAACCAAGTTTATTAAATCAACACTAATATATCATAGTAACCTAGAAAATTAGTGGAATTCATAAAAAGTCTAAAATTACATTTATTTTGGTGTTTATAACATCAATTATGTCAATATTTCATTAATAAGATAATTACTGCATCATCATTGTGTCATAAATAAATTAAATTATTTAATGTCTATAAATTACAAATAAAATACCATTATATAGGAAATCTTTTTAACTTTCTAATGAATATTTATAGTATAATTTATCTTATTTATAACCCCATATTAAAAATTATTTACTTATTAAACTTTGATTTTAACTATTTTAACCCTTCTTTAAATAAATTAATAATAAATGTCCTAATCTAACCCAAGTGGGCCTAAATGGTCATATTTTATTTCTAAGTTTGTTTTTCGTCGAATTAAACTTATCCAATAGAATTAGGACATTGTTAGGGTAATAGTAATATCATTTTTACCCTTAGTTACCCTATTTACTATTAACTACGGAAAAAAAAGTAAAAAGTTACTATTCACCAAACAATTATTTTTATCTCATTGAACCACATTTTACTTACTGATATCAACCGTGTCTGTTGGATGTTTGAAATTCCATTCACAGGAGTGGTAAAATTATGTTTTATACAAAAATTCAGTTTTTAACCTACCACTTAGTGGTTTCACTATTCATCAAAAATTGAAAGTTTTCAGAAAAATACCAAAATTTCACCCTAGGCTAATTTCGGTATTCCGAATCCAAAAATAAAGTCCATTTTTAAAAATAAAATTTATAAAATTTCAAAAAGTGGTTATTACTATTCATAACGGCTAGTTTTAATAATATTTTAATAGCATATCGTTGTTTAGTGAAACTCGGTATTGCGTACGACGCAAGCTATTGAGGAAGGTCGTGATTGCGTGTAAAGTAAGTCAAGCAAGTGTGTAGTGAAAGATTCCTTTGATGATAAAAATATTACTCATAAAAATCTCAGGTGTTACATTCTACCCCCCTTAAAAAGTATTTCGCCCGCGAAATTCGTCACTTTGTAACAAACAGATGAGGATACTTCTCCCTCATCATATCCTCAAGCTCCCCCATGTAGCTTCTTCAAGATGGTGGTTTCTCCATAAAACGTTCACCAAGCGAGTGGTCTTGTTTCGTAGGACTTTTTCGCTACGATCTAGAATCTCTATCGGCTGTTCTTCATAAGAAAGATCTTGCTCTAGTGGTACAACTTCTGAGCTGAGTACATGTGAAGGATCAGGTATGTACTTTCTCAGGAGAGATACATGGAACACATCGTGAACTTGAGAGAGATTCGGTGGAAGCGCCAATCGGTAAGCTACCTTCCCAACACGATCCAGTATTTCGAAAGGACTGATATATCTAGGGATCAACTTCCCCTTCTTTCCAAATCTCATAACCCTCTTCCAGGGAGATATTCGTAAGAACACTTTATCGCCCACTTCAAACTCTAGGTCTTTTCTTTGGTTGTCGGCATAACTTTTCTGTCGACTCTGATCTGCTCTTATGTGTTGTTGAATAGATCTGACCTTTTCTGCCATTTCATCAATGAGATCAGGTCCTAATTGATTTCTTTCCCCAACTTCATCCCAGCAAGTTGGAGTCCTGCATTTATTTCCATTGAGAGCTTCATAAGGAGCCATCTGAATACTGGAGTGAAAGCTATTATTATAAGAAAATTCCACCAAAGGTAGTTGTTGATCCCAACCTCCTTTGAAATCCATAGAGCAAGCTCTCAACATATCTTCTAGGGTTTGAATTGTTCTCTCAGACTGACCGTCTGTCTGGGGATGATAAGCAGTGCTGAAACTCAACTCTGTATCCAGAGTATGCTGAAGACTTCGCCAGAACTTCGAGGTAAATCTCGGATCCCGATCAGATATAATATAAAGTGGTACTCCATGAAATCTTACAACTTCCTTTACATATATCTTGGCAAGCTGATCTAGAGTGAAATCATCTCTAATAGCAATGAAGTATGCAGACATTGTAAGACAATCAACTATGACCCAAATAGCATTATTGCCTTTGGATGTTTTAGGATGTCCTGTGACAAAGTCCATAGTGATGTTTTCCCATTTCCATTCGGGTATGGGTAATGGTTGTAACATCCCCTTAGACTTCTGTCTCTCAGCTTTAACTTGATGACAAACCAAGCATCGAGAGACATATTCAGCAACATCTATTTTCATGCCATCCCACCAGAAGTACTCTTTCAGGTCCCTATACATCTTCGTTCTTCCAGGATGAATAGAGAATGATGAACTATGAGCCTCATCCAGCAGCTCATTCTTTAATTCGGGGATGGGAGGAACACAAACCCGATTCCTGAACTTTATTATCCCATCACAATCAAGGTTGAATTCAGGAACATTTCTCACCTTCTTTTGTAACTCGACATCTTATTTCTGTGCCTCTTTAATCTTTACATGTATAGATGGTTGGACATTCATTTGAGAAAGATAATATTTTTCCCCTTCCATTATAATTCCAAGATCCATCCTTTGTAAATCCATAAATATTGGATCTTTTGTGATCCTCATCATGGATAAACAAGCATGGTCTTGTCGACATAATGCATCTGCCACCTTGTTTGCTTTCCCAGGGTGGTAATGGATTGAGCAGTCATAATCCTTAATCAGCTCCAACCATCTTCTTTGACGCATATTCAGCTCCTTTTGTGTGAAAATATACTTTAAACTTTTATGATCAGTATAAATATCACACCTTTCACCATAAAGGTAATGCTTCCAAATCTTTAATGAAAAGATTACCACAACCAACTCCAAATCATGTGTTGGGTAATTTTGCTCATGGATTTTCAACTGTCGTGAGGCATAAGCTATCACCATATCATTTTGCATAAGAACACACCCCAATCCCTTCTTGGATGCATCACTGTAGATCACAAACCGTTCTCCACTACAAGGCAGTGTGAGCACAGGTGCACTGGATAACCTTCTTTTCAACTCCTTGAAATTCTATTCACATTCCTCTGTCCAAACAAACTTAACTCCTTTCCGAGTCAACTTGGTGAGTGGATTAGATAATCGTGAAAAATCTTTTACAAAACGTCGATAATATCCAGCCAAACCAAGACAACTTCGGATCTCAGTTACTGTTGTTGGTCTTGACCATCTTTCAATAACCTCTGTTTTTGCTGGATCCACAGATATCCCCTCTTTTGAGAATATGTGACCCAAAAATGCAACTTTTTGAAGCCAAAATTCACACTTGGTAAATTTGGCATAAAGCTTCTCCTTTCTCAGGGTCTTCAATATAATTCTCAATTGATCTTCATGCTCTTCCTTTCTCTTTGAATAGACAAGAATATCGTCTATAAAGACTACCACAAATTGATCAAGATAGTCTCTAAAGAGTCTATTCATTAGATCCATGAAGATAGCAGGGGAATTAGTAAGACCAAATGGCATCACTATAAATTCATAGTGTCCATACCTTGTACGGAAAGCCGTCTTTGGTATATCCTCCCTTTTGACCCTTAATTGATGATACCCTGAATGAAGATCAATCTTGGAAAAGTATTGAGCTCCGCGTAGTTGGTCAAATAAGTCATCAATGCATGGGAGAGGATATTTGTTCTTGATAGTGATCTTGTTAAGTTCTCGATAATCAATGCAGAGTCTCATTGATCCATCTTTCTTCTTAACAAATATAACAGGTGCTCCCCAAGGTGACGAACTAGGGCGTATGAATCCCTTATCAAGATTCTCTTGGAGTTGCTTCTTCAATTCTTGCAACTCAATTGGGGCCATTCTATAAGGTGTCTTTGAAATTGGCAAAGCGACCGGTACGAGTTCTATTGAAAACTCAACTTCACGATTTGGTGGAAGACCTGGTAATTCCTCCAGAAAGACATCATCAAACTCCCGTACAATGGGAATATTCTTAATCGTGAGTTTCTCACCAACCATTTGAGATAAATAACCTTCATTTAGTGGAATCAATACCCATAATATGGAAGAAATTTCCACTAGAAGGTTATGTTCATCCTTGCATTGATAGACGATCGTAGATTGATCTGGAATATGAAATGTGACCTCCCTTCTTTGGCAATTGATATGAGCTCCATGTAGAGAAAGCCAATCCATGCAAAGAATCACATTAAATTCCACTAAAGGAAGGATCACAAGATTTGCAGGAAGCACTTTCCCACAAACTTCGATCGGAGAAGAATTATAAACTTTTGATGCAACTGTTGTTCCATTAGGTGTTGTCACAGATAACTCAACATCTAATTGTTGAGGTAATACGGTGATACCCTTAGAAAATTTTTCAGAAATAAAATAGTGGGTGGATCCAGAATCAAATAAAACATTTGCTACTTTAGAGTGGACGGTAAGTGTACCTTTCACCACATCGTTATCGTACTCCACATCGCTGATAGAAATTGCATGTGACTTTCGTTTGTCTTTAGCCTTAAGATTTTGTTGACGTCGACCATCATCATCAACCCTTGGATTTGGGCATTGATTGGCATAATACCCCATCTCCTTGCACAAGAAAAATTGAGGTGTAGTAGGTTCATTTTGTGTATCCCTTCCTTTGTTTGCATCATTAGACATCTTCTTCCCATTATCACGGCATTCAAATGCCCTATGACCTTCCTTTCCACATTTAAAACATTTACTTGTCCCTTTAAGACAACTCCGTCCATGTTTCTTTCCACACTTTGAGCATAAGGGAAAGCTCATCTTCTTTTCAGTGTGCTCTTTAGATTTTCCATTGAATTCCATCTTCCGCTTATTATCAAACCCATGTGATTGATGGTTTACTCCAATCTCCATCTCGACCTTGAGAGCACATCGAACAATTTCCTCGTAGCTATTGAAGTCCCTTATGTCTAACGCCCTTCGAAGACTTGGTTTTAAGCCACTAAAGAATTGATCGATCTTACTCTCAGGTTGGATAATAATACCAGAAGCGTACCTTGCAAGTCTTGTAAAATTTTCTTCATAGGTACCAATAGATTCATCATCTCTATGCATCAGTTCAAGAAACTCATTCTCCATATTTGTTCGGATAATGCGAGGTAAGTACTTATTGAAAAATAAGTTTTTGAACTCATCCCATTCCATAGACTCAATTTCATCCCTTTGCCTCGTATTCTTAATAATATTCCACCATTGATCAGCATCTCCTTACAAACGATACACTGTTAGAATGACTTTATCATGTTCAGAACATTGAAGAACTGAAAATATCTTTTCAGTAGTACTAATCCATTGTTCAGCAACTAATGGATCAGTAGACCCGCTGAAAGAAGGTGGACGCTGCCTCATGAAGGATTCAACAGAATGTTGCTCCTTCCTTTGCTCGTTTGGAAGTCCTGCATGATTCATAGCTTGAGAAAGTTGTGTGAGCATGGCTACAAGATTTTGCATTCCAGCTCCCATATCATTTGGTTGCTCAGGGGGACAATCATTGCATTGCCCATCGCATTCCGCATTAACACGGTTCCTTCGGGTTCCAGCCATTGACTAAAACCAAGAATAATAGTGTGAGCAATGCTAATTATAATAGGAAACCACATAATTCAAGAATAAAATTTTCATGCTTAAGGTCTTATCCTAGGTTATTAATGGCCATTTCTAAAACACTAAGATTGTGTTCTATTCTTAGACATATCCTTAGAGTTCTTACTAAGGCTTTCACATCCTAGTTTCCAAAGGTTGGCTATACCTTTCCTCTGATACCAACTATAACGACCCATACTTTACATACATTGTTAATACTTCAAAATTGAATCACACTTATTACAACATATGACAAAACCACAAAGGACCGTATAGGTATAGTGTCTTTAGAAACTGGGAAACATAAACAACTGGTTCATTAATCTTCTACAGTGTCTCCCATTTATTTCATCATATATAGGGTCCCTTTTAGCATATTCTACTTAATATCCATCTTCCTGACCTGGGGAAAAGAAAACATAAAAGGGTGAGCTCAAATGCTCAGTAAGGGAAAATAAAGGAAATAAAAATCATATCATATCTTTTTGAAAATCATAACCTGCAAAAGAGATCATAATATATTAACATGGAAGAAATCATAGAAGTGAAAATGAGATCCCCATAATCATAACATGAAACTTGAAACTTTGTGGCATGCACACATAATCATGGAAAATCATTTCTTGTTAGTCATGACTCATTTCCAAGACTATCTTAGTGGACAAAGTCCCTTTTTGAACCGAGTCACCGTCGTTCCAGTCCGGTTTCACTGAACCGGTATAACCTACCGTTCCAGACATGTCTATCTCATGAGATATAAAATCTTTACCCAATGCATTGGAGGGAGATATAGGTCCCACCCATCTTATAATGAATCCTTTCTTATGTGTTCCACATAATCATAAACTATACATCATAGCATAACCCATGTAATAAAAATGGAATTCTTAAACAACATGACATCATAAAAAATTCATATAAGATAAAGGAATTAATAAATATATTTCCATCATAACATAATCAAATCCATGTTATAATAGGGATAAAAATAGAAGCCTTTTATTATCTTAGATAGAAAATAATTTTGATAAAATACTTGAACTCCATTCTTGAGAAAAATATCCTTTCTACTTCAAAAACATTTTTCCTTTCATAACATGTCATACGAATTTAAAACAAAAGAAGATGATTAAAAATAAACTTGAAAACTTGTAAAAGAAGCTTCTTGGAAATAATGTTTTAAAAATCCATTCATTCCGTATAAGTTAAAAAAACATTCTTCGTACTTTTGTCGGAAAAGTCAAAAAGTACCTCGTATGAAAAACGACAAATGATTCCTTCCATACATATTACTAAAAACTCACCGAAGGGTAAAAATGGATTTAAATAATTTTAGGTGGATGGAAATAATATTACATATTGATGAAACATGTATGTGGATGATAAAATACACCCCAGTAAATACTTACGAATAAACAATCTCGGATAAAAATGAGATTGTGATATTTTCCCTTACCTTAGGTCCGATTTGCTTTGTACGTGACTGAAGCTCCTGTATAATGGTTTAAATAATTTTATTGACTTTTTAAAGAATCATACATATTGATATGATATCATATATGGTCATATTCTTAGCTTCTTTTTAGTAATATTGCATTGTTACTTGTTACTCGGGTCCTTATTGTCTTTTGTTCTTATGCGTGTTTTGCCGAATAAATTCTTATTCTTATTTTAAGGTTATAGATACCTTATATCCAGAATGGTATTAGTGTAACATATATCATATTTATTCATTCAATTAATTTATATAATTACTATGAAATGATGATCATGTAGAACGAGTCGCATCACATCGTGGAGACGGTATTCCGTACGTACGCACGAGTGATGATATCGTTCCTATGATCATGGAACTATATTGGAGTATATATATATTATTTCAGTATCAATATTACTTTATAATAATCATAAATAGTTTCTCATTACACCATTATACCCATCCTTGTAAGGTGATTGTGGAAAATAGATTACACCACGGCGTGGAGACGGTATTCCGTACGTACGCACGCGCGGTGATTTCATTTTTCTGTAGGATGGATAGAAGGTGAATTAGGGTTGTATCATATTTATAATAACATATCAGTAGGTAAGTAATACTGATGTTATTACTTTATCATGAAACAACTAAAGAAGAAGAAGTTGAAGAAGAAAGAAATTGAAAATATCGGTAATGGATATTACCTCTTCTTTGGAACGCCTCTTTGAATCCTCCACTTAGGAACTAAGATTGGTCTTTGAAGAAGACCAGGACCTCTAGGATTATTCTAGGGAAGTGGAGAGGAGAAAATGGCAGGGGTTGGACGAGCTTGAGTGCTCAAATTGGTGTGAGGAGGAGGGGGAGGAGGTGCCCTTTTATAAGGGAGGAGAGGGGCACCTTAGGAATATCTCAAAATATTATTTTATATTAAAGTCAAAATCGGTTTATAATGCTTCCAAAGGGTCTTATTTCGAAGCTAAAGTGGGGATGGGTAGAAGTCCTATCATCCAATAAGATTTAGACAAGTTTAGGGTATTATTTTAACCTTATCAATTAGATTTAACTCTAAGTTAAATAATTTAACTTTTACCGTGTCTTTTTGTTTTCTTTCAATATATGGTTAATACACTTACTATAACATGCCAAACGAACCCCAAATTGTTTATAATTAATATATATACATCCTTATCTATGTCATTTTGCCGAAACATAGATTTTTAGGAATAAAATAACAATTAGTAATATAATATTTGATTTAAAAACTATTTTGTGTCAATTTTGACACTATTGGATATATGATTATTGTGAAAGTCATAACAGAATTATATGTTCGAACCAAGTTGATTAAATCAACACTAATATATCATAGTAACCTAGAAAATTATTGTAATTCATAAAAAGTCTCAAATTACATTTATTTTGGTGTTTATAACATCAATTATGTCAATATTTCATTAATAAGATAATTACTGCATCATCATTGTGTCATGAATAAATTAAATGATTTAATGTCTAAAAATTACAAATAAAATACGATTATATAGGAAATATTTTTCGCTTTCTAATGAATATTTATAGTCTAATTTATCTTATGTATAACCCCATATTAAAAATGATTTACTTATTAAACTTTGATTTTAACTATTTTAACCCTTCTTTAAATAAATTAATAATAAATGTCCTAATCTAACCCAAGTGGGCCTAAATGGTCATATTTTATTTCTAAGTTTGTTTTTGGTCGAATTAAACTTATCCAATAGAATTAGGACCTGTGTAAGGGTAATAGTAATATCATTTTTACCCTTATTTACCCTATTTACTATTAACCGCGGTAAAAAAAAGTAAAAAGTTACTATTCACCAAAAAATTATTTTTATCTCATTGAACCACATTTTACTTACTGATATCAACCGTGTCTGTCGGATTTTCGAAATTCAATTCACAGAAGCGGTAAAATTAGGTTTTATGCAAAAATTCAGTTTTTAACCTACCACTTAGTGGTTTCACTATTCATCAAAAATTGAACGTTTTCAGAAAAATACCAAAATTTCACCGTAGGCTAATTTCGGTATTCAGAATCCAAAAATGAAGTCCATTTTTAAAAATAAAATTTATAAAATTTCAAAAAGTGGTTATTACTATTCATAACGGCTAGTTTTAATAATATTTTAATAGCATATCGTTGTTTAGTGAAACTCGGTATTGCGTACGACGCAAGCTATCGAGGAAGGTCGTGATTGCGTGTAAAGTAAGCCAAGCAAGTGTGTAGTGAAAGATTCCTTTGATGATAAAAATATTACTCATAAAAATCTCGGGTGTTACATGTACCTAGGGGTAAAACCCTAAAACCCCACTTTGAGCTACAATCAAACGGGAACTAGTTCATGACAACAGGCTTTCCTGCACTCTTCTTTTCAACACTACTAGGGTATATGCTTATGATAATTATCATTTTGTTTATAAACCCTTATGATGTGTTTATGAGTATATATTTTCTCAAGAAATTTTTTATTATGTTTATGGATTATATCCATAAACTTATCAATTTAGGCTAGGTATTTTACAAGTTTGGCATTAATCATGTCAATTCATAAACTGACATAATGTGTTATATTGTATAGAAATTGCACCCAATAGATTGAATGTGAACTCCAGCAATACTTTAGATCCAAAGAGTAAGAATAATCATTTCATTCACCGTATTAAGACACCATTTTGAAGGGAAATATTCTCCCATGTATTCTCAACATATGATGAAATATTATCATGAGGTAATAAGATAATTAAAGAATTCACTATGTCCTATGGTCTTGATGGGAAGAAATAGAAGAAACAGATGGAAGATATAAATATGGATTATGGGAAGAGGGAAAAGAAGGATTTTCACATATGTGATAACTGTGGAATGAGTCGCCTTGGTAAATGAATGATGGGAATGGGAGTTTATTATAAGTGTGGTGAAAAAGGACACCAAGAATGTGATTTAAAGGGTAAGAAAACATTTTCTATTGTATAATGATTTATTTACAAAGAGTTTGGTCACTACGCGAATCAATATCGAAATAATGATAGTATACCCCCTATGCTGCTATTAGATAGTAATAATGTTATGATACTACCTATGATGAAGATGAATGATTAGATATCTTAAGTTGTTATTAAAGTATTGTGTCATTTGAGTATTGTATTAATGATGTACATTTTATAATAATTTTACAGTATATAAGGATTGTACTACAGTACTATTTCATTAAGAACATGAGATTGTGTGGAACCATGAAAAGTGACTCAATATGGTTGAGAGAAAGATAAACCATAATATGGTTTTTATAATGAGGTAGTGATTTTGAAATAATATACAATCAATTTGGATTAATTATATTGGATATTCTTGACTAGCTTGAAACTAATTAATGATTTGTATATTCCATCATTGATGTAGTTTACAACATTTTTTGATAAGAGTATATCCAATATTATATAAGGAATATGGGAGAATGAATTTAATCAATAAGGTTTTATGGTAATTCAGGATGTTGTAGTGTTTTAAAATAATACACGATGAAGGTGTTCAAATGTTATTATATGGAAGAAGGATCTTCATTGTGATTAAATTCCGTATAAATTTTTGGACTGTGAGTTTGGATAGATGTATTATGGATAAGCCTAAAGGTTGGAATGGATTATGTTTGAAATTGGATAAAAATTTTATGGTTACTTTTGGATTATCATAAAACGGACAACCAAGAAGTCGAGCGACATCCAATCGCGATCGACAAGGCTGCGAGACATGAACCCGAAACCGAAGGGTGAAAATGGTGTATCACCTTCCACTAGCCCACGTGATGTCCTAGATTGAATAATGTAGTTTTTTATTGGTTAGGTAGATTAATTATAAATTTCATTTTTTGGAACCCTATATGAATAGTATAAATAAAATATTTTTGTAGTTCTATTATATTTTAGAGTGAAATATGAGTTTGTGGTAGAAATTAGTTAACAGATATAACTCTACATGTTAGGTATATAAATTTTTCTCTTTCTTCTCTTATTCTATGAATAAATTATTTATTAAACATTAGGTAAGGGGTATTAAAACTAAAAATGTGTTATCCTAATACCATATGTTTTGTTGAAGATATAATATTTTAAATCATAATAGATTGTTAGCTTTGAGGCCTTCAATTCTACAATTGTTTGCGACTGATGACCTCAATCACTCCCTATAAATATTTATGTTCTTCCTCCAATTATGTGTCTTTAATTTCCAACAATGTTCTCCTAACTGAGATCATAATTTGGTGATGACATTTTCATTTCCCTTTTCCTCTTATTAAGAAAAATTTTATTTACCCAATTTCTAATGTTGGTTTTCCCACAATGGTATTTTCTATTTTCGATATTTTATTTTTAAAGAACAATTTCAAATTCTGAGGACATAATTTTTTGAGGGAGGGAATAATGTAACACCCAAAGATTTCATAGTACATTATATCTTTAAAGTAATTCAATAACTTGCATTACACGCAACACCGAGTTCAAGCGCACCACGACTTACCAAACTAGCTGTTCAAAATAGGTTATGAATAGTATTAACTAAATTTTGAACATTATATAATCCTTATATTTTTATAATCCATATTACTAGTTTCTTAGTCATAATAAATAAAAAAGTTCAATTTTTTTCATATAAAAGAAGTATTTATTTTTAAATGAAATTTTACAGCCTTCTAATTGAGAACCCTTTTTAAATCCAATATTTTAAACATTTATATATTCAATTTAAAAAAATAAACTACTTCATTGGTATCAAGACATATGAATTATTTTTAATAAATTTTTGGCATTTTTCGGATAACATTCATATTTGGGTTAATAGTGAAAAAAACTATATTTTAACTAAAAAACTATTTTGATCAAAATAATTTGTAGAGTGAAATTATAAATATTAATTATTTTTAAGTATAAATAGATTATATTATTACCATTTAATCAAATTTTATTCATTGTAAATTATTTCAGTTGTAAATTGAACAAAAACAGGTATCAATATTTTGAAAATTACTCTTTCTTAAAAATAGTATTTTTGGTTTTGACAATGAGAATTAATTTTAAATTAATAAATGCAACTTATATATCTTTAATTTGGTAATATAAACAGAATTTTTTAATTCATAATATCAAAATTAGAATAGGGTGATTTTTTTTTAAAAACTTTCATTTTTGATGAATAGTAAAAATAGTAACTTATTGTTTAAAACCGAATTTTTATTTAAATAATTATTTATTTTATTTAAATTTATTTTAGGTCAAAATAGATACATAATACTGATATAATTTCAATTTAATTCATTGGAGACAGTTTATAATAATTTTAGATATAAAAATATTTTATTGACCTTTTTACCATCTTTTACCCATCTCCAAGGGGCATTTGAAAATTTACATAAACAATAATTATACTGATATTATGAATTGAATTTAAAAAATATGAGAGAAATAGTTGATATTAGAAATAAAAATGTTGTTCAATAAGATGAAAATAATTTTTGGTTAATAGTAACATTTTACTTTTATTTACCTGGGTTAAAAGTAAATAGGGTAATTAATGGTAAAAATATTATTATTATTACCCTAAAACATGTCCTAATTCTACTGTATTAGTGTAATTAAACCAAAACACAACCTTAGGAATAAAATATGATCCTTTATGGCCACTTGGATTTGATCAGGACGTTTATGATTATTTAATTCAAAGAAGAGTTAAAAGTGTTAAATTCAATGTTTAATAACTAAACCATCTTTAATATAGTGTTAAACATAAGAAAAATTAGACTATAAATATTCTTTAGAAATATAAAAGGATTTACTAAATAATGGTAATTTATTTATAATTTTTATACATTTTATAACTAAATTTAGTTATGACACAATGATGATGGAGTAATTACCGTATTAATGAAAGAATAAAATAATTGATATTATAAATATCCAAATACATGTAATTTTAGACTTTTATGAATTAAAATAAAAAAATAGGTTAATATTACATATTATGGTGGGTTAGATTAGTTTTTTTAAGAAATAATGTTTCTATGAATTTAGAAAAACAAAATACCAAATAGTGTCAAAATTGACATAAAGTGTTTCTAAAAAATATTATATTATTAATTGTTATTCTATTCCTAAAAATATAAGGTTATTCCAAAGGGAATAAATAAACTTATATATTTCATTAATGAACCATTTGGGGTTATCATGGAATTTTATAGTTATTTTATTAACCATATAATATGAAAATACAAAGAGACATGGTAAATGTCAAACTATTTAAAAATGATTTAAATATAAAAGATAAAGATAATGTAGTATCCCAAACATATCTAAAACCTATTGGATGAGTGTTTTTCGACCCATACCAACATTATAATTTAAATAATACATTTTTTAACTATTAGAAACAGAAAATGAATTTATTATAAAATAATATTTTATGTTTCTCCAAAGGTGCCCCACATCCCTCTTATAAAATGAACTCCCCCTTCTCTAAAATTCACACCTCCAATGCAATTTTGATCGGCCAAAACCTACCCAAATAACCTTTCAACAGTCCTCCCTTCATCTTAGAGGCCTTAGTTTAGTCATAAATCCATGCTTATGATCCCTTTTGATCAAATTAAAATGAAGAACATTAAGAAGAGGTAAATATTCCACCACCTCTTTCAATTTAAATTCTTCTTCCACTTCCTCATTCTTCATTGTTTCCATTATAAAATAATAACTCTAGTATATTATATATATTTTGATGTTATTAAAAATATGGAAAAACCATATTCAATATTCTATCCACCCTTTGAATGTCATGTCACTATATGTATGTATGTACGGCTTACGGTCTCCACGTCGTTGTGTAATTGTTATTCAACACACTATTATTTGGATGGGTATAATAATGATGTTTAATTGATGTAAATAATAAATATAGCATGATAATGATTCGATATATATAATATAACATCAAAATATATATTATTTTAATATAAATAAAATGATATTTTCACTCGTGGGTACGTACAGATTATTGTCTTCACGAACGTAATGAGATCCATTCCCCATTGTATCCATTAAAGACTAATTTTAATTAGATGATTAAAAATAATATTTAAATACATAATAACATTCTGAATATGAATATGATACATCCAATCCATAACAAAAATTACTTACATAACAAATCATATAAAGGAAAACGAATCAGTTAGACCCAAAATGAGGATAATACTAAGATATTATTAACAAGGCAATGTTAGAAGATCATATATGATATCATATTAATTTATATGATTATTGAATAATTTAATAAAAATTATTTCACCATTATACACGAGGTTAACCTACCTTCAACCAAGAAATATTTCAAGGTATGTGTTAATTCTACAATCTTTTCATTATCCAAGGTTGTTTATACGTAATTATCCACTACGACCTCATTATCATCCACATCCATGTTTATTAAAAATGTATTTCAAAACATTATTACTATTTTATATATTATGTGTTAATGTTATTTATACCCTTTTTTTAATTTTATATGAATTTTATGAAGGAATCTTTCCATTATTTTCCAAACAAGGTACTTTCTGACCTTTTCGACAAATTAAAGGTAAGAATGTTTTTTTAACTTATACGGTGGGTGAAGCTGTTTTCCTCCATTATAACATCGTCAAAGATTCCCTTACAATATTATAAGATTATTTCCAACTTAAATTTTTTCCTTTATAATTATATGAATTTTAAATGATTTTAAAACCGAAAGATATATTTATCTAAAAATGGTTTTGATTTCATCATCATCAACATCCTTTAATGGATTTTAAGCTTATTTAAAGATGATTTATTATGATACAAATCATCCATACTGTGTTGATGTTTTTGTTAGATTTTTGAATGTGGAAGTGCTATTTTTTTCCATTCATGGTTTATAGATAAATTATTGACATTTCATATGCCAGTTTTAATATGAATGCTTAATGTATATTTAATCCTTTTCATATGAGGAATGCATTGGACTTAGTAAATATCGGGTGGAGCCCACTATAGCTCCTCAGTGCATCGGTAGGTCTCATGACACAAACTGCTATCTTAGATCAAGGTCTTGACAAAAACTTATTTGTAGTATTGACACAAGGCCTTGACTATGGGGTTATTAAGTTCTGGCATTATACATTCCATCATTACGAAAGTGCCTATTGATATTGAATGTGATTATTTGAATAGTAGAATATCGATGTGAATAAGTAAATGGAATTATTTGTTATTTATCTTTTCTATATTATGCTGATGATCATGTTTATGAGGATTTTGTTTTAGTCTTATACATTGCCTTAAATTTTAATGCTTATTTATTAATGTTTTCTCTACATTGTCAGACTTACTAATAATCTGTGCTCACCCCATTCTATGTTATATTTATCTTAGGATGCGAAGAAGTATATTATGACTGACCTGAAGGGATAGTCTATGGGATCTTAGTGTTGTCAATGGAAACAACATTTTTTTAGTTTTCCATTTTATGATGTAATTTAAACCTTATAAATGCATCATGTTCATCCAAGGGTACTAAACTAATCAGTCATTTGAGATATGATCTTTTGCGATCATGACAATGATACGTAATAATGCCCCAAATATAGACTTCTAGAATAGGGGTGTTACATTTTCAGTATTCCCCTTCTTCACTTTCATTATTTTAATGTAAATATACTTAGATAATTCAGTTTCTGTCTTGATATCACATGAGACTATATGTTTGTATTATTAGAAACGTTGGAAGACTAGTGCTATTCAGAAAAATGGATTTAAACCATTAATGAATGAATCAATCATTCTTCTTGGATTACATATGTTATCCTCAACCTATCTTGGAATCCTTGTGAGGTTAGCCTCATAATTGGCATCATTCTCATCCCCATTTTACTCATATTCAGAAACTATATGTCTATATTTGATTTTTGTTCAAGATGGATGTATTTTTAAAAGAATACTTCTTTAAAATACCTCTATTAAAATTATTATATTTTAATTATTCTTCTGTTTTGTTTTTAATTATGGGCCACCACTCATAATCATCTCATTATATAGGATATAATTCAATAAAAACCATCTCATGTTCATTAAATCCCAAAGAGAGAGATATATATTCTATAATGAACATATCCACTACTCTGCCAAAAATGGATTTTTAGTCATGTTGAATGATAAAGGTTGTTGTCACATAAAGCAGTCAAACATAACTAATCCATATTGTGGGTCTGGATTGTCCATATGTGTAAGGATATTGTTAATAACCTTAGCCAACAATCCCAAAATAGTTATAAGGTGCCTAGAAATAGTAAAAAAACTAGAGACATCATAATTATCTTACATCATAGGGAAATCACTACATGGGATACAAAAATTAGTTCAATTTGTATTCCTTCAACTAGGTGACATTTCTAGATAATGGCATTCATTAGATTCAGTTGTGATTCATAAGGAATAATTTCAACAAAGAAAAATACATATAATAAATTGAAATTCTATTGATAGATAATCTCATAATCACAAAGATAGTTTCTTTGATGAAAAATTAAAATTTAATACTATCATAAAGGATTGTAATAAAAATGTGAATTATAGTAATCATATCCACTAGGGGTGTTGAACTAGGTGCGTTGTAAGGCCTATTTTCGTATACTCGGATTCCCCGGGTCTAGCCAAAAACACCTTATTGGATTTGGTTCTCCACGATATATCCATTCCAGAACCACATCCACTTGTAGAACACAGAATGGATTTTTTTCGAAAAATATCCTCATAATATATTAATTACACAAATTCAATGAGGTTATTATATGTTTAACCTGAAAGACTATCATAGGTGTTTAATCCTTAAACAATGTTTTAAAAATATAGTACCAATTTTTTATACTAAATATCTGCTAATACAAAATATTATACGAAGAATAGTTTTCTAGAGATAGTCCATTGTTTTATTACAATATCATTATTACAAGAAAGTCATATCCATAAGGAATGAATAGTTTAGTAGTTTTGGAAATCAAGATACAAACATAATTCCAAGAATGCAATATTAAATAAAATAGAATATATATTTATATTTATATTCAATAGTAAAATAGACAAATCCTAGAATATCAAAACAATTGAATCATAATTTACCTCATAATTTCCTGGAAAAATAAAACATAATGAGGGGGTGACAAAAGATGCTCAGTTTGAGTATGAAATCTGACATACCGGATCAAGATACCACTCAAATAGTACCCAGTGCCCGGTTGTCCACATGTATTGAAGAACATTTTCCCAACAGCTAGAGGCTACCTGTAACGCCCGAGTTTTGGAATCCACCCAGGGGTGCCCCGTACCCGGTTGGTCACATGGCCTAAAACGCATTTCCCTGAATTCCAAAGGCTGCCAACTAGCAACAAGGGACTTGGAGGTGATGGTGGGGAATCTATGCCCTCATTGGAAAAGTACAATACGGAAGTAAACAACCCAAAATAGTGGAATTAGTAAATATACAACAATAGTAGACAACAGAAGACTAATAGAGAAACAACAGGAGAAAAAATATATATAAATGTTGCATGATAGATATATGTCTAAGAAAGCATCCATCTAAGTAACACTGTTAAATAATGTACGAAACCAAAGTAAAAAAGACAAACATATGAGCAACTCCTCAGCATCACAGTAATCGGTTTGGTCCCGTGATCTCCAGATCCAATTCACTCATGTACCTAAAGTTGAAGGGTGTTTTCCCTTGTCTATACCGGTAACAATATAATCTTTTTGGGCCCAAAATCATGGCTCAAATAGGGATTGAGACTAAATACTAGTAAGAAACCACCCAAAGATCTGTTCCTAATAGTGAGTGAGTATATGGAAGGTAAAAGTACAGAAAGTAGTAAACAAGGAAGCACTAAGAAGTAATCAATCCAAAAATAATGTAACATAAAAATAGATAATACAATAGGTAACCCTTTGGGATGTACCCATAGCCTATCCCCTATGGTTCTACCTATCAAGAACAAGAAACCCTTTGGGTGGCACACATAGTCTCACCCTCTTGTTCTGCTATAGTATTGACTCTCTGGGGAAGCAATCATCGTCAATTCCCCTTATAGCCTCGAATTGTACTAAAGGCTATCTAGGGAAGCACTCAATGTCAATTCCCCATGTGTCATGCATCGAGGAACTACAAACACTCTGGGGAAGAATTCAACATCAATTTCCCCTATGGTATCGAATCATATAATTATAAAGTCACTCTAGAGAACCTTAAATGTCAATTCATTCTATGATCTATACACCAGGTTCTCACGACCCTATGTATGTAAAATAGCATATCATTGTGTAACGGCCAATGTAAACCTCAAGAAAATCTTGGATATTAGTCTGCATAATAACAACATGTCAGGACAAAAGTCACTCCATCATTTAATACTATGAATGGGGAAGTAAACAACAAATTAATAGGAAAACAAGACCCATATATCAACATAGGGAAAACATGCATGGGAAATACATCTAAAGCAGAACAATTCACCCTATTCTCAATCAATAAGCTCTACTCACTCATACAAGCAATGCAGGAAAACAATAGGGTCAAAATGGTAAACATGAAATACCCCGTTCAAAGATGTTGGTGGAATTTACACATAAAACACAATTAATTTCAACCAAATCCACAAACCACCTACCTCGGGGTTAAGAGATCAATATAATTGAACCTCGAATCATGAATCTATTTAGAACATCATAGATCTATGAAAACACATATAATATTCAACCCATGATAACATGGTAAAGATGAGGAATTGGAAAATGATGATCTAGAAGAAGAGAGAACTCACCGATATGATTCCATTGAAACCAATGGAGTTATATTTAAAGGATGGATGTGGGATCAAGGGCTCATCGATGATCTGCAGATGCCAGTGCTTTCAGATGAACAAAACTTAAAAGAAGTGGTTTCTGTCTGTCAGACGTGACTCTGGCGCGTTTAATAAAGAAAATAATGTACCCGACCTATACTTTTTGAGTACACAGCATGTACTCGCCTTTATCGTACTCCACATTAGGCGGCCTCTACGTCACCCCACATGACCATGTGTGTGTCCATGACATGGCCAGCACATGACCTCATGCGACAATGAAGTACACGATGTGTACTCATAATGTACGTGGCGTGTACTTAAATAATTTTAGAAACTATTATTTTTTAAAAAACACCAGAAAATGAAAAAACATACCTGATAAGAAGATTTGGGTTCTTACAAACTTCCCCCATTGAAGAAATTCATCACTAAATTTCCCAAGCGTGGTGTAGAAAAATAAACCTCAAACAGTTCTGGCCACTACCCTTGTAAATCAGCCTCCTTCTCCCATGTCTCGTCCTGCAGTCACCCTTGCTACCATAGCACTCGCACCAGAGGAATAGACTGGACATGGAGAACATTTGTATTGTGATCTATAATCTGGATAGGATTCTCTTTAAATGATGCATCCAACTCTAACTCAACCTCCTCAGGATGGAAAGCATGAGATGCTTCTAAAATGTAATGTTAGAGCTGAGAAACATGGAAGATTTTTATGCAAATATTGGTACCTCTTGGTAATAGCAACTGATAGACAACTATCCAAAATTTCTCCAACACGTCAAACGACCCCACGTACCATGGTGAAATATTACCCTATCTCCTCATACTCTCTTGTCCTAGCCTCGTTGTGACATGCAAGAAAACCTGATCCCCATCCTTGGACTCCAGATGTCATCTCAGCTGATCAGCATAAGACTTCTGACGAGATCGTGTAATAACCATCCTCTTCCGAATCAACTCAATCTGCTCTATGGTCTCTTGAACAAGGAGAGGTCCCAAAAATGTAGTCTCTCCTACATCCGGCCAACATAAATGCAATCAAAATGGTCAAATGTACAAAGGATCATAAGGTGCCTTATGAATAGTCTCTTAGAAGATATTATTGTAGGAAAACTCCACAAAGAAGTATATGATTTTCCCTAGAACATCCAAAATCCAGAATGCATGCTCAGATCATATACACAAGAAACTAAATTGTTTGCTCAGACTGGACATCTGTGTGGGGATGGCATGTTGTACTCAAATGTACCTGTGTACCCAAGCCAACTGAAGCCCCTGCCAGACCCGAGAAGTAAAATAGACATCCCTATCTGAAACAATGGAGTGTGTAAATCCATGCAGACGTAAAATCTCCCATATGTATAACCGCCCCAACTCATCAACACTGATGGTCTCTTTGATCGGAAAAAAGTGAGAAACCTTCGTGAGCCTATCGATGACAACCAAAACTACGTCATTACCTTGAGGAGACCTCGGAAAACTAGTAACGAAGTCCATCGCGACATCATTCCCCTTCCAATCGGGAATGGGTTACTACTAAAAAAGGCATTTTAGTCGATGATGTTACACCTTCACTATCTAACAAGTGTAAAACCTCATGACGAAACCAGAAACGTCCCTCTTTATACCATTCCACTAATACTAATGGTGTAGATCATGATACATCTTGGTGACTCCAAGATAAACTATCCAAACCAAGGAGTAAAATTCCTACATCAGCTCCTCATGTATGTCTGCTGGCACCAATACTCCTCCCTAGAAACGACATATTTCATCCTCAGCTATAGTCCATCTATGAATAGGATCCTATCCTACCATGCTTTCCTATAGGAATATGCCTTCAAAAAGTGATAGCTGCCTTATTCATACCAGATCATGATGTGTAGAGGTAACAACTACAGAAGATAGAAAATTCTACCCATGTCTGTCATGCACCTCCAAATTCATCTCAGAGAACAGATCCATAAGCTTCCACTTTATACGGGCCTCCAGAACTGCATGTATTTGTGTCCTCCTGGTCAACGCATCAGCCACAACGTTGTCTTTCACAGGCATATAGGCAAGATCAAGCTCAAAATACTGAAGGTACTCAACCCACCTTCACTGTCTGAAATCCAGATCACAATGAGGGAAGATGAACTTCAGACCCATTTGGTCGGTGAAAACCACAATGTGCTCTCCTAGAAGATAATGTCACAAGTAGTGTTGGGCATGAACAATATCTGACAACTCTAGATCATGCGTCAGGTAATTCCTCTCAAGTGGACTCAACTACCGAGACCCGTACACAATGACTCCATCTCCCTACAAAAGCACATCTCAAAGCCCGATACCTGATGCATCATAGTAAATGGGATAGCTCTTGCCTAGCTCTATTAAGACTATTATTGGTGATGAAGTCAACCTCCCTTTCAGCTCCTGAAAGGCTGACTCAGAATAATATTACCATAATAACTTCGCACCCTTCTTTGTAAAACCCATTAGTAGTGTTCCTAAGACTGAAAAGTATTATATGAAATGTCTGCAGTATCGTTCCAGCACTAGAAAACTCCTCACCTCAAAGACGTTCTTTGGATGCTCCCATGAATCTACCACTCTCACTTTCTTTGGGTCTAATGAAACTCATATCTCTAAGATAACATGACCCATGAAGTGAATATAGTCCATCCAAAAGTGGCACTTTGGGAGCATATCAAATAACTGATGCTCCCTCAGTGTTCTAAAAATGATCACAAGATCGGTATCTTGGTAATGTCGAGTGTGAGAGTACATCAAGATATAATACACAAAAACCACCATGAAGGAATCCAAGTATGGAAGGAACACTCTTTTCATCAGTTCCATGAAAACAGAAGGCACGTTCATGAGACCAAACGGTATAACCATATACTCATATACATCATACCCGCTTCGGAAAGCTGTAAGAGGTATATCAGATGGTCTAACACACAACTGATGATATCTGGATCACAAATCCATCTTTGAGAACACTTGGGCACCCCGATGGTGGTCAAAGAGATTATAAATACTGGGAAAGGTCTATTGTTTCTTGACCATCAAATCGTTCATCATCTGATATTCCCCTAAAATCCTAAGGGTACCATCTGCCTTCAAAAAAAAATAGTACAGGAGAACCCCAAGGAGATATACTAGTTCAGATGAAAACCATGGCCTATAAATCCTCCAACTATTTTATTAGCTCATGTAAGTTGGGTGTAGCCATCCTATAATGAGAAATGGACACCAGTGCTACCCCTAGAACAAGATCAATATAAATGTAATCCTCACATTCTAGATGAAAACCTGAAGAGTCCTCTGGAAAGACATCCCTGAAACGAACCATCATTGGAGGAAAGTGTAACAGAGAAGTCCCATGGTCATCCAGATAAAGAATACCAATCTGGGAATTAAATTGTCCCAACACATTATGCCCTGGACCTGCTCTATATGCCAGGACATCCCACTCGCCCTAATGAAGAAAAGATCCACCCTATGGTGATATGAAACTCACCCTCTGGCGATAATAGTCGATGACTGCCTGGAAGTAAATTAGCCAGTCCATTCTGAGAATGACATCATTTCCTGTCATCACTTAAACATAAATATATCAAAGGAAGTGACACCCACCAAACTCAATAGGGAACTCCTTTCACTTACGTACACTAGATGTTCTTCTATAACTTAGTGTCTAGTGTCAAAACATCGGCAGAAGAAAACATACAGAGCCCAAGGATATCTACAACAATGACATATATAATTCTATGGGTAGTGCCAGTATTGAATAGAGTATAAGATAAATCCAAGGAAACTAGGATCGTACATCAAACTGTTGAGGGGCTATGATGCTTCTCTTGATGGTTTTGCTCCACTACAAAAGTTTATCCAGCTCTGTGGCCCTGTGACCCAACCTGACTACTCTGATCTGATCCACCTTGTTTTCACTTGTTGCCTGGTGACTGACCACCACAGTCGCGACCTCCACCTTGTCCTAAACGGCCAGAAGAACTCCAGTTCCTAGACTGGTGAGAAACTGTTGTAGATGATCCTATACAAGGAGTCATAGATGAACCCCTGCAAACAGCTACTGGGGAACAATTTGACAGAAACACTGAAGGAGCCCCAACTTTCCACAATATCGACACTCTACTAGGTCTCTCGGGAAATGTGGCATCATATGCCCGCTTCTCCCACACTGGTAGCACACCACCTAGATACCAGAATATACATCCCACCTCTTTTGAAGGTCTGCAAGGAACTTATAAAACCCTCTCGAAATTGTGCATGAACACCATTGTCCGGAATGATGGTTGTTCCCAAGACTGGCACACCATGAAGACATATCAGTGGCATGAATCTCCAAGGTCATGTTCACACCTTAGATCAAGATTATCAAGGAGTGTAACAAGATAACAAGAAGAAGAAAACATTCATGATTTACAAAACATGACTACATGGCGTTTACACTACCTAGACAGTTTGTTCCCTGATGTCATTCTTTTGGGTGTGTACTTTTGCCTAAACTGGTCGTGTAACACCCCAAACACATTGCGTCTTCTCAAAATATAGAGTGTGTACTTGAATCCTTCTCCCGTGCCCGATTCATTCTCTATGGTTAAGTCACACGACTCTCCTAAGACCAAACTACATGGTGTTGTAAAGGTAGACTTGGCGTGTATAGGACACGCTTCCCTTGGCACATGTTGTTAGTGACACATTCATACACACGGCTAAAACTACATAGCATGTTCATGACAAACACGATGTGTATGTGAAAGGATAACACCAATCTGTGATGTTAATGGCATGGACAGGTACTTGGGTAAACATACACTGTATGTTCAAGTCAGAAATGGTGTGTACAATAATGGGTGACACCAACCCGTGTTGTTAGTGACACATATGGGTACATGGGTCAGACTACACGATGTACTTATATGGCACATGACATGTATTAGACACGACTCGGCCAACCTGTCTTGTTAGTGACATAGGTGGGCACAAGGTCGACTCTACATGTTGTGTATGGATGATACATTCCATGATCACTCCAGAAATTCCCCATCCTGTGTCTCTTCCCAAACATCCTATGAAACGGTGAGAGACTACATGTCATGTATATAAAGTACACGACATGTACATAAGAAAAACTGTTACTTCCCTAATAGAAGAACCCATGTCATGTAAATAACATTACATGGAGTGTATTCTGGGTTTTCACAGAGAGTAAGGCTCAGAAAATACTTTGGAACCCAGAAAACACTAAAACAAGCATTGAATGTGCCAAATTACGATCCGTGAGGGTCCATACTCCACATGAATCAATATTTGGTACCCTATACAAGTTATAAAGCAGAATACAGTGCAATGATCCACTAAATTCTAGTGCATGAGGGCTCATAACACCTCATGAACCAAATTTTTTCATTCATTCAAACAAAACCATACACACAATTCCCCATCAAATAGTAGGTATCTCTATTAAGGCATCTATCACAACAACATGCATATTTTACATAGTATCTATCACAAAAACATGAAATCTCTAATGCATCATAGATGACATAGAAATATTTCCTGGAATGTGATTTCTATAAAAAGCCTATATGATGTTTGATTTGGAATACCCTCATCTCATAGGGTTGCTACAGAAATAGAACCTGAATAATATCAACATCAACAACAAAAATCATGTGAATTAGTCAAGGTGAAATCAAATCAACTGTAATAATTTTAAAACTAGAAAAATTTAAATAACAAGGTAGGATGTATTTTCCCTATACACAAGTTAGCTACTCCTGGGAACTACTTATTACCAAGTACATATTCCATCCTATCCCTGAATACAGGCTCCAAAAAAAATAAGTCAAAAGAAAAGAATCACTCTGATACCACACTGTAACACCCCAGTTCTGGAAGCCACCCAGGGGTTCCCCGTACCTGGTTGGTCAGATGGACTCAAGTGCATTTCCCCAAATTCAAAAGGTTGTCGACTAGTAGCGAGTGCCTTAGATGTGATAGTGGAGGAACTATGCCCTCATTGGCAGAGTACACAACAGAAGAAACCCACACACAATTGCAGAAGTAGTAAATATCCAACAATAGTAGACAAAAAAAGACTATTAGAGAAACAACTAGAGAAAAAAATATGTAAATGATCCATGATACATATTTTTTTAGGAAATCATTCAAACAAGTCACAATGCTGAATACAGTACTAAACCAAAGTACAAAAGAAATCTAGATGAGAAACTCTTCAACATCACAAGCCTCAACTTAGTCCAATGCTCTCCAGCTCCAATGCAATCAAGTACATGAAGTCGAATGAAATTTTCCCTTGTCTATACCTACAGAAATATAATCCGTTTGGGCCCAAAAGCATGTCCCAAACATGGTGTGAGACTAAATCCCAGTTGGTAACCAACAAAAGATCTATGCCTAACAACCAGTGAGTATATTGTAGGTAAAATTACATAAAGTAATAAACTAGGAAGCACTAAGAAGTAAACAATCCATAAAGAATGCAACAACAAAATAGATAATACAACAGGTAACCCTCTGGGAAGTACCCACAACATATCCCATCTGGTTCTATCTATCAATAAAAAGACACCCTCTGGGCGGAACACACAGTCTCACCGTGCATGTTCAGCTATAGAATAGTCTCTCTGGGGAAGCACTAACAGTAAATTCCTCATATAGTCTCGTATCATACTAAAGTCACTCTTGGGAAACACTCAATGTCAATTCCCCATATGTCTTATGTCAAAGAACTACAGACACTCTAGGGAAGAACTCAATGTCAATTCCCCCTATGGTCTCGCATCGTATAATTATAAAGACACTCTGGAGAAGCCCTCAAAGTCAATTCTCACTATGGTCTATACACCAGGTTCTGACTTCCCTGTGTATGTCATGTAGCATAGCATCACATAAAGGCCAATGTAATCCTCAAGAACTACTTGTCTAGTAATCTACAACATAACACCATGTCAGACCAAATGTTACTCCATCCAAAAATACTAGGCATGGGAATGTAAATAGTATCCTATCAGGAAAACAAGACCCAAAGGTCAAAACATGCAAAACATGCATGGGTAATACATAAAAAGTACAACAATTCACCCAATTATCAATAGAAAACCTCTACTCAGTCATAAAAGAAAAGAAGGCAAACAACATGGTCAAAATGGTAAACATGCAATACCATGTTCAAGGTTATTTGTGGAATTTTCTAATAAAACATAAAGACATTCTACCGAAGGCAGAAAACACCTACCTCTAGGTTTAGAGATCAGTATACTTGAACATCAAAACATGAATCTCCTTAGAAAGATGTAGATCTAGGAAAACACATAAAACATTCAACCCATGATAACATAAAAAAGACGAGGAATAGAAAAAAGATGATCTAGAAGAATAAAGAGCTCACCGATGCAATTCAAACGCAACTGTCAGTGTTTGATTCGGAGGATGGATGAAGGATCGGGGGCTTGTCAAAGATCTGCGGATGCTCGGCACTCTCGAATGAACGAAACCAAAAATATGTGGTTTCTATCCATCAGATGCTACCCTAATGAATTTAATGAAAAAAAAGTAAATGGTGTGTACTTTTGTAGTACACATCATGTACTCGCCTTTTCTATACTCTACTTTAGGTAGCCTCCACCTCACCTCACATGACCTTGTGTGTGGCCATAACATGGCCATCACATGGCCTCCTACAAAAACAAAGTACAAAACGTATACTCATAAAGTTCACGACATGTACTTCACAAATTTCAAGAAACCCATCTTTTCTCAAAAACTCCAGAAAAAGGAAAAAACATACCTGAAAATAAGATATGGGTTCTTACACTGCCAACTTGAAGTGAGGGACTATGGTGTAATAGTGGGGAATCAATGCCCTCATTGGAAGAGTGTAACACAATATAAAAAATAATAATAATATAATAACAGATGTAGTATGCTACATATATCTTAAATAAATAGCCGAAGTCTATGAAGGTAAATAACAAATAATTATTCCATACAAAAGATAATAAATAACATTAGGTTCTATAAAAATATCCAAAATAGGTAAACTGTAGGAAGTCACAATATATATTCCACAAGAAAAAGAAACAAAAGAAATCAAAAAAGCATAACAATCCTTGAATCGGTCCCATGCTCTCTAACTCCTAAGCAATATCTCAAGTACCTATAGAAGGGTACTTTACGTTATCAAATACTAGAATAATATTATCATCTTGGAACCAAAATCATAAACCATATTGGGTGAGAAAAATAAATACACTGTATAAAACCACCCAAGATCTATTCTTATATGTCAATGAGTGTATGCAACAAGTACTGTACAAAAAATAAAAGCATTAAATTAGTGATGTACTCAATACTAAAAAATCCTACATGTTTTGTTTTCTATTTTCATTAAATATATATAGTTCACCCATTCAGTTACATTTAATTATATATGTTTTTAGATCCATCCAATGAACAACAACACCCCGTATAAATACTACTCAACAGATACCCCAGAAGGCTATCTAAAAATTTTATGTGAAGATAGAATCCATGAATGTTATTTGTCTTGGAAGACATGTCATTAGTCATTCCATTTCAATGTTGAGCTCATCATCATACCTACATTAATAGAAAAACCCAAAATAAAGGCATAAAAAATCCTATCCCTCAGGCCTAACATATCCTCACCCATAGGCATAACATATCATCACTCATAGGCATATGAGACCCTCTCCCACAAGCATAAAAAATCAATTAAAGTCAAGCCTATCATATTTTTATTTCAACATAATAAACAAAACATATAAATTACACTATTACATGTTTATCATATAAAAAATCAGCTGTGAATCATTCATATCTATAATAAAGTGAGTTTAACTATAAAAAGTCATAAATAATAATTCTCATATCATGGGGTAAATGGGAAATCACTAATCCCAATCCCTTAAATCTAATCAGTCATAGTTTACAAAAATTATAATTCCATTATAAAGGTAATTCATAATGAACAAATTAATAACCAAAAAATGCATGTCTCATAGGAAACCTATTCCAAATGGTAATAAACGATCATTCCAAAGGAACACACTAATGGGGTGTCCCTAAATCAAAACAGCAAGTTCAAACATGATTAAATTAATTTTATTCAAAACCTAATCATCATGAGGAAACAAAAAAGGCCAACATCCATTCATGGTTACTCCTTAAACATTGGTAATGAAAATATGACACATATAAACAACTCAACAATGAGATAATAGAATAAGACCACCTAACTCATCATTTAATGACTCTCCTCATCCAGCGTCAGACTTTGATTCCCCCTAGAACGTAGCAGATCCTATAAATAGGTACAAACTCTCAATATTAAATAAGTAAATTGAGAGAATAAATCCGGAATAAAGGCTTAAGAATAATCAATAACTAACCAATCATATTCAAACACAACTGACAGTGAAGGAATTGGTGTCTGGATAATAAATCAAGAGGAAAAATGGACCCTGGCGATGCTGTTCCCGAACATCAACGAACCCATATCTGTTTAAAAAAAGGATGTTACTTCCAAATTTAATAAAAAAAATTTAAATGGAATATACTTGATACTACACACACTGTTTTTAAAAATTTAATCCTGACCATTACATGGTACTGTATCGGGATTAAACAGTTTATTTTCTTCCATACACAACTTGTTCCTATAAGTACACGATGTGTAGATACAGTTACATCGTGTAATAAGTATACATCTATCCCCTCAACATCTTTTAACCTATTTTCATAATTATAAAGTAAAATGGATGGATATGTTCATCAATGGAAGAACCATGTTCTTACAAAATTCCGTCCTTAAAATAAATTCATCTCCAAATTTCCCTTCCAATGGTGATGAAGAAAAATATGTGAACAACTCTAGGCACTGTGACTGTACATCAGCCTATATATCCCATGTCTAACCCTACACGTGGTCATTCTTGTATATAATCTATACCCAGTAAACAGACTGACCATAAAGAACCTTCCTTCTATGATCTATAATACAATAGGTATTCTCCTAAAATGACACATCTTCCTACAACTCCACTTCTCCATGCTTAATGTTGTAAGACATGTCTGAAATATATCATCGAAACTGAGAAATGGTGAAGAAGTATTGCATAACCTCATACTTCAGAGGTATCTAAAATCGATAGGAAACCTCCCAACCGTCTCTAGAAACATATATGGAATAAAAAACATAGAAATATCAACCTATATCTTAATTCACATGTGTCCCAAGCTTGGTGTAACATGAAATAAAACACAATCCACGAACTCAAACTACAATGGTCATCTGCGACAATCTACCTGAGATTTTTTATGAGAATACATAGTATCCATCACATTCTGAATCAATTGGACCTAATCAGAAGACTCCAGCATGAGACGTGGTCCCAGTAAAGCTGCATCATCCATCTCCATCCAACACATGGGTTATCAGAATTTCATTTCATACAAAGCCTCCCAAGGTGACATATCTACTTTCACCAAGATATTTTTATTGTTGTCAAATTAATCCATGGTAATATGATTCTCCAATGATCCCCCATAGTTTATTATACATGCTCACAACATGTCCTTCAACACCTACATCGTACACTCTGACTGGACATTAGTATGAGGGTTATATGTTGTTCCCAGAAGAACCTATGTACCTAGCGCCATATAAAAACACTTGTAGAAATGATACATAAAGAAATAATACTGATACAAAATGATAGAATGAGGGACCCCCTGAAGTTGTACCAACTCATGAATATTCAAATTCACAAGCTCATCAACCCCGAAGGCCTCCTTGATCTGCAAGAAGTGAACAAACTTCGTAAGTCTATCCACCACCCCCACACTGTATCATTAACTTAGGGAATACACGAATAACCCATCATGAAATACATTGAGATATCATCCCATTTTCATTCTTGAATATGGTATTATTATAATATTCTGACTAGATGCTGATGATATTCCTTCACCCACTTATAGGTTGAATACCTCACATTAAAACTAGCTACATCTCACTTCATAACAGGCCTTCAGAACTAACGACACTAGTTACATTAGATCTTGGTAACTACAGGATTAACTACCCTATTTTAAGCATGAAAATTCCACATAAAATACTCATATATTTCCATTGAATCCTAGACATGTCTATAGTACCACAAGATCTTTTCATTACTAACCGTCCTTCCCACAGGTGGATCCTTACCTACTACATATTACAAGAGGACTAGGCCCTCATAATATTACATATGTCTTATCCAAACTCTTCCATTACTGTATAATTCATAGCTAAAAAATAGAAATTATATCCCTGACATTCATGCACCACCATGTACATATTAGAGAACAATGCCATATACATTCATACGTTATCAGCCACCTACACTGTCTGTATATTAATCTTTCTACTCAGTGATTGAGCCATTGAATTTCATTTTCCTGCCCTGATGGAAATCACGAAGTGTAAATACAGGTGGTACTCCACCCCCTTTTTGAACCTCAGATTTAGATCAGGATAACTAAATATTTACTTGGTAATTTTGTGGTTAGTGTACACAACAAAACACTACCCCAATAAGTAATGTCTCCAACAACGTAATGCAGGAAAAATCACAGCTAATTAGAGATATTGCATTGGATATTTCCACACATGTGGCATTAATTGTCAAGACCCATTCACAATGAATTTTTACTCCTACATATCACTTCTTCCATCCTAATTATTGATGCATCATAGTACACATTATATCTCTTTCTTGGGTATAGAAAATCTGTATCAATGCTGATGTTTGTCATATTTTAGATCTTGAAGGTTATTCTCCCAATAATAAGACCATAAAAACTTCACACCCTTATTTTTCAATCCTTCAATCAATTCTTATACTCGTGATAAGTCTTGTATAAAATGCATGTAGTAACTAGATATCCCAAAAAAAGTATAAACCTAAAATATATTATTGAGATGCTCCTATGTAACTACCACTCTCACATTCTCTAGGTCTATTGATACTAATGTCTCTGAGATTACGTGACCCCTGAAGTTATTCTGATCTATCCAGTAGTGTCACGTTTTGGAGATTTTTATATTATTGATTCACTCTTTGTGTACTCAAAATAATCTCAAGATGGGTGGATTGTTTATGTTGTGTATAAGAATACACCAAGTTATCATAAAACAATCCACCAAAAATAAAACCCTTGTAAGGTTGGAACACTTGGTTCAATAGTGCCATGAAAACTGTGGGTGCATTAGAGAGACCGAACAACATAACCAGATACTCATATTGACCATACCATAAAGGAATGTAGTACAAGGTTTTTTATATGATAAAAAACATATTTCATGGTATCCTGACCATAAGTTAAATTTTGAGAAAACCTAGGCTCCTCAACACTGATCAAATGGGGAATCTATTGATGAAAAGGGATAATCGTTTTTAACCATCAGCTAGTATAGTTTCCAATAGTCCTTGAAAATACTAAGGGTATTTTCCTCATTATTTATAGAAAGGACCGATGAACCACATGGATAAGTACTTGATCAAATAAACATAATTTTCATTTACATCCTCTAACTTCTTTTTGAGCTCGTATAGAACAATCGAAAACATCCAGTAAGGTGGAATTGATAAGGTGCAGATCCATGCCCTAGATCGATAGAGAACTCTGTGTCTCTTATCAAATGTAAGCCTGAAACATATTTCGGGAAAAAATTATTGAAAAAATCAACCACTAGAGGGAAATATATCTGACATGTTCCGTACACATCTTGATATACAATATCAATCTATGTTTTTATCCCACTCAACCTACGATGATCAGGTTCATCTCATCTTTCTTAGACAATCCACTTTCCCTTGTATAGAAATTTTAGACCTTATGGGGATTTAAAACTCAACCTACGAAAATAGAAATTGACAGTGGATTGAAATGATACTAGCTAGTCTATCCAATGTATGTCATCAAATCATGTCATCTCATGGACATAAAGATCCCAAACGAAGCAGCATCTACCAACATCAAAATAGATGTCCATACACCGATGCACACCTACCATCCTTATCCCTAATATATTTTCTAGAATCATAACATCAATACAAATGAAAACAAAGATCTAGTGGAACTCTAAAATAAGTACATATATAAAACTATGTTAATCTCTTCTATCAAATATTTGAGAGGATAAAATATAGGTGAAAATAATAGTATCTCTATCAATTGATGGTTTGGGATCCTGTACCTGGTGGGTCTATTCCACTGCATATTTTTGACCCATACCACATCCTTAAGACACTACTTAGCTACCCTAAGCTGATTCACCATGTTTTCACTGAGATCCTGGGGTCTGGATACTATGGCCACAACCAACACCTCGTCCTAAATATCCTAACGTATTCCAATTCCCTAACTTGTGAGAAATTGTTGACCCTTCTATTAAAAGTGGAGTATCTTTAGAAAATCTATAATAATTTTTGGTGGAAACTCCCTACAATAGTACTATATATGGCCCATCCATTCTCAAGATCGACACTGACTGGGTCCATCGGGAACTAAAGACTCATATACATAGCTCATCTACACTAATAACATCTCACATGGATACCAGAACAAACATTCTAATATCTCATATACCCATGAGAAATTTCAATATAATGGTTATGTCTCTTGGTCAAGAAAATATTATATCTTGGTGATAAAACACCTCAGTTATCACATACAAATACCAGCATATATTGATCAGTAATCATTGCCTACATTCATAATGTAATATATAGATGGAAACCTAAAATCCTTCACCTGTGATCATTTGTATTAATTGAGACCACCAGCATATTTCATAGCCCTTGATTTCTTGTCACCCATCAGAATTGGTGTGAATATCTAAAGCTCTGTAAAACGGGAAGAGTTTTCTATCCCAAAGATAGAATCCTTCTACAGATACATTATCTCTTTGGCTTTATCGGACCTCAGCATCCAATGGAATTATTATTCATTGAAGATCAGATGAAAATATCCCCATTTCATGTCCTGCTAGAGCTTTTCCTGAGTGATAACATCCCACCAAGTCTTGGAAATATCACTTAGAATATAAGTTGTGATCTTGACCCTCCTCCTAGTATGAATCACCTGATTCTTATATATTTTAGTCATGTTAACTAGCTATGAATATCCCACTTGATTTCCACCATCTATTGTAAACATATGTAGAAGTTGCTATTGGAATTCTCATTACAATTCTTCCATATATGTGGCTTGTTAAGGAACTTCTAGGATGGTCTGTATAGACCCAATGAATCCTTCACAGAATTGGCCATCGACACCTATGTCTGATATAATAGTTAGTGTTGTGAATGACACAATTAGAGGATCCAGTGGTGTCCCATGCCTACAACCTCTGGGGTATACTCATTTCCACTCCCATGATGTATAACTAGAAGTCTTTGTGGTGTTATTGCTATGTAATGTCCATCACATACCCTTAGTATAAGATTATTCATCATGGTATGTTGTTCAAGAACACAAGAACTAAAAATAAAAAAATAAAAATGGATATGTCAAAAAATATGAGTTCACGACTTGTAAGGACCGTACACAATGTCTAAAAATAAGTCCTTACATGGCTGTGTACTCTTGCCATCCTGGGAATGTATGTACCCTAGGTACAGGGCATGTGGGGACTATAAAAAATGTGTCCCCTTTAAATCTCAAATGGGCCTGTAACTACACCTTCCATGGTTTCATAAAATTCCTAGGTACACAGCGTGATAGGCTAACACATGGAATGTACTACTGTTTTCCTTCTTGGCAATGTACTTTTACATGGACAAAGTCACATGGGTCGGCCTATGAAAACTAGACAAGGTGTAGTTAAGGTAGATGGTGTGTTCTGATCAAAACTAAAAAACCCCTGATTTCTCTCACACGGCCACTGACACAATCATCTACCATATGGTGGGTACTAAAAGTACATAGTCTGTTCTTTGAAAAATTCATTCCTCCTAAATAGAAGAAAAAATATAATGTGTGCATTGGACCACATGCTTGACTATCTAGGTTTCTAGATAGAAAACCTCAAAAACATCCCCAGAACCCCTATTTTTAAAAATATATCAATGGTGTGCCAAATTATGATCCTTGGTGGCCCATAATCCCTGCGGAACAAATCTTGGCATCATCCTATTACACATAACAATAAAATTTATATTACATGTCTAAAACATGATCCACTAAATTCTGATCCAAGAGGACCCATACTCTTTAGGTATCGATGGTTTGCGTCGATCCAATTCAGCCAAATCCCAAACAAAAGACCATTAACATAAGTAGTTTTATCTATCATGATATCTGTCACAACATTATGCATATCTAGAATGACATATATCACAACAGTATGAAGTTAGTAGTACTCTCTAAATAGAATTAATAAATGAATGGATTTCAGTTTCTAATGAGTTAATATATGATGAATGAGTTGGTATAACCTCATCTTATCTGGTTTCAACCAAATACAACCGCAATGATAACAATAATACAACACAAAACAATTATGTCACCTAATGGTGAAATCAAATAAACTTTAATAGTTAAAATCCAAAAATCTCAATTCAATTAGAGGTAATTTGGATTTTCCATGTACAAGGGGCTTATAATCCTAGGAAAAACTAATTACCAAAATATATTTCCATCCAATACATTTATAATGTATCCAAATAGTAAGATAAAATATAAATTAATAATTATTTGATTTCACATAGTAATCTCTCAGATCTGGATGCCACTCTACTAGTTCCTTGTACCAAGTTGGCCCCATGGCCACAAGCACATTTCCCCAAACTCCAGAGTCTACTAACTATTAGTGAGGACCTAGGGTGAGATATGTGGGAAAATACTCTTTCATAGGCAGAGTGTAACACAAAAAATAAATAATAATACAATAACAGAATAATTAAACAATATACATCGAAATAAATAGTGAAAGATTGATAAGATAAATAACAAAGATTCAATCCATACAAAATATATTCCATCATATTATAATCTAAGAAACCATACAAATAGATACACTACATGAATTGACAATATATTTTCCAAAATAAAATAAACAAATGAAGGACAAAATAAATCAGAAGCCTCCCCTTCAGTCCAAAGATATTATAATCCTAATAAACATCTCCAGTACCTGTAGAAGGTCACTTTACTTTATCGATACAAGGAACAATATATTCTATTTGGGCCTTGATGCGTGACCCAAATAGGGTGTGAAAAATTTATCCCAATAGGCAACAACCCATGATCTGTGCCAATCTTTCAGTCAGCATATGCAATAATTTGGGTATAAAATGGAAATGTAGTAATCTAGGAAGTACTCAAAAGTAAACACCATTACAAGTAGTTTTTTCCAGTTTCATTAATTATGTTCTAATCAACCAATCAATTACATTGAATTATATATGTTTTTCGACCCATCCCAAGCCTGTCAATCCACTATATAAAAAATAAAAACCATATAACATAGAAGGATATCTAAAAAAGTAATGTGAAGACCAAATCTAATATTTTGATTTGGTTTAGAAAACATGTCATAAGTCATTCCATTTTAATATTCAACTCAACATCGTGCGTATAGGCATAGAAAAACTTTTCCTGTAGGAATAACCAAATCCACTCCCTCAATTCTAACCAATCATCACCTAGAGGAATAACAAATCCACTCCCATAGTCATACAAAATCCTCTCCCAAAGGTATAAAAAATCAATCATGGTCAAGCCTAGTATACTAGTATTTAATAATAATAATGAAAACATGTATATTATAATATTAAATGGCTATGATATAACTTCTCATGTGTGAATCATATATATCATCCAACAAATGAATTAAATAATCACAAGGCTTAATGATAATTGTCATATCATGGGGAAAAGGGTAAATAAATAATTCCAACCCCTTTAACCAAATAAATTACAATTTACAACATTTTCAATTTAGTTATAATTTAATTCATACTAAATAACCTGATATGTGAAAACATGTAATGAATAATAAGAATTCTTGGACAAATATCCCTTAATAGTTATTCTATAGGAACGCACCAATGACATTTCCCTTAATGAAAACATTAAGCTTAAACATTCTTAATTTAGTTTAATTCATGAACTAATCATCATTAGGAAACAACAAGGGAAAATTTACAATAAATTATTCACCCTTAAAATGGCGAATAGAAATAAAGATCATATGAAAAAAATTGAAAATGATATAAATCACAATAAAACCTACTTCATCATAGTTATACTCTTCTCACCCAGTGTCGGTATTTGATTCATCGTAGAATAGAGTAGATATACAAAACATGTATGAACAATCAAACTTAAATAACTCAATAGAGAGAATAATTCAAGAATAAATTATCACGAGAAATTGATATCCCACTGATTAGGTTCAAAAAAAATGAAAATGAATATATTTGGATTCAGATGATCAATCGGGAGAAAAATGGCCACTGGAACTGCTGTTTGAAAACATGGATGTGCCCCATTAGTTTTCAAAGAAACAATACTACAACATAATTTATTATATAAAAAATGTACATGACATATATATGTTAGTACATATCATGTCCATACAAATTCTGGCTTAACCATTATGTGGATGTGTATCAGGATTACATGTAGATTAACCATACATACCCGACATGTACCTATATTCTCATGATGTAATGTTCCTAGTCACGTCTTGTAAAAATCCAACAAACAACCCCTCAACCTATTTTCCACAATTTTCATATGTACAAAATAAAAAGGAATCCTCCATGCCTTAATGGAATAATCAGGTTATTAAAATAAATATAGTGGATGATATACTAACCCTAAACATTTTAAATGGTGAATAACTAAAAATACATGCCTTAAAAATTATACTTGAACACAATATTTTAGGAATAATAGTTGGATAAATAATTACAAAAAAAAACATAGTCATGAGAATTATAATAGTCAAATAAAAACATGAACTATAAATTAATATCTTCATAATGAGGGTATTCATAATTCCATACATGAAAATCATTCTGTCCAAGCCCCGTGTTTAGACCAAAGACAAATGGGTAAAAACCGAACTAGTTTGTCTCTAGAGACCTACTGATGAAGCGAGGGGATATAGTGTGGTGAACCTGTCATGTAATAAGTTAAGTTAATTCCTCATATGAACAAGGATAAATATATAAATCATAGATATTCATATTTAAACTAACATATGAAATGTAAATAACATTCTACAATCAATAATTATGTACACTAACCATTCAATTTTATATGGTGAATGGTATCAATATAGAGCATATATAGTAAAATTAATCATAAACTATTAGAAAACATTTGTTAGATGTTATAATGAAATATTATTCCCATTTTAACATAATAATCAACATGAATGTTGGAATAGATGAAAATACTTGTATAAAATCATAATATAATTCTTGAGAAAAATAAATTTAACATTAAAAAGAAGAGTTCTCTCAGAAAAATAATTATATAATACTAGAATTTAATATATGTAGTTAACTAATAAATATAATAGTGATTACAAAAAAAAATAATTGTTTCTAAAAATATATTAAGGAGTTCCCCTAATAATGGGTATGAATTAGAGAAAATCCACTAAATTAGGCTTGTATTTTAGGAACGATTTATGAATGATCATTTTAAAACATGTATTTTTTCATAAAATAAAGATGAATTATGGTTGGTACACATATATAAAACATTAACATAGAATTTATGATGAGTATATAAGAATTAATAATAATTTAATTGGGATTAATAGAAACAAATATTAACCCGAAAGAAAATGGAGGTTCTGGTAGAATACCCTTACCTTATGTCTGAATATATTACACTATTGAAATTATGATACTAGAATATAAAATTAGACATATTAATAAATTAATTTAGAAACTATTCAATATTTATTTATTTATTCATAATTTCAGTTTGTTACTTTATGTTTTTATTGATAGGTTATAAGAATTATTTATGTCTTTCCGGAGTGTACGTTTCATTTGGTTCCAATATCGGTATACTTGTATATGAGTATGTATGTTATTTTGGAACATATATAATTATCTAGAACAAAAATTTTATTTTGTCTATGGACATAAATTTGTTTTAGTGGTTATAGATATCATTTTCATACAATATCTGAGGATGAATCATTAAATGTAATATTAATGACAAACAATTACATTTTTTGGTGGTATTTTGATTATTATGAACTAGTTTTGATGCATGAAATAATATTATGAAAATATAGAGGTTATTTAATATTAAATAAGTTATAATACATATTTTTTATTAATTTTAAACCATAAATATGGTTTTATGACCAGTATTGAAGGACTAATGGAAGAACAAGACTTCAACATCCATGAAGGATGTAAATTGGCACATCATGGAAGATGATTTTGTTAATAAAATAAAAGAGAGATAGAGAGAGGGTAAGATGATTCATAATGGTTATTAAATTAAAATGAAATAATTATCATATAAATATGACACTTAAGATATGAAGATAATTTTGATAGAGGTTGTGAGTAGTTTTTAACAAAATTAATGGCCTAGAAATGAAATTTAATGAATGAAATTATGGATTTACATCTTCAATTCACCTCCATTGGAACCACCTTAAGGGATGAGGTTTTGGTATTTTGGAAATACCAGGGGATACTAAATGTGAGGTTCTAATAAAGAATATTATTTGTTTAGAACATTTTGGATATTCAATTCTTATTGGATAGAGAAGACGTGGGAGTGATGAGTGGCTTTTAAGTGGAGGAGATATGTAATTTCTATTATTTTAATCAATATTTTATTTTTTGGCTCAAGAATTTGAATAGTCTTGATTATATAGTCTCAAAATATTAATTCATGCAAGTTAGTTTAATATAATTTCCATTTACATCATCCATGACTCAAGCATTATGCACAAATTCATTTATTATTCATATTTTGTAAATTATCATATTTCAATATTCCTAAAAAATTCAGCTATTTGTGAAAAATAAAAAAAAATATACCCCATCAATTTTTCATCATGTATAATTTTAAAATGAAAAACATTTTATAAAAACAATTTTATATATAATTGAATTTTATTTTTTAAATATAATCATTATTTACATGAAAATAACATATATTAAATTTAAAATTGAATTTATAATTCTATGAAAAATTAACAATGTTCTTATAAAATTATCCTAAATTCATAGGACAACAAAATATTTATATTTGAATACATTTAAGGAAGATGAATTTTATTAATTGAATAAATTAAAATTGTAATAAAATATTTATTACCCACAAAATAGAAATACAAAATTATTAATTTTTATAACATTTGTTTCATTTATAAGGTGGTTATATTTCATTTATACATAAATGGGTGATGTTACTATTCATAAGGGTAAGTTACTATTAAAAACAATGTAATTGGATTCTATCAGAATCTAAATATCGTACTAATCACAACTATGTATGTCTGTTTTTTTAATTGTAAGAAACAATGCCGAAATATATGTTTATTAGATAGCTTATAATAAATTGTTTTTTAAAGAATCCATGTTTCATGCATTAAATTTTAAAATTATTTATAAATCCTTTTGGTGTTATATTTTTCATCCATATATTACAATTGAAACACCATATAATGGATCTTCTTTTTTGATTTATGAGACTTTGACCCTACCCAACATTAGAAGTGGGAAGTAGGTAGTGTATCTTGGGATATTCTATAACCCTTATTAACACCTACATCTGGCACTACGAGTTGGAATATAGGTGAGAATCATTTATTGGAGAGTTTTGTAAATGTCCTTCCCTATTATCATGAAATTAACCTTTTCTAAATATTACCTTAGATGATAATTTTGAAATTTTAGATTTACTCTACCATGAAATCCTTGATCTTTACGATAGGTGGGTGGAGAAAACAAATATCTATAGTTGGTGGGACCTAATCCACTAGTTTTTCTTGTTGTATCACCACTATAAGAAATTATTGTTGATCCTCCATTGGAAACTGATGCTCATTTTCAAAATAAATCATTCTATTTCATTTAGTCTGCATAAAGATATCTATGATGTGCCTCTTATATTGCAGGGTGGACATGATAATTTCAGTAGTAAAATCATCCCACCGTCCTAGGTGTGGCATTTATCAAGATATAGAATCATTTAAAGAGCGAATTTTATCGATAATTGTGTAGATATAGAATCCTCTAATGAATATGATCATGGTATACACCTATATGATGTGTTACTCAATATTTCATTGGTGGGATGTCAACACTCATGATATCCATCATTTGGGTATATTAGGAGTGGACTTCTAGAAATACTTCTATGACTACTTATATCTTTATAAATTTAGAGAGGACTCCGAAAGAGAATTTTTTCACCTACAATAGGGTTCTATGTTAATAATGGAGCATTTATATCATTCCATTAAACAACATAAACTTACACTTAATGTGACTGGTGAGATGTTATCCATTATGAGAAGTTTTTTGGATGGAATTTCACATGAAATATAATGACTGAAAAAAATATATTTTGGTTGAACAATGGTTTATAGATATAAACCTATGAACATATCATAGTGTTTAATATGAGGGATGTAGGTAATTTTAGCCTTGGAAGTTTAACATCATTACTAGGAGATAGTTTTTATACTGTTTGAAATCTTCATTTCGAGTCTTTTCATGGGTAAATCACCATGCAATTTACAAGAACCATATTTTTTTGTGTTTCACTAATATGATACGATATTCCATAAGATGACCCAATGTAATAGAAACTCATTCATGTTATTAGAATTCAAAATGATGTGTCACCTACATTTATTATACTAAAATTTTCATCAGATACCTAGTGAGATGGGATATATAGTGATACTGCATTCAAGTGTTGTATTTATTGGAAATTTACATGATGAGATCTACAGTACAAGCCAAAAATCATGTTTAGGAGGTTGTTGTGGATTAGGAAGTCAGACGTCTGATGTTCAACACCAAAAAAGAATAAAATCTGAGGATTGTTGGGTTTTATATCAATGATGTAGATTTACTAATATATAAAAATTTCAACCAACATTCAAGGATTAGATTCCATGGAATTCTATTATTTGAGGTACCACTCTTGTATCCCTTATTATTGTTTATTTAATTTATGATACTAGATTTTAACACATATAGATATATATAAAAAAATTGTGGACTGTTTGGTCCTATAATTAGAATAATTTTATTATGTGATGACTCTAAACAAACATTTAGGTGTTCAGATAGAGTTTATACAACAATTATGGGATATACCTTATTATGTGGGATTATATACCGTACTATGAAATCAATTTTCCCTCTAGATGACAAAAATTAATTTCATTTTTTTGATGTAATGGTTTCGTCCATTATATTTCCATGTTGACTTATATTTGGGGTTATATTTTACAAAACCATAAGGAATTCAATATTTTTATTATAGATAATGGGTTTTCTAGGAAATTCATTCATGATCTGAACATATTGGGATTCATAAATTGATAGCCTAGATGGATAGTCTATTCACAACTTACTAGGGTACATGATTTATCGAATTGACACAATAAGTGGAACAATTTATTGATATTTTGGATGATTTATTCTTTGAACAACATACTGTGATTTTTTAGAGTTCACTATCATGTTAGTGATAAGTTTGTTAGCCATGTCTATTACTCCATACATGATAGAACCAAAAAATTTCCAAGAAATCATGATGTTACATGAATAAATGGAAGCTAAGTGTTATATTTTACCCAATTTATCTTTATGGGTTCACCTTCCCCTTTCTCGAAAAAGGACTTACTTACCCTTATATTGTGCATGTACTATAACCAATTGAACTATCTTACAATTAACAAGCAGTATCCAATTCAAGATATAGATAACTTTAGTACCTCACTAAGAAGAGTGTCCAATTTCTCCCAGAATTATATGATGTTTTTCAACTATTCGATGAATGCTCAGCCATCAGACATATCATGTATTGAAATATTATAGTATCCCGAGCTTGTACTAGTATTTTTTTATTATTTTCGAGCATAAAAATGTGCCATCTATTTTGTGGTTTTAAATAATTAGTTTTCAACTAGTATCTGGATTATTTTTGGTAGTGTTTATGGAAAATATTGTTGTGTATTCTTGCACTAGATACCACCATTTCAAATAACCTGATATCATTTTGAATAAACTAATGTAGTATCATATTTATGCTAAACTAACCAAATGAAACTATTAGTTTGATAAATTTCACTTCAGCGGATATATCATTTCAAAGGAAGGAGTATCCATTTAACCAAATAAAGTGATCTTAATGTTATTATAAAATAAGTCCAATAATGTCTTTGACATACACATTTTCTAGAGGAAATATGGCTATTATATGAATTTCATTCTAAAATAATTATGAATGGATATTGCTCTCATATTCCTGACTATGAATGGTGTAAATATTTTATTGACTGAATACTATATTGTATCATTTTATGTGTTGATATGGATATTGACTTCAAAAAAAATTATTTTTCAAAATCCTAAAAGCTGTTATAAATTTTAATAAGATACCTAAAAAATAATAATTGGATAAGATATTATGATATGGTATGAAGTTCTAGTGTACACTTCCTACTATTTTTCACCTCATGATTTGAAATACCCTATTTACAAACATGATCTAGTAGTTGTGATTCACGAATTATCCTATTAGAAGAATTTGCTAATGGGTGAATGTATCATAATTATATAGACCATATAATATTCAAATACATTTCCACATAATTTTATTTGATTATCAGGATGCTCATGTTGACGGAGTATCTTTAGCCATTTTATTTTTTATCCATTATAATTGTAGGAAGGGAACTATTACAACTGATGCATTGATCTAGATGACTAATAACCAGACCTTCCAAGAGGCCATTAGTGAGTGGATTTTAATGGATAGGTTTTCTATGAAGCACCTTGAGTATTAATAGAAACATGCATAACCTATTTTGGAAACATTTTTGTTATATACTATCTTCTAGAATGTGTATGGTTGAGAAATATTTCAGATCCCGAGGGGGTAGTTCCAAGGGAGAGAGTCTAACATGAGGGCCCACTTCCTAGTTTGTTTATTAATGAAAATGTGGATATGATCTTTTATGGTAGTGTTTTGACACTGGATTAAATAAAAAATGATTTGATAAGGGAATATCATTCCTCTATTTGGTTAGTGATACATGGTATTTCCTTGATTTATAAAGAAATACTTAGTAAATATTGATGTTTTGAAATTAAGATCCAAATTGAATGTTTTATCAAATGGGTTTCTTTATGTTAGTTGGAGAATGACGATAAATAGTTTATTATGAGACTTATAATGCATTTATCCATCGTAAGTAGAAATTTGATGATATAATCATTGTCATTGTTATTCATTTTCTATCATCTGTTCAACAAATTGATGCTCCATGGGAGATCATAAGGATGATGACCAAGGTCACATACATTATAATTATATGAGATACCATGTTAAAAGATAGGCTAAAGAAGATTTACATTCTAGAAAATATTCACCTTCATGGTGTTCCACATTCTATTATATCATATTGAGATTGGCATTTTACATAATGGTTCTAGAAAGGTCATAATAAAGCACCAGGTTTATAGGTCCTTTCGTGTACATTGTATCTCTATCATATTGATGTATAGTACATGAAAATTAAACGGGTGTTGGAGGATAATCATTGGGCATGCATTACTTTTTGGGACTTTCTTATGAGAAACAAATACAAGTCATTAAATTTTCCTTCCATAAGTATTTCTAGGAAACAATACATATGATCCATGTTGTTCACACTATTACTGGATAGTGGTAGGATATGCAACACTACTGGTACCTCATTTAGTTGATTAGAATTTATATTAGGTAAATAAAATTGAAATGTTATTGGATATTTCTAAATATGAACATAATTATAATAAAAACCATCACTACTATAATCTGTAGTTTGATCTGGGAAATCTCTTATTTATATGGGTTTTTCATATTTAAGGCCATATAAGGATTCTGATATGGAACGTGCTTTCCCATAAATATGTGGACATTTTGAGATCATATATGGATCATGTCTAGTCACTTAATTCTTTGAAATACCTCCAAAGTTCCAATCCATGCACAAATACTTCCATATATCATAGCATTACTAGTATAATCCTGACCCATATCATTCATTTGATCATGATAATATTTATGGTAGGTGAATTTATCATATTAAAAGCATTTGATAATTATAATTGATTAATTCATAAAGAATTCATGTGGAATTTCCTCCCCTATATTGCTGTTTCTAACGGAATATATCAATGTGCATGATGATATTGGGTTGAGATATCGTATTATACATTATTAGTTAAAAAACTATTATTAGAAAAAAATTTACAACCATCATAAGGGATACTTGAGGACGACTTGTTTTATAGATTATAGGTCGTAAAATCCATGATTTTCAATGAGATAATAATGATTAATATAATACTTAAAACATATTTTGTTATGGTTTTAATGTGAAGAAGGTGATAAAAATATGTTCAATAGATTATGGGATTTTTCAAAGCCTTTAGCTCCAATTATTTTAATAACAACTTGATCCTCATAACAAGAAATTATCCCTAACCATTCACCTATACAATGTGGTATGATACAATGCACTACAAAAGGACACATGGATTTTATTAACAAAGAAATCGTAGCTAAATGGCCATGTGACTCATCTTGGAGATGTGACATAGTTGATTATGACAAAGTAAACATGGTTAAGAAAATCATGTTCCCATATAAGCTAGGGGTGTTGTGGGGATTTGTTAAGAATATGGTTGGTGCATAGTTTGGCTTATTTTTATAGCCATACTTTTAAAGCATTTATATTTTATGGAAAAGTCAATTTTCTATTACTTTTATTTAACATAGATTATTATTAAACTTCTTTCATAGATATGATCACATCTAGTGTGATGTTTAGATTACATGACTATATTGACGATACAATGACACAATAATATTTTCACTATTCTCCCTTAGTCTTCAGTTGTATTAGAAATATAATGTTATGATATCCACTCTTATTCCCTATTTTTACATTGTAATATTATTCCTTATTTATGTGAAATGTAATAGGGCATAATTATATTGGATTTTTTCATTTTTGAAAGATTAGTCTATTCTAGATCAAATTAAAGGATGAAAATGAATGAAGGATGACCTACCAAGCCTTGGTATGTGGACTAGTACATTTCCATAAATCCTTCTTTTTATTTTATCATGCACTATTTTGTGGAATGCCAATGGACTCGGGAATTCCCTCCAAAATTTATAATTAATTATATTAAATTTTCTTCTCATCTGTAATGATAACCTAGTTACCTGTGAAATAATATCTTGGGTCATTTACCTTGGGATAGATTAATTATATGAGAGTCCCTTACTAAAATACCTTAATAAATTTATTCATTGAAGTTATTTATTTTATTAAATTGTGTTGGTAAGTTGTATCTTGTTATAAATAGATGTGTGACATAAAATTTATGAATTCTAGGATTTTTAAAATTATTCAAATAAATAAATATAATAGAAAAGGGTCATGAATTAAGGACACCATATATGGGATAATTTATATTATTAATTATAATTGAATATTAATGTTTTTGAATATAGAGGGATATATATATTCTTTATAGATTCTTTGGATGGGATCATCAGTTGTATGACTTACCAAACCATATGGGTTACATGCTCTATAAAGGAATTACATTCGATTTGATTTAGGGGGGATATGGATATTCCATGACAAAATAGATACATGGTTCCATATGTGTTATACCATGGACAATAATAGAGGGTTATGTTGTATTCCATGATGATATTGACACATGGGATTCAATATAGGAATCACATTGAATGTACTGTTATAGTGATTGGTTTTTATACTTCTTAATAAGTGGTACATGAATTTTTTAATGGGTCAATATATAAGCAATGGAGATTCCATTTATTAAATACAAATGATGTGTTGTATGAAAAGTCTAAAAACCAATTATAAATCCCATTAACCAACCACCATGACAAACAATATGCTCGAATTCTTTCCATGGTGAATATTTCATTTATGACAACCCAATTATTTTTTCCATACTTTTATCATTGTAGACACATAATGTTTCTATATAAATTTACAAATATATTATATTTCAAAAGGATGATGTTAGTTTAGAGATGTATAGAATTTTTAGATAAGGTTCATTAATTTTTTTATCTAATGTGGCACTTGGTACAAATTTTTTAATATTAAATTTCTATCATTTATTTAATATATACATCTCCACAATTAATTTTATATGTACAAAATATAGAGTCTAAAACACAGTTGATTTTGGGAAAATGAGTATATATTAAACCATATTTAGTACACCCAATTTTAACTGAACAAAAAATCATGTTAAATGGTGTCGCTAACAGGCAACACTATGTTTCTGATATTTTATTTTCAGAATTTTGAAGGATCACAGTAGAACAGGACTGGGCCTATTCTTGTGGTTCTCATGGATGAAGTTTTTCACCTTTTCCCATTTTTTTCCTAGCATAAATTATAGTTATATTCCCATGTATCCTATATAAATTTTATTGTATAGTGTCATGACATATTAATTATCTATTTATATTTCATTTAATCACCTTCATCCTATTGTTTACAATTGATGATTTATTATTATGTTGTTGTTATTTTTTTATAAATATTTTTATTGTTTATAATTCTGATTTACCACTAAAAAAATCCAGATCAAGATGGAATATTCTACCTGAGGACACTCCAGAGGCCCCCACTACTAGTATACATCATCAAGCATATGGGGAGAAACCCTTGAGTACATGTGTCCAATTCTCTTTGGGAATATGTTAGTGGCTTCTAGGTTGGGATTCATCATAAATATAAAAACGATAATATATTTTTAATTATTATTATTATTGAAAATATAAATAAAAACATATTCCCAATTTAAATGAATCATAATATATAATATTTTATTAAGAATGTGATATGTTTTTTTTGAATTTATAAGGATATACAGAGTTTATTATGTATTTTTTATTTAATTGAATATAATTTTATGAATTTATAATAATTTTTTTATTATTATATCACTATTAATCTAATTTATTATCATAAAATTTTTAATGATATGTTATTTTTATTCTTATGAAATTTTTTCTCAAATCATACATGACATATGATATGTATTTTTAATATAAAAATGATGAATTGTATGAGTAATTTTAAAAAAACGCAATACGAATATGATTTTTTAAAAAATTACATAATGAATAATTTGTGGATCTTTTCTCACTAATTATTATATATAAATTTATGCAGAAAATTTGATAATTTAAATTTGTTATTTTTTAATACATTTATTATTTTAAAAATGAGTGTTTTCAGTTAATATTTTCGTATTTAAAAAATAAATTTGACATTAAAAAAGGAATGAATCATTCCATATCCTTTGATAATTATTTTCTTTTTCTCAAGAAACAACTCATGATAATTTCCTAGGATTTAATAAATATAAATGTATTGAAATGATAAAAATGGGAGTAATAGTTATTGATTAATCGAACCATTATATAAAGTGTAGTATAATTTTTTATTCAAATAGAATAGTTTTTATGGAAAAATTATATAAATTATTTTCTTAAATTATATAAACAAGTCATTTAATGGATAATGGATATTTTAGTATTGAATGATTGTATTATATGAAATGAATTTTAAGGTTTTTATGATGATAAATTTCGGATAATTTTTGCATATTTTTTTTATTTTTTGATGTAATAATAATTGTATTAAATATAAAGTGATTGGAAAATATTTTCTATTTACATCTATTAACCATTATGGTCTTTTAAAATTTAATTTGAAATGAATATTGTTATTTAATAAATCATTAGTTTTTGAAATGAAAAAAAATTCTAATTGTTTTATGTTTATTATATATATTTTGATTTTTATTCAATAAATGAATTTGAAAACATTTGAATCTGGGTAAAATGAAATTACAATGTTTATTTATTCCAGTATAATAGAAATTACTATTGTATATGAGAATCAATAATTTGTCAATATATTACTTCATTATCTATTGGTTTCTAATAACGAGAATAATCATTACAGATTTATTATGTGAGTGGTGGAAGGAAATACATTGAGAAAGTGTATGTTTAATTACTATCCATATAGAATGATTCTGAATCTACAATTAATTAAAATATATGATTCAATATTTTTGATAGATTCTTTAAAAAGTCACTAAAATTACACAGTTACATGAAATTACTTATTAAAAATTAATTATAGTGATATTTTTTCATAATCTAATTTATTTCTTGTGAATGATAAAGTTTATAATAATAATGATATATATAAGAAAGAATTAGCTAAAAAAATAAGTTGTAGATTAATATTTTCTATGATGAGAATATGAAAATTGTAGTGATGGTAGATAATAAACTGATTAACAATATTTTTAATATTCTATAATAAATATGAAATTTTGATTGAAATTAAGAAATTCTCATTATAAGGAACATTTTGATGTTGATAGTGAAAAATTTGAAAAATTATTTTTTGTATTTAATTAAATAATCCTTATATTGATAATGACATTGAAAATTTTAATATTGAAATTGATGAATTAGGCATAAATCCAATTGTAGTGGTTGTTAATATTGTTTTTTGAGATTGAAATCATTCTTGTCTTTAATGGTGAATATATAAATGAAGTTAATGATCAAATTGAAAACAATAATGAATGTTTTTTTAAATGAACACCTGTTATCCTTATATGTGTGAGAAAATATATTAATGATTTCTGGAAAGACAATAAAAATGAAACATTTATGTTCATGATACTATAAATAGTTATCTAATAGTGTTGAAATTGATAATATTGTTAATGATATTTGTATTAATTCATTATTTCAAGTTAATTTATACAATTATTTGATTTTTAAGATTGTAAAAAGAGAAATATTTTGCATTGATGAAATATTTTCACCCATAAAGATGGACATGATTCCATTTGATGTCCATACCACTCAATTAAAATTTAATATCCTTTCTTATTTTTATGTGTTTTGGGTTGAATTAAAATTATTCGAAAACAATATGATAGTAAAGAATCATAATGCTATTCTCCAATGTGATTCTGAAGTGATGAAATAATTTATAGTTATTCAATATGAATTAATTAAATCTAATGAACATTTTAATGAAAAATTGAATTGAATAAAGAACAATAATCATACTATGAACTATATTTTAGATTCATTATAGGAATAATTCATTAAAGATTATTATTAAATGTATACATTATTATGTACATATGCTATTTAGAACTGATAATAGATGATACATATAATTTTTAGTCATTTGGTCACATTAGGAAGCTTATATTATATAGAGACAAATATTCCTATAGAATTGAATTCAAAGTATATTATTAGTTAATCTAATGAATACCCTATTCATCAAGGTAAAACAATATATGATGTGTTATATTATTATAATGATATATAATTGGATAAATTTTTTAATAACTATATTTATTTTGGGAAAATTATAAATGACATTCATCGTGTTCTTAATTTAGAATATGGATCATTCAATGATAATTATGTTGGTATTATATAAAAAATGTATAGTGGTAGAACATTAAATCCATTTAGATAGATGTAACAAAATTTTAAATACTCATAATATTTAATATTTTTAAATATACTTCAAGAGAGATATATATATATATCAATATTTATGATAGAATTATTTACATTTTGTAATAAAATAATGATTAGTTCAATGAAAATTTATTTATGAAATAATTTAAATAGAAGATTGATAAGCTGTATTTTAATGTTCTAACTAATAAATATTTTATGCTAATGAAGATATTTTATAAGAAAGTTTTGGGAAAAGGATAGGATGAAATTTTAGTAAACAATTTTGATTAAATTATTAAACAATAAAATTTTTATGATCTACCACTATATGATATTTATAATAAGAGTTATATAGGTTTATATATACAAAAAAATATTTCGATGTATTATTTTCTGTTAGAAGAAACATTAAGAAATAAATGATATTTGAATGAACATGAAATGACTATTAATATTTTTTTATTGATGAATGTGTGGGTTAAAACAAAAAATTGAACTATTATTATTTTAATTCAATTTAATATAAATCATAATCCAAAACCTCTATTGACTTCATCTTTCATTAAGAATCATATAGATCATAGGAACTCATAATATATGAGAATATGATTACATTACTAATATTTTTAGGTATCTAGATGAAGGCTTCATGTTTTTTGGATAATCTTTTTTCATATTTATATATTAATATTAAATTAATGTTTATAAAAATAAAGTATTCAGTATATGAATACTAATTAAAAATATAATACCAGTAAAATATTTATTATTTTTTAAGTAATATTTATATTTATTGATTAATAGATATAGAATTTAGTTATATAATAATCTTTTACTTCTATGTTATTCTGTTATTTTTTTCATTATTTTTAGAGGAAGGATTAATTAAATAAAATCTTGTGTTTTATGATTGATTTTTTATATTTTAATTGAATTAATTGTCTGAAACTATATGGAATTATTTTTTGGCAAAGAAATAATCAAAAAAGAGACATTATTATAGCTTTAATTTAGTTTCTTTAATTCTAACAAATCATAGTTCTTATAATCAAAAAATATTTTATTTTCCTTCCAAATTACATATTGTTCTATATTTAATAGACTATTTAGTTTTTTTAAGATTTCCTCAATTAATATTTTTAATAAATATTTAATTCATATAATTTTTATTTATTGAATGTATTTTAAGAGTTATGATATATTTTTTAATTTTATGTGACAAAAAACATAGTGTACCCCTAAACTAGCACTCCACCCAACCCACTACTCACTCAAACATCATTCATGGTCACCATGGGTTGAAACCTGGTACATGAGTATTCATATTTCTCAATAAATCTATATTATCCTTATGATATTAATGTAAAATAAACAAGAAATATAGAACAATGAATAATTCAACTATTCATGGAATAATAATTTTAAAAAGATAAATGAGTAAATAATTCATATAAATTCAATTTTGTGTAGATACATTAAAAAATACTAAGATGAATTGTTGATACACTACCCCACATGTTTAAATAAAGCATCCAAAATAAAAAAATAACTATCATAGATACTGCTATCCCTCATAAATACATATACCCAATAATATTTCCTTGGTCAAACCAAAATATCATGATCAAATTCTGAATTAGGAACCTAAAACAATGATACATGTGTCTTATACATAACAATGCACAGATGCATATGCCCATTGTATGACGATTATACAGAGTGATATCCCTCCAAGTTGTGTCCATTAATCCCTTATTAATAGAGTTCATAATGATATAATATTACTAGTAGGTATTAATTTTTTTTTAACATGGGTTATAATTACAATACAATGACATTTAATTTATAGAAATATTAGACAACAACCCTTTATAATAACAAATGGATGAAAAAAATATAATTTATTATTTTAAAATAAGCATGTAGAAAATTTAAAACAATATTAAAATTTTGAAATCAATTGTTTTTCACTATTTCCAAACATTTAAAAATAATAATTAGCTATTTCAATGATATCATATTTCTGAAATACTATTTATGAAATAAAAATTTAATTTATGTTTCGAATACACATTCAATGCATATTAAATAAATATTTTTTATGTAATGACAACACATATTAGATGATAGAAAAGGAATGAATTAGACAAAAAGGTAGAAATGACTCAATAAATGTGGGATACTAGAAAATGAATTCATTTTATCTATCAAAGTGGTTAAATTAAAATGATCAAAAAATCGATATATTTTCAAGAAAACGTCCTTAGTATCCTATTCAATTTTCTATGTTTCATGTAATGAGGACTCAAATTAGTAATGAGTAACATACGATTACACTAAAGAAATATTCAACTTCCTAAATAATTCTAGTGAAATATCTAGAGTTAAAACTCCTTGGAGTACACCACTACTGTGATCCACAATGCATTCATCAATCATAGTCGGTCCAATAAGAAATATCATATTCCTCATGCTCACTCTATAGAAACGGTTATACTACCTAGTTCATAGATGATCCATTATAATGATTTTACTCATTATGGTAATCATTAATTTCTCAAAGACTCTTATAAGATGTTGTGAAAAAGAGAAGTAGACAAAACAATTAGGAGTTTACAACATTGATTTTTTTCCAGAATTTAAAATTAAATTTCATCTATTTACTCCACCATCAAATAAAAATACTATTTTATATCTATTAATATGAATTATAATAAGAATTAAAATAATTGTAATATACTCAAAGGACGGCTAAAATATACTAGGACACAATAATCACATGGTGATAAATCCATGGTTTAAAAAAATTTGACAATAAATTACCTCTTAAAATGATATAATGGGATCTTCATAAATGATATCTTGATTCCAAGAACATTTCAAACAATTTTAAAATTATTTTTAAATAATACAATGGAATATATTTTTTAACATCATTGGAAAAAAAATTTATGGAAAAAATTTCATTGGGTGATTTATAGAAATAATAACCAATTTTAATGACGAAATATATCGATTATCTAAACAATTTCGGAAATAATTTATTCTTATAAAGTTAATTTATAAAAACATTTGGACAAAAATTCAAAAAATAATTAAATAATAAATTAATATAATTTCCAATATTTTATAAAACGTTACGTTGAATCATTATACACTATTTTATAAAATTAAACCACCATCAAATAATCATTCAAAACATTATCATCCCTTTACAAAATCTAATTTTGAATTTTTATGAACAATTTTCATGTGACATTTGTACATGAATTATCTTTAATGCATATAAAATATGGATAGTAAAAAATATAATTCCATATTATTATAATTCCATAATAAATTATTTCAAATCCACAAATAAATTTAAATCATTAAATACAACAGAGTTTTTAAAAACCACCTAACGCATTATTAATTGATCACAACTGAAACATATTACCATAGAAGGTGAATGAATAATTGGAAATTGATATCCCCTCATGAAGATCTATGTATAATAATTACCATCATTAATTCCATCCCAAACAATAATACATACTTGTACACTGTTTACAGTTCACAAATGAGAGGATAATCGGGTGAGAAGGAAATGAAAATATTTGTAAAGAGGAAAAGTGGGAGAACACCTCATGAAATTTTTTTTTCATCAAAATGAAAATGATTCAAATAAAATGAATAAGAGGGAATGTAACTACCCCATGAATTCACCCTATTTGGATAATATTTGGAGTTGAGGATGGGTGTCCTAACCTATAAAATAAATAAGAAGAAAAGGGTAAGGTCTCTATTGAAGGAAAAATAACATCTAAAATGGTTCTCTATCATGGTTATATATATATAAGACAAACCATACTTATGGTAATATACCTAAAAAGATACCTTGTAATGGAATTTCATTAAATATAAATATTTTTGTTCCTACCATGATAAATCAAAATGTAGAATCCTATATTATAGAAACATACTTGTCTCAAGGATTCCTCAATATTTTGAAAGTATGTTCACAAATACCATATTCCTTGTGGGTATGACATGGTTTCAATTATTTTTAACACTGTTTTTTATTTAACTATGAATTTTATATATAGACCAACCATGAAATAAAAAAATAACTAAAAAAATGATGTTTTAGTATGACCACCAGATTTTCCCTAAATTGTTTGGTCAAACTATTACTAGTGGAATGAAACTTTTGTTATCTATTTTTTATGATGACATTTACAAAAAATGTTAATTACCTCAAAATAATATAAAATAATACAATTTAAAAAAAACTATGAAATAGTGGAGTCAAAATCACCCCACTATGGCACATCCTACCCCTATAAAATCATTGACATATGTTGAATTAGGGAAATATAAAAATATCATCCCCCATATCAATGTTTGATGTGTTGAGGAAATTCATGATGACTACCATGACCATAAATGACTTGATCCAAAATCATTTAATAATGATCGACCATTACTATAACCCCATTGAATATATCCTCATGAATGGAAATGAAATATCATGAAACAGTCCAATCAATATCAACTCTATAAGACACTCTAATAAATCGAAGAAGAAATATACCCCTCCAAAAACATTATTATCAAAATAAAATCATCTATCAACTAATAAGATATATAAAATAAGAAAATTATATGGATTACTTAATTCCAATAATCCAAAAAATGTAAATACTAGATTCGATGTACTATAATCATACCCAATTCCTATCTCATCATGTTGATGGAATCAATATAAAAGATACATCAGATGTAGCATGAAACCAACAAACATAAATTAACACCCAATCATTCCATTAAAGAATATGATTAAATAATTTGAACCATAAATGAATACCAAATAACACCAACTAAATACTGTAAAGAAAGAACCCATAAAGAGTTTAAAAATCGAATCACTATCCCAATACACCCAAAAAAATCTAAGAAGAAAAATAGATCACAAAAATTCCTCAAAATTGAAAATTAATAAAAATACTATATTTTTATGAAGCCACATGGTGGATAATTTTAAACTAAATATACAAATCAAAATCACTTAGAGATACTAGAATTTAAATCATATCCCATTATCCCATAGAGATAAGTGGAAAATTATCAATTTTACCCCAAAATCATGAACAAGTATCCAATGTGTCCCCATTGAAATTAGTTCAAACAAACTTCATGCATTTTAGTTAGAAAAAATCAAGAAAAAAAATCAACCACACATGTAAAAATAACTAAGTTAAGAATATAAGAGGATACCACCTTTCACTCAAGAAAATATTACTAAAACACATAAAATATTTATCAAATGAATTCCACCTAAAAACTGAAGTATCAAACCATAATCACCATGACATCATGGTGAAATAATTATTAAACCAACCATGAACCATATCCAAATATCATTCATGAACTAAACCATTATCCTTTTAATAAAGACCCAAAAACGATGACCTAAAAAAATACCATGACAAAAGCACCATGATCTCATGAACACAAATTCTTGTTTACTCAAAGGCTTCCCCTAGAAACCAATACTTGATATTAGGTCAAAGATCATAGATCCTCTATATAATATAAAATCATGGTCCATAAATAGTTACCACTTACTTATCCAAAAATAACACTCAAGAATGAAGTTTCTACCCTACCTACATATGTTTAAGATTATTTCACTAAACATGAAATGACTTATTTAATTAGATAAGATTTACCTGAATATAATGAAAAAAATAATGGGTTGTACTAATCTGTTATGAATTTGAGTCGTTCAAAACAATATAAAGTAAAAACCCAAGCTACAAGAGTGACAAAAAAAGAGTCATCCCAAGGAAGAAGCTTCCTTCCATTCAATATAACACACAAATATTATCATATATATTTAAATATTAAATTAGTTTTATTTTCTATAGATTTTGAAAAAATAAACTTCAATATTATATAAAGTATTATTATTTTAATCAAATATTATATTAAAATATGATGATATAAAATTATTTTTGAAGATGAAATTTAAAACATAAAGTTTAAATGTAATTTTTAAGTAAATAAATATATATATAAGGAACACAAATATAATAACATTATAAATTTTTCTCCTTGAAGATCAAAACCCAACTACAACATATGAAACAAGGTAATAAATATGGAATATAATAAATAAAATGATAAGTATGAAAATTAATATATTTCAATAAAGATTGTATAGAAATATATTCTAATGTAATATGAATGTTATATATATATTTATATTCACTATACACGTAGTTAGTGGGTATATATGGTTATAAGATATATAAATTTATGGTACATTTTAATTAAATGGGGTTGAAAAAAATGTTCAATATTTTTATGGTAAAAAAGATATTTGATTGTAAAACCTATTTTATGAGAAACATTACTTTTAATCATAATAAATTTAATAAAAAACTACTAACATTTTATTATAATAAAATAGGTATATTATATACTAAATATTTTTAATTAATATTAATTTAATTGTGGTCATTAGTAACTTAATGATTATAAGGTAGCTATATGCATCATCATTTTTTTTCCAAAATTGATATTATTAAACATGATGTGTCTGTAATATAATTAATTTCATCTACATATATAGCTTTTATTTTATAATAATAATATAATGTTTTAAATAAATATAAAAAATTATCTTAGGTTAAAATTTTTATATTTATGTGATATGATATTTTTTTCATTGAATCGAAAAAATTACTTTATATATATATATATATATAATTATTTTATTTTCAATTATATGTAATGTCCAATTATTTTTAATTATTTTTAAACATATTATTAATTGCTTTTTATTAATAATAATTCATATTTTATGTTTTTTATTTAAATTATTCATTATATTTCAATTGAAACGTCTTTATACATATTGATGTATCCTTTAATAAAACAATTTTTATTTATGTATTAATTGTTTTATTAAATCCAACTTCAAGGAAATGTAGAAACTAAATATTATAAAATTTAATTAATATTTGGAGTGATCGTGTAAAAATTATTTAATTAAGTCATATTATTATTTTTTCTATAGGTAATATTATCATTTTTAAAAAGTTATTCACCATGGTAAGAGTTAAAATTGGTTAAAAGGGGTATGATTTTTATGAAAATTCTAACATTCTAAAAACATGTAGTATCTGAATGAATGGTCATATTATTACCAAATTACATTTAATATTTTAATATGACTAATTTTTTTTATCCATTTTCATTATTAAGAAATAAATATCGATTAATCTTTTTAAAAATCCCATGTGTGAACTGTACCTTAGATGTTAAAGGATGGGACTTATCCTTTATTTTACATTAATAAATAATCCCTCATCACTATCATGACCTAGAAAAATATGTTCCTATAATTATTAAAAAAAATTATTTCTATTTTTATCATATAATATAAAGACAAAAGAATTAAGAAAAATCAAAATGAGGTTGTCTGAAGACGGGGTGTAGTTATTAACAAAATGTTTCAATTTTATTTATTCTTTTAGAATGTACAAAAAAAATTCGATTATGGTATAATAATAAAAATATTTAACAAATACTAAAATGTTGTTAAATTTGTTTTATAACATTTTCCCATAATCATTAACATAATATGGACAATAGAGACATCTCTATTACATATGTGTGCACAACCCTCTCTACAAAGACATGTGGTTTATTTTCCATCACTACCTTTAATGGATTTCAAAAAATGATTACATTAAATAATATATATTATATTCCAAAAATTATTTTAATTATTTAAATGTAGTATATTATCTATTTCTTTACCATTCCATCAATTAGAATATGATAATATTGTTTGTCCATACATGTGGATTTCTACTTCAATTAATCAATGTGATTCCTTTTTATGATATATCAGGAATCCTATTATATTAATGTAATTAAATGGTTCATTTTAATTTAATTATTAAATTAGGAATATGATTGAATACATAAAAAAGAGGAGCCTTTTTTTGTTACAATCTCATTTTTTCTTGGTGAGATTTATTATTAGATAACTGATATTGAAATTATATGATCAATCATTAAAAAACAATATTTATTTTATAACATTTCAGCGATGTTATAAATTTTTTTATTCAATTTCCTTATCTTAATGTAATAATATTAATAAATGAATATTTTTATTTAAAACAGTCTTTTAGGATCAATTTTTTCATTAATAATATTATTCAATGTCACTAATTTGTATACAATGTTTTCAAAAAAAAAATTTATATTCACTAATCATTGATTTTTTTTCACCAATGATTTATTTTTTATAAAATTATTTAAAATTAATCTTCTTTTTATTTTCCAAAAAGTTACATTTTACCAATTGTGTGTTCAAAATAATTATTTTATCATATATCAATAATGAAATATTACCTCCATCATATATATTATATTTATTTAAATAATATTTATATTATTGCATGATTATTCACAATGAAAATTATCATATAAATATTTTTTGAAATTATAGTTTATAAAGGCACCAAGATAAAGATTTATATTCAACTATTTTCAATGAAATTCATTAAATAGTTTTGATGGTTTTTTTTTGTTCTGTAGTCCTGTATCCTAATTATCATGGATAAATTATTAATTTTTTAGTATATATATGAAACAAAATCATGATGGAATGAATGGATTACTAGAGTTGGTAATTTAAATAAATAATTTCAATCCATATTAAATTTTAAAATATGAAATAAAAAATGAATTTTACATAAGAATATTATTTTCCCTCATAGAATATCCATCCCTATTAATCACAAAACTTTTCTTCTTATACTGGGGAAATTAATGCATATGAAATGTGTGATCTTAGATGACTAGTAAATGTAAGGATATATAAGAACATATCATAAAAAAATTCCTAATCTATATGTAATGGTAAATTTTTGAAACAAGTTCCATGTAATTAATAAATAGATCATAATATGATAGAAATAAATTATGAAAAAATAAATACATATTAACAATACAAAAAAAACTGAAACACAATACATTGTATTATTACTTATAGAATAGTAAGACAACAATTACATTTATCATTTTATGGGAATATATAATAGATAAAATATGAAACAAACTATCAGGAACTTTTTTATGATAGGTTAAATATGAGGTTATGAAATAATATAATTTTTCTCATGAGACCAGTCGATCCGTATATAGGCTATCAATAAATTTGGAAAACCAATTAATTTCTAAATATAATAAATTACTCCTTATTAATGGTTGAAACATAATCATCTTAATCATTTGTACTAAAAAAATATCATCTGATACGTTAATACTTGAACCAATCATATATAAATAATCATAAACCATCCATAACAATATGGTTAATGGACAAAAATTACATTATTAGTAATATTTATCATCAACCATCCAAATAATGAATAAATATTATATAAATAAAATATATTCCCACTAGATAATAATTATAATAAAGGTTATATATCTTTTATGTATAGAAATATCATAAAATGCTCATTGAATTTATTATTGATGAAAATATAACAAGCACATTCAAAATCCCCACTAAAAAAATTCAACAAACTTTTTTGAAATATTATAATACTAAATTTACATTTGAATTTTCAGAAATAAACAATTAAAAAACTGACTTGTTAGGATTTTGGAATTTTCGATTCATATTGTAAACAATAAAACAATATCTGTCTTATCTTTTTGAGTAAAATAAAAAAATGAATTCTCTTTAAAAACACAAGGATGTTGCATATATTTTTTTTTACAAAGACAATACCAGTACAAAAATAATATTAATAATCCATAATTAAATGGTTTAAAATATTTTCTAAAAAGTTTTTTAGAATTAATATATTTTGCTGAAAAATGATTTTGGACCAAAGAGGCAAATAATGTCAGATTTTTTTGAAAACATTTTATCAATAATTTTTTGTTCCAAAAAGTGGATAATTGTAAAATAATAAGAAAACGATCATTAATAATATGATTATAATAAAATATATTTATTTTAATGTCCAAATATTAAACAATTTCCCTAGGTGAAACTTAAACCAAAAAATTATTGAATAATGATCAGATAATGAAATAAACCCATATCAGTTCATTTACACGTTAATAATATAACTCATTAAATAAATAATATAAAGTGAAAAATTATATACATTGATATTAAATTTATTTATGATATAATATATAATTTTTTTTAGTATTTATGTTTCACAATTAAATATTTGGTGAATATGGAGTATGTCCCATAGAAGTAAAAGATATATGAGAAAACCTTACTGTTGATTCCACTTCCTTTGTATGTGATTGAACATCACTTAAAATAAAGAATATATATATATATTTCAAGTAAACAAAATAATAAATTATATAAAATATATAATTTTATTATAGTTTTTTATAAACTATTTATTGTAAATTATTTGTAAAGAACACTATTTCGAGTGATAATTGCTTCTTTTTTCATGTATGTTTTAGTTCTATAATTTTTTTTATATTAATTTTATCACTAATAATCTGTATAATGAATTTTATAACTGGTATGAATATCATATATATTCAATATATATGTAAATATATTAATCTATTAAAGTTATATATTGAAAATGGAAAAGACTGTTCATGGAGACTGTAGGTCATCCGTATTAATGAACGTTCATTCCTTTTTTATTAATGGATGGATGGAAATGAAAATTAATATTAATTAAAATTTAACAAATAATAATTTCTTTCATATTTATAATTTATATTATTAAAATACTTCATTATTAAAATCCATGAAAAATATAATGAAATACAGTTCACATTGTCACATGGTGCATACAATACACACATACACAAGTGCAATGTTGTTATTTTCAAAGGGACATGAGTGTATGAATTTATTGATGATAATATAGTTCCTTTCATATATTTATTATATAAATATAACATATATTAATTATTTATATCCTTAATTCCTTTGCGGTGAAGAATAAGAAAATAACGAACCACACCGCTCAGTGAGGTCGTAGTCCCCCATATAAACAAATGATATTATATTATCATTATATTATGGAATTTCAAAATGCTATTAGGATAATATAATTAAAAATGTGTTATAATTTCCTAAATATCAATTAACTAACATAATTTGGTGTCTATATATACCTTTTAGTGGTGGTGAAAGAAAACGATTATGTCGGTTAGCGAGGCAATTGTCCACCATACACATGATTGATGGATTTGTTTCACATTTAATAGATGTTGATATAGATCTAGGTTATTAATGTAATAGTGTTACATCTATCTTTTTATTTTATAATTTCTTTATTATATTATCATTTTATAATAATATTATAATGGGTTTAATAAATAAATAAGATGAAATCACATAGTTTTTAACATTAATTATTCTTTGTAAAACACTTTAGGTTTGGCCTAAATGATTCATATATTAACTTTATAATCTAAAAAATGAATCTTTGGTGTTTTGATGTGTATAACTAAGGGATTCAAGTAGTTGTTTCTGAAAAAATATGTTTGTAAGGGTTAATATGGTAGTAGTGTTGGTGGACTTTAATAATTGGGGGAGTGACAGAAATGGATTTTTCCAAAATAAAATGTGATACATAAGTTTTTATCATAATAAATGCATCAAATATTGGTTATTATAAGACCATATAGATTTTATGGTCTATATGTTTCCATGAAATTACTATTGTAAATGTTTAATGACATTTTCATCCTTATATTCACTGTTTTTCTCGTAGAAACGCATTCTTTAACTTTACCGTAGAAATAGAAATGAACTATTTTCATAATTTAAATATTAGCAAAAATTAATTTAACCTTATTATATATAAAAAATTATGGAAATACCAAAACATTATTCCACATTTTTTGGTCCAATTATATGATGTAGTGTAATTCAATATAGAAATTAACTGTAGATATGAGGAAATAGTGATGTTAGAAAAATATTTTCATCAGTATATAATGTTTTAATATAAAAATTCAATATGAAATTGATTATAAATAAATATTTTAGTTAAAATAAAATATTATTTTACAATTTTTACTTTAAAAACATTTAAATTGAAATTAACTATATAAATAATTTATATTAAAAAATGTTTTTAATAAAAATTATTGTTTCACAAGTATTCATAAAAAATTTAATCTTTATAGAAAACATAAAATAATCACTAAAATGAAATATAGATATATGTTAATAAAGGTATATTTATTTTTTAAATAGATTTTCTTAATGTTGAAAAAAATGTTATTACATTATGTTCGTAAATCATGACAAATCCTCCATTTATAAAATTTCACGTTTTAAACCAAATATTTCACATAAAAATAGTTATTTTATTATTTATTACAAATTAATTACATTTTTATTATTTTACAAAATTTTTTAAAAAATATATTATTCATAATTCAATTATTTTTATTCATACCCACTAGATACATTGTAAGAAAAAATTGTAATTTTGTGTACTTACATAATACAAGAGAATCGTCTTCTGTTTTATCTAGGTGTTTTTTAAATAAAAATATGAAGCAGAAGTTGAAATTATTTAAAATAAAATATTTCATAATGACACATGATGTTATATTCTATTATATTATTTCTATTTTTTTGTAATAAACTCTATCAAACATGATGTTACTCATTTAATATATATGGTGGTTATATTCTTCCCTTTATATAAATTTCACCATTTTAATTTAATCATAATCAAAAAAATTGATGATTAGAAATTTGAGAAAATAATTTTTTGAAATCAAAATCATAAAATGGGTTAATGAAAAATTATATTCATAAGAGAAAAAATTATGTAAAACGTTTATCCACAATAAAAAAATTTGGATTCCATGTAATATAATATCCATGTTATGTGATAATGTGTAAATGGAATAAACAAATAAATAATTATATATTGTGATAGTGGTCGTTGATAAGATTAAATTTAGTGATAAATAGAAATTTAAGGACATAAAAACAATTTATCCGTAATGATTTGAAAGGCTATTTTCTTCATCTGATATTGAGTTAATATGATAACCTTTTAGATTTAATATTATTTTCCTAATGACGAGGAACAATTTTTGTGTCAGGATAGATAAAACAATAAAATTGAAATCCATCCAATATTTATAAGAATAATTTAAAAAGATTACATTATATCATTTGTTACATAAGTAAATGAATATCCACAACGAATTTTTTCATTAACTATGAACTAAAATAAAATTTTAATCTATTATAAGAACAAAAAAGAGTAATAAGACATTTTTCAGCCATTAATAAAAGAAAAATAATTATAAAATGTCTGAAAATATAATAAATTATTCTATAAAACCTCAATAGAAACAATCCAAATTAAATTAAATACATATATTAAGTCAATAAACATCATACACAACCAATGGATGCTTGATTAAAATCCTAGTCGAAAAAATTATAATGGAGGTCTATAAATTGTCATTTTATTTACCAGAAAATTTAATGCGAGTCTTAATTTTACATTTCAAATCTATTGATATATTTATTACCATAAAATCATAATTAAAACATTATGTCTTAATGAATATAATCTAGGGTTGTCTAATAAAATACATATATAAAAAAATAGTAATCCAAAACAAATATAACATAAAACCCTGAAAATTACAAGGTTACCAAAATTATCCCACAAACATGTATTTGATATTGTAATATTAACATTGATAACAAATTAATATTAATATACCTCAATAATTTTTCTTCTAAAAACGTCAAAATTCCTTATATAATAATTTTTTTCTTATAGGTAAAATTCATCATATGATTTAGGATCCTTTTGAAAAACATACCATAGTACAGTCCTTTTATATTTTATGACTCTTATTAAGATAATATAACTATTAAAATGCTAATTGAACATATTTATTTAATATAAATGAAACATCATTAATCAATCCACTTTGGTTGTCTTAAATCAATATTATTTTCCATGATCACATATTTTCTTATAGGGATTACCTTTCGTGGTTGAGAAATTTCTTTGTATAGTTTCCCATATACCTATTGTTGATGAATTGATCATTGGAAGCATATTTCATTCCATTGAAATAATTATCGTCATGTTCATTATCACCAAACTCATAGAAAAGTCATATATCTTCTAAGATATTACTAGGGTATTTCTTTAAAAAATTATCATATATTATAAAAAAATTATATCCATTCACCTCATTATCCATATTTTTCTCTTTCAAATCAATCTTAAATTTAATTACATTGACTAATTTTTACTTAGTGTATTTATTATCTATCTTTATAATACATATATTATGTCTTCTTATAATGGGATTGTTTGTGAGAATAATTCAAATCAAATAATTTTTGTAAATGAATTAATAAAATGGTCAATATTACTTTTTGGATTATATACATATCCTTGTGAATTTCATTTCTAACATTGTAAATTTATATTTATACTTTTCTAAATGTTTAACATCCTTTTCTCTTAGACTATATAATTCCCCCTCAAAATCTTCCCAATGCTCTCAAGGAAATATTTTTCCATGATGAGTACCGAAATGTCCTTCCATTCCAAGTTACATATATCTTCATTATCCGTATGGTTTTTAATTATTTACCACCATTTATCCAAAATAATTATATATTACAAACTACCATGAAAACCATGACCAATTCATAAATTTGAAATATAAAGAAATATATTCTCCAATAAACATACATATTTCGCAGGTATATAAATGTTAGCCTAATTGAATGATAGAGGATAATGATGCCTATTGTGGTCTAACATTATTACATTACATTATGTATCATAAATATATTCTATAAAGAGATGTTTATTTCTCATAACCTAGGTTTTCTACACTAATAGGGTTTTAATTTTTTCACTTGAAGCTGCAACCATAACACCAGCATCATTATCTTTCAATGGAGGGAATTTCTTACATGGGGTATGTTTATTGATTTAATCTGTATTAATTCCACTATGATACATTTATATATAATGCAATTAATTATATTAGAATATATCAATATGTAGAACAATATCTAATTAGAAAAATAGTGAATTAATTGATATATAATTAAAATTTTATGGAGGGATGATCAAATAATCTTTAATATAGTTTCCTCAAGATTGTGTCAAAATATAGAAAATATAATTACATCCTTCATAATTTTTTGTAATGATAATTTGGATTATCATTATTATAACCCAAGGAGTTTCAGACCAGGTGTGCTATAAGGATCCTTATCATGTATTATATATTTTTTATAACAACCACGATATGACTTTTCTAGTTTTATTACTCCTCAGTATATTTGTTCATGAAAAAAAATCCACATGTATTATCCAGTAAAGGATGTATTTATAGGGAAAATATATAATATTTAAATTTATAAAACATTATGATGTTCTTTTATAATTTTCTTCATGTTTTATAATGGCATTAAATTCAATACTAATTGTTTATATAAATATAATTCCCAAGGATTCCACTAATAATCCTTTAATACCAATTGTATTGACCCAAAATCAAGTAGTCCAGAGTAGGTGGTTATATTATTACATTTTATGTATATTAAAACAATTATATCCCAAAGGGTTGAATAGTATTCTGTTCTTGGTAATCTAGAGAATCACTTGAAATTCAAATGAAATTTAAAAACATCAAGCACAAAAAGTGTATTCTTTAATTATTGTTTTATTCTTCATAGTGTATAAATGTATATAAATCAAAAAACACATCTTGGTACCCTGGAAAAAATATAAATAATAAATTGATAATATCATATTCTCATTAAAGTTATGAATTTAATGGTTGATTTCACAAATAAATATATTTAAGCAATATGGAATGATATATAACTAAAACAAAATTCTATTAATCATTAAAGTGAACATAATCATGAATTCCTTAATTATGATAAAATTAATCAATAAAAATATTTATAAATGTTTAAAAAATATTAACGAATATTCAAATTAATATAATAATCACATGGACTGCAACTATTGAATGCATAATGAGGTATTTCATAATGTCATAATTCTAAAAAAATCAATCATGATTTTTTATAAGGTATTATAAATATATGGGTATAAACACATCCAATTTTCATAGATGTTAATGTTGTAAGGACGCCAGTACAATGCTTTTGGATTACAGATGACCAAGAGTTTTTTTGGAAGCAGGAGGTTGTTTTTGAGTCGTGGATGCATTTTTAAATGTCTTGCAGATGGTTTGGTCTTATGTTGTCGATATATCGCAAAAGGTTGGTGAATGGAAGCACACAAGTGATGGAAATTAGATACAGTAGAGGATGTGCTTCTTCTTGTCTGGATCAGGTCTTGAGAATAGGGCACACTAGAGCTGGTTTGACAATGATAATGGGTAAGGCTTGGTAAAATACAGTCTTTGAGGAGGAAAATGGATGTGTCAAGTGTGGAGATGCTATTGAGTATGACGATTTTGTGGGAGAACCTCTAACTAGTGGAGCAGCGATGTAGGAGACAATTAAAACAGTTCTAGGGTAGGGGTGATCCGAGAACCCTTAAATGGTAGTGCAGTGGTGGAGGAGCTTGTAGAAAAATCTCTAACACAGCAGGTGACCTAGGATGATGTTGAATCATTTTTTATATTCTTATAATATGAATGTGATACTTAGAATTTGGGTGGGAGAATCTTTAAATATATTAACTTTGGTGTAGGAGAAATTGTCTTCATCTCTAATGTTGGGTGTGAATCGAGATGATGCTTCATCGACGCCTATATTCAATTCTAGAATGAAAGAGATGTCTAGGTCCCCAAATCCGATAGTGAGGAATATATTTGATATATTGACGACTGATATTGGTGTTGGGAAGCATCCCTCATGGGAAGATAATGTAGGTTTGTGTCAATTGGTTCCCTCTATGGAACCTGTGGGCTGGATAGATTGTAATGGTGGGTAAATGCATTATGTCATGACTAGAAACATGTTCAAGGGACTGGAGATAGAGGAGGTACCCATTATGGGTGATGGATCTAATTTGACTGAGGATATTCAAACTCTTTTCAGGAATGAAGAGGTTATTAAGGGTGAAAAACATAACATGCACTCTCAAGTGATGGAAGGTGGGGTCTTGCATGTTGTAGAGGATGTTCTGGTGTAGAATAATTATGGATGCAATGATTTTGTCTCCAAGAAGGACACATGAATATGTGAAAATGATTCTGATGGTGATTAGGGAAATAATGGATCTGTTCGACCCTCTTTCGTTGAAATTGTTCAGAGTGGATGAAGAGAGGTTTCTGAAAGTGATGAAGTTATGACTGCTCCACCAAGGAGAAGACCCATGAAATAATACTCTAATCTGCCAAAGCCAGTGGCCTCTATGGCTTCATCTAAGAGGGAAAGAGGGACCACCATGGTTTCGTGTGCGCAACGCTGTACAGAGCAGACATTATTGGAGAAGTTGTATCTTAGAAGGATGTACGCCAATATATTGAAGAAACATGAAATGTATTCAGAGTGGGAATCAAATGATATGGAGGAAGTCCCTTATTATAGATATAGATAAGTGGATGATTATTATGATAAGTAATTTTCATCTATTTGATGGAACTGGTATGATGTGGGAATATTGTTCTCCTATGTCCTTCTTTTATGTTTACTATACCTTTTCCTTGGATTATTAATGGCCAGGGGTTTTCCTCTGAATATGCTTACTAGGTTATATAAAAAATATCCCATGGGAAAATTAAATAACAACATTCTTCAATAATGATGACATTGTGTTGGTACCTTTTGAATCATCTGCCCAATGATAGACATAATTTCCAAATAAAAATTAATTATCATAAATAAAAATATAGTCATTATATATAATTTTAAATGGGTTGTTATATGAACCATAAAAAGGAATAAGTGGGGAATATTTTATATAACTCACTAAAGTAAAAGTTATATGAGAAACCCTTTCAACAGATCTTCCTTCATCAATATGGGTCCAAAACACATGTATAATAAATATAGTATTTTTATAAACACAATAAATAAACATAATAATATATTTCATAAAAATAATTATTTACATATTGTATTTTATCAACCATATATTATCAATTATTTGTTAAAAACAATATTTTGTGTGCTAATTGCTTCATTTTTTCATGTATGTTTTAGTTTTGTAATATTGGTACTTTTTAATTTTATCAGGGTTAAATAAAATTCGTAATGTTATCCATGATATAAATATTATAAATAGTTTTATTATATAAATATTTATATTAATATATTAATTTAGTTACAAAAAATTCATTACACCATTCATTGGGACAATATACAGTACAGACACATGACTATTATTTCCATTTTTCTTGATGAATAGAAGAAATGAAAATAAATATTAAATATTAATTGAATAATTAATATTAATTAATATATTTAATTTATCTAAATAAATACTCCTTATTATCATCCATGTAAAAACTGAAATATATATCACCTCGCAATGTGAAGGTTGTAGTTAACCCGTATTCTTGATAATTATTAATGTTTTCAAATTGAATAAAATGTATGAAGATAAATGTAATATTATATTTACATAGGTACTATTAAAAAATAATTGTCACATATATTAGTAAATTTTAACTCTTATTCCCTCTTATATAATGATTTTAAATGAAACACATAGTTTCATGGGGATGTAGTTTACTAAATACTCGAGAGATGTTGTCATATCCACCAGACAAGGGAATGTAAGAAGTTAAATGTGATATAGAAAATAAAAAATTTATAGTAATGTAAAAAATATCAAGTAAAAATATTAAATTCATTAGTATTTAAAACCTTTAATGGTTTTCATGGAATATGAATTACTTTAGTTTGCAGATTAATAGTATTCTGTATACACGATTAATAATTTTGTTTCTCATATGATGGATGTTAGATGAATTTTTATTATTATATTTACATAATAAAATATTATTTTATAATGAAATTTTGTGTTATTATATTATCATATTGTAGAAACACAAGAATGATTTATAATAATGATTAAAAAAACATTATTAAATTATTTACCACATATTTTGGGAAACTCATTAGGATTAGCTGAAATCATTTCTATATTTGATTTATGAGCTAAAAAAGTTATATAAAATATTTGGATGGATCTAAGGATTGGATATGGGTAGGTATATTCTGGAAAAGGTTTTTTTAAGTGTTAATAGGGGAGATAGGCAGGTTCCCTTTAATGAGTGGGGGAGAGGATATGCATGGTTATTTGGAAAATATAATGTTATTAACATGTTTATATCAGTAACAAAACCTCACGAATAATTCATCAAATAACATTAGAGATTATATGTTTAGAATATTCTCACGGTTATTTTTTCATATTTGACATAATTTTTAACCCATATCATCTTCGTTTAACCCCCACGCCCCCAAGGAAAACAATTTTTTCCTTAACAATGATAATTAATTGATTCTATTTTCACAATTCATTTGGGTAAAATATAAGGTTAAATTTATTAGATAATATAAATTAGAGGCAAAAAATTAAATGGTCCCAGGAGATAACAAAAAAAATATAGATTAATTTTGAATCAAAATTGAATATGTAATTGACTAAAATGACATGATATAGTTAAATTATAATATATTTTAATGAATTTTAATATTAAACCAATTTATAAAATTTATTGTCTTTGGTGATAATTTAAATTAAAAGAATGTTTTCAACCAAAATATGTATTTTTCTATACTCATAAAAACTTATTTATAGAAAATTATCATAAATTAAAAAAATTATGTTTGATATTTAGATTAAGAAATTATTATTTTTTCAAATCAATTTTAAAAATAAAAAAAAATTATTTTAAATTTTGTGTTAAAAGAGTGACTAATCATTATTTAAAATAAATACATTTTTTGAGAAAAAATTTCTTTCTCTTTCAAGTGGTTCATAGTTAACTTTTTATAAATATATAACCATTGAATTAAATTTACACATTTTAGAACCACATAATTTACTTATTTTATTCATTAACATTCAACCCATCCATCTTAATATTTTGTAATAATTGTAATGTTTAAATTATAATATTATAATATATTATCTCATTTCATTTTAACAAAGTGTTGTTTGCATTGGATGCTATTTAAGGGATTGAAATTACTTATCAATAAATGTATCAGAAATTCATAGTGTTTTATATTCACTTCTATTCTTGACATTGTGTGTCATGCATTTTATTGATCATGAGGTTACTATTTTAAAATATACCGGTGTAAAAAAATTATCAATGTCAATACCATTTAATGATTCATATAATTCAGTTGTAATATTATCATAAAATACAAAAAATATTCACTTAATAGATATATTTTTTATTATTATCTTATAGATAATTTCATTAAATCCCATTCATTTAAATGGATAAAACATGGTACAATGGAACTGATATTGCTTATAGATTATTTTTGTGGAAAATACAGGAAATCATGTTTTATATTATTTTAAGATACATATAAATTATTTATGATGATGGGTGTTTCTAATATGTGTCATCATAATGGATGATAATTATATTGATTATATGATCAGTGTTCATGATATTGATCTACAATGCACTGGGTAAAATTAGTTATCATTAAAGGAATGAAGGAGCTATTTAAAATGGAAATTTTCTATTACATGTTTAAATGGGTTCATATTATTTATCACAAAAAAGAAAATGGTCATAATGATTATTCTATAAGATACGAAATAATTTTCTCTAAGATTTATATTATACATTAAGGGTTCCTATTATATTTATTGACATCAAATGGATCATGATTATTGATTCTTATTACAAATTAAATTATTTAAGGATTATGAATTATCCCATTTTTAATGATCTATGTTTTTATGGGTACGAATATATTATATACTGATCATGAACATTGAATAATTTACTATACATTTATTCTTATCCAATCCTAACTGAATATATTAAATTATTAATGAATATGAAAAACCTTTAAAATAATTTTAGATGAAAACTTTCTCATATTCATGTTACCAATTTTATTAATAATTTTGTTATGTAGTATATTTCTACCAAGATATCATGTAGGATATGGTGAGTTCTTAATTTAGAACAATAAATTCTAGTTTTAGTTGAAAAAATGTTCACTTAAAGACAGTTTTAATGATACGTAATAGTTTTTTACAATTTCACTATGACACAAACCATAAATTCCCATCATTATGCATGTAATACAATAATTTTTGAATGATATTGTTTGTTTTATATGTCCAAAATTAGTTCATGGTTATATTTTTATAATATAGATATGAAAATATTATTATTTTAGAAAAAGATCTTGGGGTGTGGGTTCGAGGTTAATATAGTAGTTATTAGATAATAGATTCAACAACATTATGGATTATGATTGTTTTAGGTGAGGTTATGTATATAGTAACTAATACCATAATGTGATTAAATGTTTTAGTCCAAATAAATGTTGAAAATAAAAAATTATCTTTTTAATGAAATCATTTATTACACCTCATTATGATTTGAACATATATGGGTTTTTAGTAATGATATTAAAATGGTACAGTTATGGCATATTGAATATTTGATAATCCTTTATATTTTTAAATTACTTTTTTTTATAAAATAATAATTTTTTGACATATTAAAATATAAAAATGGATTCAATTATATATTAAATATGATTATTTTTATTTTACTTATGATCACAATAATCAATTGTTTTGTAGTGATAAAGGTAATTTTTTGAAAAACCTATTTTGGATATAGGATTTCTTAAGAAGTTATACATTGTTAAATGGGATTCCATATGTTTTATTGTTAATGTTATCGAGATTAACATTTTATATCATTATATAATTGATTATTTGGTCAATATCAAATCATTTTATAACCATTTATATTTTTATAAGATATAATGAATAGTGTTTCATCATTCTGTATACTTCAATATAAATCATAAATTGATTATAGGGCTTAAATAATTAGAAATTAATACTCATCATTTGGACTAAAATATTCAATAATTGTGAAAATTTATTGAAACATGTTACCAATAGATGGAATTTCATTTTGGATTTTTTTAAATGAATTAGTTATATTTCATTTGATATAAGTATATAGGGTAAATTAATTTTTGCAAAACTTGCTTAAGGATTGAGAAAAAAATTTATTTTATTAAATTATTTTAAAGAAAATTTATTGTATTATTATCTAATTATTTGGATTATGGTTTTGTTATCATTTCTGTTCTCACGATCATTCACCATTTTCTAATCAATGTTCTCAATCACTGCCCATCTTTATTTGGACATTAATATTTCCCACCGTATACCTATTTTATTCAATGAATAATGTTAACCATTTATGAAACATAATTATGTTTCATTAATGATCTGATTAAAATTTTAATTTCCTTCTTTTCAAAGGGATTTTTATTATAAAATTTTTATTATTTAGGCATTCATCAATTATATTTTCAAATTTTACATAGTTGATTTTGAAGAACAACATAAAACTATGAGGAATTTTTTTTTAAGTGGGACTATATAACTCCTTAATAATTCATATTATATTTCTCAATTAAATAAATATTACATTGGGAATGTAATTATATAATATAAATCATCCTAAAAGGAATCCTGATACAATGACTAAAATAAATCTCTACAATGAAATATAAAAACTAATACATTTTTATTTTCCAATATGAATGAAATAAAGAACTCTATGGTGGAGTAAAAGGATATATACATATTTCACAATTATAAAATATCTATACTTAGGGGACTTATTGTGTATTGTGGCCTAAACTATAATTACAGAAACACAGAAAAAATTATAAATACAATTGGCCAGTCAAGAGGGAATTAAATGAATAAATTTTAGTGAGGCATTTAAGGCTATATAAAGAAATGTAATGTCAACCTTATATATAAATGATCATTTAAATTATATAAATTTTATATATATATCCATTATATATATAGTCATTATATATATTTATATTTAACTGGTTTGAAATTAATATAAAATCATTTCAATGTATATTTTATTTTTAATTAAATGTTTTTCCGAGAAAAATGTATTCTATCATCATATAATAAATTAATAATTATTCAATAATGATTCCAATGAAATATATTGATTGTTTATTTTACATAATGAAATCACATTATTTTAAAAATTTATATATGTAATGTAATTAGAATAATATTCTTTTATTTTTGAAGACTCATTTTTCATATAAATGATTTGTATACAATTTTTCATGGATATTATGATTAACTTCATCTGAATTTATAATTTTTATTTTATAATATTTATTTTATTTTTAGAAACACTATATACAAATAACAAAGAATGAATCATTATGAATTTCAAAAAGGGATTAGGTTTTTATTTAATATAAAAAATAAGAATTATAGACAATTCAATTTCAGTTCATGTATTAAAAAGTTTATTTTTTTATTTTTATTTTTTATTTTAAAATTTTCATTACCATTAAATAGAAAATAATTTTAATATACATAATACTAAATGTTTGGAAAAAATTAATACCTAATCCATCCAACTTTATGTATTTCATTACTGGGTAATTCCAAAGGACCAACTACACTAAGGCTGTATGAAAAAGGGTATCCCAAGGGCATCAGCTAAGACAAGACTAAGACATGTGTGGGGGGAACTCATGCTAGTAAATAAATTTAATATTTTTTAATGAGTGACAAGAGAAGAATGGATGTTCATAAAAATATACCCCAAATTCAATATATGAAGGTAGTTCAACAAGGGGTCAATGAGGACATTGAATTTGTAGATGTGATATGTTATAGCCAAGAGGTGTCATTATTCTTTGATATAGAATTATGAATAATAATAGAGTCTATTTTGATTGATGAAAAAATGATGATGTCTGATTGAAACAACTATATCCCTTTCTGAATGGCACATCATTCTTCTATAAGTGTGTCACTACATCCAAATATTTCACTAAATAATGAAATGGGTGAAACTTTGTGGTCCCAAATGTCACATCTTTCATGCATGAAACCATTATTTCTATAATATTCCATGATTATTTTGAATCCTAATATGGGTGGTGTCTATATGGAAAAACATTTATATAATATAAGAACCCAATTAGACTGAATTAATTCATATGTTTCATAAGAATACATAAATAGTGAGTGAGTTCCCATCATTTCATGTGAGGGAATAGTTTGACCACTAGTGTTCGTCCCCTCTCCACCACATATAGTTGTGAGATTGGGGATCCTTTTGGGTGGTTTTTGTTTCTTATATTCGAGATACAAATAATTATATCCTCTAATAAAATTAATCTCATCAAATATTTCATTATTTTTATTTCTATGTGTTGGATCCAAATATGAAGGGTGTTTCAAATATTTAAATTTTGATCACAGAACCTGATGATGATACAGAAGTCACACCACACTACATGATCCCATTATCCAAAAAAGAAAAAGTGTGTGTAAGTTTTTATATTAGATTTCTGGTGGTATGTAATCTTTTATGTGAAAATAATCCCCTATTTCCAAAGATCCTTTTCTATAGGGATATCATGGTATTTGATATTCCAAAAAATATATTATTTACTGATATCATTACAATAGAGGGATCCACCTCAATCATCCAAAATTAATTTCTCGTGAAAAATTTCATGATATCCTATTTCTGAGAAGGTACAAACACAATTAAAAAAAATAAACCTTCCTTGAAATGAGTAAAATATAATTCTAATCAATATTTCAATCTATTATTGATTGAGGATATGGAGAATAAAGAATGGGTAACTACTTACTTATGATACAATAATTTTTGGAGTACAAAATCATATCGACCCTAATATGACCCCAATTAAAGGAAATTAATTTGATAAAATTTATTTTATATACGAAATCAGTATCTAAATAATTGGTAATGTTAAATCATTCATTTTTATTGATTATAAATAATGTCATTGGTAATAATTTCAGTTACAAAAGTATGAGATCAAACAGGATAAAATGGTAATTTCTAAATTGATAGGGTTAAAAATTATATTAAAAATGTATAATTAATAATATATGGTTATATATATATATATAATATTATCTCATAATAAAATATGAGTCATATTAGAGCCATTTTTCTTCTAAGTCATTAATTTAGTTTAATCATTTGAAAATAGCTAAGGGTAACCTCTCCCTCACTAATATAATAAACCCACCTCTCCTCTTTTATCAAAATTTCAAGAGGATATTAAATCATTCAAAACCCCTCTAAATCATTTACTGACATCCATATATTTTCTTTCTAATAATAGTTTATCCAGAATACCATCTTATGATGGATCTATATATAATCTTAGCGAGTTTTTCTAAAGAGGTGGTATACATCTGAAGAGAGTGATTTTGTTTTACTTCTAATTTTACATCCTCATAACCTCTCTTATATATTATGATATATTAATATCATATTATGACATATAAATTAATTTTTTGTATAACCCTTTTTGTTTTGAATTTTTATCTTATGAAAAATGGATACAGTGCTTCTGCGCCTATGTGGACGACCACCTCCACAATGTGAGGTATATTAAATTCCATCAATGTCGTCAATGTATTTTTTTTATTTTTTTATTAATGAATATATATTTTATTCAATAAATAATATTAAATTTTATAAATATAATAGTTCATATATTTTTCATTACCCTTATATCTGTTGGAATATTATAACATAGTTTGTGCATATGTGCGGATTACCACTAGCATGAATCGATGTCATTAGTTTTTCTTGTATTAATGTCATTGATGTTCTAAAAAATTTAATTAATACCTATAAATAATAAATATATTAGTATTAAAATTATGTATTTTATTGAATATTCACCCCTTTGACCATGGCCATCCAATAAAATCAATTTTATAATTATGAACTGAATGTCCAAGAAACACTCAATGTCAACATTACTGATTTGGAAATTTGATATGTCATTGATATAAATAAAATAATTAAATGAATAATAATTTAATAAAAATAAAAAATGTTCTTTAATAATTAAATAATTAATAATGTTTTATTATATAGAATTAAAATTAAATATAAATTCATTTTGGACTTGAGGAAATGGGCCTGGTAACTCAATTTATTTTCATTTTTCTATTTTGATCTTTAGTATCTATGTAATGGATATATTTTTGTTTAATGAAAAATTATTATTTTATTTTACATCATTAAAATTTTAAGGTTATTTTCATTTTTGACACATAATATATTCATCGATTAATTATCACTCAAATGTTTTGATAATTTTATGGGTTTCTCATTTCAGTTTTTTCATTATATATATTCCATATAAACTACATATATCCTTTATGAGGTGCATTTACTGCCCCATTGATATTATTTTTCATGAATCCATTTATAGTAATGGTATTTAATTATTTAATTGAATTACATTTTTAAATGGGATTAAGATATAAAACAGAATAATACATTAAGGATTTTATGTTACACTCTCACTTTTAACAAGGATTGTTTATGTATAAATTTATATTATTTAAATTACATGATATATCACTAAAAAGAATGAGAATGCCTTGGGTATGAAGGATCATACAAATAAGGGAATTTCTTTTTAAGAAGGCCTTCAGGGGAATTCTAATCTAGAGAAAAATCATGTCAGGCCGCCAATGGATTAAAGGAATGTAGAGGGTGCAATTACGATCAATGCAGATCCCAAAGCTGTCAAAGAACACTTGGAGTTTTTCAATTTTTCTGTACTTGGCTGCATTTCTTATAAGAAGGGCACTAAGCCTTGGTCTTACTTTGATCTCAAACAGAGAATTTCAACATATTTGAATTTTCCTTTCTGGAGCTTAATTCCAATTGGAAAGGGGTTTTTTCCATATTATTCTACAGAAAAAAGATGACCAGAATTAAGCTTAGATAATTGGATCACTCAATTTGAAACCATGATTATTTCGTCTTTCTGAATGGGATCTACATATTAACCCATTCATACAGAAGTAGTCTGATTCCCGGGTATGGACAAAGATCCACGGACTTTTATGGATTTATTGGCACCCAAAAATAATAAATGATATTTCTTCAAGAATTGGTACTATTTTTATGATTTATCAATGTACTATCAATGAATATCTTGGTTTATTTTCTGGAGTTCTGATTGAAATTGAAATAGATTCTCTGCCTCCTGAATGCGTTTTTCTTGATGTTAATAATCTTTTTGTTGACATCTACAAAGAATATGAAAATTGGACTATGTATTGTGAGCATTGAAGAAAGGTAGTTCATTTCATTGATCAGTGTCGTATTGTTCAAAGGACCAAAAATCCAGCATTAAGAAAAATTTCTCGAAAGAAGCTCCTAGAAAGAAACCTGTTCATGCTAAAAAAATTAGGTTAAAAAGGACTATAACAATTTCATGCTTGTTGAACCTGAAAAGATTACAGGATCTATCAAGGCCTGGGCTAACATGGATGAAGAGGAAGAACTACCTGATTCAGTGGAGAAGAGACCAACTCCTGGAGACTCTATTTAATTACAAGATGACAGCAGTGACCAGATAGAATATCTAGAGTAATCAAATGAAATTTTTAACACTGTTATTAACATACAATATGTGGATCTTACTCTGGATTTGATCAACTCAATAATCCTTGAAGTGTTGGATACATTTCAATATGAGCATGAGAATATTTCACTATCCCCTGACCAAATTTGTGACACTTCCCAAAAAAAATAGATCTAATAAATATACCATGGGAACATATCTAGAGGAACATACTGTGAGAAAGCAGGGTGTGTCACTTCTGTTTGAGCATAATTTCAAACAGGATGATGATGTATCATTTCTGTCCAAGCAGAATTCTAATAAGATGACTCTCATATATATAAATAAATGCATCTGGATGCACACCCTAGATGAGGTATTATTAATAAATCTATCAACCATGTTGAAATTACTCCAGAAAAGTAGGCTTCTACAGATGCCCTAAAATCATTGAGCTAAGAAGATCTCAAAGGATTATGGTTGGTGACAACCTACAGAAAAAGGGGTTCAACCCCACTCAAAGTCTATAATGAGGATTCTCTTATGGAACTGCCAGGGCATAGTTAAATTTGGAACTATGATTTCCCTTCATCTTATTTTAACTAAACATAAACCTGTTGTCATTGGACTTGATGAACTAAAGTCAAAGGATACCAGTTCTATCTCTCTTCTTGATTTACTAGGATTCAAACAATTCATCTCTATACATGATGATCATCACAATCAGCTATGGATCTTGGTGCATAGTAGGTTTGTCAATCTCACCCTTGCATCTATTCATGAACAAATTATTACCTACAAATTCACTATCCAGGTGGAAATTTTATTCATCTCAGTGGATTATGCATCCAATAATTATATGGTTAGAAGGGATTTATGGTAATAGATCTCTAATCTGTCACATAGTATTAATGATTCTTGGATGATTATAAGGGATTTTAATGCTATTCTCTGGGCTAATGCAATGTTGTACATTATTCTACTATTTCTGCTATGGATGACTTTCGACAATGTGGTGGGAAATCATATACAATTGAAGTTAATCTGCTCGAAAACAAGAACACCTTGTATAATAAACATTTTAATGGCATGAGAGTCGGTGGAGTTGATTATGCCTTTTTAATGATAATGTGATAGATAATTGGAGGAAAATATCTTGTGTGACTCTTTCCAATAATAATTATGAAGATCGCCCAATCATGTCTAACTTTATTTGAAAAATTGAGGGATGACCTCTGCCCTTAGGTTCAAAAATTCTTGGACTACTCTTCATGAATGTTCCACATTGGTCAAAGATACATGGATTATTGGGGAAAATAATCATCCTTTATCTTGTGTTTTAAAACATATATCTCCCAAGATTAAGATGAAACATTGGAGTAAAGCCAAATTATGCCTCCATGACCAGTAAATTGTTGCTCTTGAGAACACTTTACATGACATTAATCAATCAATGACCAATTCTTATTTTTTATGCATGGATGGACGGGAATCTAATATCTCCTCAAATGTGAAAAATCATATTACTCCTAGAGACAATATTCAAAAGAAATTGTATAAAGTTAAGTGTCTTACAAATGGTGATTGAAATACTTTGTACTTTAATGCCATAAAAGGAGTAAAAAATATAGTAGGGCATTCTCTCATCTCAAAGATGGTGACGTTATTCTTGATGACAATTAATGTCTCTCGAATCACATTGTCAATTTCTATATGAATATCTTCAATGGACCTAAATGAATTGGGGAACTCATTGATGGAAACATACAAGACCTTGTTAGTGATGATGACTACTCAAGGCTGATTAGAGTACCCTCTGATATTGAAATAAGGAATGTTGTCCTTGGGCTTAAAAAATAAATCTTTCCTAGGCCCATTGATTCACAAATCACTTCTTGCAATTTTATTGGGATATTATCCAGGAATATGTTTGTAAAAATGTCATGTATTTTTTACTAATAGATCAAAAATTCATGGAATCAATACACAATTAATTACCTTAATTCCAAAAGTTGACAATGATAGTTATATTATTCAATTTAGACCTGTTTCCCTGATCAATACTATACATAAAATCTTCACGAATAAACAGGCATGCCTGCATCTCTGATAAAATCATTTCCCAGAATCAGTTTGGGTATTTAAAAGGAAGAATAATTCAAGAAAGTCTCTTCAATGCATCTGAATGTGTGATACTTCTTCAAAATCCTACATGAGGATGGTGTATTGACTCAAATTGGATATCGGAAAGGCAATTGACACCATTTATTGGGACATCATTGGTATCATTATGCATATGTATGGGTTTCATCTGACTTTCATACAGTGGTATTATACATTGATAAGCTCATCTTATATCTCTATCCTTATCAATGGATCGGTTGAAGGCTATTTTAAGTACTCTAGAGGAGTAAGTCAAGGAGACCCCTTGTATGCTATTATATATTCCATTGAGGAAGACAATCCCAAGAGACTGATAACTCACAATGTTGATAATGGAATTCTAAAAGTTCTTCAAGCAAACTGAGGTACATATTCCCCCTCACATCTTCTCTTTGTAGATGTCATTATTATTATCACATAAAGAGGGAAAAGAAACATTCAGAATGTCAAATCCATCCACCATGACTGTGATCATGTCGGTGGATATAAGTTATGTTGGAAAAACTCTTTCATATAATTTTGGAAAAATATTTTAATATACAGGAAGAATTGTATGATTTAGAATCTAGGCATCATATAAGGTTCCCTTCCATTCACATATATTATATTCCCATTGTTCTTTGGGAGACCGTGCACCACCTACATTACTGATGTGGTTAGTTAGGTTAAAATAACCCTATCTAATTGGACAAGAAAAGATCATTCTAAGGTAGTAAGAATTTGCTTAGTAAAACATGTGATCATTTCTAAACATGTTTTTTCTTTTACGGTGGACTGCATCTACAATTATGATTCTCAATTCCCTTATGAGAAATTTTGTTTGGAATTGTATCATTCTTTACAGGAAAATTATAACTTCTCTAGGGACAAAATGTTATTTACCTCTCACTATATGGGGACTTGGGGTTATGAATGTTGAGCTCTTTAATAATTCCATTCAAGATGAATTTATTTTGAGTCTTATTAATGAAAAATCAATATCTCTTGATTTTTATAGAGCAATAATCCTTACTAGATTGATTTCTAGAAAGTTAACATAAATGAAATAATCTGTTTGTCCTGGTTTGAAAAAGATTTTTCAAAAGATCACTAGTCACTCCCACTGGTTAGTGAATTCCTCATAAAATCTGAAATTTAGGAGGGATAACTATAAATGGACTCCATTAATTAATATTATAAATTCTGAAACTATGGATGTTGATTTAGATGCCTCTATTTGTGATCAGCTCGACCTGAACAACAATCTGCCTACCCACATTGTTCAAATTGTTAACTCAGATGACCTTATAAATTCTGTTGATATCATGGTATGGGAACGAAGAGAAAATTTCTAGATCAACTATAAATGCTTTTACATCCATTTAATATAAATAACTCCTTCCAATTTTGTCTTGTAATTCAAAATATGGGAACAACCATCTTAGTTCACTCTTCTTTGGAGAATTTACCTGCAAAAAACTGAAAGTGGACAACAACTTTTAAAAACATGGTATCTCTCTATGCACAATATGTGATTTGTGCCACCAACATAGAGATTACCTGAACCATTCATTACTTTCTTGTAAAACCACTACTTCACTCTAGATCAATATTTTTGAGGAATTTGGAATCTATATACCAAATGATAACAACATTGTCGAATTTCTGTAATTATTTTCAGTTGAAAAATTTTCTATTTATATTTATATTATCTTCCTTGATGCTTGTTATAAAACTTTTCACACTCTTTAGAGAGGCAGAAACAAAATTGGGCATGATAGTTCCACTTTCAATCATAATGTTTCCATCTCAAATAATCTTGAAATGACTCAAAGTAAAAATCAATTTCACACTAAACAATTTCACAACTCTACCAAAGACATTACAGTCTTTAGAAGGCTTCATCAATCAGTTAATTTTCCCAAACCTATGGACACTATAGAAATATTTTGGGCTCCCCCCTTTGCAGGCTGGATAAAATGAAACCTTGTTGGTGCATCAAAGGGAAACCCTAGACCAGTTGGAATTGGTATTGTTTTACGAGACCACAATAGTGACATACTTGATGGAGTTTATGGCTCTTGTGGTCATGCCACTTCCCTTGAAGCTAAGATTATGGAATTAATAAAAGCATTAGAGCTGGTTCATCACATAAATTCGAATAATATCTGTTTTGAAGGTGATTCATTTATTATTGCAAAAGCTATTACAATGAATCAGATCCATCTTGTATGAAAGCTTACATTGAATTGGATAAAATGTGTTGACAATCATGCCTGAAAAAGCTTTATCATCACACATGTTTACTAAGAATCCAAATATCCTGCTAATAGACTTGAAAATCGAGGTATTTTTGAATCCTCTAGTGTGCATCTAACCACTATTGATGAGGATTTTTTTAGTAATCTTAATAGAGAAAATGAAAAATTCCCTCTATTAAACCCTTGTAATTTGTTTTGCTTAATTGATTATTTAATGATTTATTTTTTTAAAAAAAATAATATATAACACAATTTATTAATAATTTAATATTCTTGATGATTTATTATTTATTTTCATTTTCCTCTCTCTATTTATATAGTAGTCTGAAGGATTATATTTTCTAAAAACTGACATCATTTTTCTATTCAACCGAGAATCTTTTTATTCATTGAGAATATTTTATATAAAATAGTTTATAAAGAAAATATAAATATTCAAATATGAATTAATAAATTAATTTAACAAATTTTTTATCAATTAATGATAAAATTTAAATGAAATTGTCTTATTTTTTCTAAATAAAGTACATTTTAGTAAATTTTTGAAAGAAATTATAATTTTGACATATAACTTATGATCATAATTTTACACCTATTGAAATATTATTAACATTTGAAGAATTTTATATAAGAATCCATGATAATTTTAAAATAAAATTCTTTTCACAATATAATTTTAGTTTTAAATTTTTATGTTACTAAAACAAAGTTGTAGATGTGCATATTTTGAAAATAAATGTTTTAAATGTTATTATAATGGTGCACCATTTTCCAGTCAACTTCATTTAATGAAACCTTTAATTCATTAAGAATACGATATTATGATACCATATGTATTATTTCTCATAATATATTATGATAATATTTTATAAATGAGATTATAATGAATCCAATTTCTTATCCATGGATAAATTAGGATATAGTGGAATGAACGTTTTTTTATTGTTTGATGATTAAAATGAATTTGTCAATGCGTTATATTGAATTATTATAGTTGGAAATTATTGATAATTGTTAGTGGTATTGATATATATCATGATGAATGGGGAGCCTCAAATATTTAATCATAATTGGGGAAGATTTCCATATGTATTTAACTATGATCTAGTTATTTCTGATATGGGTGAACTCATGTGAGGATGATATTTTCAAATATATAAAAAAATTTCTCTATACTCTATATGATGTTACAGTGGTTATGGTTGTAAATATTCTCATCACATGGATTATGAGTGTTGATTTTATAAATATCTCCTTTGATAAGGATTTATTCCATGTCACATGTATAATGATCTAGGTATTGATGAGTAATAGTTATATTATTTAATTTTTATTTACATTGAATATATTTTAACACCATTATTATAGTATTACGATCACTAATACTTTTTAATTTTTATTTACTATGATTTCCTTCAATAAGACATGCCTCTCACCTTTTTCTTATGACTATGTTATCCATGCTATAAAAATGATATTTAGTATTATATGTCTTGAAGGGTTTCATGTTATTGATAATGATGAAAGATTTTGATATATGAAAAGATTAGTTTATTGGATAAATTTCACACTTAAAGACATGTGAATCGTTTTAATGAATTTTTACAATTTTAATGAAATAATAAACATAAATGGTTCTTTCGTATGTAATTGATCAATTTTTTTGATGATGTTAATAGAATTTTATGAGTAATATTGGGTCATGATTATTGGTATCAGAAACACAAATAAAAATTCTATTTGTTAAATCAAATAATGATGGTTTTTTCATTTTTTTATTGTTTTCATCAAATCAATATTTAGATAACATTGAATATTAATTTTTGATCATTATAGGATTACATAAGAGTAATATATTACATAAATGGTAAATAAGTTTATAGGGATTTTATGTCTTAAAAAATAAATTATTGATTTATTAATATGGGACTATAATATATGGATAATTGGTCATTCAATTAGGTTTTATAAATAATGTTTCATTTTGTTAACTATTTCTAATTGGAAATTGGGTTAACCTTGACAATTGAATAGAAATTTCCCTATAATGTAATATATTTTGAGATATTTATTATTATGATAATGATAAAATATTTGTTTAATTTATTTTATTGTTATTTTTTGATGTTCACTATATTAAAATATTCTATATTGATTCATGATATTTTGAAAAAAAATTGAATATTTTTATGGTTTGATTATTTATTGAATAATATAAATTGAACCATATGTGTAATGTTTTATGTATTAGAGAAAAATTATTAAATATTCATATTACTTTTCATTTTGGAATTATCATATCAAGTGATAACAAATGTGGTGTTAATAAATACATGAATACTAGCTTTTTATTATATTGTATGCCTCATGGTAAATAGAATTTCTATTGTTGTGCTTCAAAAATTAAATATGGATACCCATAATTGAAAAAATAGTAGTGTAAATGTACACTAATATTGACACATGAATCCAAAGGATTAAATTTAATTTATGTATTTAATGAATGTAAATTATTTATTATTCTTGTTTTTATTAGTTTATATTTTAGAGGGATTCATTAACTATTGTAAAAGGATGTGGAAATAATAATGGTATCCTATAACCTTCATTTACAATCAATTAATATTATTATTTCCATAATATTTTTTTATGTTGTTTTGGTATTTTCCATTATCATGGTAATTAAATTTCATGTGATGAATATTCTCTATCACCCACATCATTATTTGGACAATAATATTATCATACATGATAATATTTTTATTTCATAAAATTATTCCATAATTTGGAAACCGAGTTATATGAAATCCCGTATGATCATTACATTTACATTTTCAATTATTAAAATGTATTTATTACTAACCTTTATATGTTATTGTTTTTAATCAATTATATTTTCAAATTTAAATAAATTTTATTTCGATCTCAAGATAAAATTCAGAGGACCAAGTTTATATTTTTGTGGAAAATGAAAAAACTTATATTTTGATAATTAATTATTCCTTGGATTGATCTTTTGATTTATATATTATAAAGCATGAATCATTTAAAAAATTAACTGTGATAATTTTACTAAAATGAACTACTATAATGAATTATATAAAGTAATACCTTACATAGTGGAAGGTTGAAAAAATATGAAGAGATTTAATAGTTGAATAAATGATTATATATATAATGATATGAAATACATAAAATATCTATAACCATGATTCTCCATGATTATTTAAATTCATCTACAACAATGTAATGAATGTAAATACTTGTGAATACAATATACATGATGAGAAGGAAATTAATGAATACATTTTTGGGAAGCATGGAAGGATTTATATTGGACCATAATATGACTTTTACATATATGGTCATTAGATACATATATATTGTATAAATATTTTCATTATATATATAGTAGTTAACTATATTTACATTCACTTGGATTGTAAATAATATAAACACTTTTGATGGAACAAAATATTATTTTCAATGAAACATTTTTTTTGTAACCATTTTAATTTTTTCATAATTGATACAAAAAGTTACTATCGATAAAGGATTATAGTTATGTTAGAATATCATATAATCATTTAGATTAATTTTCATTTATTTAGTTTTTTTATATTTACATGAACTATAATGATGACATTTTTTTAAAGTACATTTCATTCAAAAATGGTATTTATAGAATTTTTTTCTACAGATATTATAATAAATTTATACCAATTTCAAAAATTATATTTATTAAAAAGTATATAATTTTAAAATTAGAATATCAAAATTATCTTAGGTTGAAAATATAATATTTTTCAGAATGGGTTATTGTTTTAATTAAAAAAAATAAAATTATAATTTGGTTAAAACATTCATTTATTTCAATGTATTTAGAAAATTATATATTATTAGAAACTATTACTAAAATTTCATTAGTTTCTATTTTATATTATTGATAATAATAAAAACAAATTCATTGTGATTTAATTTGGGATTATTTTCATAAAAATAAATTTATTATATATAATATTAAATTTATCCAAAAAATAGTTCTTTGTCACACATTTTGTGTTCATTGTAAGAGTGATTAGCTCGTATTTTTTAGAAACTATTTTCATGAAATTTATTATAATATTACATCATATTTTGTAAAATTTTTTGTAACATCCTAGGTATTTAAAGAATAAAACATTTTCATATCTACTATTATTTTTTTAATTTAATATTACTTTTACTTTAAAGGGGACACTGTATGATAGTGTACCTGACACGCAACAATGGGTTCCTCCAAAATCTTACGTTGCTCACAACACAAGGTCATACCGAAAAATAATATGACAATATATTATTATTTTAAATGGTATTAAATGATTAGCCGTCGTATTTGAATGAATGAAAAAAATTAACTATATTATGATTTTTGATTTTTTTTAAATTTTTTTTATTTATCAAATTAATTTTAGAGGCCTAAAATGAGAATGAATCCAATTTAATCATAAAATACTCTAATAATTTAAAAGGTCATATTTATGCCTTTTGATGGAGAACCCTTTTTAAAAATTGTTTTTGTCACATTTTAATCTAAATTATTTATATATTTAGATTTTTATTTTAATGGGGTTTAAAGGGTAATTAGAATATTTTTTCATCATTTAATTAAATTACAGTAAATCAAAGTAAATTTACATTTTAATTAGTCATAAAGACATGTCAATCTTTTGATTGTTTCAAATCCATTAAAACAATTTTTCTGGTTTTTCAAAAAGAAATAATTTTAAATTTTTTTAGGCACATTTTGTGTTTTATGAATGGTAATGTGGGTTCCATATTTGGAAGTAGAAGGTCCAAATGATGTAAACAGATACCTTTTATTTTTAGACATTATGAATAATAATTTCACTAATTATTTTTATTTTCATGGATAAAGGGTAAACCAGGTAAATAAAAGTATACACAATATATTATTATAATAAAAAAATATCATGAACCATACCCCGGGGCACGTTCCGTGACTACCCCAAACCCGCCTTCTGTAGGCCAAGGGAAAGAAACTAGCCCCAAATGTATAATTCCCTAAATCTGGGAAGGCATTTCCATTAAATCTGTAAACACACAAAATAGAGTACATAGGTAGATACAAAACACCAAGCAAAATTGTATAACAAAAGTGTGTAGAAAAGTAAAGGGGTTAGAAATACAAGCCCAACTATAAAGAACAAGTACAACTAGAAAAGGAAAAACCTACTAAAAGATGAATATAAGCTCTTGGATCATCCTATGGGATTTCTACCTGAATGGTTGGTACTGATATCCTCCTCAGCACGCCACATCTTTCAGTCTCTTCCTGGTACCAACTCGTCATAGGTCCACCTCCGGGCAACGTCCATTCCTAGTACACTCAGCCTCTCTTAGTGTTTTTTATCGTCGGAATCCAACACAACGAGGTGCAGGCATAGCCGTGTAGGGGTGAGTATAACGATACTCAGTAGGGTCCCCGAGACCCTCAATGTCTCACAAAGTCCAACAAAGATAGACCACCAGGTATGAAATCAACAAATACCTCCACTTTTGTATATGACCATACATATACCTAATTTATCATGTAACCCATCTCAACCATGAGGTAAACACAAAAGGTACTGACTCATCTCACACAGGTATACAAATTTTATAGATAATTATAGATGATTAGATGTCTCCACTGAATCATATATTCTGTCAAACCAACACTATATACAATAACTGAATTCAGTATTGTCAAACCTACACATGATCCAAGAACAGTAAATGGAGTTGTCGAACCGACACATGATCCAAGAACAGTTCTCAAAGATGTCGAACCCACATAGAATCCATGAATAGTCATAAGCAATCTCGAACCCACACAGGATCCAAGAATAGTCGTCAGTGCTGTCAAACCCACATAGGATCCAGGAATAGTTGTCAGTGCTGTCGAACCCAAACAAGATCCAAGAATATTAATCAGTGCACAGCCAGCCACAATGTTCTGCACAAATAATTCTTGATTCCGGGAGGGTCCTCTCATCAATACATGTTTCAAAACATAAAAAACCAATAAATCTCTTGTTGATTTATCCAAAATATCCTTCATTACATAAGAAACTCAACATGATAGACGATGTGTCAATCAGACATCCAGTCTGAGAGTTATTGACATTTCCATTCTAAAGGCCTAGTTGGATTTACCTACGATCCAACACAGTTGTACCCCAAAAGTATCCAAACCTCTAGTGGGGTATACCAAAAGAACAATCTTATTCCAAGGTTTCTTTCATTGCAGATGGTTCATCCATCGCATGACCATAGCTCATGTTACGGGAAAAGAGTGGAAACATATCGAATGGGTCTAGGTTCGGTCCAGCCCACTCGGACCGACCTGGCCCGACTGCGGTTCGGACGGGGGTCTGATGCAGTCCACTGGTCTGACCCGGTCCGCTGGTCTGACTGGGTCCGCGGGTCTGACCTGGTCTGCAGGGACAGCCCGAACCGCAAGGGAAGCCCGACGCGCACTGGCTCCGGCCTGCCAGCACACAATGGGTCCGCTGTAGCCGTGTCCAGGGGGAAGCCACACCCCATGGATTCTGATCGGCTAAGCCATTTAGGTGATTTCCAAAAATCTATTCAATGTGGTGTCGGTCTAAGTCAGGTGGGACCCCCTGGGTCATGCGCCTCCTGGATGGATGACCGACAACTGCCTCTTGCGTGACGATAATGTACCGCACCTCCTCTAGTGACTCGGTAGCTCAGAACACTAGACATCCTTGTGGAGGGCCTTGTGTTGGCTTCCATTGCATCGCTGCAGCTAGGGGTCACGTCCCCCTTATGATCTACCATGCGGCATAGTTGTGTCTTGCCTTCTTCGACGTTTCGGAGACTCGGGCCGACGGTTTCCTTTGCTGCTGGGCCTGCACTGGCTGCCGCAACACTACTGTAGCTCACTGGCCGCGGGCTACTCCTCCCGCGGCGATGTTTCACCACCACCTCCATTCAGTGATGCTCTTCAGTTCCTTACACCATCGATCTATCTACAGGTCATCAAACAATTTCTAGTTGCACGATTCTCATTCCAAAATAAGTCTCACTCTCCTCGATAAGTCACCTTTGATCTGAAACCTTTGTTGACGAGTAACACTCATTCTGGTCTCATGCCACATTTATCATAAATTTCCATAAAAAAGGCGTATGGTTTAGGCCATGTTAGTTTGTCCCATGCCCCTCACATTAGAGTGATATCAAGTGGCTTCTAATTATATGCCTTGTCAGAAAATGAAGAACATGCAAAAATATAGAAAATCTTGAACCCCTACCATTGTTTGTTGGTCGTTGAAGAAGATGTTGAAAAGTGGATGTCGATTCGTTGACGTCGGGTAAGAAGATGAAGAAGTAGAGGCCGACTTCATCTGTGTTCTTCAAGGATAGTGTTTCCTCCCTTCTCCCTGTTGAAGATAAAAGAAGAAGATTTCCTTCATTGGTAGATAAATAGTTCTTCATGCTTCGATGGTCATTATCCATTGGAGAGAAATAGTTTCTCTAAGTCCTCTCCTTTTCCCAAGCGCCACCAAAAAGACAGTAGCCAAAAAAATAATAAATTGTGAAATCTTATTAAATTGTTGGTATAATTTTCAAATGATTTAAATTATTTTATAGAATGTGTTGACTCAATTAATTAACTATGAGGATAAAGCACATTCAGTTTTAGGATAGATGATGAGGCTCCCCTACACATAATGGAAGTTTGAGAGTTTCTCCATTAATGGGGTGTTTCAGGGGGGTTTAAATCCTAGGTGGTCCCCATCACAACATCCACATGGTGGATATAACACATAAAACAAATTAAGACATGCAGTTAAATTATTTTATTATTCTCACATAAAACCCAAAAACTATTATTCATTCTAGACCAACTGATGTCGAGGTGAAGGACTTCTTAAGCGAATACGGATGCTGTGATTTCAAAGGTGCCCTCAGATTTTAATTCTGAGAACCGAATCAAATGTTATAAAATCATTCTCTTATGTTTACTGAATGTATGCAAAAAACTACAGTAATTGATTCCAGGAAAACATGGTCTTGGAATCACACACCATCAGTTTTCAAGGGCTCGTAAAATACCCATGTATTTAAGAAAAAAAATTTCCATGGAAATTATCAGCCATTACATTCACCCCACATCAGGGATACACGTCCCAGTGACATAAAACCCAAAATAAGATAAAAAATGGGGGTACTGAGCATGCATCTGAGTCTCCCACTCGCATGTGCTCTCTTGGAGGATCCCGTGCTACCAACAAACATGCACCATAGGTATCAACCATCCACAAAGGACCCGCTCGTGTTGATCCTCAATCATTATTGGAACCTCCATAAAGGTCGCCACATCTTTGATTTCCATCTCCCCATGGTCGATGATGTTATGAGGTTCGTGCACGTATCTCTTCAGATGGGTTACCTAAAATACATCAGGCACTCGATGCCATAGAGGTGGAAGAGCTAAGTGGAATGACACCTCGCCAACTTTGTTGTGGACCTAGAAAGGTCCAATAAAAAGTGGAGATAACTTAATGCCTCGGCCAAATCTCCATAATCCTCATCAATCTGAGACTCATAGAAAGACGTGGTCACCAACCTCAAACTCTAGAGATCATCGTCTCCTGTCAGCATACGAATTCTGTCTGCTTTGTGCAGTCTTTATCTGCTCCAAAATGATTTGCACCATCTTTGTGGTAGCTCATATCATCTCTGGTCCCACTAGTGCTGACTCCCTTGGGTCTGTCTTGCACAGTGGCAATCAAATAATTCGACCATAAAAGGCCTCAAAAGGTTCTATTCCGATGGTGATGTGATAATTTTTTTTTAAAATGCCACCAATGTTAAGTGATCCTCCCAAATGTGATCGAAGTCGAGGACACAATCATGAAACATGTCCTCGAGGGTCTGAATGGTCTGCTCAGTCTGCCCATTTGTTTGAGGATGGAAGGCAGTTTTCAGATGAATTTGCATGTCAAAAGCCTCCTCCAACTCCTTCCATAGCCGAGAAGTAAATCATTCGTCATGATAAGTGAAAATAGAATAAGGTACTCCATGTATCCGCATAATATCCAACACATAGAGGCATCCCAATCTCTCTACTAAACCCTGTTCTCTGATCGTTAAGAAGTGGTCCGACTTGGTGAGTTGGTCAACGATCACCCAAATCCAGTCATGAACCCATGATGTACATGGATGTCTCATCACAATGTTTGAGGATATCACATCCCACTTCTATTCATGGACCTCTAAAGACTGATCCAAGCCTACTGGTACCTGGTGCCCTGCCTTCACTTGCCAACACGTGAGGCATCAAGAGACAAACTCTGCCGCCGTTTTCTTCATACTAGTCCACCAATACTGTCATCGAAGGCCCTTGTACAATATTGACACTCATAGATGTACCTATAGAGGGGATGGGTGGAAATCTCAGAAAAATTAATCCTGAAGTGAAACGGGTACCATAGTACGTCCCCTAAAGTGAATCACATGCTCTGCACCTTCAGAAAATCCACCAGGTGCCTAACCCGTGGATATCTGAGAAAGTCATGTCTTGCAGTCACTGTCCCCATGATATGCCTCCTTGAATCGCTGAAGGAGTTGGGGAGTGACTGTATGAGACTGAAGAAAAGTTGTTGCATCTCTATCCTCAAATGATATATTCAAAATGGCCAATTGCTCTGTTGCCTCACCTATAATTTGTAAACAAGATCTTCAGCTGAGTTCATCAGCAATAACATTCTCCTTTCTAGGAGTATAGACTATCTCAATGTCATAGTCTTATAGGAACTCTGGACAACGTCGTTGTCACAGGTTTAGGTCCTTCTGAGAGATGATATACCAGATAATCTAGTGGTTAGAGTAGACCGTAAAATGCTCGCCCATCAGATAGTGCTGTCACATATTCATTGGGAAGACCACTGGTGCTAAATCCAGGTCAGGGGTGGCATAGTTGTTCTCATGTTGTCTCAGCTGACGAGAACCATAAGCGATCACTACTCGTTCCTGTATTAGGACACACCAGATCTCGGTCCCTGATGGATCACAGTATACTACGTACCCTATGCCCTCATCTGGAAGCCTCAATATGGTTGCACAAGTCAGCCTCTACCTGATCTCTGGAAATTTCGTATGGCATCTCTCCGAACACATAAATGGTTTCTCCTACTTCGAGCACTTACTATATAGTTGGTTCTCTCAGAGTGTGTCTTGTACAACCCACTGATGGTAGGAATGCTCCTCCTTATTAATCGAGTAGATCAGAATTTCATCGATGAAGACTATGACAAAGCAATCGAGGTATGGAAGGAAGATCATGTTCATGAGTCCCATGAACACTGCTGGAGAGTTGGTTATGCCGAATGGAATAACCAATAACTCATAATGGAAGTACTAACATCTGATGGCCTTCTTCTTCTCATCCACACCGCAAAATCTGAGCTGGTGATAGCCTGATCTGAGGTCTATCTTCAAAAACCTCCATGCTCTTTTTAGCTGATCAAAGAGGTCATCAATCATTGGGAGTAGGTACAAGTTCTTCATGGTCACCTGGTTCAGGAGATGGTAGTAGTCGCAATTCCTCAAGATTCCATTCTCCTTCTTGGAAAATATAATCGGGGTAACCCAGGGAGAAACACTAGGTCAGATGAATCCCTTCTACTATAAGTCCTCTTGTTGTACCGGTAGCTCACGAAACTCTACAGGATCCATCTGATTCACGGGTGTAGTTATCATTGTCGTCTCTAGGTACAAGTCAATGTAGAAGTCCGCCTCTCTGTGAAGAGGCAATCAAGGATGATCATCATAGAAAACATCAGCGAACTGGTCCGCCACTACTGGATAGCTCAAAATCTCCACATCAACTGCTCTGAGGGTAAGGTAGGCCAACTGATGAGTGATTGGCTTCACCATCCTCTGAGTAAGTCTGTCCTATGCTGAAAATGCTCCCTTCTTGCTGGTGAAGGTGAACTTGGTCCCATCTATGTGGACACAACACTCTTTGCACCTAATACAGTAAATATGATCATGGACTGTAGATAACTATTCCATATCCAAAATGATGTCGTAAGGACTTGAAGCCACTATAAGGAGATCCCAGTCAAAGTTGTCACATCCTAGAGTAATCTCACATTGCCAGAACTAGTGCGTGATAGTTGAGTTTGATCCCATAGGAGTCTCTAGCTGTTAGGATCGAGCCAATAGATCCGTCAGAATCTCTGAACTCCGAACAGGGGAAGTGGAAATGAAAGAGTGACTGGCACATTTTTCTATAATAACTGTAGCTAAGGAGGAGTAGACACAGACCATCACTTGAATCATCAGTGGAGTTTCGTGATCGTAATCCTCAGCTTCCTAGAGCTTACCTCTTTCCTTTCCACCTGCTTCATGTGGTTTGGGTGGATCATCTGGTGGTGGTGGTGGTAACACCTCAAAACATCATCCACCACCGGCTCTAAGACCATCTCCTCTTCCACGTCTTACTATGCCCTACGGATCACCTTGATCGAACCACTACCTCTACCTAACAGGTCCATCAATGGTATTCTGATCATCCGAGCAATGGGTCGGACAGTCCCAAGCCATGTGACACTGCCCGCCGCATGTGAAACACTACATATTTATCGAATGTCTGGCTTTGTCTTGTGTTTATCGCACAACCTAACCCATGTCCTGAGGTTATCCACCAAATGTTCTAGTTTGCTGGGACCTCTGTGACATTTGTCTTTTGCTTGCTGTAGAGGACTCCACTATGTGACGCCTGTCGGTGAGTGTCACTTCTAGTGACTACTCAGTAATGAAACTCTCCAATAAAAGGGGTCACTCCAACACCCCTGCGAGCGTTGGGATGCTGAAGGATATCATCTAAGCCTTGATCTCTCACTTTAGCTCTTGCTCAAAGGCCGGGTTCCTGAAAAATGTGTCCCGCACTATATCTATAGAGTAGCGCGACAGGTCGGTGAACCTTGTTTAGTGATGATATACCGTCATGATGCCCTACTATATATGCAGTAGCTCCAGTATTCACACCGCACATAGGTTGGAAAGGAAAAACTCTGCCCAAAGCAGGCTCTCGATGTTTTCCTAGAGAAGTGTCACCTCGTCATGCACCTCGAGCATCAGGATCTAACATCTGCCTGTTGCTTCCTGAAGAAGACTCGCAACAAGGATCACCAAAAGGTCTCATGGTGTCCCTACCAGTCTGAAAACTCTCACTACAACATCCATCCAATCCTAAGATGCATGAGTGTCAGTCTTGACCCTATACATGGGAAACCTCTGGCATTGGAACTCGTGCAACGTGCTCTGGTGGCATGCACTCTCTGTAGCTGGGGATAGTGGAATCGGTGGCTCAATGGAAAGTGGTACTGCTGGAGCATCCACTATAATATGACCCAACACTAAGGCCTCGTCACTTGGTGAGCATCCATCTCATACAATGCCTGGAACCATGGATGGCTATCTACGTGGGGATATCCTGAAAAGGAACAGGTGCGCCATGGTCAAAATGTTATAACTAGTGAGCTAAATTAAAGAGATCACTATGAAAACACTTGAAACAAAAAAACAATTAGTGTTTTTGTGCACTGAGTCAAAAATTAGAAGTCAGGGTCCAACTGTATGGATACGTTAGCAGTAACACCCACACTAGACTCCATGAACTAAAAACCACACTCAGTATCCTTAACAATATTGCTTCATAGAAGATATCATATTCATATGTTCTGCGGTAGAATCGACTCCTCTGATACCAATTTGTCATGACTTGTCCCCTGGGGTCCATCTCATTACTACCCCAAGACCTCCCTCTATAGGCCAGGGGTTGGTGACTAGCACCAGAGGAGTAATTTCATAAATTTGGGAAGGAATTGCCTTTATATTAGTAAACACACACAACAGAGTACATAACTAGATACAAAAACACTAAGCAAATTAGTATAATAATAGTACAGAAAAGTAAATGGGTTGGAAATATAATGCCAACTGTAATGAACAAGTACAACTGGAAAGAGACAAAATAGCGGAAAGATGAATAGAATCTCTATGATTTTCATCCAAGATTCCGACCTGAACAGTTGGTAGTGATAGCCTCCTCATCCCTTCACATTCTTCAGTCTCCTTCGGGTACTGACTCGTCTTGAGGTCCACTTTCAGGCAGTGTATAGTCCCAGTACACTCATCCTATAACAGAACTGTCCATCGTCTTCATCTTACTCTACGAGGTTCAGGCATAAATCTTGCTGGGGTGAATATAATTATACTCAGTAGGGACCCTAAAACCCTCATGGTCTCTCAATATCTACCATGAATAAACCCTAAGGTATGAAATCATTATATAACCCACAAAGGTATATGCCCATACATATACCTAAGATATCATGTACCCCATCTCAATCATGTTGTAACACAAAAGTTACTAACTCAGAACACACAGGTATTCAAATTTAGTAATGAAATAGAGATGGCCAGATGTATCCACTGAATCATATATTCTATCAAACCCACATAGGAACCAGGAATATAATTCAGTAAAGTCGAACCCACACAAGATCCAAGAATAGTAAATGGATCTGTCTAACCCTCATAGGTTCCCAGAACAGTCCTCAAAGCTATACAACCCACACAGGATCAAGGAACATTCGTAAGTACTGTCAAACCCACATAGGGTCCAGGAGATGTTGTCAGTGCTTTCAAACCCATACAGTATCCAAGAATAGTCATCAGTGATGTCGAACCCACATAGGTTCTAGGAACAGTCATCAGTGCATAGCCGGCCACAGTGTTCTGCATAATGAATGCTTGATTCTGGGAGGGTCTGCTCCTCATGCCAAGTGTCGACACATAAACTACCATGAAGTCCCATGTTGCTGTATCCAACAGATCGGTCTTTCCATAAGAAACTCAACGCATGAGACGTTGCATCAAACTAACATCCGATCTGAGAGTTATTGGTATTTCTGTTCTAAAGGCCTGATTGGATTTACATTCGATTGAACCAGGCCATTCCCCACCTGTGTCTAGACCTTGAGTGGGGTATTCCAAAATAAATTTCTTCTTCCATGGTTTCCATCACCGTAGACATTTTCTCAATAAGATTCTTATAGCTCATGTTACGAGCGAAAGAGTGGAAACATGTCGAACGGGTTCGGGTCCGGTCCGTCTAAGCCGGACCGACCTGGCCTGACCTGGTTCCAGACGGCGGTCTAACCCAGTCTATTCGCCCGACTCGTGCTCTGGGTCTGATCTGGTCCATGGGTCTGACCTGGTCCGCGGGTCCAACCCGGTCCTTAGGGATGGTCTAGTCCGCACTGGGTCCAGCTGGTAGCACGTGCTGGGTCCAGCCCAATGGCCCATGTGGGGTCTGACCAGATGGCCCGTGTGGGGTCTGGCCCGACGACCCATGAGTGGTTTGGCCTGAAGGCCCATGCAGTGTCTGGCCCGATGGCCCGCACTGGGTCCGGCCCGGTGGCCCACACTAGGTCAGCCCAAGTCAAATCCGGGGGGGGATGCTGAGCCCCTTGAATCCCAAATGGCTAATCCATTAGCATTATTTCCCAAAACCAACGCCACGTGGACCCGATCCGCATCATGAGGGACCCGCTAGGTCCCATTCCTCCCGGATGGACAAGCGGCCAACAGCCTCCCACACAGAGCAGTTGTGTCATGCCTCCTCTGGAGATGCGCTGGCTCAGGCCGCCAGACTTCCTCACGGCCAACCACGCATCGACCGCCATTGCATCACCGCGGCTAGGGGCCACAACCCCATTGTGTTTCTCCACGCGGTGTGGTTGCGACGTGCCTTCTCCGATGACCCAGTGGCTTGGGCTGCTAGTTTCCTTCATGGCTGGGATTGAACTGACTACCGTTTCACTGCCATGTCCCACCAGCTGCGGGCTACTCCTCCGGTGGTGGGGTTGCGCCACCACCGCCACGTAGTGATGCTCCTCAGTTTCATCCGATGGTGATCTATCTGCGGATAATCAGACGGGTTCTGATGGCACGATTCTCATTCCATAAGAAATCAAAATCCCATCGGGACGTCTCCTTCGATCTGCAACCATTTTTGACTAGTAACGCTCATTCTGGTCTCATGTCGTGTTTAGCATCAAATTTCACAAAGATGATAGAGGTGTCGGGCCATGTTTGTTCGGCCCATGCCCTTTTCAATATAGTGATATCAAATGGAATCAAATTATAAACCTTGTCTGAAAACGAATAACTTTCCACAATTAGAAAATCTGAAACACCTAGATTTGTTCGTTGGTCTTTGACGAAGACACAGAAAACAGGATGTCGACTCGTTGACTTTGGGTAAGAAGATGAAGAAGTCGAGGACTACATCATCGGAATTCTTCAAGGACATCGCTTCCTCCCTTGTTCCGGTTGAATATCCAAGAAGAAGATGTCTTTTGTTGTTGGATAAAGATCTTCTCATGCTTCAATGGCCTTTCTTCATTATAAAGAAATAGTTTTCCAAGTTCTCTCCTCTTCCCAAGCTCCAATAAAAAGAAAAATTCTTAAATAATAATATATTATAAGATCCTATTAAATTTTTGGAATAAAATTAAAATGGGTTAAATTAATTAATTGAATCAGTTGGGTCAATTAATTAACTGGGAGGATTAAGCACATTAATTGTTAGGGGAGTTGAAGAATCTACCCTACACATAATGGAAGTTTGAGAGTTTCTCCATTAATGGGGTGTTTCAAGGGGTTTAAATCCGGGGTGGTCCCCACCACAACATCCACATGGTGGGTACAACAAATATAATAAATTAAGACATGCACATAAATTATTTTATTATTCCAATGTAAAACCCAAAAAATAATTTTCATTCTCGACCAACTGTCATCAAAGTGAAAGTCTTGTTAAGTGAATACTTTCACCACGAGTTCAATGGTTCCCTCAGATTTCAATTCTAATAACTAGTTCAAAAATAATAAAATCCTACTCATATGTTTACTAAATATTCCCAAACAAAACAACAAAATTTATTTCGGCCACACCAGGTCTTGGAATCACGTGTCGTCAGTTTTGGCGGACTCGTAAAATTCCCATGTATTAAAGAAAAAACAATTTCCACAGAAATTAGGGGTCTTTACAAAAACTACCATAACATGATTCCTAATTCTATTTCATGATATATTTATGACCATGTTCATCATTAATCTGATCTTTTGGATTTTGGGAGCCACTTGGGTTTGAAAATGAGATTTTATAATGTATATTTTAAAGATAACGAAAAAATAACATAAAAATGTATCATTTAATAATAAAAATTTAATATAGTTTTATATAACTAATATATTTGACTGTAAATATGAACTAAAAAGATAAATATATTTCATACATCATGGTATTTTATTTAAAAAATTTAGAAATTATAATAAAAACTTATTTGTGACCCAATGCTAATATTTTGATTTACTTATTAATGAACGATTAAAATAAATGATATTGTAAATATTAATATAAATGTATTTTAACATTTATATGCCATACATGAAATTTTTTGAAGACATATACATGATATGGATTTTTTAATTCCATTGTGTTAAAGGAATCATGTTGTTATTACATTAACAATAAAATTACTTAATTGTGTCAAAATTTACATAAATGAGTTTTTAAATCCAATACTATTTTATTAAATGATATAATAGTCAAAAAAATATATCATTTTAACAAATTAATTGTGTCAAGTTAATAATTTCCTTAATGAAGCTCTTGTGGTTCTATTTTAATTGTATATCTATAGTAACCATATATTATGATGATACAATAAGACATGGTGAGAGTTAATGTTTTTAAATAATGGTAATATCTAAAAGATAAGTTTATGTTTGTGACCTTCAATTGTCTATATACTATATTTGAGAGTATTTCTTCCCATAATCATCTTGTCCAATAAATTTATACCTTTTGTTATCTTAAAATTATTATATCATTTAAAAATAATAACATTTCATTACTTCCCTAAAGTTCCCCTCCTCATTCTTTTAAAAGGACACCGCTTCAACCCACATAATCACAACTACCAAGCCCTTTGGAACATCAAAAATGTACTAAAATAATATCCACAAATATTTAAATAATTCGTAGAGGACACACTATATGAATAAATATAACATCTATAGACCTTTTGTGAATATACGAAGGAAGATTCTTAAAAAAGAGGTATTAGTTCTGTCAATTCTTTCAAAATTATATTCTTCTTCAACTACTTCATTATTTGAAGTTTTCATACTAAAATAAAACATACAATATTTTTAAAATAATTATATTTTATTATAACAATGGTACAATATTCTATATCCTTTTATACATCAAACCGATCACTATATAACCATGTGTGCGTATATAAGACTTTCAGTCTCCATGATGCGTTGAGATTCATTCGAAACGATCATCATGAAACCCTGATTATACTCTTTAATATAATGATTTATTCTGATATATATTATATTTATATTTAATCTATGATTCTAAAATTTTAATTTACAATATACTTTAATACATTCCATAATGTGTAAATACAATAATTTTATTCGGGGAAATGTAGACTATTGCCCCCTGATAGTGATATGAATCATTCAATACATATAGGGAATGTATAAAGGATGGTGTTATGATCAATTGTAACATATATACCACAGATATAATACTAAAATTATAATATAACATTGAATCATTTAGTTGTCATTCCTTTAATATGACAAAGAAATGAATGTTGCATTCATTCGTACGTACAACCTACCATCTCTATGAATGTTGTATTTCTTTTATCATATATAAATGTTTTGGAATATTTCGAATACTTATATATTATATATATATTACATTTAAATCATTAATAATAATCTCAAGATGATTTACTTTTGACCACATGTACATTTTACCCTAAACATGTTTGTTTTCGACTCAAGTACCGAATATCGAGAAAACGACCAATAAGAACATAAAAATAATATAATTTTATAACATTGTTATAATTCATATAAAAGGAATAATAAAAAATAAAAATTATTTCAATAAACTATAAATTAACAAATTTTTACCATTCAATATTATAAATAATGAAGGAGACAATTTGGATTCGAGGTAAGGGAATTTCAAACCACAATTTCCACTCATTGGGTTATATGCTTACATTGTTGATTATATTATTATAAGATTATGTGTGGAATCATTAATTATTTACTTATGTTATAAATTCCACTTCCCATTGTGTGGATATAGTTTTGATACAAATAGTTACCCCATTGAAAAATTATTACATTATTTATACGAACATTGGAATGGAACTTATTATCCCAATTTACATTCGTTAGGTTAATATTCTACTTATTTATTATGTTGTTCAATGATTATATGAGAAATTACATTTGATATCCTATATTTTATTTACACATTTATTATGGTTTTTTATATTTAATACACATAATTGATCTACTTTATTAACAAAATGATATTTGTAAGAGAAATTATTACTAAATATTCAATTGTTGAGTAAAATATCCATTTCATTGGTTTTGTTTTTCCAAGAATATCTGTGAATGACCTCTTATTGTTTTATGCATAATATAAATTTATATTTGGTGTATTTATATATTTCATACATACTTATTTCATTTATTTATCCTTAAATTAATGACCTGATCATTTTAAGGGACTTTGTCTGGATCTTCTTTCAATGAGGCATATTTTGATTTAAATAATATGTTATTATATATGGTGTATAATCAACCCATTTGAATTTTAATTTCATTCAACAGTTATCACAAGGAGTATATTTTTTCAAATAAACTCACTCTGTGATAAAAGAAATGTTAATTTTTATTTTACCAAACAAAAAAACATTCTACCACTACAACCAATATTTAATATTTGGATTCCTCAATAAGGTGTAATGTTTTTGAAATAAATATCTATAAAATATTCCATTTTTGGGTATATTGGAATTGTAAATGATTTGAGGATTAATTGATTATATCAGTTTCATTATATTATATCGTATGATTACATTGTTGAAATGTTTTTCCATTTTGTGTGATTTATGTGTTATGATTATGGTATGGTTCTTGAGAATTATTTAGGTATATGGGTTTTTTCATGATGAATCATGGTGGGTGAGCCCGTGATAGCTCCCCAATTCATTGGGTAATGTGACGAATGTAAATTTTAAGGTTTTCCCTATTAAATTTTGTGAATTAAATAGCTTGGGTATTCTAAATGTTACAGTGACAGTTACTCCCTATGTCACTGTGAAAGAAATAATATAAATATTTGAGGTATGAAACAAGTTACTTTTGTGATTTATGATTTCTATTATTTATTTATAAATCATATGACCTCATGAGGTTTTTTAATGATTTTAGGTTTTATGTGTAAAATTTATGATTTCATTTATTTTCATATATTCAAAGAATAATATTTTATTTACTTATTAAATATCACTTATGAAGAATTTTAGGATCATCCCAACATATTAAATTTTTTTTCAGAAGTTTTAAATAAGGTAAGTGAAAGGAATAAATCAAGATAGTTTTTATCATGAAAATAATTCTTCTTTTATTTAAGCAGTTTCATTATTGTGAAAAAAATAAATAATATAGAAGTGTCTACATTGTAATATTTGAGATTTAATGTAATAGTTATGGCATAATATAAATGAAACATGAAACGATACATAATTTGAAATAAAGTGAATTATTGATCAAAAAAATATTATATAATGTTTAAGGTTGTGGCCTTATTGTTTTTATTCGAGGTCGGATTATACAACTTGATAGGATAGGGTTTTATGTGACACATTTTATAAAACAACAATTATTAGAAAATTATAAATAGTTGATAGTTATTTTATTTAAATGTAATGATTGTAACATAGCATGAATGAGTATATCTTACTATTTATCCACCTCATAAGATAGTATATGATAATTATAATGATATACTCACACTGAATATTATATTTTTAGTAAATGAATAGATCATACATTCACTAAAGTAACAATGGATGTGATGTAAACTATGATGGATTTTTGACTAAGAAACCAAATGTAATGGTATCTACAATGATAAATAATGTGGTTATTACTAAAAACATATCTCGAATCATTATTGAACACATTAAATTTACTTATTTTCTTATAGAATCATATGTGTGATAAATTAATCCCTATGTAAGTCTATGTAATAATTATAAAGGTATGTATATTCAGCAATATATGTGTTAAGTATGTTGAAAGAAACATCTAGGAAACTGTTTTAAAGGAATGGGATGACATTATTAATGTGTTAATAAAGGTCTTAAATCTGTATCTTAACATGGAAAAAAGAAGTGGTCAGTTGACTCTTGGAAATGGAATGATGTTATTTCCAATGGATTAATTAAATGTTTTGAATGTGGTGTACATGGTCCTTAAAAAAATTGATTTCGTACAATGAAGGTCCAATAATGAGATCTTTAGGAATGTATAATTATATGTTTACCAATACCTAACTACATTCAAAGTGAGGAAGAGAAAACTAAAAATGGCCTATAAAGGGTATTTATTATTTCTTTGCTCATGTTTTTACATTATTGAATCTTATGGAATTATTCATGATTCTATTTTTAGTAAATAAGAATTATTCAATAGGTTGGAAACACATTGTTAAGGGATCATGATGAACTATAGATGATTAATATGTCTAACATATAGAAATTCATGTGTTATGTTTTATCTGTGCGTGATAAAATGTTGAAATGTATGAAATCAATTTTGTTGATGAGATTACATTGGAAGACTTCTCTCAATAACGTGTAACCATGAGGTTTGTTATTTGAAATTTTTATTTAAAGAAAAATTTTATTTATTATGGATATAATTATAATGTATCTTTCAGGATTATATGGTCCATGATTTTGAGGTAATAATTTTTTATTACATCTTGAGATATAAATTGAAAGGCCAGAGGAAAAATTGAAGTTATATAGTTTTTGAATATTTTATCCCATTAATATACTTTGTTACAAAATATATTGTTTAAGAGAAAGGAAAAAATATATAAACAGTGACAACCTTACAAATCAGACAAGGACATGGGTATTGAACCCACAACCAATGTGCGACAAGGTTTTATCACCTATCACTACATATGTGATGTCCCTGATTATTATGACATATTATTGATAGTAAAATTTTTCATGGATGAAGAATATATATTTTTGGAAATAATGATTTATCAAATGTAAATCCTTACTATAGTTTAGTGATATTATGATTTAGTGATAAATGTTATTTCGGAGGACGTTCACTCTTCTGGGAAGACTCTGTGCCTAAGGAAAATAGAATACTAAGGGATTTCATTTGAGGAGTAATGGTTAAATTATATATTATATGAATCTATGATATTATTCTTGACATATGGGGGTTTGTGTTTTTATGGAAATGATTAACCTATCATAATAAACATTTTATTGGGTTAATATCTTTTAGGTATGAGACTTTATGATTATGCAATATTATTTTGTGTTAAGTGTTATGATTTTCCATGGAATTCAATTTTATCAAATCCATATAATTTATTTGGGTTTAAATTATTATTTTTATTATATTTAAGAATTTTAATTTCAATTTTTTAATTATTTATATTGGGATTTTTGGATTACTATTGAATTTTGGTGATTAAAAGTACTATTTTTTACTTATAAATGATTATTGTTTTTAGGGAATTATCATATATTGTCTGAACAATTTTGGCTCTAGTTAATGTTTTATGGGATTATGAATATATATTTATTATTTTTTGGATTATTTGATTCTCTAGATGTTGATTCTAGTGCGTCAGGTGTGACCACGCCATCTTGAATAATCTTTTATTATAGAAAATATGAGTTTTTGATAGAAATTTATTAATGGACGAAATTCTATTAAACAAATAAGTATCTACCTTTATGTTATAATTCAATATCATAAATAACATACATAACATTAAAAATGATATTAAAACAAAAAAAATTTCCATATACTTTTCTTATTGGGAAATCAGTGACCGTTTAACCCCTCACATGTTTGTGATTTCTAGTTATTAACATTATCCTGGTCATGATGTTTATCACTCTCTATCAAAACTTGATTGTTTGTTTTTCATTCCTATACATGTTTTATTATATGAAATCCTAGTATGTGTTATCTTGGTGGACATTTTTACTTCACTTTCATTATTTTAATGTAATAGTTTTAATGACACTTTTCTGAAGTAGTATTTGTAATGATGTTTTCGAGCCCAATTTTAAAATTGTGAGGATAAAATTTATAATAGGTGGAATGTTGTATCATCCCATGTATTTATAGAATCATTCATTTTATTACCAATTAATATTTTTTAATTGAATATTAATTTTCATTGAAAGGGGAAACTATGTACGATAGCGTACACGACATACAACAACAAGTTTCAATGAAATCTTTTGTTGCACACAACATTGAGTTATAACAAAAAATTATAAAACAAAGAATTATTATTTTAAATAGTATTTAATGCATAAAATTTGTTTTAATGAGAATAAAAAAAATTAATTATATTATAAATTTACGTATTTTTTAAATTTTTATTGATCTATACAATGATTTTTAGAGGATTAAAATGATAATTAATGCAATTTTAAGCATAAAATATTCTAATATTTTAAAAGTTCTTTTTATCACCATTTCATGGAGAAACCATTTAAAAATTAGGTTTTGTTACATTTATATTTTCAATTTTCAAAATTTACATCTTCTTTAGAAGCAGGAAATCAAAATTTTATTTATCTGAAATATTATTAGTTTTCTGATAAAATTTATATTTTAATAAATAGTTAAAAATACAACATTTTAATTCAAAACTGCATTTTCATATAATTAATTATATACTTATATTGTAATTTTAATTTAGTTTAACGTTTAAATAGATTATGTTTTGGTCACTTAATCAAATTATTGTCATTCAATGTAATTTCACATTTCAATTTGTCCTAAATACAAGTCAATCTTTTGAGTGCATTTATTTCTTAAAAACTCATTTTTTGGCATCGACAATAGAAATTAATTTGAAAATATTTTATACCAAATATGTGTTTTAAATTTTTTAATGTTGATTATATACCTGAAATCAAATGTTTCATATTATGTAAATTTGTACCTTTAGTTTTGGACATTAAGAATATTAACTTCAGTAATTATTTTTCTTTACCAAGGTTAATGATTAAATCTATTAAATGAGGATATAAACTAATTTTATATTAATAAAAAACATCGAAAATTTTGTCATAATTACATAGAATGAGATATTTATGATCATGATCATCCTTAGACATATCATTTGGCACTTGAGTGCCACTTGTGTGTGAAAATGACTTTTTATAATATTTGATATTACGAAACGAGAAATATAACATAAACATATATATTAAAAAATATATTTTAATATATTTTTATATAACAGAAATATTTGAATATAAATATTCATTATTATGCTAAAAACACTTCATAAATCATGGTGTTTTATTTATAATTTTTAGATATGAAATAAATAAATTTATTTTTGACATAATGATGATGAATTTATTACCTTATTAATGAATCATTCATGTAAATGATATTATAAATTTTAAAATAAATATAATGTGAACATTTTGATTCCATAAAATAATTTTTTGGATGAACATAACATGTTAGGTAAGAGTTAATTCTATTTTTTAAAAGAATAGAGTTGTAATGAATTTAAAACAAATCAATTACTAAATAGTATCAAAATTGACATAAATGTGTATTTAAACAAATACTACTTTTTTAAATGATATAATAGACATATATAGAAAATATAGTCTATATAACTTATATAATTTTACAAATGTCATTAATGTTCCACTTGTTCTTCTATTGTCATTTTTTAGTTAATATTGTAACTATATATTATGAAAATCACTTTTTTGGATTTTTAAAAAGCCGGTTTGAGGGTTATCCGGTTCCCGATACAGCCGCACCCAAAACCATCATTCAAAATTCAAATTCAACAAAACTGCCTCGAACTTCACCCCAAACACAGCTCATCGCCTCGTAACTCGTACCCCCATCACATCGAAGCTCGAACCAGTCATCAGAGCCCCGCAATCATCACGCCGGTCGCCGGCGAGACCATCGGAAAATCATCGTCGGAACCTCCTTCGCAGCACCATGCGACCACCGTCATCACAAACTTAAGAAATTCACAGGAGCCCTAAACAAGCGCTCCTCATCGATGTCAACAAACAGGGCCGAACAACGTCGACGCACAACCGAGAAGGACCTAGAATGCTCCGGAGAGTATGCCGGTGAAGACCGGTCTTACACCCGTAGATCCGACCATCAGTGCCGTCAAAGATCACCGCCAGAGCAAATCCAGCAAGGCAAATCACCGGGAAGAATTCACCGTGGAGAAAAAACCAAGCAACCAACAAATATCACACATACCAAAATCAAGAAGCAAACCTTCAAACCCAACGAGTTGAAAAACCTCTAAAACTCAGAACCGGAGGAAGCAGGGATCCGCTGCATGCAGAGGAAACCCATCGCCGCCGTCCTTTGCGACCTCGAGGTCCGTCGCAAAACCATCCGCCAAACCCGGGAGCAGGGCCAAGACCTCATACGTATGGATCTGGAATTACCGTCTCGGACCGACACCACACCGCCAACGAAACCCTAAACAGAGAAAGGAATCGAGAGAGGCTTTGGAGAGCGGGAGAGATGATGAGAACCCTAAACCCACTGGATTTGAGGAACCGCCAGACTCGCCGAGAAAACGGAAGGCCGCCACGAAACCCTAGGCAAGGAGGCGGCGACGGGGAGAGCGCCTGAAGCCGTTGTTCCCCTTATGGGCCCATCCCCTCAATTGTAACTATATATTATGAATATACAAGAAGAAATAGTAAGTGTAAATGTTTTTAACTAAGGGTTTCTACTAAAAGATAAGCTTAATTTAGTGACATAATCAGGTATAAAACCTATTAGCTGATTGAATTTATACCCATAATCATCTTATTCTATAAATAAATCTCTTTTCAACTGTTATAATTTAGAATTAATTTTATAATCAAATAATATTTCAAGACTTTCATAAAGTGCCTCTCCTCCCTCTAATAAAATCCACAAACTCTACCCAATTACTCCCACCTCTAAAGCCCATTTGAGCATCAAAATTATGCTAAAATAAACACATAATATCCCTAAATTCCCCCTATATTACACAATTTGGACATAAAAAATTCATAAAGAGACATTTAGGGAAAATCAAAAAAGTATACTCCTAAAAATATGTATTTGTTTTATCACCTGTTTCAAAATTATTTTCATCCCCTAATTCCTCTTCATATGTCATTTCTAGAATAAAATAATAAATAAAGTATCCTATACACTACAATATGTAATTTCAATAATAATACAACCTTATACCATCTTTGTATCCATCCTGCAAATTAGAATATCACTATGTAGTTGTACGTACGACTTAGCAACTCCATGATGTGATCTGATTCATTCTACATTATCTTAATTAAACCATAATTATATACATTAATGTACTGAAAAAATGTAATATATATTATATTTATATTTAATCTATGATTCATTAATTTCTATTTACATCATACCATTATTCATTCCATATGTGTTAATATTATAATTTTATTTTGGGAATTTTGGAAAACTGCCCTGTAAAAGTTATATGACACTTTTATGACATACAAAAAACTTATAAAGGATATAATTAATGAAATTATATAAAATATCTTATTTATATATATTATATTATTATTATAATATACCTATGTATCATTTAATATCCAATCCATTAACATAACAATGAAATGAAAGTAGCATTCATGCGTACGTATGGCATACTATCTCCATGAATGGTGAATTTCATATATAATATAAAAAAGATATGATTTATTATGAATACATATATAATTTATATAAAATATAGTTATATAATTTATAATATTTTAGATATTATGGAATTTTGACCACCTGGAAAAATTACATCAAACATGTCCATTTACGAATCAAGTATCGAATATTGAAAAAATAATCAATATGAACGTAAATAATTTTTTAATCTTTATTATATTGTATTAAGTGATATAAATAGAATAATGAAATTGAAAAAGTTTGTTAATGATTTATATTGTAACAGAAACATCAATATTCAAAAATATAAATAACCAATGAGAAAAGTCATATTTGAGGTAAGGGAATTTCTATACTCAATTTCCAATCATTGGGTTTTATGCATAATTCGTTGATTATAATATGAAAATATTATGTGTGGAATCACTATTTATTTATTAATGTTATAATTTCCACTTACCTTTGTGTTAAAATACTATTTTGTCACATAATAACTCCATTAATAAATTTTTACATCATATATATATACTTTTTATGGGAAATTCATCATCCAATTTCCATTCTTTAGCTTAATATTATTCTTCTTGATTATGTTGGGTGATGGTTACATAAGAAATAAATTATTATACCATACATTATATTTATACATGATTTATTTTTATCTATAGTGAATAAACATAATTGTTCTATATTATTTACAATATAAAATTTATAGGGAAATCATAACTCAATCTTCATTAATTGAAATAAATATCCATGCCATTGAAATTGTTTTTCCAAAAATATGTGTGAATTAAAACTTATTTTTTACATGGAATATACACATATATAGGGTGTATTTTTATTTTTCACATATATTTATATAATTTAATTATCATTAATCAAATGAATTGATCTTTTTAATGGACTTCATCAAAATATCAACTCATTGAGGTGTATTTTTATTTAGATATGACCTTATTTTATATAGTGTATAGTCAAACCCTTTGACATTTAATTTCATTCAAAGGTTTTCAAAAAAAATTACAGCATTTTACTATATGTAAAAGGAATTTTTATTTTTATGGTAAAAATGGTAATGACCTACGAACCACTAGAACTATTATTTGATGTTTTCAATCCTCTACAAGACATAATGTTTTCAAAAGAAAAGTACATACCATATTCCTTTTTGTGTATTTTGTTATTGAGATTGGTTTTGAGAATGAATTGATTATATTATCATATTTTAATGTTATATTATTATTGAAATATGGAGATTTTATTTTTTTCATTATGAATGATTTATGTGTTGTGATTATGTTATGGTTCTCTGTAATTGTTTTTTATGGGTGGTTCCATGATAAAATGAGGGCATGTGAGCTTGTCAGAACTCTCCATTTCATTGGCTAACCTGAAAGAGGTAATCATTAAGGTTTCTTCTAAGATATTTATGTAGAATATTGTGAGAGGTATTCCCAAAATTACTATTTTGGTAACTTCATATGTGGCTATGAATGCTGCAATGTTGGTATGTTATGGATGCCATAAGTTACCTTTATGATTTATGATTTGTATGATTTATTTTTAAATATTTTGATTTCTTGAGGTTTTTTGAAGAGGTTATGTTTTATGAGTGAAATGTAGGATTTAATTTTCTGCTAGGTATTAATATAAATTTTTTTTCATTCCCGAATTTATATCCCTTACAGACCATTTTATGCTCATCCCATGTCTTTGAAATTATTTTCACAAGGTATAAGAAAGGTTAAGAGAAAGGAATAATTCAAGATTTTTTTTCAAGGAAATAATTCTTGATTAATTTAAATATTTTTCTTATTTTTAGAAAAAGTGGATATATTAGAAGTGTCTCCTTTGTAATATTTGAGATTTAATGTAATAGTAATGTCCCAATTAACTAAATATATAAAAATAATATGAACCTCAATGTTAATGAAAGTAAATTCGGGATGAAAACTAATGATCATGTTATGATTAAGGTTGGGGCCATATAATTATTATGACTCCACATTCATTGTTTTCCATTAATAATAGAAACATTTTTCAACATTCTTAATACCACTGTAAGAGTTAACACATGCTAAAATGGTTAAAAAATTAATGAAAAGGGTCAAAATAAAAAAACACATGTATAAATAAAATTATCTAAACATCTATCTACCATTTCTCATACCATGTTATGGTATGTTTCATTTTGGTTCCAATTAAATTAATAAATAATATAATATTTCATAATAATTCAAAAAAATCTATCAGTGGCCCCTCTCAAATTTATAAAAAGACACCCCACTAATTTATTCACTATAGATTAAGTTACTTTTATCATATCCAATCCATACCCAAATAATTTTCTATCAAACATACCGTATTCCTACAGGTCCTATTTGGATTCCAATACCAATATTAAATTCGTTATTTATGTTATGAAGAACCCTATATGAAGAGGTTATATTTTTAATAACCAAGTGTTATGTTTTTTCGTCGATTAATATCTACAAAATGTCAAATCCACTATGAAATAGTATAATATTTGTCCATAAAAATACCATTTAAATTTTTATATGGTATATCCCTTATTCATCTCATTTTCATTATTATGGTAAATAAGGGCACCATTAATGAATACATGTAGACTAAACCATCAATAAAAACATGAGTTATGTTTTCTAACACAACCTCTTGTAATAATTTATAATTATTTATTTAATGTGTATATATTATATTAATGACATAATTTTAATTCTATTTTATAATCTATCAAAAATATGCATACCCTTTCACCTTTTAAAAAAGTATAACATCATTCATGGGTATATGTAGATTACTATATCTACTAGGTGATGTGATTATTTTTCCAATAATGTTTATACCTGATGGTATGAAAAAAATAATTAATATATAAATATTATTATTATTTGATGAAAAATATTATGGGGAGGAAATAATGATGTCCTCATTAACCATGTTTAACATACAAAATTCATTTGTCAATCTATCATTATAAAAACACAAAACATAAACATAACTAATCTTATATATTTATATTAAAATGAAATATATATAATAATTGTTAAATGAAAACATAAAAAAATAGAAAATTTTACTAAATAATCATATAATTAATATATTTTTTACTATAGTGGAGTTAAAATAATAACTAGCATATGTACACTCAATGTATTGAATCTCATAAATAAATTCATTTTCATTGGGTTATTATATTTTTTTAACTATATTATGCCATGATATTTGATGTAATTATCATATATTCATTAATATTCTATTTCCAATTATTTTTTATGTATTTATGTTTTTGGGGAATAATCACCTCAATGATAAATTCTCACTTCAGTGTTATAATAATGTTATATGCTTCTAATATCACTTTTGTTTCTGTGAGACATATTACATATTCATCACATGTGTATTTAATGTGGGATATACTAGAAAATATAATTTATATATCAAAAATAACAAAATATTCTTTTTTTAATTTTAATTTTTATGTGTTTTATTTTATTTGTGTTATAATTAAACAGATAACCAAGGGGTATGGATTTTATTCTACAATATCACTTATTACTAGTAAGGATTATTCTTATAAATTCCATAATTAAATTATATGATGTATCTATGATATACATTATATACATACACCTCTGTATTTTTAAATTCATATTTTGTTTTAATTTTTTACAATCTATGTACTCAATAGACTAAAATAATGTTTTAAATAATGAATGAATATTCATATTTTATGTGGACAATATTTTGATAACACAACCCTATATCCTATATAATAATTTCATAAGTGTTTTTAATATTTTTCAATGAATTTTAAATGAATTTTTTAAAAATAACATCTTTTATAATATTTTAGAGTTAATATTCTGTTAGCATTCATAACTAGGTACGTTTTTATAATGGATTGAACAAAATCATTATTTTACCATCAAAAAATGAAAATACCTTAAAACCATCATTAATAATCATATAATTGAATAACCCATTATAGTTTTTCATGGTTATTTTTTATAAAAAAACATCTACAATAGTTTGATGATTTTTTAAAAGTATGAAAAGAAGGGGTTGTTTTCCACAATTTTGAATTAAATTCATTTAAGGTTCTTCTGATGGAATTTTTATCAATGTTATAATCCTTTAATGAGACTTCTATTTATCTGGGAGTAAAATTATGAAAATACAATAACATTATTTCTATATATTTATTTTTAATACTATTTTAAATAGAATTTTATGAGACCCAGTTCTTTTCGATGCGTAAATCATGCTACATAAAATGCAATTTTATTAAAAGTTGGACTATAATAATTAAAAAATCCATGTGTTATATTGATGTTTATATTATGGGGGTGATTTATAAATATTTTTGAGGCTTATATATACAATTATTAAAGGTGATCATGATATGGAATTTAAGATATATTAGGCCAACATAACACTATAATGAATATGGAAACATTTTTTGTATTGAAGGGAAATAAGGATAATGATAACCATAGAGGATTATCTTGTTGATTAACTAGGATATAGTAATTTCTAAAATGAGTGATCATAGCTGATAAAGGTAATTATTTAATATATTAAAATATTATATATAAGCTTTTGATAAATTTTTATGGTTATTTTATTCAACATTGACATTACATGAATCATGATTATTGATTCTAATGAATAATGACATTGTTACGTTTTTATTCTATGTCATTTGATTAATGATCTATGTTTTAAGGGGTATGAATTCATTAATATAATTCAATATGACATTGAATATTTTCTCATACATTTCTGCTCTTCTGGATCTCATTAATACAATCAATTTTTATATGATTTCTATTAGAAAATATTTTAGATTACCTAATTATTCTGTATCATTTTTGAATGTAATAAATAATTTTCATAAGTAATATTTTCATTGTAGGGTTTTCGGTGGGAGCGGATGAGGAAATGTGTAGAATATTAATAGATTCTTATTATTGAAAAAATTACCACACTATGTATTGGGTAATGTTATATAATTATTTTTCCTATCTCACTAAAATTATAAAATGAAAATGTCATGGTTTATGTAAGTGATCCAATATTTTATGATGATGCTATTAATTTTGGATTAACCTACCTGCATATTTATTTTTGGAATCAGGTTATTAAATTTAATGTGTATATTTTTTCATAAAATATCTATGATTTTATGTTCAAGGATGTTATTTTCTACATAAACATCCATATATAGAAATACACTAAAAATGAGAACATTTATTCGTAACCATTTATGTATCCTAAACAAAAATAACCAATTTCTACACATACAGTTGTATAAAAATAAAATAAACTCCAAATAAAAAGGGGGAAACAGTTTTAAAAATACCATTCCATGAATAACATCAACATTTCATTACCTTTAAAAAAATTCATTAATAAATCATTTTTTTGAAGAACAGAGAAATTTTTAAACATGTAATTTTATTTAAAATCATAACTCTTATTTTAATTTTATAACATTTATTAAGTTATCAAAGTAAAAATATTTCCCATTATAAGGGTATGAAAAATAACATTTCAAAAGTGTTTACACTATATTTTTATGAGATAAATAAATATTTTTTTATGAAATGAAAACAATAACCGTTAAAAACACCTCAAAAATGGATAAATTGCCTTCAAATTTTACCATAAATATTTTTAAAATACAAAATTCTATATAATTTAATATTTATTTAAATTATATTAAATATCAATTTTTAATCCAATTCCATTCTACAAATTAGTTTTAAGGCTGTTTTAATCCCTAAAAACATCCATAAATCATTAACTATTTATATAAAATTCCATATTCTCTATGAAATCACAATAGATGAGTCACACCACAAATGAATATGATATGAAACTATTTTAGGAACATATCAACATGATTCCTTTGATCAACTATCCCTCACTAGGGATCTAACAAAATATAAATTCAAATAATTGTATATAACCATGTTTCACTTGGTTGTATAGATTAATGGGAAATCATATATAAAAACAATAATTCTAAATATGTTTTTAAGATTAATATTTATTTCACAACACAGTTATGTTAGTCATGAAAATGTACATCACATCATAGATTATAATACTTTTTTCATATTAAAATACTTCAACACCAACTAGGATACAAATTAAATAGAAATTATAATAATAAAATCCTATCTAAAATATGAATTAAAAATAATAATCTAGAAAAATGATAATCAAATATCCCATCATTAATCAGGATTTATAGTGATGGTGGTGATTATTCACCCACTCATTTCCAACATCCTATGTATCGAAACAATCCCAGATCCATTATTCCATGATACACTCTAATAAAATTTATACATTCCAAGATCATTTTACCAAATAAAAACCAAGGCTCTTATACAATTTGTATCAAATTAACCCATCCATCCACATTAATTTGCACCTAACCTATCCTGTCATTTTCCTTATTGATTCTCCCAATCCCCATAGACTAACAACTACTATTTGGGTATCATGAATGTTCTTTTGGAATAGTTTCGAAGTTTTATGAATATTTAAATTGAATAAATAGTATATGTCAACTAATAAAACAACTGGATAATGATTAATAAATATCCATCCACACATGTCTAAGTAATTTATATAAACTAAATGAATTAGTATATAAAAATCATTATCATTGAATGAAAGTACAATACAACATCCCATATATATAAAATGAAAAAATAACCTTCAAAACACAAAAATATCACAAGTTACAAGTATTGGCATGTTATATTATATTATCCATCATTGGACAAAACCAATAATAAAAAAACATTTATAATAGGAAACATGAAAAAATGAATTAACAAATGCATACACAGTCAGACACTAGAGAATATTTTTTTTGAGATAAACATTCCCATAAGGTTATCACGATGTATGATTCATGATTTCTATAATAATAATCATCTAAAAATTACATATTTATCAAAAGGTATAATATATGGTCTTCATGTTCTTGTGATGTCAAATACAAAAACATAGACTTAATGCAAATAATGTATAACCACCCATTGAATAAAAAAATGATGAAAAAAAATTTAAATAAACATTTTAAACTATAGAAAGTAGTTAATTAATACAACAAAATACAATATGTATCATCATTCACCCTTCCTTCCCATGATTTACATTAAAATATATTTTCATAATCAGAATTTTATAAATTAATTCCATAAAAACCATTAAAGAAATTAAAATAAATTTTTCATTTTCTTCCACACATTAAAAACATTCTCATATCACTGTGTTGAGTGTATGAAGAAAATATCTGTGATGTTAAACAAACCTAAGAATAAAACATTGTAACAAGGAGGAAAAATTAAAAATAACTAACACCCAATGGTTCTCTATAATCAAATTAACTATATGAAAATAAATTATTCCTGAAATATAGTACCTTAAATTATCATTAAGATTACATAAATATCACCAGAATCATGAAAATATTAAATTAACATGATCACAAAATGTGTGCATAAAAAGTATTCTGATAGTGGAGATAAAGTCCAATTCCGTGACTGCTCTAAAAAATATATATAAATATCATTCAAGGAATCATCTTCATCATGAACAAATCAATTCCCTTTGGAAATTTCATTATAATGGGTTACATCTCATTCTAAATGGTCACTTGGTCTAACAGGACACACTTTTTTGTTTATATACCATATATACTAGGTATTATAGTAATAAAAGTCCACAAAAAATTCCATTTCACACATATTAAATTTTAAAAAACTTAGGTATCAAACCCCAAAAAATAACGAGTTCACAACCCAAAACGAATTTCATGATTTAAAAAATCCACATCATCTCTCCGTCAACACCATTGTTTGAATCACTACTATTTAATTCCCATACAAATAATTGAAATAAGAATAATAAATATCTCAAAATATTATAACACAATAATATTTTATATGTATTTTCTATCAAATAAAACATTATGTATTCAATATATATTATTATATGCAATTGTGAGTCTACATGAATTGTGAATTTGAAAACTAACCTACGGTAACAATTAAATTTGATTGGAAAATAGTAATAATGATTTTATGGAAAACATATATAAATCTTCAAATAAATTAAATTTTAATTATCAATACATAATAAATATGTATTAAATTTAATGAAGAGTCACTTTATGCTTCCAAAATGTGCTTTCATCCAAGATGGTAGTTTTTACAATTTTACACAAAAACATTATTATTAATTATTAATACATATAGACATATATTTTTTGGAAAAAAATGTTATTATTAAAAAATCCAATAATTATTACATTATGGTTAATTTTTTTGATTTTTTCAAATAGTTATATTTTTTGATTTTTAGTACAAACTAGAGGTTTTGAGAAAATTTATATTTATATTCACGAAAATTATACATTTTGATATTAATTATATATCAAAGTAATAAAATAATCATTTCATTATTTATAATATAAATTATTTTATATGAAAAATCATTAAACTATCTCTTGTTATAACATATTTTTTAGCTTGAAAACACATTTTTCTAAAAAATAATTATTTGGTTATTCATTTTTTTATCATTTTAATTTAATTAAATATTCATTTATTTATAGTTTAAATTATATATATATATTAGTTATTTAATATATTATTATAATGTTTATTTTGTGGTTTTTAGATGGTAAGGAATGGATATAATTTATATTTATGCATACAAATTCATTTTTTGAAACATGTTTTAATTTTGCTTTGAATTCATTATAAAAATTAATTTATTTAACTTATAGTAATTGTATATGTTAAATTTTCTTCCATATTTATAATAATAATAATTATTATAACAAAATATGTTCAAATAAAGGTTTTGGAAACAAGAATATAAAAATTTGTGAAATTTAGTTAGAAATTTTAATTTAAAAAATGGATTACAAAATTGTTTAAATGATGATATGAGTGAATATTTACACACAGACAATTAATTGTCCTATTTTTATGATACATATAAATTAAATTTTCTGTATATTCTATTATTTTTTTATTTGGATCCTCATTCCAATTAAAGTCACATTATATCATTTAAATCATTTAGGAATTTTACTTTGTGTCCCTCGACTAACTTCTAAAAAGATTCATTTTCACCTCTATTCAAAAAAAAGAATAATATATAAAAACTAAATCTACAATATAATCTTATATTCCTTTCTCTCATTTTAATATTTTTTCCCTATATAAAAAACCATAATCTCATAATTAGTATGAAAAATCCGGAATCTGAACGAACATGTAAATATCGTAACTAGCCACTTTCAATATTATTTCTTTTCACACATCCTGTGATGTTGATGTAGCCATAAGAGATAATGTATATAGTGTCATTATTATTATAATATTTTATAATTAAAATGGGATAACCACTTACGTCCTCTTCTTAATATAATGGGAAATAAAAGTATCACTCATTTTTATGTGTGGACTACTGTATCCACATAATGATATGACCCATTTTTCACCACCATCGTTCATTAATTAAGGGTATATAAATAATGATGAAATTTATTTAAAAAAATAATATTTAATTATTAATTAATACTTACAATTATGTACTTTCATCCTTCAATAAATAGAAACGTCACTCATGGATACATATAGACTACCGGCACCATGTAGCAATGTAATTCATTTTAAAAAAAATATTATATGATTCTACATAAATATTTATATAATTAATAATAATTATATTTTAGTAATTATTAATATTATATATAAAATGGAACTGTGATCAATTTTCAAGGACTATAACTGTTGATCCAAAAGATATTTAAAATACCAATTAACACCCTCAACGACAATAGAAGTGAAATATTATTATTGAATATAGGAAAAGTTGTTATATTTAAAAAATTTATTGTATTATAGTTATAAATTAGGAGGCGATATATAATTATAAAATAAATAAATTTTTATATATGATTTTATATTCTTATAAGCCATATAGACTTGATGTAAGGGCTCTATTATCTCATTTTTTAAATTCAGACACATTATTTATATGTTCCGAGTAAATTTATTTTGTTTCATTTTATTACTACATAATTAATATTTATTTTAAATATAAGTTAAATTAACGGGGTTTTATTTTCCATATAATTTTTTAGTATCAAATTTTATTAAAATGATATCAATTCTTTAAGGGTATTTTGTCTCAATTTCTCTTCAATAGGTAATATTTTAGTTTCATGCACCAATTTCATATCTCTATAGATTATATATTTACCAATGATAAAATGTATACTATTTAATTATTACATGAATGTAATATGCATTACCATATTATTTTCTTCAATACATTGGCTTTGATCAAATATTAATAGTTTTATAAGGATTTTATGTTACAATTTAATTTTAATGGGATTGCTTATCATTAAATTGTTTTACTATGAAATTATATCGTCTATATCTCACAATTAATACCTAATTACTTGTCATATTTTTATTTTATAAAATTTTTTACATTCACTTTCCTCTCTTTTTGTTTTCAATATAACCAATAAAATGTTGAAAGGAAAATATACCTCATTTTAACATTAGTTAGGAATGTTTTCATCCAAGTCAATATTTTCAATAAAATATTTTTCATGAATTTTTATAATATTATAAGAAAATTTTAATAATTTTTTTTCATGATCTTTGTACTGAATAGAATAAAATTAATATATATTTTCTTTTTAGAAAAGGTGCTACTACATTTTTAGTAATAATGTTATTGAAATATTTGGATTAACATGAACTAAAAGAATGGATTTATTTTCCTTCATGAAAAATATCTTTATTTTTTTTTCAATTGTGATTATATTTTTCAATAAAATATTCATTATTTAATATTTTATAAAATTCTATATTTTTTATAAATTATTTCCAAATTAAACATTTTTTTATAAAGAAATATTTAGTGATATTTTAAATGAATATTTTGGTATATAAATATATATTGATATATGTAATGATTTAATAGGTATATTATAAAATTATATAATATTGATTTCTTCTATATGAGCATTTCAATTTGGATGATGAAATGTCTACAAAAAATGTATTCTTTCAATGGGTTATGATTTTATGATATGATGAATTTTTTTATAATCTCATGGAACATATATGAATGGGATTCATTATGTCTGAGATCAGATCAATATTATATTATCGTAAAATGAGATGTGTAAAGAAGGATATATCATTATATGACAAGTAATATAATGGAGTGTGAAACATGATTAATAAGTGTATATATCTAATAAGATTGTCTTGGACATGAACCTTGACTAAGGAAATATATGAATGGGGAGTGAACTGAACCCACTAAGATAACACTGGAAGTGATACATGGATAAGAGAATTATTTTCATTGCTTAAGTGTATGACAAAAATATATTTCTTCTTCTTATGATTTTTTTTTCATGGATATTTATTTATTATTGGTGATTCTGTAGTATTACATATTATACCACTATATTGATAAAATATTACTCCATTTTCATGATTATTTTATATCAATTAATAGGAACTAGATTCAAATTTTTATCTCACATTATCTTACCCATATTCATATCTTATTATCACTTATGAGAATTAATTTATATATCTTATGTTTATCGAAATAGGTCATATGAGGCTACACATTCTTATGATTATCTTCACCGGGATATGAAGAATGGTTTTACAGAAGATTTTACTAAGATGGGTTCTAGTTGTAATGAACATAATATAAAATTATATATATTTTTTATGTACCATTTTTAAAATATCTATGTTTCTAAGGACACAAAAAATATATGGTCTTCAAACCTGTAATTTTGTTAACTATATTGAATATTCATATAAAATGATTGAAAATTTATTAAAGAAATGTATGAGTCAATATGGTTATTATAAATGTAATTGTTTGGAAACATATAGAAATAAGGATTCAGATAGTTTAGGGATAACCCTTTAGGGAATACCTACATATAAGATAACAATTATACATCAGTTATATAATTCGATGACGTTCAATTTTTAAAATATATATATTACCTATAGGTTGAAATAGTTTTATTTAGGATATATCCTAGAGTGATAAGAACAAATAATGTTGGCTGATTGTCCGTAATTTTGGTCCACAGTGTATGTTCCCTTTCTATGTGAGTAGTTTGATACACATGAGATATATCATAAGTAAATAATCATTTTCCTTGTGATACATTATGAGTGATTTGAATAGATATCGAGCATCGATGTCCAAGATTCAACCTATTTCATCATAAATTTAATATTACGTGTCACTATTTAAAAATTCTATAAATTATTTTTCCATAATTAATCATAATGATTATAGAGGCTTTATTTCCATACTAACCATTTCTATTTTATTATGGGATTTAATATTGTACAATAATTTTTAGTTTTAAATAGATATTCCAACTCAGTGATGTTTCCTATTTGATAATAGCTTAATCAACTCATTATATGACATGAAACCTCTATAAGAATGTTAATTCTTATATAAAATTATTAAATGTAATATTATCAATAAAAATCCATAATGTTATGATGATCACATTTACATTCTATGATTCATTCCCAACTGATAATTTTGAAAATTTATCCTCGAATGTATTAATATTCATCCTGTAGTTTTAGTTAATGTTATTTTGGTAAGGGATTTTAGTTCATCAAATAAATACCATATTAATTTCCATGTAAGGGATGTATCATTCAATATTTTGAACCACCCATTAATTGTCTATTAGTGTGATGATAAATATAAAAATGTAATCAAAATTACATCCATTAAATGCATAATTATTTCAATTCATAATGGTTTATATATATCATATTTTTGTGGTGGAAATAAAAATTGAATATATAAATATTATATGGGAGTTTATGAAGGAATTTTTGAAATAAATACCTAGTTTTTCCATTAATTATAAACTAAATATTCAAATATAAATCATTTAAATTAGTAATCCTATATCGAAGAATCCTTATAGAATGGACCTTATTGAATTATAAAAATTTATTAAGAAACTCATTAATAATATGAATAATATATTTATATTGAAATTTACATCCCCAAGGCGGGAACCTAGAATTTTTTCTACAAGGAATCATCGAAGACAGTGACATTTCATTGATTATCTTGAACAAAAAAAGATCATTATGATGAATATGATTCTTTTACCTTACATTTATTATTTTCATCATCCTTTATATATAGATTTGTATTTTTGAAAAATTAATCATTGATTTGGATACTATATATTTGGGGTAAAAAGTGAATACATACCAAACCTAATGTTCTATATAATTTATAACCATAATGAACTTAGAATATTTCTATTTGGCCTTACTAAATCCCTTGTAGTCTTCATTAATTTAATTAGTAGAGTATTGGTTTATTACTATGATCATATGGTGGTAGTCCGTATAGAAGATATTATTAAACATTGTATGACTAATAAAGACCGTAAACATTAAATTTGGATGGTATTAATTACATATTAACAGATCATACATATGTAAAATTTACCATTATTGAATTATGAAAATATATGATTCATTTTTTGTTGATTTATTCTTGAGATAGTTTATAGTGGTGGAACAATTAAAACTTGATGCTTTTGAAGATTATACCATACTAATCACTGTGAGAATAATACATAGTTTACAATGATTGGAATAATATAATTGATTCATTATGAATGATTTATAACTTCTATGTAATCTGCTCAACAATTTAGCTCATAAGATAGTAACATTACCTTATACCTAATAGTGTGAAGAATGTGTGTTAAAAAACAAGCTGGTGATCCCTTCAACCCAACACATATCTGGATCCATGTCATGGACTCAGGGAATTATTGATCCATATTGGCTAGATACTCATTAATGGGTATTAATAAAATGTCGTGGGAACTATTTCACCAACTTATATAATCATAATAAACAAACAATAATAACCATAACAATAATAAATAACCATAAAAAACATGGTAATTTTTTAAGATTCAAATTATATAATTATAAACAAATACTAAATGGAATACAGTGGAAATAGGACAGTGACACTATACCAAAATTTCCACTGCCATAGGAGGTGAATCATCCTCAATCAGCCATCACCAATGCTAGTAAGAGAAGACCACAAGCATCCCAAACCACTCTCACGATACACATTTACATTACCTGATTAAAAAATAACTATTTCAAAATACTCCCAAAGGTGTATGATGGATCTAATGCAAACCCCTTTAGGATTCTACCCAATAAAAGATATTCCATGCCAAAACATTTTGTGATAAATTAGCACACACATCTTATAAAAAGAAACAATGTATATATTTTTATCAATTTTTTTAAATGTAAAACCTTCAATCCATTGGAAATTACCAACAAAATGCATTATATAGATATGTTATAAATGATATCACAAGAGAGAACTATATCATGAGAAATCCATATATGAATTAGCAATATAGGAAAAAAAATGTACCTCTTTTCTTGATGAAATGTTGTATAAAACCCACACTGATCAACTTTCTCATTCATAAACCATTAGACAGGAATATATCAAAATTTCAAGTGGAATCCATTCATCATAGTTTATATAGTGTTGTATTTTAAATCTCACTGGAAAGAACTGGGCCTCATACCCACCACTCAAACTAGAATACTATTCCAGGTCATCTAACTAGTCAACTAGGATTCCCTTTATGCTCAGTTAATGTCCCACATAGGACATTAAACATCCCATTAACACATGCATATCCAGTCAATATAAAGCATATGGTAAAGCACAATTTCTATAACCCAAAATACAATTCAAATCATTAAGGACACAATATCAGTAGAAAAACATGTTTTACTCCAATTTCACAATTTATTAAGGTATTTACACATTTTATAAAACATATTTAAGAAACATAACAAGAGAACATACTTTAAGATATTCCACACCCTTTATAAAAAATGAATTCACCCATAGTAAACATAAAACCTTTCTAAAATACATTTTTATCTCATATATGATGCATATAAGATAACCAATAATCCAAGAAATCATATAAAAATTACTAAACAATGAAAAATCATTGAACCACCTAACCCTAGTATGGAATTTTTTGGAATCTGGTTTGAAAAGACAAACTCAGTTCAAGGTCACCCTATAATGGATATATAGAATAATATAAATAATGATTAAAAAACAATATCCAACCATAAATATGTCCCTCAATTCACAAAAAAAGTGAAACCCCATGAAATATGAAAATAACCCATAAAAATGAGGATTAAATTAATAAATGAGTGACGTATGTGGAGAATAATTGAGAAACCATAACAAAAGAAACAAAAAAATTGATTTCAAATGGAGAAAGGATGAAGGATGTTGGATCCTTGGGATTGATATCCTAATTGGGGATGAAAATAGGGGAATTGGGTTTAAATATCATTTAAGAATTTTTAATGACCTATATATGGTGAATAGATTTCCTACATGGTTTTCCAAACTGGGAAAAAATATTGAGCCCCTCATTTTCCCTATGGGACATGCCTTGAATTCATAATCCGAAAATTCCTAATGGTCGAATGAATTCTAGAGAAAGGGTGAATGAATTTTAAAACCATGCACAACCCATACACCAGCTACAGTTAACACAAAACTATCATTTATCACCCATAACCGATAAAAACTCATTGAAAAACATAATATCAATAATAAATATAAAAATAAATAAAACTAAAAATAAAATAATGGGTGAGATAATTTTCCCCACCAAGAAAACATTACGACCCTAGAAAGAGAAATCAATGATTAAATAGAGAATAAAAAAATAAATACACATTCTCCTCTTCTAACAAGCTTCATGGAAATTATTTCCATGTCTCCAAAGAAGACAGGACTGTGAAATTTAATTCCCACAATGCACATTCTCTAGAGAATTTTTTAATCTAAACTATCTGCTGAAATACAATCAAACCTGTCTCAAACTATAACTCTTCTCAATTCAACAAATGAGACGAGTCTGGGTTATACATGTTCAACTAAGAAGCATGGCACATTCCATGAATTGTCATAAACTGAGATGTAAAATCCAATTTTGTGAACCCTAATGATTCTATCAATAATCTCAAAATATCCAATATACACAAGTGTTATATTCTCTTGAATTCCCAAATGATGACGCCCCATGTGAGGTTCCCCCTTCAGGGACACCCAATATCCAATCAAAAATTTTAAAACATGAAAATTATCGTCAGAATTAAAATTGTAGTGAATCTGATCTATCAACCGACACTACCTTATCTGTTCGACATTACTAAAATTCTCTTAAAACATTATTTGTCCCCAGAAATTTGGTCTCTACCACCTCAACCCCCCCACACACGCACACATGGGTAGCTGAAATGAATAACCATATAGTGCCTCAAAAGGATCCATTTGAATTTTGACTGAAAAATATTTTTATATGTGAACTCAGCCAATCCCAAGTGGATTTCTAATTAGCCCCTGAAATCTAACAAAAATTCTAAGAGCATTTTATCTAGAGTCTGATTCACCCACTCTTTCTAACCATTTGTTTTGGGAGGGTATTCCATACACAATTTCATTTGTGAAACCATATGCCTCTAAAGTGGATCCCAAAATGATAAAAATGGGGTTATATATCAATGATAAATACTAACGGGGACACCATGAAGACTTAAAACCTCATAAACATACAATCTTACCAACTCTCCCACCTTGGATGAATCATTAAATGGAATGAATCATGTGGAATATGTAAAATTATTAATCACTACCCAAATATAATTTCTCCACTAGAGTGTATGATTTCATTCAAAAATAATTTCAATGGAAATGTCCTCCTACTTATATATAGGATTAAGTAGTGGCTGAAAAAATATAGAGTGCCTTAGATGATCTGTTTTAACTAACAATCATTTATTACACCATTATATACCTTTATCTATATCCATCTACCAAGATAACCATAATAATTTTCGAAAGACGTTATAAAAAAAATAGTGTGCCGTGGATGAAGGCTTACTAAGTAATGTGGAAAACCAAGATTACCAACATCCATATTTATAATGTCACCAAAAAATACCCTTGAATAATAAAACTCCTTCAAGAAATAATGTCCAATCACAAGGCATGTCACCAATATTAATAAAATACGAGGACTATTGACATAGCTCATCAACAAGATACTTCAGTTGAATCAGCTCCATATGTGAAAGAGTTAGATGAGCACTATCCAAGAATTTACCTCCATTATTCAAATTTGAAACCACGTGAATATGTGAAAAGTGACCCATCAATATATACTGATCACTAGACTCCTTTAACACCATGACAATCACTTTCCTTCTAAATACATATTCAACAATATTCCCTTTCCCTATGGAATACGTGATAACAAATTCGATACCCTAAAGGTACTCAAACCAATGATATTTCCTTTCACTCCAACACTATTGGGATAAAATTTACTCTATGAAATAATGATGAGAATAAAATATAAATTTATACCCAAATATATAATATCGCCATGTATTTGGGAAATTATTTCCTACCACTATCTCCATGTAATGGGATGGCTAATTCATCACATCTAGTCAAGGATAGAGGGAACAAAAATCCATCCCATTGTAATTATTAATTATAATACAACCGAAGACTGTACTACAATTATCAATATAAACCACATACCCATTTCCCTATTCTTGTATCATTAAAAGTGGGGTGGTGGAATGTAACCACTTTATGTCCTCGAAGGATTCTTGACACTTAGGCTCCATTCAAAATTCAAACCATTCCAGGTGAGTTTCATCACGTACTAAGCAAGAAGACATAAATCACAGATGAATAACTTTTAGTTTCTTTCCAATCCCTAAAATCTCATAATCATGAAAAAAAATTATTTGTGTGCTCCCATTACATAACCTGACTAATCTTCTAGTGGTCCAATGAAACCCCTTGTTCCAAGATAACTTGGACCAAATGCTTCACTTCTATAATAAAAAAGGAGTACTTTGTAAACATAGCATAATGGTTATGATCTTGAAGTGTAATGAAAAAATTTTCATATGGCACTCATGCTTCCCCTGGGATCCAAAATATAGAAAGACGTCAACAACGACCACCTAACAAATGATTCAAGATACTAATGGAACACTATATTCATGATCACAATAAGGACACTTATAGAATTAATCTAGTAGAAAGTGGTGACCAAATAAACAAAATGTATTTACCTACATCCCATGGCTATTATCAGAACATTTTTCTGTCTAACTTTGACCTGTAGATAAATACAATGCAAGTCTATTTTTAAAACCAACTTTTAACCTAAATGTAATCGAAATGGTCATAAATGCAATGAAAATGGTACTTATTCAGGATTGATACTTTATTACTCTTTTATAAATCAATACATATTAACATTGATTCACCAGCCATTTTTAAAAACATGACTAGTGAATCACAATGGGAAACACTAGGGTGATAGATTCCTTTGTAATCCAAAGTGACCAGTTTTAAATGTAATTCCCTCAACACGGTTGGGTAATATATGGTACAAGGGAATAAATATCAGTTTTTTCCTTGTTCCAAGTCAATTGACAACACCACATCCCTCACTGGAAGAAAACCTATGAAATCACTTATAAAAACCACTAGGAACTCAAACACCATAGTAGGTAATACACCATCATGAGCACAATGATCATTCTTCAATTGTGAGTTATGATATTTATAAAATGTGATTATCTAACATTAGAATAGGCGGACTATAACGACCCAAATGAGGATATTATTAACCATAAAAAACATGGTAACTTTTTTCAGGATCCATAATAATCACTCAATGATAATGACAATCTATGTGATCCTAAAATCTCACCATCTAATCCTTATAAATGATCACATAAAATAGTTCTATTTCCAAAGAATGAAAATACTATTATAGCCATTCCCCTGACAAAATGATTATTGAAAACGTACAACTGAAACCCTAATCTTTTTTATTACCAAGAATCATTACAGACTCCATTTAATATATAACAATATCAATTGGAATATTTATCACATCAACAAAGTAGGGTGAGATAAAATAAATAGAGGAAGTAGTGTCAAAAAAATGATGAAAAAGTATAATGAATTAATATTGGTACCTAAAAATATCACATGATTTATATCAGATCCCACTGATGTCTTTTCCACATCTAGAAATTTTTTTCTCTTTGCTTGAGTCTAAGAATGTCCCCTAGCTAGTCGATCATCCATTAACTAAATCCTACCCAAATACGATCAATCCCTTCTGCCATGACCATTGAATAGAGAACATGATGATGTAGGAAACTAGAATAAATTTTCATTCCTATGGAATATATTAATCATACAACATTATGATCAGAAAAAGTGGATATGAAAAATAACTATAGGTGTCCATATATCTGTACAGATGGAATGATCTCGCTGGGGTCGATCATGTGAGCCACACGTGCCCCAACTTCCCACACTAGTTACACACACCCGATCCAACGTAGGAATCTAATAACACTGATTATCCCGAAGGATGTCCAGAACATCTACCACCCATATTTACCTTCTTATCCGACATCCTCTTCTTCTATTATGAAATACTACTACTCATTAGAGAAACTACTCTAGGGAAACATTACTTTTATTTATGGATCACTCTCTTAAATACCATAATGTTCAACCACCACATCAAATATCCTCATATTAAACAAAAATACCTGACATTAAATCTCTAGACAACACCACATTTAGAACCTCTTAGACATCATATCGTCTTTATAAATGATATCATGTGTGTACCAAACCCAATCAATGATGTGATTCGCATATTCTATCATTGTATTTTCTCCCAAAATAAGGTCCCAAAACCCTTGAGGCCACAAATATACGACAATATTAGAGAAAATGATCTTTTAAATCGATCATGAAATACATTCAACTCATACTCTTATGATTCCATTCTTGTACCAACAAGTCCCACAACCACCGACTAGGACATTCCAACATAAAAAATATTATTTCTTAATAACATCCTCAGGGGTTTTATGAAACACAAATATTCTCTCTATCATATAAATCCTCTCATCTAATTCTTGAGGTAGCATATTTCAACAAAAACATGTATTATTGTACATGATAAACTTCTGAACTTTATCATTTCCATTACTCAGGTTAGCATATCAAATTAGGGCATGATAAGAACCAACTCCTTATATCAAATTATAGACAAACTAAACCATAGTATCCACTAACACATGCTCAATTTTTGAGGGATAATACTCTCTGACCACTTCCAGTGGCATTAATAATTGAATTTGCTGATAAATTTTTTGATAAGTATAAATAACAATAATTAAACCCATAAAAACAACTATCAACCCACATTTTGAAAATTTTTATCAAAAAAATCATTTACCAATTACTTATATAACCCACTAAGAAATTATTTATAGTAAAATAACTAGTCACATAAGTTCACCCTCACTCATTGTCCATATTAAATCTCTACATTGTAAGTCTCGCCAAAAGGAGAAGTCAAAAGAAATCCCAACCTCCCATGGTGACTCGATTCCTGTCAAAAACCCCACCCGAAACCACAATTGCAGGCCCTGAAAATTTTAAATCATATCTATCTACACTCATCCCTAAATTGAATTACCCAAAATGAGTGTTACGTCCCCTAATACCATTTTTTTACAATCCAATCTGGGGTTTCTGTAACGCCCTGACCCCAGTTACCTAGAGTCGGTGCCTTAATTACATAACATTGGCATGATCACAAGAAAGATCAAATATCGAAAGACCGATTGGTTTAGTAGCCTTGGAAACACTAGATATATTCATAAGTTTTACATTACATCATAAAATGAAAAACTACTACAACAACATAATGTCTCCATAATTCACACTCATATCCCCACATAATATCCCTGCAGGTCATTCATAATTTACTTCTTCACTTCCTGGGAAAAATAAAACATAGAAAAGGGGTGAGCTCAAATGCCCAGTAAGGATAACAATATAGTGGAAACTTTCATAAATAAGAATAAACATTTAAGGAAATGTATAACTAAAACAAAAGCCTTTCAAACTTGAACTTTCAACTTTGTATGGCATAAATAAAATGAAATAATACCATTTACTCATTCACATGGATATTCTACTAATCGAATAATCACATGCAAAATCACTAACCACTTTCATAATAATGGAATGCATAATGCCAGACTATCATAACCATATAGCCAAGGCCTCGTGCCAAGACTACAAATAAGATTTTGTCAAGGCCTTGTGCCAAGACACTAGTTTGCCTCATGAGACCTACCGATGCATCGAGGAGCTATAGCGGGCTCCACCCATCACATATTAAGTCCAATGCATTCCCATATGAAAAGGTTTAAACATAACATAAACATTCGTATTAAAACTAGCATACAAAATGTAAATAATTTCACCATAAACTATGAATGGTATAAAAATAGCACATCCACAGTCAAACATATCACAAAACCTTAAATACAATATAGAAGTTTTGTATCATAATAAATCAACTTCAAATAAGCGTAAAATCCATCAAAGGATGTTGACATAGATGAAATCAAAACACTTTTTAGAGAAATATCTCTTTTTATTTTTGAAATAATTTAAGAGCCATATAAAATAAAACATTTTCTTGAAAATATTATTATAAGCTTGTATGGAAAACTTTGAAGATTTTATAACGGCAGAAAATAACCGCACTCGTTGTATAAGTTAAAAAAAACATTATTACCTTAATTATGTCGAAAAGGTTAAAAGGACTTTGTTTTGAAAACGACGGAAACATTCCTCTTATAAAAAGTCAAACAAGGGTATAAATGAATTTAACCCATATTCTTGTAAATAATAAAAATGTTTTGAAATACATTTTGAAGAAACATTGATGTGGATGATAAAGAGATCCCAGTAGATTATTACATATAAACAACCTCAGATAATGAAGAGATTGTGAAATAACCCTTACCAATTTGGTAACTTATGAAACATACAACCCATGAAAGTGGTATCATACAATGAATATGTAAATACACATAAATTAGAGTGTATTACACAAAGAATATAATTATGGGCAGTACATACACCACACAAAAGGTGATGGTGGCAATATGGAATGAATCTCACGGGAATAAGGAGTGAGATGAAAACCCCTTACCTTGTACTTTTCCTTAGTTGGGGTAGGTTAACCTCCTGTATAATGGTGAAATAATTGTTATTAAATTATAAAATAATCATATACATTATTATGATATCATATATGATCTTTTAATATTGATTTGATAATAATATCTTAGTATTATCGTTGTTTCGGGTGTGAACTTACTTGTTTTCTATTGTATGTTTTGTTACGTAAGACATGTTTGTAAAGGATAGGTTGTATATTATTCATATCCAGAATGATATCAAGTCTTTAAACATCATTTTTAAATCATCAAATGATAATTATACTTGAATGGATACGATGGAGAATGAATCTCATCGCATTCGTGGAGACGGTAGTCCGTACGTATGCACGAGCGACAATATCATTCTTTTGATATTAAAATAATATATAAATGGATGGTATATCATATATACAGAATAATTAACATGTTATATTTATTATTTACATTAGTTACACATCATTATTATACCCATCCAAATAATATTATATTGAATAACAATTACACCACGACGTGGAGACGGTAAGCCGTACGTACGCACGTATGGTGACATGTTATTAAAAGGGTGGATAGAATACTGAATATGGTTGTACCATATTTATAATAACATCACAGTATATAAATGATACTGGAGTTATTATTTTAGAATGGTAACAACAAAGGAAGAAGAAGTGGAAGAAGAAATGAACTTGGAAAAGGGTGGTGAAATCATTACCTCTTCATCGGGCTCTTCCTTTTGATTTGATCAAAAGGGCTCCTTAGGTTGGCTTTCGGATCAAAATAAGGCCTCTAGGTTGTATTGAGGGAAGTTGGGAGAGTATTTGGGCAGAGTTTGGCCGAGCCAAAAGGCTTTGAAGGTGTGAATAAATGAGAAGGAGGAGTGCCCTTTTATAAGAGGGGTGAGGGGAACCTTTGGAAAAGCTAGAAATATTAATTTATAATAAATTCATATTCGGTTTCTAATGGCTCCAAAGTTGATTATTTAAATGTTAAGGTGGGGATGGGTAAAAAACAACTCAACCAATAGAATTTATACAGGTTTGGGTACTTATATTAACCTTATCTTTAAGTATTAACTCTAAGTAAATTAGTTTCACTTTTACAATGTCTATTTGTATTTTTATATAATATGGTTAATAAACATACTATATACATCCAAAAAACCCCCAAGTGGTCAATTAATGATGAAACTATCATGATATAAGTCTCTTGGCTGAACCTTAGATTTTTAGGAATTTAATATCAATTAATAATATAATATTTGTTTTAAGAACTCTTTTATGTCAATTTGGACACTATTCAATAGTTGATTTTTGTGAAACTCATAAAAGATTGATTACTTCGAAAAAAGTCAATTAAATCAATACTAATATATCATATTATCCTAGAAATTTAGTTTAATTCATTAAAAGTTTCATATTATATTTATTTGGGTATTTATAATATCAATTATTTTAATTTTTCACTATTATAGTAATTACTACATCATTATTGTGTCATGAATAAAATACATTATGTAATGTCTAAAAATTATAAATAAAATATCATTATGTAGGAAATCTTTTTATCTTTCTAATGAATATTTATAATCGAAAATCCAACATGTATAACCCTATGTAAAAATTGTTCTTCTAAAAGATGTAAGCTTATGCCATTTTTATTTTTATTTTAACTTTATTAATATAATGTGTCCCTACCACATACAAGTGGCTCCAAGGGGTCCCCAAATCGACCCAAGGATGACCATGGTCGGGTATGTGTCCACCAATAAGGTTTAGACACGTTTTAGGGTAATTTTTTATTATTATAATATTATTTTTTAACCCTTATTTACCGGATTTACCCTTTAACCATGGTAAATAAAATATTTACCGCAGTAATTATTCAAAATGTGTAAAAATAAAATTTACCTATTTACATAATTTGGATATACTGATTCCAAATATGGAATCCATTTTTCTAAATTCAAAACACAGAAGTGGCAGAAATTAATTTAAAATTAATTCCCGCTGTCAAAACAAAAAGCGTGTTTTTAAAAGATAATAACTATCAAAAGATTGACACTTGTTTATGTTCGGTTTAATTGTAAAATTATTTCCAATAACCAAAATTATATTAAATGGTAAAAATATATTCTAAATATACTTTAAACCCACACAAATTCATAATTTATGACTATTAATTATTTTGATTAAAAAAGTTGTTTTTAATTAAAATTTAGTAATTTTCACTATTCATCAAAATATGAAAGCTATCCGAAAAGTACCAAAATTTAATCTTAGGCTAAATTCGAAATTCCGAATCCAGAAATGAAGTCCATTTTAAAATATATAATATATATAATTTCGAAAAGTAGGTATTACTATTCATAACGGCTAGTTTGATTGGTTGTGGTGTGTGTTAAAACTCAAGGTTGCGTACAACACACGCAACTGTATTATTCAATGAAAGCGTACCATGGAAGCTTGGGATGTTTCATTTTAAATTTTTGATGTCCCCATTTAGTCAAAAAGTTTAAAATATTGTATTTAAAAAGGGTTCACTATTAAAAGTTGATAAAAGTGCAATACTGAAAATGAATTTGTTCTTGCATTATATCTAAGAAACCCATAATATGGATTCTAAAATTATAAGGATTATATAAAGTTTAAAATTTAGATAATACTATTCATAACCTCTTTTGAATGGCTTCTTTTTTTTATAAGTCATGGTGTGATTGAACTCGGTGTTGCGTGTAGTGCAAGTTATTGAATTATTTTGAAGAAATAACACACTATGAAATCTTGGGGTGTTACATTCTCCCCTCCTTCAATAAATTGCGTCCTCGCAATTTGAAATTGTTCTTCGAAAATAAAAGGTTGAAAATAGAAAATATATTTGTTGGAAAATCCACATCAGAAATTGGGTTACTAAAATTTAGTCTTAATATGAGGAAAAGAGAAATGAAAGGGTCACTGCCAAATTATGATCTCGATTAGGAGAACATTGGTGGAAATTAGAGACATATAATTGGAGGAAAAACGTAAATATTTATAAGTAGTGATTGAGGTCATCAATCACAAACAAGTATAAAATTGAGGTCCTTAAATTCATCAATCTATGATGATTTGAAATACCATCGGTTCAACAAAACATAGGGTATTAGGATAACACATTTTTGACGATTCAAAATATCTTAATTGAAATCCCACATCGAAAAATGAATTAATGAGGCCTGTATTTAAAATAAAGAGTAGAAAGTATGAAGATTACCGAAAATAACACATACTAGGGTTCCATGTAGGAAAATATGGATATGGAAGAAAAATCTAACCATCAATTATCTGATGGAGAGTGGTAGAGAACATGGCTATGAAAAGGCCAAAAATCCCAAAGCCATAAATTAGTGATGATTTAAGGTACCATCTAGGAAAACATTTTTGTTCTAAGTTGCTTTTCTTAATGTTGAGGAATTTATTTATGAGATTGGCTAAGATCATAAGGAGATATACTTACTTTATAATTATAGATTTATCCATTAATAAAATTCTACCACAAACTAATCTTTCACTCTAAAAGATAATAGAATGTAAAAAAATTTTCTATTTATACTATTCGTACAGGGTTCCAAAATAAATGAATTTATAATTCATCTACCAGATCTTTTAAAAAAAACTACATTATTTAATCCAGGACATCTCGTGGGCCAGTGGTAAGTGATACACCCTTGTCTCCCTTCGGTTGTGGGTTCAAGTCTCACAGCCTTGCCGGATGCGACGGGTTGTTGCCCGACCTCCGGGTTGTCCTTTTATTGCAATCCAAAATAATCCAAACTAGAACTATCCAAAATAGTTCTATCCAAACTCACAGTCCAACATTTATAAGTAAGGTAAACATAATGTAGATCATTTTTACCCCGTAATAGCATATGAATACCTTCATCATGTATTCTTTTAATACACTGAAACATCCTGAATTACCATATTCCTTATTGATTACATTCATGCTCCCTTATTCCATATAGAATGCTGGATATACTTCATCAATCCAAAAATGTTTTAAACCCCAACAATGATGGAATATACAAATCATTAATCAGTTCCAAGGTAGTCAAGAATATCCAATATAATTTATCCAAAACAATCATGTATTATTCCAAAATCACTACCTCGGTATCAGAACTATATTATGGTTTATCATTCTCTCAAACATATATTTTCCAAAAATTTATCCTGCTATTGAGTCACTTTTATTTGTTCCACACAATCTCAAATCCTTAATGAAATAGTACTACAGTACAATCCTTATATACTCCATAATTATTATAACAAGTACATTGTTGATACAACACTCAATTGACAAAATCAACATAAGAACTCTAATCATTCCTCTTCATCTGTGGTAGTATCATAACATGATTATTATCCAATAACATCATTTGCGGCATAGTCTGATGACTAGGACATAGGTTCGCGTAGTGTCCAAACTCTTTGCAAATGAAGCATTGTACATTTAAAACCATTTTCTTACCCTTGCAGTCACATACTTTGTGCCCTTTTCCTCCACACTTATAACAAACTCTCATTCCTTTCAGGCAAGTTCCAGGGTGTTTCTTTCCACAGTTACCACATATGGGAAAATTCTTCTTTTCCCTCTTCCCTTTATCCATCTTTCTCTCTTCCATCCCTTTCTTCTCTTGCTTCCCTTCAAATCCATAGGACTCAGTAAATTCTTTACTTATCTTATCAACACATGATATTATTTCTTCATATGATGATAATACATGGGAGACTATTTCTCTTATAAATTCTAGCTTAAGACCATGAAAGATATGATCCTTCCTTCTCTTTGGATCATGTGCATTTCTGGAGTTCTCATTCCTTCTACTGGGTGCCATTTCTAAACAATGACATACACTAGATCAGTTTATGAATCAAAATACATAATCCCATACTTATAAAACACTCAACATAAATTGAAATATTTATGGATATAATCCATAATCATAAAAATTTCTCCTTTGAGGATGTATATACTCATAAACCCTTCATAATGGTTTGTAAAAAAAAATGAGAATTATCCTAAGCATATCCCCCGGGAGTGTCGTAACCAAGAGTGCAGCAAGGCCCGTTGTCGTTCACCAGTTCTCGTTCGAGTCTAGCTCAAAGCGGTGTTTTCGGGTTTTACCCCTAGGTACATCTGTGCCAGAGCCGCCTCTACCTGCTCGTATCCAGACAGGGATGTATTTCTCGGAAAACTCACAAAATCTCTACAATACCAAAATTCTAGGAAGTTCTTCTATACTAATCCTCAAAGTTTATCTTAGGTCTACGTGCTCTAATCAGAGTTTATCTAAATCTAGCTTCCAAGGTTTGTACTAAACTTCCTCTGATACCAACTGTAACGCCCCGACCCCAGTTACCCAGAGTCGGTGCATTAATTACATAACATTGGCATGATCACAATAAAGATCAAATCTCGAAAGACCGATTGGTTTAGTAGCCTTGGAAACACTAGATATATTCATAAGTTTTACATTACATCATAAAATGAAAAAATACTACAACAACATAATGTCTCCATAATTCACACCCATATCCCCACATAATATCTCTGCAGGTCATTCATAATTTACTTCTTCACTTCCTGGGAAAAATAAAACAAGAAAAGGGGTGAGCTCAAATGCCCAGTAAGGATAACAATATAGTGGAAACTTTCATAAATAAGAATAAACATTTAAGGCAATGTATAACTAAAACAAAAGCCTTTCAAACTTGAACTTTCATCTTTGTATGGCATAAATAAAATGATATAATGCCATTTACTCATTCACATGGATATTATACTAATCGAATAATCACATGCAAAATCACTAACCACTTTCATAATGATGGAATGCATAATGCCAGACTATCATAACCACATAGCCAAGGCCTCGTGCTAAGACTACAAATAAGATTCTGTCAAGGCCTTGTTCCAAGACAGTAGTTTGCCTCATGAGACCTACCGATGCATCGAGGAGCTGTAGCAGGCTTCACCCATCACATATTAAGTCCAATGCATTCCCATATGAAAAGGTTTAAACATAACATAAACATTCGTATTAAAACTAGCATACGAAATGTCAATAATTTCACCATAAACTATGAATGGTATAAAAATAGAACATCCACAGTCAAACATATCACAAAACCTTAAATACAATATTGAATTTTTTTATCATAATAAATCAACTTCAAATAAGCGTAAAATCCATCAAAGGATGTTGACATAGATGAAATCAAAACACTTTTTAGAGAAATATCTCTTTCTATTTTTGAAATCATTTAAGATCCATATAAAATAAATAATTTTCCTGAAAATATTCTTATAATCTTGTATGGAAAACTTTGAAGATTTTATAATGGCAGAAAATAACCGCACTCGATGTATAAGTTAAAAAAACATACTTACCTTAATTCGGTCGAAATGGTTAAAAGGACCTTGTTTTGAAAAAGACGGAAAGATTCCTCTTATAAAAAGTTAATCAAGGGTATAAATGACTTTAACCCATATTCTTGTAAATAATAAAAATGTTTTGAAATACATTTTGAAGAAACATGGATGTGGATGATAAAGAGATCCCAGTAGATTATTACATATAAACAACCTCAGATAATGAAGAGATTGTGAAATAACCCTTACCAATTTGGTAACTTATGAAACATACAACCCATGAAAGTGGAATCATACAATGAATATGTAAATACACATAAATTAGAGTGTATTACACAAATAATATAATTATGGGCAGTACATATACCACACAAAAGTTGATGGTGGCAATATGGAATGAATCTCACGGGAATAAGGAGTGGGATGAAAACCCCTTACCATGTACTTTTACTTGGTTGGGGTAGGTTAACCTCCTGTATAATGGTGAAATAATTGTTATTAAATTATAAAATAATCATATACATTATTATGATATCATATATGATCTTTTAATATTGATTTGATAATAATATCTTAGTATTATCGTTGTTTCGGGTGTGAACTTACTTGTTTTCTTTTTTATGTTTTGTTACGTAAGACATGTTTGTAAAGGTTAGTTTGTATATTATTCATATCCAGAATGATATCAAGTTTTTAAACATCATTTTTAAATCATCAAATGATATTATACTTGAATGGATACGATGGAGAATGAATCTCATCGCATTCGTGGAGACGGTAGTCCGTACGTACGCACGAGGGACAATATCATTATTTTGATATTAAAATAATATATAAATGGATGGTATATCATATATACAGAATCATAAACATGTTATATTTATTATTTACATGAGTTACACATCATTATTATACCCATCCAAATAATATTATATTGAATAACAATTACACCACGACGTGGAGACGGTAAGCCGTACGTACGCACGTATGGTGACATGTTATTAAAAGGGTGGATAGAATACAGAATATGGTTGTACCATATTTATAATAACATCACAGTATATAAATGATACTGGAGTTATTATTTTAGAATGGTAACAACAAAGGAAGAAGAAGTGGAAGAAGAAATGAACTTGGAAAAAGGGTGGTGAAATCATTACCTCTTCTTCGGGCTCTTGCTTTTAATTTGATCAAAAGGGCTCCATAGGTTGGCTTTCTGGTCAAACTAAGGCCTCTAGGTTGTAGTGAGGGAAGTTGGGAGAGTATTTGGGCAGTGTTTGGCCGAACCAAAAGGCTTTTAAGGTGTGAAGAAATGAGAAGTAGGAGTGCCCTTTTATAAGAGGGGTGAGGGGCACCTTTGGAAAAGCTAGAAATATTAATTTATAATAAATTCATATTCGGTTTCTAATGGCTCCAAAGTTGATTATTTAAATTTTAATGTGGGTATGGGTCTAAAACAACTCAACCAATAGAATTTAGACAGGTTTGGGTACTTATATTAACCTTATCTTTAAGTATTAACTCTAAGTTAATTAGTTTCACTTTTACAATGTCTCTTTGTATTTTTATATAATATGGTTAATAAACTTACTATATACATCCAAGAAACCCCCAAGTGGTCCATTAATGCTGAAAATATCATGATATAAGTCTCTTGGCCGAACCTTAGATTTTTAGGAATTTAATATCAATTAATAATATAATATTTGTTTTAAGAACTCTTTTGTGTCAATTTTGACACTATTCAGTAGTTGATTTTTGTGAAACTCATAACAGATTGATTACTTCGAAAAAAGTCAATTAAATCAATACTAATATATCATATTATCCTAGAAAATTAGTTTAATTCATTAAAAGTTTCATATAATATTTATTTGGGTATTTATAATATCAATTATTTTAATTTTTCACTATTATAGTAATTACTACATCATCATTGTGTCATAAATAAATAAAATTATTTAATGTCTAAAAATTATAAATAAAATATCATTATGTAGGAAATCTTTTTATCTTAATAATGAATATTTATAATCGAAAATCCAACATGTATAACCCTATGTAAAAATTCTTCTTCTAAAAGATGTAAGCTTATTCCATTTTTATTTTTATTTTAACTTTATTAATATAATGTGTCCCTACCACATACAACTGGCTCCAAGGGGTCCCCAAATCGACCCAAGGATGCCCATGGTCGGGTATGTGTCCACCAATAAGGTTAGGACACGTTTTAGGGTAATTTTTTATTATTATAATATTATTGTTTAACCCTTATTTACCGGATTTACCCTTTAACCATGGTAAATGAAATATTTACCGCAGTAATTATTCAAAATGTGTAAAAATAAAAGTTACCTATTTACATAATTTGGACATACTGATTCCAAATATGGAATCCATTTTTCTAAATTCAAAACATAGAAGTGGCAGAAATTAATTTAAAATTAATTCCCGCTGTCAAAACAAATAGCGTGTTTTTAAGAGCTAATAACTATCAAAAGATTGACACTTGTTTATGTTCGGTTTAATTGTAAAATTATGTCCAATGACCAAAATTATATTAAATGGTAAAAATATATTTTAAATATACTTTAAAACCACTCAAATTCATAATTTATCACTATTAATTATTTTGATTAAAAAAATTGTTTTTAATTATAATTTATTAATTTTCACTATTCATCAAAATATGAAAATTATCCGAAAAGTACCAAAATTTCACCTTAGGCTAAATTCAAAATTCCGAATCCATAAATGATGTCCATTTTAAAATTTATAATATATATAATTTCGAAAAGTAGGTATTACTATTCATAACGGCTAGTTTGATTGGTTGTGGTGTGTGTTAAAACTCAAGGTTGTGTACAACACACGCTACTGTATTATTCAAAGAAAGTCAACCGTGGAAGCTTGGGATGTTTCATTTTAAATTTTTGATGTCCCCATTTAGTCAAAAAGTTTAAAATATTGTATTTAAAAAGGGTTCACTATTAAAAGTTGATAAAAGTGCAATACTGAAAATGAATTTGTTCTTGCATTATATCTAAGAAACTCATAATACGGATTCTAAAATTATAAGGATTATATAAAGTTTAAAATTTAGATAATACTATTCATAACCTCTTTTGAATGGCTTCTTTTTTTTTTGTAAGTCATTGTGTGATTGAACTCGGTGTTGCGTGTAGTGGAAGTTATTGAATTATTTTGAAGAAACAACACACTATGAAATCTTGGGGTGTTACAGTTTCATTCATCCTAACACCCTACCTGGTTCATTACATGACCCAACATGAATTCTCAATGAACATGGGTTAGAAACTTCTGATTATGTATAAAAATTATTTCTTGGGAACTATTTCATCAAATTATATAATCATTAATAACTATAAAAAATAAACCTAGCAATAATAAATAACCATCACCAAACATGGAAAAGAAATTCAGAAAAAATGTTTACAACATTGAACAAACCCCAAATGAACTACAATGGAAAAGGAATAAAAACAATTTCCTAGAAACAACCACATTACAAGATTTTAATTATTCTTAATTAACCACCATCAACACCTACAAAATAATACCACTATCGACATGACACACCATCATGATACATATTTATTATACCTAATTAAAACATAATCAAATCTACCTTCACTGAAATGTGTATAGAAGGTGTGATCCAAACCCATAATGATTCCACCCAAAAAAAGAGAGTCCAATCCAAATCATTAAGATAAATTTTTAAATACATGGATTATAAAGGGAATGACTATAGGAATATTTATAGACGGAATTTTTTTAAGGAAAAATGTTTTGTTGTAGATATAAACTAAAATGTGCAACGATTGAGGATTGTTAGTGAGATTATACAAGATATATATAAGTAATTGTAAATCCCTATATGAAATAGTTATAGCATAAAACTATGATCAATAATAATGAGAATAATAATTAAAAATAAAATAAAAGTTTCAAAAAGTGTATGTTAATAAAATAGATGGTTGGTTGGTGAAAATTTTCCCATACTACTCTTCAATATAGAATGTTTCATCATTTAATGTGATACATCAATGAATTAGTTGGATTCTATTATTATGATAAATAATGTGGTGATGGAATATGTGTAATTACAATTGATTGTTGATGAGAAAAATTACCCAAATCTTGATATGGATTTATCAATGGTAATCATTGCATTAATGACATAGATGGATTGAATTTATAGAGAATGGTGTGTCATATAAACTGATTATATCATTTTAAGGTATACATTCACTCTCAATAAGTAGAATATTCCTCAAAGAAAATTATAGTAGTTGATTATTGGTTATGAAAGCATAATACACTATCCCCTTAAGAATGTTAACATGGTTGCTAATGCTTTGAGTTGAAGTGATCTTGCTGGATTATCATAGACATGGATGTCCAAAGATCTAATAAATATTTATTTTTAAACTATAGGCCTTGAAATTTTAATAGAATGAGAGAAATAATATCTTTCTTGAATTAATGACTTACCATCTATCCATGTCATGATTAAATAGACAAACATGTTGACGTAGAGTTGTAATCTAATGTGAAATATTTTATTGAGTTCCACCATCATTTTGATAGAATTATTACATTTCAAATCCTTTATTGTTTCCCATTAATACCATTCATAATGAAGAAATTATTTTATGAGTCCAAAAGATTATAGTTATATATTCATCATTAATTTAAATAGATTTATATGGATATGATATTGTGTTTCTTGTAGGATACCATGAATTGAAAAATGATAGTGTATATATCTCAGTGTATGGTATTTTAGTATGTTATGTCTGAGAGATAGAAATATTATGGTATGTTACATGCATTTACTATAAAAATTCAATGCGAAAACATCTCCATTAATTTTACTATTAGGGAATCCATAACATATAATTTCTATAATGCTACATTGATTTTAATTCATTTTAATATGAAGTCAGCATAGTTAATTAGTATCATAAAATATTTATACACTCTTTTATAGAATTTGTGTCATAGAATTGTAAAGTTACACGAGTAAACATATTATTTTTTATCTCCACTCAATGTTTACCTTGATATTTTATAATTTTTTAGTGTTTTTTAGATATTGAGGTTTATTTCAATACTTCTAATCATCATCAACAATAGGGTTATTCTATGGGAACCAATCAATCCCTCAAAGATGTGTGGAGATCCAATTACCTACAATTCAATTTTATTTGTTATTAACCCATCAATCTAGTAAAATATCCATATAACAATATCATTCCATAGAGTATTAAGATAGATACATATGATTCCCCCTATGAAATGAAATATATAACTTGAAATACTTGGATAAAGTAGGATAAGAAAATAAATCAGCACCTCAACAAGTCGAATTAATGTTAGTTTTTATTTCAGAACATTTTAGTGAAACTCTAATTCCACATAGAGGTTTGCTTACAATAATTAATGAGATATGGAAACGAATGAAATTGAAAATTTTTTATTATAAAATTATCCATGGTTAAAACATATAATATTTCAGAAAAGGGAGGCATGAGACCATATTATATTTATATCATTGATATTCTTGATTGAGTAGGGACAATAACATATTACTTAATTGAATCACAAAACAACTCTAAGGTTAAATGTTTTTTCAATGTATATCTTATAATAATGTAAATATATTATTATCCACATGTACTAATCTACATTTTTTTTCAACTACAACATGACACTAGTTATGAAGAAGAACTATTATTAATCTTCGATAATGGAAACAATGTTATTTGGAATATGAATACTTAGATAGTAAATTTTATTTAGAGGAATAAACTATATGAGTAAGCTAAATAAGAGAAAAAGAATGTTATAATCTACATATTTCTACTTTATTATGATAAGAAAAAAAATATTTTTATTTTGATATTTATTTTATACAGGATATTATGTATTTTTATTGAAATAAAACTTGATGTATTCAATAATATTTCTTACATGAAACCCATAGTTAATATGAATATTGATACAGTAAATCAATAATGAAAAGAACATATGTTTGAAGGTATAAATTGTAGTAACCACATTGTAAAAAAATTATTTTTTATAAAAAATTGCTAATTAAATCATAATAAATAATTTCCCAATTTGGAGTAAGGTCATTTTACACTTCAAAAATTTGATATCATTAAAAATTCATTTTAATATTTCTTGGATTATGAAATATTAAATGAAATTATTATATATTTAAAAAATTTATTAAAGGAAATTATTTTCATTTTTAAAATTAGTGTTTAAATATTATCATCTGATTAACTTTTTTAAATGATCAAAAATGATTTATTTATCAGTGAATGGTAAAAAATATTGATTTTTTTATAAAATTGTATTTTCACATCAATTGAATATACAATTATATATTAAATATCATATTAAGGTTATCTAATGATTCGTGATTTTTTATAATAAAATTCTTTATATATTAATAATTAATATTCATGTTTTTATATAAGTTAAAATTTTAGCTTAAAACATATTTCTCTAAAAACATTGTGTTTGTAATGTTTTTTAACATATTAAATTATGTTAATCAATATAATCAATCATTTTAAAGATATTTAAAGATATATATTCAGTTTATTATTTTAAAATTTATGTTTTTGTTTTTACATGTAATGGAATGTTGGTAATTTATATTTTATGCTTAAAAATTATGTTTTAAAAAATAGTTCTTCTTTGCAGTTTGCGTACTTTAATCAAATTAAATTATGAACGTATAACACTAAATATTTTATAAATGATTTTATAATTATTATCATCAAAAAATTTATAATTTAATATATTCAATTATATTTTTTTCCAATGTGGATATAAATAAATGAATATTTTCATTGGAAAATTTAATTTTTAAATAGGTTTCTTGGGGTTAAACTAATAGATAATTGTATAATTTCTCCAAAAAATAGATAAATAATATTTATATGAATATTTTGAAAAAATATATTATTATATCACTTAATTTCTACCTATTATGAAAATCATTTCCCAGATAGATAACTTAAATAATTAAAATCATTTATATAATCCATGTTTGTCCCTCTGATCATTTATAAGAGAGAAAAACATATCATAACATATTCAAAAAATTAAATCCATATATCTTTGAATATCAATATTAATATCATTTTTATTCCTCTACAATTTATTCAATGTTTTTCTTATCATCCAATTAATAATTCTTCAATTCATTGGGATTACGGTAAAAGAGGTCTATTAGTGAAGCGGTATAGATCATAACTGAGTGCCTTCAATTTAACATATTCATATAATACTAAAAAAGTTTTTTATATATAAAAAATGATTCTAACAAAATTTATTATATGTAATTATTATTATTGATCAAAATTTTCTCACCTCTTCTCAATGGGTGATGAAATTTTGGCTCCTACGTACATCAACATTATCGCCTCCACACAGAGATATGACTCGTTTTATAGCATTATTAATCATGTTTATATCTTTTGAAAGATATTATGTTTATATATATTATTTATTTTATAAAAAAATTATATATAGTATTATGAATATAAATTTTTCTTTCATTCCATCAATAAAAAAATGGAAACACCACACATGTGTATATAGAAACAAATACCTCCACATATGATTCATTTCATTTTCCATAACATTTATATTATAATGGTAAAAAATATTTATATGATGAATATTATTGAATTATATATCCTTATTAATAATATAGTTACAAAATAAAATTTATCAATTTTCATAGACCATAACCATCGAACAAAATCATATTTGAAAAATGATGTAGTTTACACACAAAATGATGATGATAATGAAATATTAACAATTAACAGTAGATTATATTTTATAAGTTAACATTTTATGATATTATATATATAATTATGCTAAATTTATAGATTTTTAATAAATTGAATTTTATTATATTGGATGATTTAGTGTGTATAAATCAAGATAGAAATAATGTAACAGTTTTTTACATCATTTCAAAACTAACGAGACATGGTTGACAATGTGTTCTATAATTTCATTAATGTTGTATCATTAAGTTATATGAAATTTAATAATAAATATAAATGGTATTAATTGGTGTTTAAATTCCTTATCATCTTCTTTATATTAATAGAATTTGATTAAAAATATACAAAAGTTGTTAGGGTTTTTCATATTAGTTTATCATCATTAAGAGAAGTTTTCATGATAAGGAACAATTTCTTAACTCAATATTGTAGATACAATACAAGAATATAAAATTTTATACTAAACTATTTAATTCATTTTATTTATCGGTGAATAATATTTTTATGAATCCACTAAATTTTGATTCAATAATTTCTAAATCCACAATTATTTTACAATATTGTCATATTTGTAAAAGGATTGCTTATGATAAAATTATTTAATGGATTAATTATATGGTCTATCTATCCAACGTAATCTTTAATTTATTATCCTGCAGTTATTTATTGTTATATAATTTTTTAATTTTATTTTACTCTATTATGGTTTGTAGATATCAAAAAAACTTTTAAAGGGGAAATTTATGGTGTTTTAATCTCAAGCCATGAGTCATTTTATAGACTACATATTTTCTTTAAAATTATTAGAATAATCATATTTTGATAACAGAAATATTTTTAAAAATAATTTTTACACATATTTGATGATATATATTTTTGTTAATTTAATATCATCACGGTTTTCAAAACACTGTTCTTGTGACTTTTTATTGACAATGTAAAAATAATAATTTTTAATGTCCAAAGTAAGAACTAATATATATGATATCAAGAATGGTTTAGTCATTGAATATTATACTATAATTTATCATTATATAATGAAAATAATTTCATTAAAATTTATATAGAAAGATGAATTTAAATAATAGTATTTAAATTGGGAGGTAATATTTCTCGAAAAAAGATCTGGGAATATTTCATAGTTATTTTTATCTATAAATACAATATTTTAGATTTATTAGCCCATAATTACATGATTTATTTTTCAAAAAGAAATGGAATTATTCTGAGTCTAGGTGCTGAGATGTCGGGTGATTATGAGGAATGGTGCATGCGGAATATTTTGTTGAAAAATGGTACATATTTAAATAGAGTTCTTGAGAGGTTTTTATGAAAAAGTGGAATAACTCAAAGAATTATTCTAGATCAGAAATCCCAAGGAACCATTGCATTATAGATAGTGGGTTAAACGTAGGCATGACTTATGATTAGTTGGCATCATTACACATCTATAAAACCAGAAAATAGAAACACCATAAATAAAATAATTAAAGAAAATTATTGATTTATTCAACTCCTTATAACTCAAGAACAATGACATGGATTGAAAGTATAAGACCACATTTGTGCTCATGATGATATACTTACTTATGCAATGAATTAAATTGGCCAGCATGGGTCAACAATTGAATGTATTTTCAGTCTTAAATAAAATTATTGAATTATTTTATTTTATTTTTAAATCCTTATATCTCATAAACGGTAATTCATCTTGGATATCTGATAGTAGCATTATTTTTGTGAGGTTATTATTACTTTATGATATCATAACATCGACCAAAATAGTCCAAGTGTGAAAGTCTCTATTTGGGACGTAGGTGGGAATAAAATAATTTAAATAAAGGTTATTCCTTTTTCAAGTCATCATATCTCATAAAAGGTAACTTGAATTAAAAATATAAGACCACTATTGAGTTCGTAATCAGATGTTCTTCTTATGCAGACATAACCTCGTCTCGCGCGGTTTAAGGGAATAATTTAATTTTAAAATATTTTAAATGTTCATTTAAGTAAATGTTATAGAGTGTGTTTCTTAGATATAAACTTGTTCTCATATTGAAAATCCAAATTCACAATTGAACTCAGTATGTTGAGATTCACCTAAAAAACACCTAACAACGAACAACGAGGGATGTCTATAAAAATTAGTTTTTATACTTTTTGGAGGAAAAATAAAATATCATTTAATTTTTTTCTTCACCATCAAGTAGTGGAATGTCTGCACTGCAGTGTAGTTATGAGGAGACACTGAATCTCATTAATTAAACTCAAAAATGAATTTGTGTAATGACACTACAATGCAAAGGTAATGTAAAGGCATTTCTTCCATCAATGTTTCAACTAGGTGGTGTCTTATTTACATGAGATAGAAACTCATTAAATCTATAGATTAATTCCATTAATTAAGGGATAATGAAGAATTACAATTGGAAAATAAATTTATCACTTCCCACTCCTCTTCTAGATACCCCTCTTTACATGTCGGATCAAGCACTTCAATGTACTGATCATCATCGGCGAAAAATCCACTGTTAGATCGAATTCTCTCTCTAAGTAGGGGTTTTTATTTAAATTAAATATTTCCATGTTCTTCGATTTAAACGATGAATGTGGATGAACCCACCAATAGGCTGACCCGCGGATAAAACATTCGTGAAGGAGGTTCTCAACTATGGATGATTTGGGGGAAATGTGTTTCTTTTTTTTCTATCACTCTTGATATTTCTAAAGAAAGTGGATTAACACAATGAAGAATGATGGTGAAGCTTTATTCCTTGAATTGTAGATTGGATTTTCCTCTTCCCATTATACCTGCATGTTCTACATTATTATTTCTTCATAGGGATATAAATTAATGAACATAACATGTTCACCTTTGAGTTAATGATCTAATATCGCAGATTGTAGACAGACATGGCACAAATGTAGTGTGAAAATGACAATGGAGGGTGGTTCAAAGTGTCGTGTGAGATACATTCAATTAAGTGATTTTTAGGATAAGGGATCTCATTGAAGATACGATACCATGGAATATAATAGGGAGCCTCGAGGGATCCAGATCAACCTCTAGATTCTAGAATAGATTATCGGAGTGAGTCATGTGGCCCATGGTAAACCCCCGGCGTGCTGTTGTGACAGCGACCCCAGCGTCGATGTGGACTCCCAGGTAGGGGATGTATGGGCCTAATTAAAATTGTTGAATGGGTTTTGAGACTCAAATACATGTTTGTTTTGATCTATTATAAGAAAATGTGTGACTGCATTTCATGTTGGGAGACGTGGCATCTACCACCATATACCAGGTGAGCGCCATCATCCTGTTCTGATGTAGGTTGGGCTGAAGTTGGTGGGCTGAGCACACCTAGGCAGGCTGGACCGGCATCGAAAAGGGTTAGATTTTGGTCGTTTCAGTGGAATCAGGTCAGGTTAGTGGACTTGGGGAGGGTCAGTAGACCCAGGTCGATTCTGTGTTTCCCAGGCCAGGCCAGGCCGGACCTAGACGAAACTGACCATATTTTCTCTCAAATGTCGATTACTCTCAAACAAAGTATCCATTTAAAAATCCATCTATGGAATATGGAACATTGTGATGAGATAAACCATTTTATATACTATAAGTGATTCTTAGTTAATATTGGCATATGGCCTAATTATTTTAGGTGTATGTCCTTTTGGTACAAGAACACAAGAGAGGGAATATGTGGTTTTTCATAATGATAGGACTCCCCATGTCATGGTAGAATTCTTGTTTATATTGAGTAGATTATTCTAGACTCTATCCCCTGAAGTTTTAGGATTCATGTTCATGGAGATGTTCATGAAGGTAGAGTATGTACTCCCATGTGGGACCCAGGAGGGGGTCCTCTATCCTTTGAGTCGGTACTAACCAATAGGACTTGGGCACATGTCATCCACCTCTATGATCCTTAGGGTTTGTATTCCCCTACTGGGTAGGGTAAAATTACTCTATGATTGTATATAATACTCCTCAAATAATTTATAGTGCAGATCCTCCATAAATGACTGAATATAGTTGGTACTCTCTTACTGGGTAGGTTGTGGGTCCTCTGTGATAAGTGTCAGTACTTCCCTAATGTTCCAAGGTTCAAGTCCTCCACACATAAACTAAAAGATGTGGTACTACCCTATCACACTAGGATGAAAGTTCTATCGTAACCATGTAGTGCTCTTTTACTAAGTAGAGTGAGAGTCCTCCATTAGAGTTCAAGATGCATTGGTTGTCAGACATAGTTGCGAGGAGCGGGTCTGTAATATTCATGAAAAAAATTCATAGATAAGAGATATGGATCCCTCTATAAACCGAGGTGCGGGACACACATTTCAGGATCATAAGAGAATTTGTGATATGGTTATGATTAGGGATCCCTATGTCATGTACAGTGTTAAGGGTCGGCTTCTCCACTTGGGTTTTTATTGTCTCATATTGGGATCAAGATAGAGATGACTAAACCTCTGATCCTAGGAACTGATGTTGGATGTTGTGTAATGTTCTAGATGGAGAACGTTAACTCAGACTAACAATTTAAATTGTTAGTGTTTTTTCTGAGGTATTGTACCACTCGGACGGGTTCCATTGAGGATGGTTGAGCACATGGAGTGTGATCTTATGGTTTCATGTCTAGGCTCTCAAACCTACAATAATAATCCTGATGCTGAATTTGAGTATGGAAGCTAATGATTATTAATTTCTAAAATGAGTATAACTATATTTTCTTGGTATATTTATGGTAATAAACTGGTGTTGAGATGATTGTGCTTTTCTTGTTGTTTTCCCCTTGTGATTTAACATTGCAGTTTTAGGGTGTCCTACTGAGTGTTGATTTACTCACCCCAATATGGATGTTTCATAAACATGTCATGTCTTGTACAAATGATCAATGATTTGACAATATCTACGGAGAACCGAGACTATTTCATGCTCATTGAGATCAAATAGATGATGCATACTCTTATTTATAAAGGCAACTACCCATTACCTACCCATCATGTAGGGTTGTCAAGAGATGAGTTTCATGGACATGGAGTTTTACTTGTGTCCTGTAATTCATTTGGATTCCTTGTTTACTAGCCTGATTGTCCACTATGTACATTAAATTTAATTACTCTTGTTTTGTGTTATACATAGTGTCTTTCGTGTATATGTTCCTTAGACTTTTACTTTCCAATACATTTGTCTTGTAGTTGTGTGAGTGTGTATAGGTTCTCATGAAAATTCCTCCCATTTTCAGGGTAATGCCTTCAATTCTAGTCACAATCACATGTAATTTGGGATGTGATATTTTGGTTGTCACGGTGTGGGATCCATGGTACGGTTCATGACAGAGTGGTATTAGTGGTGTTCGATTCTACCTTAGGACTGCAATGTTGTGATCTTGGATCTGGTATCATAACGAGAGTGTTAAGATATTTTGAGTTTGACTCTCAAGACATAGGATCATTCATGGGTGCATCTTCCAATTTATCCATTCACTGGGACTCTGATAAACTAATTTTTGACATGGTACATTAGGACACTGGTTTCTTGGAAATAAATAGTATATGCATTATACTTGAAGGGTTTGTGTTTTCCATTTCCATCACAAGTCAGCTCTCCAAATATACTTTATTAACCATTTTTCATCATCATCTATTTAAGGATACCTCCATCATGTCATCTAGATAGTAGTTTTTAGTGTGATCATGATGAAGATCTGCCCCGTGATATGGCTTTAGTGTAGGGAACTAGTTCAGATGAGTTTCCCCTGGGTGGTCCATTAGTGGACCCACCACCCATAGAGTAGCACATTTTACTAACAATTTTCTCTGAGGATACACATTGGATTGGTGCACTACATGAGTTACAGTGGCTGCGACATTTGAAATAATAGAGTGATCTACACCCCCATACATCATATTAAAATCTTGAGTCAGTCACTCAAGTATTCGTCTTAGTGAGGACACCTCCTAATCAGATGGTGGTCCAAACCACAGCCCTTATTTAGGGATCGTTGGGATGATGGTGTTCCTTGGTTTAATAGTCGCATGATGAGGAAACAATAACATGGGAGGAGTTTTAAAAACACTTCATGAAAATGTTTTAACCAGCCACAGTAAGGTAAGTATGTATCCAGGAGATTCTACAACTTCGACAATGCAACAAGACAATGGAAGAGTTTTCAGGGGGGGTTCACTGACATATCGCAGTACTCCTTAGACATGGTATGAGACTAGTTTCTCCATTATTGAACCCCAGAAAAGGGATTATTCTTTGATATCATGGCATCAGTGGATACAATGAATATTCCCACCTATGATGGTGTGATGGGGCAATCCCTGTTGGCCGAGAGTTTTTTAGAAGAGGAACAGATGGAGGTGACCCCCTACAGAGGTCACGAGGCAGAGGAATCTGCTAAAGTACGTAGAATACTGGTGATGGGATCATGGAATAAGAGTATTATCCATAACGAAACTCATACAAGTGGGACTGTGGTGCTGGAGCACCTATGAGGGACAGTTCAGCCATAGGAGAGGCGATGTTTTCCATTCAATCTTCATGGGCATCTCGATAGATATTGTATGACCCACCATGCCACTGAGAGAGAGACAGAAGATGAGCCTATGTGGATCATACTACCCATAGAGGTTTTAGTTACACTAGATAGAGGGGATGAAAGAGGAGTAGAAATGGAATAATGTGGTCCATGCTAGGCTCGAGGAGTTGGAATGCATGGGAGAGGACCACTGCATGTGATCATCAGAATGAAACCATTCATTGTATGGTATATACGACCTTGTAGGACACCATTAATTTGGATAGAAAAATGGGAGTTATCACTCATGGTTCTATAGATGGTACATGCTACCACTAAAAAGAATTAGATCATCCGAGAGTGGATGAAGACTGCATAGATCCAACAGTATACCTACAAATATAGGTGATGGAGTCCCATGGATTTAAATGTGGGAGGTGGGGATGTATTCATATGGGTCACTCCTTGATGAGCGATATAAATATTTGTTGAGGGGGACATTCGCGGTGTACACGGTGTTGAGAGAGTTTGTGTAGAAGAGGATCATTATTAGATGGTTGATTCCTATGATGTGTGTTTGTTGGAATCATGTGGATCTCCATGGGATTACTTTGGAGTGGGAGGCCAATATTCTTTCTAAGAACCCCCTTGGGTATGATTAGCCCCTGTTTTTGCTAATGGGGGGATAAAAACCTAAAGGAGGGAGTACTGTAATACCCCGAAATTCAAGGATTTTTTTTTGAAAATTAAATGGGAGTATTTCGAGGCCAAAAACTAAACAATAATGAGATTATGAGGCCTTGTGTGTGAGTAATGGTACATGAAATAATGTTAAATTTATAAATAACATTTGTGAGAGGTTTTCCCAAAAAAGAGAAACATAACCGAAATGGGTTCTATGAGAAAAAAATCCTATGTCACCATTTCATTCATGATGGTGGGTTTATCCTAGGAAGAATTTTTTTAGATAGAGTAGACCACCAGTGAGAATACCAAAAAATGGAATTACCATAAATTAAAAAATTATATAAATTTATTTTAATTTTCCAATCCTTATAACTCACAAACAATGACTTAGATTAAAAATATGAGACCACCATTGAACATTAAATGGTATACTTCCCTTAGGAAGAGCTTGACATTGGCCGATGTGGGCCAAAAGTCGAATGTTGTTTATGGTTGTATATAAAATAATTGAATAAATTCATTTTCTTTTCAAATCCTTATAACTCATAAATGGTAACTCAGATTGGAAATCTGAGAGCACTATATAGTTTATGGGAGAATGAGTTCTTTATGTGAAGCCAAACATCAGCTGGTGTGATCCATCTGTGAATGTTTGCTTTTTGGGGATGTTACCTAAAAAACAACAGAAATACAAATTATTTAAATTTCGAACCCTCATCCAAATGAAATGGAAACACTGATTAAAAATATGAGACCATCACTGAGTTTGTATTGACATGTTCTCATTAAAAAGTATTGAAACTCAATCAGTGCAAGTCAAAGGGAAAAAGTTAATTATAGAACTACTTTAAGTTTCATTAAAATTAATGATCAATAGGGTTTTTCTATCTTTTATACTGGTGCTCGGATAAAAAATATGAGTGCACTATTGAAATCATCATGTCATTATTATCCTAGATAATACATAACCTAGAATGGTGAGGGTCGACTAGAAAATATTTTTTCATAATTTTGGAAGAAAAATGAAATAACATAAAAAGTTTTTTTATTTGATATTTTACTATTCAGAAATGTCACATCAACACTGTGGTGTAGTGACAGGGCGAAATTGAATCTTCTTAATGAACCTCATTAATAAATCGATGTAATGACACTGCAACATAATGGAAATAGAAAGTTGTTCCCTCCATTTATTTTTTAAACTGGTAGTGCATCATTGACATGGGAGAAATGCTCTGAATCTATGGAGGATATCCATTGGAAAGTGATGAATGATGAGAGATGATAACCTAGAAAATTGAGCACTTCACTCTCTTTATAGAGAGATCATGGCTTTGACGTCGGATCGAGTACTTCTACATATAGATCTCCATCAGCAAAAAATCCAACATTCAATTAATCTTTCTCTCCATGTAGGGTTTATTATAAAAATAATGTATTCCCCTATTTGTGGATTTAAATGACGAATTTGGATCAACCCACAAATAAGTGGACCCAATATTTGATCATTCTAGCTGGAGGTTCTTTACTACAGGATGATTTTAGGGAAATGAGTTTCTTATTTTTATTTCATTATAGATCCTTCTAATGGAATAATCTTATCACCATGAAAAACAATGATAGATTTTTGTTCCTCCAAAAATTTTATGGATTTTTTTCTCCTCTTAACCCCCACATGTTCTCTGTTCATTTAACAAATAGGTGATATTAATTATTGATCATCGCACATTCAACTTATAGTGAAATGATTTGAAATCGCGGGTCATAGAGAGACATGGAACTAATGTAGTGTAATGACGATGACAATGTGTGGATCAAAGTGCTGAAAGAGATATCATTAATCAATCACTTTTTGGGGTAAGATATCAAAATGATGTTACAATACATCGTATGTGAATAGAGCAACCCTAGGGATCAAGAATAAATTCTATATTGTAAAATGAACTAGTGGACTGATTCCAGTGGCCCACAGAAAGACCCCCTAGCATGCCACACTGATAGTGAAACCCACTTCTATGTGGCTGTCTATGCAGAGGATGTTAAATCCTCTCCCATATCATTGACTCAATACCATCGATCAAATATATGGAAATTCAGATCATGTATCCAACAATGGATATCTGTGTTTCATAAAAGGTTATGCATAAGAGGTTTTTATGTCCCTGGTGAGTGCCATCAGCTTACACTGATGTGGGCTGTGCTGAAGCTGGTAGGCCGATCGAAACCAAGCAACCTCAGCCTGATGCAGGCCGGGTCAGACCCGGGTCAGGTTGATAGATGTAGGTCAGGTTGGTGGACACTATTTGGGTGGTTGGGCTGGGGTCGGGTTGTAGACGAACCTAACTGACACTATTTTTTTTCACACATACCTAACTCTCAAACATCGCATCTGTTTGAAGAGCCATCATTGGTATTGGGACCCCAGAGATGAGATGTTACTTTTGAGATAATCTAAATAAGTATTTATGAATGTTGGCATAATGCCTAATGGTTTGAGGTTTTGGTCCATACAGTACAAGAATTATTGAGTAGGAATCAAATTGTTTCATAAATATAGGACTCCATAGGTTGTGGGATTAGGTTCATTTTGTTCAGGTTGTTTCCTCCAAGGGTGACACTATCTAGAGGGACTAGGGTGTGGGTTCATGGAAATTATTGTTAAGTAATAATAGGTACTCCCAAATGGGACCAGATAGTGGGTTATCTATCCATGGAGTCAGTATTCCAATGTAGGATTAGGGCGGATGTCCTCCCCCTCTAACATACATAGGGTCGGTACTCCCCTAATGGGTAGGGTTTAGGTATTATATGATAGGATTCAGTACTCCCATAGAGTTGTAAGGTGCAGGTCCTCCATACATGATTGAATAGAGTCAGTACACCACTATTCAGTAGGTTGTAGGTCCTCTATGATATGATTCGATTATACCCTAGGGTTTAGGGTGCGGTCTCTCCACATGTAAACTAACAGAGTCGGTATTCAACTATCATACCATGTTATAGGTCCTCAAGTCATCGAGTAGTACACCCCTATCAGGTAGGTTTCACTTCCTCAATAAGATTTGGAGCTCTATCTATTTTTGGACACATTACTGAGGATCAAGCCCATCCACTTGATGAAAACTATTCCCTGATAAGAGCTACTGCTCCCTTGACTGACCGAGGTGTGGGCCACTCCTTATAATATATAAATATGTCTAATGATAAGGATTGGATCCTGGCTCCCTCTTTCGTGTGCAGTGGCGGGTGTGGTCCTCCCCACTTGGTTTTCCATAGTCTTTCATTGGGTGCAAGACAATGTTGATTGAACCTATGGTGCCTAGAACTAAAGAACAACCTATTATAAAGTTCTTGATGGAGCACATTCTCTCGGAAGAACCATTTATAATTTTAGAGGGCTTCCCAATAGAGTGTGCATGTCAGAAGGGTTCCACCGAATATGGATAAGCTCATGGAGTGAAATATCCTAGTTTCATGTGTTGCCTCTCAAACCTTTGATGAGGGTACTGATACTGGCTATGAGGCTACAACATTATGATTCCTTGTGTATGAAACTAGTATATCTAGATGTTCTTTTTATATGTATGTGAATATACATATGTCAAGTTGAATATGATGTTCTTGTGTTTTTCCCTTGCACTATAACTTTTTGGTTTTGCGGTGTTCCACTATGTATTGTTTTACTCATACTTGCAAGAGTCTTGCCATCAAATGTCGTGTCTTGTGCAAACGATTACTGCTTATATAAAGTCTAGGGAGGACTAAAATTAGTTGGTTCTTAATGGGATCAAATAGATGAGGAGAACATATATGGATTGAGAGAGCTACCCATTACCTAACATTCAGGCAGTGTTTTAAGGAGACGAGCATTAGGCATATGGATTTTTACTTGTGTTCTATATTGATATTGGATGGCTTGTATATTGGCACAATTTTCCACCTTGTATTATACTTTTCATTGCACTCTGTTAGTCTTATATCTTGTGGCTTGCATGCATAGATTCAGTGGCCTTTTACATTTCAATAAATTTTTCTTGGAGTTATTTGTGTGTATAGATACATAGGAAAATGCCTCCCATTGGCAGGATAATGCCTTCATCACTAGTTACCACCCCAGGCCTATGGGAGGTGGGATTTAAGTTGTCACATCATGATCCCCATGGGATGAGTCATGACATAAGAATTATTATTTGTATTTATTCGAGATAAAATCAAATGAGAATATATTTATTATTTCTCTATATGGTTTATCATTAGGGTGATTTTGTGTTATCAAAGCTATATAATTTCATTGGGTTATTATTTGATGTTAGGATAATTGTTTCATGGTAATGTTGTTAATGTAAATATAGTTCAAATAATATGATGATTGGGATTGTAATTATTTCACCCTTCCATTAAATTGGTAAATAAGGTAATGTCATTACATTATAATGACATAAATTCAAATTGAACACATTTTAGTTTGGTACATTTTATAATATGACAATCTAGAGATTGACCCATGATGATGGAAATAATAGGTTTTGGAGATTAAAAAATCCACTATGAATGTAGTGATACTGAGGTGTGACTATGTAAATGATAATCTATAATTATGTTTCAAACACAACCATAAGTCTTATAATTTTTTTTTCAGGGATCCTTAATTATCTTTTAGTATTTTAGAGCCTTTTGTTTTTTGAATTTCAATTGATAATAAATAATTCCATTTTTATTATTTTTTGTATGGATTCATGTGTTATTTTTGGTATTTTTTATATCATGTTATCATATAAATATAGTAATTTTATTTTCAATAATGTTCATATCTTTATTTTTCTTATGGTTACCCTTATTAATTATTTTCGCTCAACCATTTTTATGTTTCCCTTCCCCAAATTGAGATGAAAATGTTTTAAATGTGGTATGTTAAAGAATGTTAGTAGTCATAAAGTACATAATAAAAAATTATATAGATCATTTAGATACAATTTCTTTGTTAATCCAACATTAAAAATACAATAATGATATATATTAATAAAAAAATTAATTTTTTATAAATTATTTTAATTATCAATCAAAAATGGAATATTTTTCTATGAAGTGATTTGGACTCAATGTCCCTCATGGAGGTTTACAATAAAAAATGTAAAATTACCACTTTGGGATCAAACAATAGAATAAAACATTTGTAAAAATTCATTATATTTTTAAATGTAAAACAAGTTATTTTAAATGGATCTCATTTTATCACAATTTTAAAATGATTCTTCTAATGTTCTTTTGAAACTAATATTTTTTAAGAAAAAATCAACCCACATTGGGTTGTGTAACCAGTTCCAAAATAAAGAAATATAAAATACCACAAGAATTACATTCATAAATTAGTTTGATCTATTCTCCCTTTTAGGAAACATAAATACTATTTTTATATATCACAGGAAACTATAATGAAATTGAATAGTCATAGAAAACATCAATAGATTGATATTCAAATTACTTCCTTTTATAAAATGATAATTTGAAACATCACAAAATAACATGTTTAAATGAAAGTAACATAAAATATAATGATAAATAATTAGAATCCCATTGGGAAATCCATTCATTAATATTAGTGAATGATTTTCATTATAAATAAATAAAAGATAAATGTTTAACCCCTTTAGAGTCCACTTAAAATCAGTAGGGTTATTCCATTAAAAAATAATACTATAAGAAAGAATTTAAATACATTTTTTATATGATTTATAAAAAGATACATCCAATGAAACTCCAATATCATTTAAATTATAAGACTAATGAAAGATATCACCATTGATAGAGAATGTACAACTGAGAAAATGGAATACCACATGAATTACTGACCACCCAAATACCCTCCAATAGAAACAAAAATAAAATTAATCTCAATATAAAAATTAGATATATATCATTATTGATATAATTATTGATCGTTAATTTAATGAGATTGTTTTTGAATAGGTATAGATGAGATTACATATTGGAAACCAAATAAAATCAAAGGTAGAATAGTTGACATTATAAGAAGGATATGGGAGGTGGTTCCCATGTATTTTCACAATGTTATCCAAGTAATGGAGAGTACAATGGTTTCTTATACCCTTGAAATATATAACTAAGTAGTGGGAAAATATAAAATCCCATGATATAAAATAAACAATATGTTCAAGCCAAATTTTGAATAAATGAACAATAAAATGTCATTATTTAAATGATATAGTTAAAACATAAATCATAAATTGGAATGTATCAATAAGTATAGACAAATTAAGACACACACACACACAGACATAGATATATATATATATATAGTTTTAACTCAAAACACATAAACATATTACTGATTAGAATATAAGAGATAATTTTTCAGTAATGTCATTTTATGGATCAAACATTTTTTTTATTTAAATATATATATATTCTCTTGATGATATATTATAATTATCTTATATAATTTATTGAAATTTTATCTGATATAAAGAATATAAAGTTTTTATTTTATCTATTTACAATATCCTTTATATGAATTTTTTACTAGTTTATGAAATTATTGATTATTCAATAAATAGTTAAAAATAAAGATTTTAATTGAAGTTTCTTTTTCATTAAAATTATATACTAATAGACATAATATATTAGATTATTTGAGAAACTAAATATTTTATTTGGGTTACAAATAATCAAATAATGCTTATTTTACTCAATTTTATACTTGAATTTGGTATAAATTTTCATCAGACATATAAAATAATTTTTATAGAAAATCCATTTTTATCTCATTTTGTGGGATTACTATTTTAATAAATTAAAACTATTATATGAATTAATATTTATAAAATATATTACATATTGGTATGTAGATTAAATAATATTAGGCAAATGATATACTAAATTTTCTGTCAATATGAATCATAACAGTTGTAAATTTCAATTTCCATATTAAATATAATATGGGTTCATTATGGTTAAAACTAATGTGATAATGTTTCATAATTAATAAAAAATATTACATAGTTTTATTTAATTAGAATATGTTTTAGTAATCACACAAACCATGAATATATGTCATTTTTACATTTTAAATTTGATTTTGAACATTATAATATTTTCATTAATGGATAATGTCAAATACTTCAGTCTTTTTTTATTAATAATATTTTATAAAATTTATAAATACTACATAAATTTCATTATAAATGATTAAAATAAAAAAACAATTTTCATGATAATAATTTTATTGTTTTTTCCTTCATTAAATAATTACATTAAATGTTTTCACAATGCCGATATAGTGTTTTTTCAATTAGATGAAAAATCATGTAAATGATTCTAAAAATTATAAACATAATTTTTTTTGGTGATTTATAGGGTCTGATGAATTTAAAATATTAATATCACTTATTACATACATTTTTATTGATTATAATTTATTTAAATTAATATTTATTTGACTTTGTTGAGGAATTATGGGATTTTTCTGAAAAATAAAATTGATGATATTTTATGTAAATTTTTAACTTCTAAAATAATTTAAAAATATTAAAATTCCAGAAATATGACTATTATGATGAGAAATATTCAAAACAAATCATTTTAAATTTATAATCCAACATTTAAAAAAATTATATTATAAGACATTAATATTGAATAGAATAATACCATAGTTAAGCATAAAATTGGTTAACCAAGGGGTTAATGAAATAAATATGGATTAAAATTATATCTCAACCATTTTAAATTTAAATGGATGATTTCATTAAGACCATATCATTATTTTAATCAAATAAATTTAATTCTGGGATAATATTACATGTGTTAGAGTAAAATTATATTGTAATATTTCATGAATTTCCACAAATAACATCAATGATATTTTATAACAAACAATATTTTGTTAAATGATATAAAATTAATAAAAACAAATATTGACGAAACTTAATTTTATATGGTCTATGATATCACTCAATTACTATTATGTGGTCAGTTATCATTTTTTATTATATTTTTTTACCTTTAATTTGTAAAACATTTCATATCAATATTTTTTCTAAATGGGGATGGGAGGGTTAAATGAAATAAGAAATTGAAAATCCCATTAAAATTTTCAATTTTAAATGTATGAGAGGAATAATAATAAATAGCATCATATATTCAAACATTATAAATCTTTATATAAATGTACATGAAATTTAATTTATATTTAATAAATACATTATGTAATTCATATAAAAACCCCACCACTAACTTATAAAAATGATTCCACTTTCCTCTTATAAACAGACATCAATAGAAATTTTTATTTTCCATTCACATCCCAATTAATTTCCAAGCGTCCATCCAAAATATTTAGGTTTCATATTTTTTAATAAGTCAATTCATATAGGGATTACTTTATAATGAAATTGTGGACTTTCGAATAAGAGTTTTATCTTATAATTGAATGTTTTAGTCTACTTTCTTTTTATGTATCAATATAATACTATTCAAAAAGATAAAATAATACCAATAATATAACAAATATAATTACATTTTATTATGTTAACAAAATAACCAATTCCCGTATCCTATTCCATATAATAGAAAACTAAAAAATTATTCTTCTATATGAAGGTCTAACACCTCATGAACCAACATAATTACTTTTAAATCACAAAATATAATTGATGATTATTAAGATAGATTTAATATATATACAATAGATTAATGAAATAATTGTCCATATGTTAATATATCATATATTTAATTATTATACTATTCCACTCTTTGAAAATTGACATCACCTGTCATGCATATGTGGGAATTACAACCTACACTAAGAGGTGTGATTTGATTCATGATCCCAAGTAACATGGTTGATATCTATACATAATTTACAGTGGTAGTAATAAAATTAAGAAATAATTATAATTTTTTAGAAGTAAATTTATACAAACCTTTATTCATTGGTCTTATTTGAAAAATAGGGAATGTTACTCATGCATATGTTCATCTTACCATATCTAAGAATTTAATGTAACTAATTTTTTATTACCATTATTCTATGTTTGTTTTAAAGGCATAATTGATTCATAAAAGTGATATATTTTTCTTTATTATCAATCTAGGAATTTTTTAACAATAGAACCATTAATTACTTTAACACATAGAAACAATTTTGACATTATAAACATAACGTCCTAAAAAACTAAAGTGTAATTAATTGATTATGTTGTTAAACATTACTTTGAAATAAATAAATAAATTGTTTTCATATAAGATATTAATATTTTTAATATTTTATTGAAATAGATAAAAATTAATATATGTTTATTATACATTATTTAATTCATGTAAAATCAATTATTGTACCTAGGGATTGACATTTTGAATCAAATTCCTTTTATTTAGACATATTTGAATGTAATACAATTAATTTATTTTTTATTTTATAAATAAATAATTTTTTAATTACATATAATTATCCATTAATAATATATTTTATAGTATTTTATAATTTATGTTGCGTTATACATAGTTTTTTTGGGGAATTTACCAAATCTACGTGTTTTCATAACTCATTTTCCATTCATTAGTTTGGATAAAATCTAAAATGATTTTAACTTGTCAATATTACAAATGATAATTGTATTAATTTATTAATTGTTTATATCCACTTATTTATTTTTTGATATAAATTTGATTCAAACAATAACACAGTTAATTAATTCATAGATCATTGATATGATATTTATAAGAGTTATTCCTCTCAAATTTCATTTCATTGAGACATATGTTTATGTTATGAACTTATCTCCTATTATTAGGTGTATATTTCCACATTTTACATTTAATATAATTTATATCATTATTTTAATGATAATTAAGTATTTATTTCAGGTAATTCTTTTATGGTAATTACAATTCAAAAGGTATCGAAGTGATATTGGTTTTCTATTTCAAAAAAGTTTAATTATGTATAGTTCAATCAATATTTTTTATTTTGGAAATTATATGATCCTTGTTTGTTATAATAATTTCATATTTCTTATCCTAATTATATTTGTGGAATTTTGTGTTTTATGTCTAATTTGTATGTCTTTGGTACTCAAAATCATTCAAGAAATGTTTTTATAAGAAACCAATTGTATTTGTCATCTTTCAGTTTGAAACACATTTTTGAACATATGATATTTTAGAAAATTATTCAATGAATGAATTTTTCTATTCATAAATGATTTTAAAACTCAATTTTTATCAATTTTATTCTTTTTTATAGTAATATAAAAAATAATATTCATTTCATTTTCTAGAAAAGAACTTTATATTAATGGTGTTAGTAATATCATTATTTTCCTGAATATAAAATGAAATTAATTAATAGTTATCATGAATTATAAAATATTTTATGATTCCATTACATTATTCCATTACTATATTCATTGATTTTTTTCTATATATTCTATAAAATTTATTAAAATTTTACATTTTGGAATAGAAATTTCCCCATATATACAATTGAGATAATAAAATTTTAGTATATATGTATTTTTTATAATTTCAAAATATATTAACGAATCAATTAAACATATGAATATGATATTATTATACCATCCATTTTTTCTTATTTTTATTATTATAATTATTTTATATGGAACTTCATGAAACTATATTATTTTCGATGGGTTAATAAGTCCATAAATTAATAAAAGTTCTTTACAAGGGTATTATATTGAAAAGTTCCATCATTTAATTGAGAAATAAATTAATATTATAAATTAGTTATTATTTATGAAGAGTGAGAACTTATATCTCCTGATTATGGGTTTTATGTTATATACCATGATAACGGATGACCATTATGTAGATCTTGTTGATAGGTGAGATCGATATAGATAATGTTGATCTGTGTCTCAAAAATATTTCCTTAATGAATTGGATAATGATTATATTCTCTAATTATTTATTATGGATGATGGTAATATTGGTTTTTCCACTAATATGGTCCTTATAGTGGTTCTATTAAGATATTTTCAATGATTCCAACACATTTTTGTTATGATTTCTAGGGGATTTTTTTGGATCCTATAATTAATATAAAGTTAAATTGGACCGTGGTTATTGATTACCATAACTCATTTATTATTATATCATTTTTATATATGTTAATATATATGTCCCATGTTTTATTTATATAAATTATTTTATGTTATTTTATTGAATTTTATAATTTTATCATACCCTTATGCTCTGTTTATTATAACTTGTTGGATTGGGTTGTTATTTTTATGTTTCTCTTTACAAGGTGTTTATTATCTCACATTTTCATTTTCCACTAATTTTGATTAATGATGTTAAATGAATTATATCTATAAAATATTAATTTTGAAGAATTTTATATCATCTTATGATGGCATAATGTGGAATATAAATATATTGGTATAGTGGGGAAACTTATAATTGAATGTCATTAGTAATTTTCTGTAAATTTTTTTCCATATTATTATTAAATATAAATGTAAAATCCTTTGTAAAATTAGTAACTAATTATATTTTCATGACGGTCCATATTTTGAATAGATAAAAATTTAGGCCTGATTATCATTATCAAATAATGAAATGTATGTATTTTTTAAACAATATATATTGTTGTGTGTGTTCTATGATGTTATAAAAAATCAATATTTTGGGAAAACTAGGACAACCATATTAATTTTAAACATGGAATAGAAAAACATGTGTTATCATTGCAAATGGATTTTTTTATTTTATAATTTTTTTCCATGAAGACCTATTATATTCGTGTACCTTTGTTTCTTATCATATTTCTCTATATGAGTTCCATTTCCACTAAAAATTATATATATAATGTGTTCTCTCATGTAGTTCTCATAATTTGAACAAATTTTTTTTCTACAAATTCATAATAACCAGGTATTGATCACGATGAATTGAATGACACATTGTTTAATTATAACTATAATGAATAACCTAAATCATATATGAAAATAATGAATAGAAAGTAATTTATAGATTTTTAATTATGGAATTTGAAAATTACTTAATTTTTAAGTTACAATGAACTAATATAATATAATATAATATTTCAAACAATAACGGAATGTACATGAAAAAAATATTGGATATTATTTCTAGAAAAAAATATACCATATAAAAAATTATTTTAATAATTATTCATAAAAAGATTTTTCATGTTGGGAATTATTATAACTCGATATTTTTGATAATTATTCCAACTCTTATATAGAAGGTTATATTTAGATTTTATTCATTTGGGATGATTATTTTATTCTAAAATGAATGTATTTTTATTCATAGACGAGTCTAGGGTGGTGTTTATTAATACATGGATATAATAATTAGAATTTATTCTTATATAAAAAATCTATTTTTATGTTATTTTTAAATTAGGAGTTGAGATATATTAAATCTTAAATATATAATATATTTAATGTAATTTTAAAGAGTTTTATTTTAATATATATATGAACAGTTTTTCTTTTATATAATCCTTAATTTTGAATAGTTCTAATATGTAAGGATGGATTAAGAGAGATAATATCATGTTTATATCAAATAATGATGATTCATTTTAATATATTTTATATTTTAATATATTTTTTAAATATTTATTTAATATATTCATTCAAATAATTATAAATCAAGAATTTATAATTATTATATAGTCAAAATTTATGATTTATAATAAAATATAAAATTTAAGGAGATATATTTCATTTATTACAATACTCATATTACGAGTATAAATAGTATAATAAATATTAATATTGATGATATAGAGTATAGTAGATTAGGAATGCTTTAATAATTCTACTACTCTATCAAATGTGAAAAAAATATATTTTAAATGGAAATATTTTTATTATAAATTTCATTCAATAACTAATACAAAATAAAAAGGATTTTTTTAGTTGGACCAACTTATGTCAAATATTTTCATTTTAAAAATCATTATATCTAACAATTTACTATTACAATTGATGAATTTTTTTTGAATATATTCCTTTCATTGTTTGTATGTGATTATAATTTTAAAATAATGATTTTATTAATAAACATAGATAAAATTTCATTTGTAGTAAAGATGCAATGTTTCATATAATTGTTTTTTTCTATGTATATCCACTATAAATGGAAAAAATAATACTTTATTGGTCGTTGAATGGGTATGGTAGTTGATTATTTTAGTGGCCTATAGATATATAATTTTTTTGAAATGTTCTTTATAAATTTTTCATACATTTCATTATTTACCAAATTTTATAGGATTCATTTAATAAATTAATTTTTAATTATTGTTTGGAAATTATAATATTCAATGTCTTATACCACAATTAACCACCTCATGTCTTATTTTTTATATAATATTTATATAATAAAAAAATATCATCTCTATTTAGTAAATATATTATAGATGTTTTTATTGAAAATTTCAATGTTCATATATCTATCATCTATCTCCAGGAATAATAAAAAATAAAAAATAAAAAATATTAATATATAATATAAAAATTAATATATTATTTGAATATGAAAAATAATATAGAATCACTTAATTGTGAAAATACAAAATTTTAATGTATCAAATTTATGTTCATGATTATTTAAAAGGATCTCCCACAAATTTTCTTATTTCCAAAAATTTCTATAAAAGTATAAATATGAATCATAGTTTTCCACATATCATATTGTGACATTTGAGTAGCATTAAAAGGAATTAATTTATTTTTATAATAAATAATTAATTGGTTATAACTCTATTATAAAATATTTTGGATCTACTAATTCATAATATACTAAACCACAAAATAAATATTTGATTCTCCCTTTTATACAAAGAGTATAATAATACGGTTCCATGAAAAGTAACTTTTATGTTTTATAAAAAATCAATAAAAATATCGAATAAACAATTATGTAAATGAATCCCCAAAATGATTTGATCTACGTAGGATATTAATTTTATTGAGGTCATTTTACATATCTCTTTACATCATAATGAAAAATTATGATTTTCAAAAATATATCTCATTAGAAAAATATATTTATACTATATATATATACCCTAAATGGTTTATAAGAACCAATTTTAATAACTATCATATAAAATCCTTTAATAAAATTAATAATCTAGATGTTTTATATTTAATTAACATTCACATTTTTATTTTTCATTAATTTGTGTATTCTTACCATTTATGTTCATAAAAAATACTCAAATTTATCAAATAACACATATTAAAAAAACACACTTATATTGAAGGTACATACTGGGTGGTTGAATAGTAAAAATTTTATTATATTTAATATTTTAAAAGATTAATCTTTTTTAGAAGTGATCTCACCATCTTACTAATGCTTATAGATAACGAATCATTACTTGTTTATGAATGACATTCACCTCCAATAGGATAATTTCAACCTTAGTGTAAACTGGAATTTATTTTATCAAAACCAATCTAATTGATTTTTATCATGAAAATATATATGATTAATAAAAAAACTAAACATGACACTGATCCAAGAGTCATCCAGTTACATTATAACATCCATAGAAAAAACTTTTTCTCATAATAAATGATCATTGACGAATATGTGATCAACCTCATGGAATTCAAAAAATAGACCATATTGCACAAGAAAAAAAATCATCTTTGGACATAATATTTCCTTTTTTCCTTAATATAGGAAAATATCAGTTATCCATTAATTGAAATCAACCTGATTATTTATCATCATTTCTTTGTAATTTATATACACTGAGTATTGCATAAATATAATTTCTATAATAGTTACCAAATTCCCCAAAAATATCGATATGATAAATAAACTAACAACTACTAATTAAACATTGATTCATGTTCCTACATCTTTTAAAACTCAACAATCATGATAATCTAATTTAAAATATATTTAAAATATAACGGTCCTAATTGACAAGTAGAATACTGAAAAAATACTCATGTTTATATTCCTTTTTAATCCAATACAGAAGAATGAAGACATGGTAGACCAGCTTAAGTAATGTATCATATTCTTATATAATATAATAAATTTAAAAAAACCCCATCATATACAAATATGTGATATCCATATATATCGTCTTTTATAGTAAACAAGGTAAAATTTCATGATGCGTATATCAATGACTAACATCATAATAAAATCATATTCGTAACATATCTACTTATTTCATCCGAAATAAATTTTGAAAATAAATAATACCGTAATGATTATATATTTTTTTATTATTATATAGGTCCAGATGACCTTTACATGGCTCCGAAATAATATGGATCACTAATAAACATATATGCATTACCATAATGTGTGTTCTCAATGTAATTTCATCACAATGACTTATGATAACTTCATTCATACAATATATTATAATGGTGATGAAATATTTTTTAACAAAACTACATACATGTAGTTTAAATGAATACAAAAAATCATACAATATTATATAGTGATATATATTGAGAATCAAATTATTAGGATGGCCAAAAGTCATATGATCACAAAAAAGGAATATGATTTTAAAAGGACATATGATGTTATACTAAAATTATAGACATCAAAATTTTTTATCTAGATCATTCTCAATGCATCTAATAAAATTAAAAAAAATTAAAAGTCATTACATAACTCATTTATAAATCTCAATACCACATAACTGATCCATCAGACCATTTTCATAGAATCATAATCATGTTGATTAGTTTGATGAAACCATGACATCTCAGAATACTTATCCACATTTAGTGACAAATATATTATCTATATTATATTTTATACAATAATTTAATATTGTAATTAATTATACTACATATGAGGATCATTTTATTTATTATCAAACATAATCATTCTTGATTTCAAATTCAACATTTACATTGGATGATCAATAATCTCCACCTTTAAATTTGTTAGTCAATCATAATACACATTTTATAATTATAAATAAACTATATTTATTATTAAAAATGGTTGATTAAAAAAATTTGCCAATATTTTCATTAAAGGTATTTATTGACATTATAATTACATGGATGAAAAAAAGAATGAATTGTGTCCATAAAAAAGTCATTTTTTCATATCCTAGAACACACAATATTTTTATAACAAAAATTATTATTCCCATTAAATAAATATATTCTAAATAATATACATAATAAATAATATAGCTAAAAACTCAAAATTTCATTCCTCAGTGATGATGTGGATGATGAATTCCCCTTTATAGCCATAAACATTAAAAACTAAATGCTTTGGGATGATCTGTCAAGATGTCAATGACATTACATTTTGAAGGAACAAATCATACCTCTAAATTACCATCTTCCACTTTTTATTTAGAGTACTGAAAATTTATATATATTTGTTTTTTCCAGGAATAATTCACATTATTATTGACTAGAATAATGTGAAATTGATTGTAATAGTTAATAATAAGTGGATAATGAGTTTAAACATCCATGTCATCATATATTTATCTCTTTAACACCATTTTTCTAACTTCTTATGTTTCTACAAAATATTTTTCCATATTATAAATCATGTTAAAAACATGTTACTTTTTGTAATTACATGTGACAAACTTATTACAGAAAAAACTCTAACAAAGGTGGAAATTATTTCATTCATTGTTCCTCCAAAATAATCATTTAAACAGTCTCTATGATTCAAATCATAAATATATTCCTACTTATATAATATAAATTACCCATATCTATTACAATATTTCAAACATTCTCAATATATCAATATCAAACTTATCTTAGGGAGAAAATTTTTTCCCTATCACTGATAATTTTTCGATCTAATTCGAACATTATATTCCAATTAACTAACTTTTAAATTTTATTTTTCAATTATGCTAAAATATGTTCACAAATAACCATTTTCAAGTGGAATTATTTAATATATATAGATCATTTAAGGTTTTAAAACTCTATAATAATCGTCATTAAAATTATATAATTTTATAAATTCTATGTAAACGTCGACATTATGTTAAAAATTTACAAATTTTGAATATATATCAATATAAAAATTGATGAATATTTTTATCATGCATTCGAATGAAACATTATAATGCTTTCATGTCTATATTATGACGAAAACATATGATAATCATTAACATAATGTACTTATAAATTTCACTCACAATAGACTATGGAATTATTTCATTCAACAATTCAATCGTTAATACATTTGTTTCTACAAATCTGTTCTCAAATTTGTTTTCTTCAATAGGTTTTGAAACCTGTTCCCATGTTTTATTAGTGTCTATTTTTATATCTCTTCATTAATGGATTGAATAATTTTCCTGTGTTCAAATGGATCATTATCAATTTTTTTATTAACTATAGAGAGAAAACATGGATGATAGTTTACTATTATTGTATTACTAGTCTAGACTCCATTATATTGTTCATTAATTAGTATCCAAAAACAACTTATTCTTTAAACCTACAAGTACAAGATTATTGTAACACCATGAGTTTTTGTGGTCATATATTCTTTGAATAAATTTTTATTTTCATTTATACCTTGAAATAAACTAGGTCAATGATTTCTTTCACAAAGAATCCACTTGGGGTACTACTAGAAAAATACTAGCTCGATGTATGATGCACACAATAATGGGTTGGCACAAAATTCAAGAAATTCATAGTTTCTATGAAACATCTCTTAATATTTTTCATTATTTATATAATATAAAAATAAAATAGAAGTTAAAATAATAAATATTAATAGTTATAACTATATTAAAATTGTTCTTTATAATTATTTTATATAAATAAATCATATTGATAATAAAATATTTGTTTTTTGGTAAAGTAATTTTGATGTCTTAAAACATCATTTTTCTGAATAAAACATCTTCGTATAATTAATGTAATTTTAGAAACATTTTGAAAATTATTTTGATAAAATGAAAATAAATTTTGAATCCCGAATATTGAAATTTATTTAGGGTGAATTTTATGGATTTTTCTAACAAACGTCATTTTTTGATAAATAGTGAAAAATAAGAGTTTTTAATAAAAAAATATTTTATCTAATTATTTATTAATGATCAATGATATTATAAAATTTTATAGTAAAATTAGATACATATTAAATATAATAATTCATTAGAAAAATTAAACTATCATACTGAATATAAAATTTTATCAAACATATGATCTTTTTTAAACTTTAAAATCGCTCTATTTCGTCTAGTCTGCGCGATTAGCACTAATTTTAATTTTTCACCTACTATGATTGGAATTTAAAATATCCAACATAAACCATTATATTTAGTAAAATATTTTGTGTCTAATAATAAATTGTAATTTTTTTTGGAAAAAATTATTATTAAAAGTGATTAAAACTAATCACAATGGTTAAGAGAAAATTAACTTTTAGTAGGGACTAAACCATAAAATGAAGGTTCTAAATGACTTATAAGATTGTCTAAAACCCATTAAATATCCATATATCGACCATTAACCTTCCATTAATGTGTTTTTTTTTGTTTTTTATGACTTTGTTTAGGTAATACCATGTGTACACCTAATTTGATTCTATGAATTCAAAGTGCCATTTTCCTCTTGTATAAATGCCCACCACATATACCCATTCCTCCCACAATCCAAGCTTATTATGTTCATCCAAGACCTACCCAGGTGTCCTTAAAACAATTATATATTATAATTGAAAGCCACCCTTTGTGAATAATGCCACTCAATGAATCCTTTTGGCTCAATCAAAATAGAGTTACCTGATACAGATGTTACATCTTCTTCCAAGCTCCTTCTATTTATTTTCCTTATCCCCCATTAAAATATATTTATTCCCTTATTATGTGACCAAATAGTATAACCCATATAATTGGAGGCTTTCTTTAATGGTTATAACCAACACATACACAGACATCTATTTAATGGATGTTTAACATATTATTTCCGTGTACGGTGATCTATTGCCTCAAGTAAAGACAATTGTTCACATCTCCATTACCACCAATCATGGTGGCCATTATGCTGTAAAATATATTTATATATCTAATATATTATATTTATTATGTTATTATTCTTTATTATTAATTTATTAAAAATAATATTTCTACTTTCCATTTGGTTTCAACACAATAATCTCGTTTGTGGAAGTGTGGTCTACTACCCCCTTAAAGCGATGATATTCTTTCACACACCACATAGAATGTATTAATGATGTTCTTAATGAAATTATATTATATATATATGTGTGTGTGATATATTAATGATAATTGTATAACTAAATATATATATATATACATATATATAATCATATTTTCATTTACATGCTTTCATTTAATATGATAATAAAATTGGAAAAAACATTCATGCGTACTTATGACATACCGTATCCATGAACATTGTATTACATTTTGTAATTTTTATGATATAAATTATTATAATATGAATATAATAGATATACATGATATTTATATCATGATTTACATTATATAACCATGACATAATTATAAGGAGCAACGATATAACATATTAAGACATATATGTAGAACAATGCAAATATTAACCAAAGTGAAATAGTTATATAGAATCATTGTCAAAATAGTAGAACATTTTTATACTTGAAATATATGTCTTAATATATATAATAATATTATTCTTTAAAATATTTATGATAAACATATATTTATTATATGGGACGCTTGTACGAGTACTAAGAGAGTCATGACACAAGGTAAGGGGAATTTCATCTCACATTTAATCTCTATAATTATCATGTTATGATAAAAAAATCCATCATTTTTGTTGTTAATGTAATGATTAAGATTGAATACTATGAATAATATATCTATGTTTTGGGGTAATCATATATCAATTTTATGATTCTCCTTTAGTGGGGATTAACTTCTGAATGATACCTAAACGGTAAAACAGTTTTATCTCAACTTTCATTCTATGAGAATCCAATTTTTTTATGCACATAAACACTTTAATGAGGTGTATATAACTCCATTTTACATGTTATATCATGAATATAATTAATTTAATGATAATTTATGCTTCATTTTATTTTATTTTTTTACATAGAGAGTATGATTGCATGCAATAACATTATAAGAGTTTATTGAGACAATCAAATAATATTTCAAGATTGATTATAATTCCTTTGATGAAATATCTCAAGAATATAAATGATTTTCCATATATAATGATTATTCATGATAAAGAAATTTTTTTGTAAAATTTTCTAATTTTTTGTAATAAGTTAATATTTTTAGTAAAATATGACAACCTTTCCCTTAGGACTGAAATCAATTGCATTCAAAAATGAATGTTTTCAAAAAAATGTTTTCAAATGATGCATGATGATAATTCTCAGAGAAAAATTTCATCAAAAAATATTTTATTTTTTTAAAAGATTCCATTATTCGTTTTAAATTATGTTTCAAAGAATTTATTTAGAAGGTCTCATCAAATAAATAGATTTTTTCAATGAATAAAGGATATTATTAGTCATGAAGTATATTTAAAATATAATTCAAAATTATTTCTCATCTAAGATAACTTAAATTTGTGTTTCTCAATACTTTATGAATAAATTAATAAATTTTTAAAAATATGTTATTTATTTGAATGGATTATTTTGTTATGTAATGATGTCATGAAACCCATTACACTTTTATATGTTATATTTTTTTGAATCCCGCTTCATTTCACTGGTTATATTTGTGATGGAGTTACTAAGAAAACTATATCTATTCACATGTTATGATATGTTTTTTATCTTTTTGATACAAACTTCATTTAATGGGTTTTGATATGTTTATCTATAATATTCTGGAACATGTATATAAGATTTCATTATTTGATGGGTGGGACCTATATCTCCTTCCATTGTATTGGGTAATGATTTATATCTCATGAGATTTGATATGATGGAATAAGTGTTTACTCAGATCAGTATTATTGTATTTGAATTCTGGATTACTCAGTCTAGTAATACATAGATAGAATTAGTGTTCACTTAGTTCAGTAATATTTGTTTGGAACATGGGTTCACCTTGTTCAGTAAGGGTGTTTGTCGACTATGTAGGTCTTCATATTTATTCCATGGATACATTGGCAATTATTATATGATTTTGTGTTTCGATAATTCCATGTTTTTCACATATGTTATGATTTAATGCCTTATTTCTTCCACTTCCTTTTGATTATTGTCTTATGAAGTGCCATTATTTATGTAATGATTCATGTATATGACATTTGATTTGTAGGGTAGGGTATTATATTATCATGATCATGTTCTCATACCATTATGATCATTTTAATATGTACATTTCTCTCTTGATTAAATATTATGGGAATTTGATCTCACCCATTTATATCTTTCATTCCCCAAGTTATAAAGGTATGTATTATTTTTTATGTTTTTAAGAAGGTTTTTATTCAAGAAGAATGTAATAAGAGATAGTGTAGATCACTTATATACCTATGGTTATGTTTCCATGATTCCAAAGGAACTATTCCAACTACAATCCTTGAGTGTCTATTTGAATAATTATTAATCATTATAGAATTTTTAAGTTATGTATTTTTAGTGTAAAGAGCGGGTCTCTATTATTGGAATCCTAGAAAATTCATAGTTATACATTATAAAATAGGATGAATAAACCTTATTGATAACCTTAATGAACATGTTTTGGGATAAGTCTAAGGAACAAGAAATGTATGAAAAAAAAATTAATATAATTTAGGTGATGGATAGAGTTAGAGGTTTCATAGAGATAAATCCATTTATAGATATAACAAGTTTATGTGGTTGTACCAAAGATGTACCTTGTGTAGAAACACTAAAAATATATTCTGCTCTATACATGAAGTAATCTTGAACACAAAAAATGGGATTTTGAAGGATTTAAACCTATGTTGAATATTAATGACCTACTATAAACCTATGGTGTTATAGAATAAAGACAATGTTATAATATAGACATCATACATGTTATTTTTCAAGATTATGTGATTCCTAATTTTGATAAATAATTATTAACCTATGCTTTTGGTTTTAATGAATGGATGGAACCTAAAATAACCATTTTAATGGTGATTGTGACGGACAATACAACAATTTTACACTAGAGAAACCGAATTCTATGGGATATAGATTGAAAACCCTTATAAATATGATCCTGTTTATTTATTAAGAATTATTCATTGTAAACATTTAAATTAGATAAAGAGAGAGAAAAAAATTATTTATTTTTTGATGATGAAAAATTCAACGTCTTTTATAGGGTCATTGTATCCAATTGTTACTGAAAAATGAATTAGTTCCTCTAAAATAATATCATATTTTCTTTAGTATTTGTATCATGGGAAAATCATTCTAGTGCATTATCATCTGGATGGAAAATAATATCGCTGTTGAATTCCTATCAGGAATATGAAGTAGCATTTTGAGATTGATACATGGTTTGGGATCAATTCATGAATATATTTTTTAATAATCACTCTCTATTCATATTCTTCATACCAATATGGATAAAGAGATGTTCAAGTTTATGTGAAGGGATGATGAGTCTGTTGAAACCTAGGAAGAGAATTTTAGGAGTCTTATGAGGTACACATTAGGAATTCTCATCCAAACCAAATGTATAGTTGATAGGTTCTTTAGTGGATTAAATCCATCTCTCATAAAGGAAATTGTCCATAAGAGTCATTAGTATCTATGAAGATATTTTTTGTTATGAAATCAAGGTTGAAATAAAGGTGGAAGTCCTATATCAACCTCATGGATCTGTCATGATGATTAATATTGAGATCAAAGGAAACATTAATAAACATGGAGAAAAGAAGATGAAATTTCTTTTATGATTGAAGTGTGTTATTAACCATGAATGAAATTTCCTTAGAAGGATTAATAAATTTTAAAGCGTGGAAGATAAGCCCGTCATGTAATTGATTGTTCAGGTGATGGGATGAAGTTTCCTAAAATCATTGATAGAGAGAAATAAACAAAAAATTATCCTCTCATCGTTCAGTGCTACTTGTGTAAAGAGAATGAGCACTTTTCTAATAATTGTACAAAACAAGGGGTTGGTGATTCTGATCGATCTTATCTGCCCGTTAAACTAAGATATAAGGAGAATTCTCATGAAATCGCTATATCTATTGAGGGGTGTGATAATTATGTGATGATAGGTACACATAACATCCACTCTAGAACTACTAATGTCATATTTGAATCTAGATCTTCCCACTCTTTAATATCTAAATAGATTTCCGAGGATGTTAAGATCCCTCTAAAACAATTAGATGCATATTTAGCAATGAAAAATGATAATGGTATGATGTTTTAAAATTAAGTTCATTAATCCTCTCTAGTTTATGTTTGTTGGAATGTGTTTCTTATAGAACGTTTCATTCTTCCTTCATTCGAATTAGATGTCATTTTAGGCATGGAATGTATATCTCAACAGAAATGCAATGTAACGCCACAAAAAATTATTTCTTGAGTAATATAAATGTTGAGGTTTTAGGTTTTTATCTGAACAAAGTACAAACATCAAAGTAAATATTATCACACATTGATTAAAGAATAAAAAAATAACTATTATTGTCGAACATAATTTATTCTTACTTAATAATTTTTTAAAATAATATTTTAAATAATTACTATAATAATATAACTAATTTTATTTCTTTCCAAATATTATATATATATATATAAATACACATATATATATGCATATGTAAAAAATATTTTATTTATATTTAATTAAAACTAATAAAATAATTTTATATATGGAATTGAGAATTATTTCATGGAAATACTTCAACCAAGTCTCTTATGCGAACTAATATTGAATCTATTATATGAAATATTTACATGAGTTTTATATATTTTAAAATGTATGATGTATAGTTAATATAAATTTATATTAGATTATAGATTAATAACATTATAAAAAAAAAAAATTTATTAATAAAATGTTAAATATATCATATAAAAAATTTTAATAGAGGGATTAAAATATCACATATATGAATTATATTTTAATAAAAAAAATTTGTTACCTTAAACAATATATATTTGTGTAATAATAACATTTTAAAAAATATTATGTAACCAATTATAACAATTTTTCGATTTATTGTATGAGTTATTATATATACACATGTATATATATATATAAAGTAATAATTAATAGTTTTAATTTATAAATTAATGATTAGATTAATTTTTATAAAATCAATTATTTTATCATTCTTGTTTAATAAAATTTTGGGGGTTTAAATATTTTAATACTAAATAAATGATAGATAAACTATATAAAAGAACATAAAAATAAAAAGGTAATGATATAATAATAATAATTTGATAATTTGATTTAATTGGAGATAAAAAAAGGACAAAAGGAAATTGGAAATCATGATATGGAAAATGTGTAACGAAAAATGAGGAAAAAATAAAATAATAAAAATAGAGTAGGAATTAGGATAAAAGGAAAATAAGAAAAAAAGTGAATCTCGTAAAGGGATTTGGGGTCCACAATTATGGTTACAAAGAGGGGGGTATTGCGCCATCAAGGGTTAGTCTAGTGAGGCCTCAGGAGGGTCCGGTGTTGCGGCCGTTGTGCAGGAGGCTAGTAGGGTTTCAGCAGGCCACGGATTCATAGGGAGCTCTACGTGATCATGACAGGGAAGTAGTCAAAGTTGCATGTCAGGCAATGAGGAAAGAATATACACCTCAAGATCATGCATCACGCATAGGGTGGCTTTGAGTGACGTCGTGGAACCAGGATTATTGGTTTTCATTGTGTAGCTTTGAGGGTGTTTTTGCAGCTTATAGGTTTTGTCTAAGGTGATGGATTCATTTGTCAGACATAGCTACATACGACTTCTCTCTGAATATCCTTTTGATTTTAGTTTTTTCATTCTCATGTTACCGGTTATCTCAAACCATAGGGAAGCATTCTTTTACTGTTTTTTTTCAGTTGTCATATTTTGTACTAATCTTTGAAGATTTTACTCTTAGATTATAAATAATGGGATGTCATTTTACTCAACTAATTTGTTCCTCGGACCATGCTTAATTCTATTTAATATTAGTTATTTCAATTTTTTTGCATTACTTTTTCTAATTGATTGAATGTGAATTATGGGCCATTGTAATGTGAGCATTCACCAAAAATTTGAACCTTTCACAATAAAAAATTATTAAATATATAAATAAATATATAAAATCTCTTCATGTCCATGTTAAACAGTATATGTATGTCTATAAAGGCCATTTTCCATGAATAATAAAAATGAGGTTGAGGACATGTTTGATGCTCTATGGGTGTGTTCAAAACAATATATCAATGTTCCTGCAATCATGTAAGGGTCCATTATAATTTTTCTCGAATATTTATTTTACGATCATATGAATTATATGTGTTTTAAGTTTCCTTTGTTATGTTTGTTTATGTGTACATACTCATATATTCTCTAAATGGTATTTTTATAAGTTTTTGGTTATTTAAAAGTTCTTCTATGTTGATATTGGTCATCAGGTATTCGAGTTCAGGTGATATAATAGATGTAAGGGTATTGTTTTAACATTTCTTTAGTAAATGTATATTTTTTAAGGGTTTAATTAAGTTGGACAATTCTTCTTTTTATTTATTTTTACAAATGTATATAAAATTATTGTTGTGTATAAATGTTTATGTGAATTTAAATATTTCGTTTTAACATATTATTTTATGAACTGGGTTATGATTTTAATATCTATGTGTTGAAGGTTTTTAATTATTTTTCATGAACCATGTTGTTATTAAATGTTATACATGTATATATATATATATAAGAAAACATACTTATCTATATAAATTATAATTTTTACAATTAAAATGTTTTGAATTTAATGTATTTTTCTCTAAATCTTGTGGTTTGTGAGGGTGTAATTTGGTCAAATTACCCTTGTTATAAGTATTTGTGTGTGTTTCTATGTATATAAACATATATATCTTGTTATTTAATTTGTATATAATTTGAGGGTTTTTTAAATTTATAATTATTTTCTCTTATACATTTACTGTATATTCGGACATACACACATATTTTAATCAATTTGAATATTATATTATTAAATTTTTTATTCAAAATAATTAAATAACGACTTGGAAGAGAAAAAAGTTTTGGGATCTAATGAAATTGTGTTATTATGCAAAAAATTAGTTTTTTATATATGTATGCCCAAGCGTTTAGGTAATTTAAACTTAACATGAGTTTTGGTTTTCAATCTAGTGATATTAAAATTAAATAATGTTATAGAGTATTTAATAATTTTATGTTGGTGTGACATGTATATATCATATATATATATAAATGGTTATATGTATGCACCTATAATCTTTAACCATAACTTTAATTAAATTTTCCTAAAACAAACTTCGGTGGTTAATTTATGTTTATGATATGTTTAATTAAATTCTCATGAATGCATGAATTACATAAACATTCATTGCACTACAAATCAACATTCCATATATACTATAGAGAAAAATGAATGGCATTTTAATAAGACATGATCGTTTATCAGTGCATGCCTTTTGTAAAAATGACTTCTGTCATAATTCAAACATAGTCATTTTAAACAATAAATTTTCTTTTGCATGAACTAAGGAATTTTTAAAATAAGGAGCTATCATTTTATCTAGTAACCCCATCCATTCATTATTTGGGTGTTTTAAATCAATATCACTTGTACAAATAACATTTACTATATTATGCATGTCGTTGGGAAATTTATTATCTAAATAATACCTCACATATTATGATTTACTCCAATGCCATTTAGATTTATCCACACATGAATTGAGAATGAATAAAACCTATCCGAAGTTATAAAAATTTAATGTAATGCATTTAATGTTTATGGAAGTAGTTGTAATGTTATTAATTTATTTGAAAAATTGAAGTATTTATTATTAATCACCTATGATAAGTAATTAATAATTTAATTATATGGAGTGGTATGAGACACCAAAAAAAATACATGGAATTAGGTTTTCAAAGTGGTACAGGACACATTGGACACATGGCCTTATTAAACATATGATGAATATATTGGACTAGTATGTTCTGGGATGAAGAATAGTAAAAGTATGTCCATCGAGTTGGGGTCTGGTTTGAGAAGAACCTCGGGGTTGGAGTCCGGTTATAGAGTCTCTCCGTGATAGTGACCTTTTATAGAGGATCTCCGGGTTGGGGTCCAGTTACAGTTATCCCCTAGGTCTTGGTCGAGGCCTTGACACAGAAATCAAAGTCCAGCATGATACATTCCAGCATTATGTGTATGATAATTAATTAACCAAATGGATATTTGGATAGTAGATTATTAATTATTAAGAGCCATCACTTATGGGTATCATAAAAGTAAAAGCTTAGGGAATGACATATATTTAGCACTCAGAAGTTTACTATTCGATGTATAAAATTGAAGTTAATGCCTTTATACGCAACTTTTATTATTCATTACTCTTAGATATTTTATTTGTGGTTACATATTCTTATGTCATTCAAGTTTAGAATTTCTTTTATTCATTACTCCTATTAAGTATGCCTATTTTAGAATTATTTATCCTCATATTTTGTTATCACGTTTTTAGTTGAGCTCTTTTATGATACGTTACATGTGAAATAGCTTTTCTTTGGGAAAAATGATTTATGGAAGGTTTTGAAGAATGTTTTCAAAATTTATATCGGTTTAATTAAAAATCCCATAAAGAGGATTCATATGATCACCCTATGTTTTTTATTAAAAATTTTCAGGTAACAAATTTTAGTAGAAGAAGCATTTCAGAAGTAGCTGGTTTCCCAGAACCAGATCTGAATCAATCCTCTGTATGGTAGCGACTCCGCGTATATGAGAGATGGTTCATGAAAGTTGGTAACAAAATATTCAGTTTATATAACTCTGGAAAACTAGAATTGAACAATGAAAAATTTACTTATGAAATACTAAGAATGATGCTTTCTTAATTTTGAGATTGAAAATGAAAGTACTTTTCTTTTTTATTTTCCAACAAAAGTATTAGTGACCATAGTTTGAAAATCGAGTGTAGAAAACTACGAGACATTAGAAAATAATTGTTGATCATGAAAACCCCTCTTCTGAGTATCCAACTCTCCTCATGTACTCCAACTTCACCAAGGAGCAGGTTTTGTCTATTACCTCCTAATGAGCACACAATTCCCATTCTATGTGCGACAAGGGAAATTCATCAAGGGTATCATTAAATGTTTTACCATAGCCCAAAATTTCTTTTTTCATGAGGACTTTGAGGATGCTGCACAAGGGGGAACCTCATTGAACATGTTGCATCTGGGCCAAGGAGATAGTGGAATTTTGAACTGCTTTGGGATCCATTTTTCTGAATACTGGAGAAATCCCCAACATCTGTGGAATCTATGAGAAGTCATCTTAAAGGATGTCAGGAAATCCATACTGGTGTATTTTTAAAGGGAACATGAGATTGTGTAATTTCATGAGTTTTATAAATCATGTCTAAATTAATGATGTTGTATTCTTTGTTTTGATATGCTTTTATATAAAATAATGGCTCTATTTAAAATGGATTTTTCAAACTGAAGGTTGATTTCTTAATACATTTTACATAGAAGATATGAGTCGACCAACCAATATTTTATCACTACCCACCATGCTGTTGGAGACTATAATTGTCAAGACATGTTCTGAAGAGGACCAACCCTATGCCAACATACATTTGACTTGTAAATTACTCCATCGAGTGTCGAACCACCCAAACATCTTCCATCTTTACCAAGGAAGAAATTTGGTCTACTATCATATCATATTTTCACAATTTTCAGCATATACATAAAGTGGAAATTATCATAAATCCATTTTTCTATGTTTTAATTTGGATTACAACTACCAAGTTGTCACATAATTTCTAGAAGCTGCTTTGGATGGTGACCATTGAGCGGCCTAACTATTCCAAGTCCTGAGTTTTAGTTTTTAAGGAGAGATTTAAGACATCAATATTTCCAAGATCTTCATGGTGCGTGGGACTTATTGGGATTTAGTTCACTCTATATTTTCCAACCATCACACCGCTCATGCCTCTTTCTGGAAGGTTGAGTTCTTTAGGAATAGATTCGACCATAGTTGTTCGAAGTGTGTCTAGGCCAAGGAAATCGAGCAGTTGAATACTATATCAGCGATCCACCATTTGTTATCAGAACCCTATCATCAGTGGTTTTCCTGGTAAAGGGACATTAAAAGTGACGTGTGTCTGGTGTTGTTGTGGTTTCTATACGAGAAATTTAGAATAACGAGAATGCAATTATTTGTAGAGGGAATAATGTAAAGCACCAAAAACCTGTTTCTCGTGTAATGGTAATATTGAGGTTATATATTATTATCCTAAAAAAGTAAAAATATCAAAGTAAATATTATCACACTTTGTTTAAAGAATAAAAAATCACTATTATTTTCAATCATAATTTATTGTTATCGAATAATTATTTAATAGAATATTTTAAATAATAACTATAATAATATAACTAATTATCTTTTTTTTCAAATATGATATATATATAAATACACACAAGCACACACATATATATATATATACACACATATAAAAACAAGATTTTAATCATAATTATATAAAACTAATACTATAATTTTATATATGAAATTTAGAATTATTTCATTGGAATATTTTAACACCATTTCTAATGATAACTAATATTGAATCTATTATATGAAATTTTTACATGAGTTTTATATAATTATGAAAATATAATGTATACTTATATAAAACATTGATTAGATTAATGTTTAATAACATTATGAACATTTTTTATTTTGTTTAATAAAATTATAAATATATAATATAACTATATTTTAATAGAATGATTAATGTTTCACATATATGAATGATATTTTAAAAAAAAAATTATTGTTACCTTATATAATATATATGTGTGTAATATTGAAATTATTACAAATATTTGGTAACAAATTAAAACAGTTACTTGATCTATTATTTCAGTTATAATATATACACAAATATATATATATAACGTAATAATTAATAGTTTTAATTTATAAATTCATTATTTGATTAATTTTTACAAAATAATTAATTTTATGGTTCTTTTTTATTAAAATTCCAGTGGTATAAATGTTTTAATACTAAAAAAATGATATGATAAACTATATAAAAGAACATAAATATGAAAAGGTAAGGATATAGTAATAATAAAATGATAATTTGATTGAATTGGAGACAATGAAAAAAAGGGTCAAAAGAAAAATGGAAATCGTGATATAGAAAATGTGTAAAGAAAAAGGAGGAAAAACATTAAACAATAAAAAAAGATGGAAATCAGATAAAAGAAAGGAATAAAATTGAATCTCGTAAAGGGATTTGGGGTATATGATTAGGGTTTCACTGAGGGGGGGAAATATCCCCATCACAGGTTAGGCTAAGGAGGCCTCAGTAGGGTCTGGTGTTGCAGTCGTTGAGCAGGAGGCCAATAGGGTTTTAGCATGCTGCGGTTTCAAGTGGTGCTCGGTGTGATCATGCCAGGGCCAGAGTCGAAGTCGAATGCCGTGCAACCAAGAAGGGGGTTTGGCCTCACAGTCGTGCATCGTGCATGGGGTGTCTTCGAGCGACGTCACAACGCTGGGATTATCGGGTGTGGTCGAGTAGCATAGAGGGTGTTTTTGAAGCTTAGAGGAATTTTTTGAGGTGAAGGAATCATTTTTCTAGACCTAGATGGATATGTCTTCTTCCAGAATCTCTATTGGATTTTAGTTTTTTCATTCTCCTATTCACAGTTAGGTCGATCAATTGATAAGAATTATTTTACTTTTTTTTGTTGTCATCTGCTGTACTAATCTATGAATGACTTACACCTATACTATAAATAATTGGAATATAATTTTAGTATACTAATTTCCCCCCAAACTTGTTTATTTCTATTTAATATTAGTTATGTTAATTTTGTTGAATTACTTTTCTAATTGATTGAATGTTAATTTTGGGACATTGTATTTCTATCTTGCAAAACAAATCTGAACCTTTCTCTATAAAAAAATTATTAAATAAATAAATCTCTTCTGGTCCAGGTAAAACTATATAGGTGTGTCTATAAAGGCCTTGCTCCTTGCGTAATTGAAAAGAGGGGGAGGTCTTGTTTGATGCTCTGTGTGTGTATTCAAAATAGCATATTAAAGTTCCTATAATAATGTAAGGTTCCATTATAATTTGTCTCAAATACTTATTTTATTATCATATGACTTTTAACTGTTTTAAATTTTTATTTTCATGTTTCTTTGAGAGTATATAATTATATATTCTATTAATGGTATGTTTATATCTTTTTAGTATTTTAAAAGTTCTTATGTGCTGAACCTAGGTCTTTGGGTTTTCTGGTTCAGGTGATATAATTAATGTATGGGTTATGCTTTCATATTTTTCATTAAATTTATATTTTTTAAGGGTTTAATTAATTTGAACAATATTGTTGTGTATTTCTTTTTACAATGTCATACAAAAATATACTTGTGTATAAATGATTATATGAATATATATATTTCATTATAACATATTATTTTCCTAACTGAGTAATTATTTTAAATTCTATGTGTTCAAATGGTTAAAATTGTTTTTCTTAAACCATGTTGTTATAAAATTTTATATGTGTCTATATATATATATATATATAAGAAACTGTATCTATCTATATAACCTAGAATTTTTAAAATGTTAATGGTTTAGAATTTTATGTATTTATCGCTAAAACATATGGTTTGTGAAGTTGTAATTTGGTCAAATTATGGTTTTTATAAGTGTGTATATAGACACACACACACTCTCAAACATATATATATATAACTTATTATTTTATGTGTACATAAGTTGAGGGTTATTTTAATTTATAATTATTTTATGTTATACACTTAGTGTATATTCAAACATACACACATAATTCAATTAATTTCTATTTTATTTGCATTATTTTAATAAATACTTGGATGTGAATAAATTTTTTGGTATAAATGAAATTCTATTATTATGAAAAACATTATTTTATTTTTTTATGTATGTCCATGAGTGTATGTACATTAAATCTAACATGAAATTTTTTTTTCAATCTGGTGATATTAAAAAAATTAATAATTTTATGCAGAATACATAATTATAAGTGGGTGTGACATGTCCATATCATATATATATATATATATATTGTTATATGTATCATTCTAAAATCTTTAACCATAACTTCAATTAAATTGGCCTAAAACAAACATCGATTGTTAATGTATGTTTACGATGTGAGTATTTAAATTCTCATGAATGCATGTATTACATAAAACATTCATTGTAGTATAAATCAACTTGACTTATAATCTATAGATCATAAGGTATGTCCATTTAATAAAAAATGACTGTATATCTGTGCATGATTTGTGTACAAATTACTTCTGTCATAATTCAAACATAGTTATTTTAAATTATAAATGTTCATTTCTACTTACCAAGGATTTTTTAAATTAAGGAAGTATCATTTTTTGTTGTAACCCCATCCATTAGTTATTTGCGTGTTTTATATCAATATCACTTGTGCAAAGAATGTTTACAAGATTATTCTGGTCTTTGGGAAATTTATTATCTAAATAATTACTAACATATTAAGATTTAGCCTATTGTCATTTCCATTTATCATCAGATGAATTGATCAAGAATAACACCTATCTGATGTTATAAACATGCAATGTAATGCATTTAATGTTCATGTAAGTAGTTGTAAAGTTATTAATTTATGTGATACATCGATCTATTTATTATTCATCACATATAATAATTAATTAATAATTTAATTATTTGGAGTGATACGGGACACCCCAAATAAAAGACATGGAATTAGGTATTCAAAGTGGTATCGGACAATATGAATACATTACATTTTTAAAAATATTTGCAATGTATTCAAATAGTATGTCCCGGGTTAGGGACATGTAAATGTAAGCCCTCCAGGTTGGGTTCAGTTACAACAGACCCTCCAGGTTGGAGTCCAGTTATAGAGGCATTCCAGGATATTGTCCGGTTATAGAGGCTCTTCGGGTTAGGGTCTGGTTACAGTTAGCCCCTATTTCTTGGTCAAGGCCTTAAAACAGAAATTAAAGTCTGACATTATACATTGCCTCATTATGTGTATGAAAATTCTTTAAACAAATTGATATTTAACTAGTATAATATTCGTGGTTAAGAGCCAGTACTTATGAGTATCAAAAAAGTAAAATCTTATGGAATGAAATATGTTTAAAACTCACTAATTTAGTATTAAATGTATGAAATTTATGTTAATACCATTATGCGCAACTATTATTATTCATTATTCTTAGCTGTTTAATTTGTTCTTACACACTCTTATGTCATAGATGTTTATAATTTCTATTATTCATTACACCTATTAAGCATGCCTATATTCGAATCATCTATTCTTGTAATTCTTTATCACATTTTTAATTGAGCACTTTCATGATATGTTATATGTGTTATAGATTTAATTTAATAAAAATGTTTTATGGAATGTTTTGAAGAATGTTTTCAAAAGTTATAATGTATTGTTTTAATACACCATACTCGGCATTTGTATGCTCACCCTATGTTTTTTATTAAATTTTTTCAGGAGTGAACTTTTAGTAGAAGAAGAATTTCAAATGTAGCTGGTTTTCTAGATGATTTACCAAATCGATCCTCTGTATGGCACTAGCTCTGAGTATTTGAGAGCTTAGGCGTGACATGCAACATAAATTACCAATGAAATAATGTTACGTTCCATTTTCCAAACCATCATATAATCCTCTATCAATGTGATGATAATTTTCAATGTCCTATGGATATTACATCTTATTTATGGGTCTTAATTATCATTCAAAGGGTTTTTTTTATCAAAAATGGTTGGGGAAAAGATCGACATTGATGATATGCCTGTTGTTTTTGATTTTGTAGATTTCTTTCGAGAATATTTCTCTAGTCTTCCTCTAAAAAATGAATTTTAGTAAACTATATAACTTATTTCGGGTTCCACCACAATTTCAATGAATCATTCTAGAATGTCCCTAAGTGAGTTGCAAGAATTGATGAAGAAACTCTAAGAAAACATTGATAAGGGATTAATTGGACCAGGTGTGTGACATGGGAGTGCCCCAGTTCTTTTCATGATGGAGAATGATAGATCAATGTGAACTTTTTTATTATCACGTCACTACGGGAAAAAAGGGCATTTGCGACAGGTTATTTGCGACGGGATTTAATCTCGTCGCAAATAGTCCCGTGAAAAACTTATTTGCGACGGGATTATTTGCCCGTCGCAAATAAGTAGCCTTTTGCGACGGAACAGCTTTCCCCGTCGCAAAAGGAATGGCGCGGTTTGCGCGCCAAATCGCGGGAAACTTATTTGCGACGGGGGAATATTCCCGTCGCAAATAACCGGCGGCGGTAAAAGGTATTTGCGACGGGTATATTCCCCCGTCGCAAATAGTATGCCGGCAGTTGGTTATTTGCGACGGGACCCGTCGCAAATAACTATTTACCGGTTGACCGTAATAAATGTTGTCTAAGGTATTTGCGACGGGCACCGTCGCAAAAAATACTCTTTGCGACGGGATACCCGTCGCAAATAATCTTACCTATAAATACCCCCATCCGTTTTTTTCATTTCATTCTCATTCCTTATCTTCTCATTCTCTCAAGATTATATTTCTAGAGTTGAGTTTTTCTCCACTTTAATTTTTTTCTCCAGAGCTGATATTAATGTTTTGAAGAACGATTAGAGCAGATCAATTTTCAAGGTATTTATGTTCATTTTATTTTTTTATTTATTTTTAATTTTTTATTAGTTTCAATTATTATTAATTAGTTGTAATTTAATTATGTTTACATTGTTTTATTACTTAATAAATTTAAATTATTAGTATTGTTTATAGTTAATGGTAATTAGGAATAATTAGTAATAATTTTTAATAATTAAGAATAAATATTAATAATTAGTAATAAATACCAATAATTAGGTAATAACATTATTACATTATTAGTTTATTTTATTATTAATATTAAAATAATATAATTTTTTATATATATACAATTCTTTTTTCATCTGTGTGTTTGCTGTCTTCACATGTATTATTTGTATGTGGAGATAGAAAACGCACAGATGAAAGGAGAATTGTATATAAATTAGAAAATTATATTATTTTAATATTAATAATAAAATATATTAATAATGTTATTATTTGTAATTATTGGTAATTATTTCTAATTATTGATAATTATTCATTTAATTACTAATAATTAGGAACAATTATCAACAATTATCAATAATTAAGAATAATTAGTAATAATTAGTAATAATTACCAATAATTAGTAATAATTAGTGATAATTATCAATAATTAGTAATAATTACAAATAATTAGTATTAATTACCAATAAGTATTAATAATTACCAATAATTAGTAATAATTACCAATAAGTAGTAATAATTAACAATAATTAGTAATAATTACCAATAATTTGGAATAATTACGAATAATTAACAATAATTAGTAATAATTATCAATAATTACCAATAATTAATAATAATTAGTAATAATTAGTAATAATTAGTAATAATTAGTAATAATTAGTAATAATTAGTAATAATTAGTAATAATTAGTAATAATTAGTAATAATTAGGAATAATTAGGAATAATTAGGAATAATTAGGAATATTTAGGAATAATTAGTAATAATTAGTAATAATTAGTAATAATTAGTAATAATTAGTAATAATTAGTAATAATTAGTAATAATTAGGAATAATTAGGAATAATTAGTAATAATTAGTAATAATTAGTAATAATTAGTAATAATTATTAATAATTAGGAATAATTAGGAATAATTAGTAATAATTAGGAATAATTAGGAATAATTAGGAATAATTTGGAATAATTAGGAATAATTAGGAATAATTAGGAATAATTAGGAATAATTAGGAATAATTAGGAATAATTAGTAATAATTAGGAATAATTAGTAATAATTAGTAATAATTAGTACTAATTAGTAATAATTAGTAATAATTAGGAATAATTAGGAATAATTACCAATAATTACCAATAATTACCAATAATTACCAATAATTACCAATAATTACCAATAATTACCAATAATTACCAATAATTACCAATAATTACCAATAATTACCAATAATTACCAATAATTACCAATAATTACCAATAATTACCAATAATTACCAATAATTACCAATAATTACCAATAATTACCAATAATTAGGAAAAATTGCCAATAATTAGGAATAATTACCAATAATTAGGAATAAATAATATTAATTAGGAATAATTAGTATTAATTAGGAATAATTAGTATTAATTACCAATAATTAGTAATAATTAGTATTAATTACCAATAATTAGTATTAATTACCAATAATTAGTATTAATTACCAATAATTAGTATTAATTACCAATAATTAGTATTAATTACCAATAATTAGTATTAATTAGTAATAATTAGCAATAATTAGTAAAAATTAGGAATAATTAGTAATAATTAGTAATAATTAGTAATAATTAGTAATAATTAGGAATAATTAGTACTAATTAGTTCTAATTAGAAATAATTAACAATAATTACCAATAATTACCATTAATTACCATTAATTACCAATAATTACCAATAATTACCAATAATTACCAATAATTACCGATAATTACCAATAATTACCGATAATTACCAATAATTACCAATAATTACCAATAATTACCAATAATTACCAATAATTACCAATAATTACCAATAATTACCAATAATTACCAATAATTACCAATAATTAGTAATAATTACCAATAATTAGTAATAATTACCAATAATTAGGAATAATTAGTATTAATTAGGAATAATTAGTATTAATTACCAATAATTAGTAATAATTAGTATTAATTACCAATAATTAGTATTAATTACCAATAATTAGTATTAATTACCAATAATTAGCAATAATTAGTAATAATTAGCAATAATTAGTAATAATTAGAAATAATTAGTAATAATTAGCAATAATTAGCAATAATTAGCAATAATTAGTAATAATTAGCAATAATTAGTAATAATTAGCAATAATTAGTAATAATTAGCAATAATTAGTAATAATTAGCAATAATTAGGAATAATTACCAATAATTAGTAATAATTTCCAATAATTAGTAATAATTACCAATAATTAGGAATAATTACCAATAATTAGGAATAATTACCAATAATTAGTAATAATTACCAATAATTATTAATAATTACCAATAATTAGTAATAATTACCAATAATTAGTAATAATTACCAATAATTAGTAATAATTACCAATAATTAGTAATATTTAGGAATAATTAGTATTAATTACCAATAATTAGTTATAATTAGTAATAATTAAGAATAATTAGGAATAATTAGGAATAATTAGTAATAATTATGAATAATTACCAATAATTAGTAATAATTAGGAATAATTACATTATTACATTATTTGTATATTTTATTATTAATATTAAAATAATATAATTTTCTATGTTATTTACAATTCTCTTTTTTTCTGTGTGTTTTCTGTCTCCACATGTAATATTGGCATTCTTTTTAAAAATTATCAACCTACTCGCCAATGGAGAGGTGAAAGTGAATGTCAATATTACATGTGGAGACAGAATGTTAAACACACAGATGAAAGGATAATTGTATATAATATAGAAAATTATATTATTTTAATATTAATAATAAAATATACTAATAATGTAATAATGTTATTATTATATAATTAATATTTATGAAAAAATTATATTAGTATTATTAAAAAAAATAAAAAATCAATATAATATTAAAATTATCAATATTTGTAACAAGTTTTGCTTTATTCTCAATATATTCAATCCTTGCTTGAGTGTTTTTTCTAACAAATTATTCAAAATCAGTAATGCTTTTATATTTGATAGAAAAATATGGAACAACGAGGTCGTCAACAGTCATTATTAGATGACCGCATATGGATAAATCAACGTAGAAATCCAAATGGTTCTGGTTTAAATCCAGTATATATAGAGGGTGTGGAGATTTTTTTATCATTTGCGGCATCAAATCCAGAATTTGTTTCAGATGGAAAAATAAAATGCCATTGTAGAAAATGTGCATTGAGAACGTTTGACACGTTTGACAAAGTGGGGGAACATCTCTTGAGTTTTGGTTTTCAAGCAGATTATGTTTTTTGGTATCAACACGGTGAACGTAGTTCCAGTGCAGGTGATACCAACTTGATTCCGGATCCATCCTAGTTTCAAGATTTAGTACATGATGTTGCAGGTTCATCTGTTCAACATACAGAAACTCCGGCTGATATAGCTTCAAATCCTGAGTTGGTACCGTCTGAATTTTATGAGTTGTTGAAGTCTGCTGAGGATGCATTATATCCTGGCTGCAAGATGAGCAAATTAGAAGCAGTTGCAAAATTTATGGCTATCAAATCAGATAACGGAATTTCAAACACCTGTTTTGACCAGATATTTTCTTTGCTGAAAACACTGTTACCCGAAGGAAATGTTTTACCTGCAAATTACTATGAATGTAAGAGGCTGGTTCGAAATTTGGGACTTACTTGTCAGAAGATTCATGCATGTTCAAATGACTGCATTTTATATTCTAGGGAAAATGAGTGGTTGGATAGTTGTCCCACATGTGGGCAAATGAGATATAAAGAAGGACAACACGGGAAGTCTGGTTTGATTCCTGTAAAATAGTTGAGATATTTTCCGCTTACATCCAGACTTCAGCGTTTATTCATGTCTAAGAATACAGCGACAATGATGTCATGGCATAAAGAGAATATTTCAACCGATAAAAGCTTGAATCATCCAGCCGATGGTGATTCATGGAAACATTTTGATAGAGTGAATCCATCCTTTGCTTTAGAATCTATAAATGTTCGACTGGGCCTTTCCACTGATGGTTTCTGTCCGTTTGGATCTTATGGTAGTCAATATTCATGTTGGCCTGTTTTTTTAACTCCGTACAATTTACCTCCATGGATGTTGATGAAGGAGCCATATATCTTTTTGACTATACTAATTCCAGGACATCCGTAGAAAAATATTGATGTTTATTTGAAGCCATTGATTGATGAATTAAATTTATTGTGGGGTACTGGTGTAAATACATACGATGTTGCAACGAAACAGAATTTCATACTGAGAGCAGCATTGATGTGGACAATAAGTGACTTCCCGGCTTATGGGATGTTATCTGGCTGGAGTACACATGGTCAGAAATCATGTCCTTACTGTATGGGAGAGAAAAAAGCATTTATGCTCATTCATGGAAAGAAACCTTGTTATTTTGACTGTCATCGCAGATTTCTTCCAGCTGATCATCCTTTTCGAAGAAACAGATCTCATTTCAGAAAAGGAACAGTTGAAATGGATGGACCTCCAAAAATGCTATCAGGTGCTGAGTTAAAATTAGTTGTATTTTCATTACCTCCCATCACTTTTGGTCCCATAATAAACCAACAGAAAATTTCTGGATTTGGAAAAGAACACAATTGGATTAAACGTAGCATATTTTGGGATTTGCCATATTGGTCTGATTTGTTGATCCGCCACATGTTGGATGTCATGCATATTGAGAAGAACTGTTTTGATAATTTGTTTCATACAGTTTTGGATACACCAGGAAAGAGAAAAGACAATGTAAATGCACATTTAGATCTTGCCCAAATTTGCAGGCATCCAGAATTGGAACTCTTTGAGAATGTCAGAACAGAAAGGTTACTGAAACCAAAATCAGCTTATACATTGTCTAAATAAAACCGTTTATTATTTTGTCAGTGGATTGCAGATTTGAGACTTCCAGATGGCTGTGCTTCCAATTTGGGTAGATGTGTAAAGAATGGTCATATTACTAGATTAAAAAGTCATGATTATCATGTTATAATGGAGAGACTTCTACCCATTGGATTAAGAGGTCTGTTGAATTCTGTGATTTGGTATTCCATAACTGACATGTCTCTTTTTTTTCGGGAAATTTGTGCGGCAACGACAGATTATGATGCTCTAGGCAAACTTGAAAAAGATGTTGTTGTAATTATATGTAAACTGGAAAAAATATTTCCACCGTCTTTCTTCGACTCAATGGAACATTTGATGTTACATTTTCCATATGAAGCCAAATGTGGAGGTCCGGTACAGTTTCGATGGATGTACCCATTTGAAAGATGCATGCAAAAATTGAAAAGAAAAGTACGTAACAAAGCATCTGTTGAATGATCTATTGCAGAAGATTATTTGCAAGAGGAAATATCTTTTTTCTGCTCCCATTATTTTGAATCTGAGTATCCTTCAAAACACAACCGAATGGGACGGAATGAGCGGAATATTGATGAAATCGACAATCAATTATCTGTTTTCAACCAGTCAGAGCTTGGTTTTGGTGGAGTTTATTAACGCTGGCTTTCAGATGATGAACATCAGGGAGCTCATACGTATGTTCTGCTCAACTGTGAAGAGATGACATCAGTTGTACTGTAAGTGTTTATATCAATTATTCTATCATTTATGTTAGAGTAAATAACTTTGGTTTTTATAGGTTGTATGATAATCATATCAAGAAACAAATTCCACAAATTACAGCAGCTGCTCTCGAAGAACGTCGACTGAAAAATTTCTGTCAGTGGTTTCAAAAACTGGTAACATAAATTCTTTATCTTTTAGCAACTCATTCAATGTATAGTTTACTATGTTGATAATTATTTCACAAATTTTCAGGTGTCTCGACATGCTGATAAAATTGAAAAATGACTGTGTGTATTGAGTAACCCACCTTCCAAACTTGTTAAAACTTATAATGCATATGTGGTAAATGGATTTCGATTCCACACACATGCATATGGGGAATCGAAAAAAACAATGAACAGTGGAGTTAGCTTGAGAGGATCTCATCATCGAGAAAATGAAGTTGACTTTTATGGCATACTTGATGAAATCATTGAACTCTGTTATCTTGGACAACATTACATAACCATGTTCAAATGTCGGTGGTTGGATACAGAGAGAGGCGTGCGTGTTCATCCGACTCATGGAATCATCGATATTAAATGTAAAAGTGTTCTCGCAATAAATGAACCATTCTTATTGGCTCAACAGGAATATCAAGTTTATTACGCGAATTACTGTGCAACATCAAGAGAATTGACTGATTGGTGGAGTGTAATAAAAATCAAAATTCGAGACAATCAGTGTAGTCAAAGTGAATGTGCCTTCACTGATGTGCAAAGAATTGAAGTTTTTCAAGAGAGTACTCAAAATAAATCTTTTTTACAAAGAGACATGAGTATCGATGACGACACCCCACATTTAAGAGTCGGTGATGACGACGATGTTAATGATGTCACACATAAATTTGAAATGGTAAGAGATGAAGCAATTGTAACTCAAATGGATATCGATGATGTTGAGGAGGAATATGAAGATGACATTGACATATATGAAGATGATGATGAAGATGAACACTGATAGAATTCCATGGTATTTATATAGAATCATAATATGTATATATGTATATATAATAGTAATTATAAATTATTTTCTAACATTAACATTTTCTGTTTCAGATGGACGAGGCCACATTTCGTGAGTTGGCAGATGCTGACCTGCCTTTCGATGCGGATGAGTTGCTGGCAGATGACCCTCAGCCTGCAGGCGCTCCAGGGAGTACGCGGAGGGGGCGCGGTCTTGCACGATTGATGATTCCTGACCCTGTCCCCGAGCGACGTCCACGTCTTGGGTTTGATCCGTGCACCCGGAGGTGTGATAACCTGTGTGATAACCTGTGGATTTGACTAAGATTTCATTAATCTATTCACATAATAAATGTTTATTATTTTTTCAGTTTTCCGCATATAGCAGTCGGATAGGGCAGCGCTATTTTGCGCAATTATTTCTCTCAGTCGTGGACCACATGGGAGCATATTCCCATTGATGTGCAGCAGACCATGTTCAGCCATTGGTTGGTACGTACGTAAATAAATAATTTTTATTTGGAAAATTATTTCATTTCTAACATGATATTTTGATTTATTTGTAGGGTTTATGGTATCCGATCAAGGATACCATGCGCGACGCCATCCACGAGGCATGGGAGGTGGCCATGCGTGATCGCCTTCGTCAGTTTTTGCACAATTTAAGAAAAGCTGCGATGAAGAAAGCAGGAGTGTCAGATTTTGAGGAGTCGTGTAGAGCACACCGACCAGAGTACATTTCATCCCATGTATGGGATGGATTATGTGCGCACTGGTTGAGTGGTGCCTTTCAGAGGAGATCATCGGTGGGGAGGCAAAATCGGGGGAGACAGGAGGTGACTCATCGAGCTGGGAGTCATTCTTTCAGTACTCATAGACAGCATCTGGTACGTACATTATTTATAAATATTTTATATAACTGTAAATATTAACAGTTTATTTTTTATTCTTATAGGCTGTCGAGCACCCCGATATTACAGAGTACGACATATATCAGAGGATGTATAGTGATCCTGCTACTGGGGAGCTCAGAGGTGATCGTCAGCATCACATCGTGGTCAGTATTATTTGTTTTCAAGTTTAAAAATTAACTGCATATAATATATTCACAATTTTAATTTTAAATTGCAACTATAGGAGTCATATGAGGCCGCAGCGTCACAGGCCCGACCTGAGAGTCAGGCCGAGTCATCAGATTAGACCACTGCCCGTCAGTTTGATGAAGCGGCATTGATGCAGGACACCCAGTATGCCTTCGAGAAGGGCCGGGTAGTTGGTATCGGCTCTCGACTGACTCCCGGAGATTATTATGGCAGTGCTGCGATGTTGGCGTCCAGATCGAGAGGAGCTCGTGCATCTTCTTATACTACACAGTATGAGGATCAGTTGCGATCTCAGACTGCACAGATAGAGAGTCTCCGACAGGAGCAGGAGCAGATGCGTCAGCAGCATGAGGAGGAGCGTCGACGCCAGCATCAGCTGTACGAGGAGTAGACGAGTCGGTGGCAGCAGCAGCATCAGGAGCAGATGGAGTACATGCGCCGACTCACTCATGCTTTAGGGATGGAGTTTCCTCCACCACCATCTGCAGATCCCCCACCTCCCCCCCTCCTTCAGATTTGAGATTGTATTTATGTTATAAAATTTGTGAAATCAAAATATTTTTTTTTCTATTCGTAGTTTCTGTCTCATTATAAAATATTAATAATATTATATTTTTAAATAACAATATTAATATGAATAAAAATATTATTTATATTTTATAATATTAAATTTTATATATATATTAAAATTTTATAATATTATAATTTAATTATATTTTTTGTAACACTTGAATTATTTTAATATTTGAATGTAAAATAAATCTATTATTTTTATATTAATTAAAATAACTTATTAATATTTTTTTTATTTATGAATTATAATTCTAATATTATTATATTAATTAAATCATTTATTAATATTATATTATTTTTTATTTTTGAATTATAATTCTATTATTATCATATTAATTAAAATAATTTATTAATAATTTATTATTTTTATTTGTGAATTATAATTCTATTATTATATTAATTAAAATAATTTATTAATAATTTATTTTTTTTATTTTTTTATAGTATTTGCGACGAGATACTATGTCCGTCGCAAATACTAGTATTATTAATAGTTTTTAATTTTTTTAAAAAAAATAGTATTTGCGACGGGATACTATGCCCGTCGCAAATACTAGTATTATTAATAGTTTTTTATTTTTTTTAAAAAATAGTTTTTGCGACGGTACCGTCGCAAAAGCTATTTGCGACGGGTCCCGTCGCAAAAACTATTTGAAAAGTTTTTTTACAAAAATACAGAATACTATTTGTGATGGGGAGAATGACCGTCGCAAAAAAAGGCTTTAGCGACGGGCCCGTCGCAAATAAGTGTAGTTGCGACGGCATTTTCAGCAACGGGCTATTTGCGACGGGCCCCCGTCGCAACAAGCCATTTGCGACGGGATCCCGTCGAAAATGCCCCGTCGCCAATACATGTTTTTCTAGTTGTGCATGTTTAACAAAATCATAGTTATGAACACGTATCTTCAACGGATATTATAGTATATCAAATATGCAGATCATAATACTTTTCTGAGATTGAAGTTTGTTCTAGATATTATCAACTTAGGGCCAAGAAAGAAGATATAACTAATATGGAATTTTCTATAAGGTATGGTCACTATGAATATATAGTCATGTCTTTTGGTCTAACTAATTACTTTATAATATTCATGGATTTAATGAATAGTGTATTTATAGGTTTCCTCGAAATGTTTGTGGTAGTCTATAAATATTATATTCTTACCTATTAAATGAGCATAGAAGAGAATGGAGACAACATTATTATTGAACTGAAGACCATAAAGAAGGATAATTTATATGAAAAAATTTACAAAATGTTATTTTAGGACACACAAGATTTCATTTTTCAGTCACATAATCTCAATAGATACTATAAATGTAGGATAATGATGGCTCCACAGCCTGGCATAGAGAACACACTACACGCATAGCCTTGTTTTCAAAATAATCTGATTATTTCGTCCTCCTCTGTCAGGTCTCTACCGTTCCATCAGGCCTCATTGGCTGTTCCCCCCGGTTTGCTGCTCTCCTCTTCATCGCAGGTCTTTAATCTTAGATCAGGGGATCCTGACCTCAAGTCCGTGCCGGCTCCAGCTCTCCTAGGGTGCATTTCCTCTGATTCATAGCTTCTCCCAGCATCCAAGAAGGCCTCCCCAGTAGCAGTCGATCCTGATACTCCTTCTCTTGCCCTTCGCCCTCTATAACCATTGTTCAAGGCCGTCCTCGGTGGTTCTCCCTGCACTCCCCCTTGTTTCAAGGTGGTTTCGGTGTAGGCTCAGTCTTCTCGGGAGGGCCTGCGGGTATGTTTGTAAATCCCTATGATGGATTTTGAGGAGATGAAGGCATGTTTACGCTGGACTTTAGTAGGTTGGTTTGCTGCCTCTAAGCCACTGCTGAATGTCTTCCAATGCTTTGTCCTTTTCTGGGGGCTCGGTCCCCAGATACAGATTTCACAGCATCAATAAAACTCCTTCCGCCTGGTGGTCTCTTCGGAGGAGGCTTTCATTTATGATTTCTGTAATCCCCCGCGTTTTTTTGGGCGTCGTAGCATCACTTTATCCAGATGGTCTATGGAGGCCCATAGAGGTAAAGATAGCCCAAGAGCTGCAGTCTGGATCTACCTCCTCAGGTTTCCCAGACCCTCTCAAAATGAAGTCTTCTTAAAGACTATTGGGGTGTCACTCAGGGGATACCTCCCTTCAGATTCGGATACAAGGAGTGGCTCATCTACCTCGGCGGCTCGACTCTACGTGGAATTGGACCTTTCTCACCTAGTACCTGACCAGATTGAACTCAAAGTGGCGTACTCACCCTATTGGCGCCAGGTCATCTATTACATAGTCCTCCCCAGTTACTGCCAGCATTTCCTTCTACAGGGTCACTCAATGCAGATCTATCGCTGCTGGAGGCAAGGTGGGAGGAGTGGGACTTCAATGGCGGAGAGGGTTCGGGTATCCAGTCTGCTCAAATCGTCTTCTCCTACTATAGTGGTCCCTGAGGTGGATCTACCCTGCAGTTATGTCCCTGCTCCACCTCCAATGGTGACAAAACCAATAGTCTCCATAGGCCCTCTGGTTAAGGATGAACCAGCAGTTTTCCCGTTCATAGGCACTTGTGTTCCATGGGGTTTTTCCCCTACATAAGTTTTTTTTATCCAGTAGTTTGTCTTTTTCTTCATGTTGTCCCCATAAGTAGGCCAACAGATAGTGGTGAAATCATTGGACTCTTGTTCCGTATGTCCCTTGGCTTTATCGTTCCCTACTGCAGTGCTCCCTCGTAGCGATCCAAACTCCAATGAAAGGGCTCTAGTCCCAGCATCTAGACCACCGATCTCTCCCTAGATTCATCCTACCCTCCCCTACCTCGATCCCTCCCATGGGGCTGGTTACCCCTCCTCCATGGGAGGTTCCCTTCAGTTGGAAAGGCAACTTATCCCGCCTAGTCATTCAGAGGGAATGCAACAACTTACATCCTGAGAGTCTATCTTCTCCATCCGGTGTTCCAACCAATGGTTATAGAGTGTGCACAATGATCCAAATGAAGGAATCAAAAGGAGAGCTCTTCTTCACACTTTGTCAATGCTATTTGTTCTGGAGCCAAACCCTGGACACTCTTCCATAAATGATCACCTCCTTATATGTAATTCCTAGGGGAAGGATCCCAGGATAAGTCAGACTTCATGGCATGGGCAATATCCAAGCACAAAGTTGATGTAGTCGTCATTCTTGAACACAAGCAGCATCCTCAAAGGATTGGGGAGTTCTTCAAGAAGCTTAGGATGAACAATTACTTGCACTCTGACCCTGTTAATCGCCATATCTATATTTTCTTCCATAGGAACTACCAAGTGGACTTGATCCAGGTTAGAGACCAGATCATCACTACTATGGTGTCTTGCGAACAGTACTCTTTATTTGTTTACTTTATTTACGAGAGTTGTGACCTTCTTCAAAGAGAGGTCCTGTGGAATGATCTCAACAATTTTGATCATGGGTCAGTGGTGTGGATAGTAGCAAGTGATTTTAACGTAGCTGCGGATCCATTGGAGTGGTAGGTTAGGGGTTTGTTTTATATAAATATCATACTCGTCATTATCCTATTCATGGAAGGAAAGGGCCTCTCAGACATCGGCTACATGGGGGGCTGGTTCACCAGGTGTAAAGTCCAAAGGGGGAACCATCGCTCATGGATCCGTCTGGATAGATGCCTGGGAAACGTGCATGCCATCTCCACCTTCTCCAGCTCAAAGGTGGAGCATTTGGTACGTGGAATTTTGGATCACTCCCCTCTCTTGATCTCTCCTGATCTTGTGAAAATCTGTATTGAACACATATACTTTTGCCAAATATTTACTAGTACACAGGGATACCATGACCTAGTTCACAACACATGGAATATACCCATCCATGGGAAAACATGGACAACTCTTCACTATGAATTGAGTATTTTAAAATAGACTTTTCAGACATGGTCCAATGATATTCATCCTTTGGATGGTGAATTTGAGTCCAACTCAAGGGAATTTGAAGTCCTGGAGAGGGTTTTGGAGGACGTGTGGGACGATAGTGTCTTTGAGGATCTATTGGGGAAAAGGACATTCTAGCGGGCATTCTTCTGAAATAAAAATGGATGGCCATGGAGGGGGTGAGGATTAAATGGCTCAAAGAGGTGGATAAAAATATTGCCTTCTTTCATTCTTGTATTAAGGAAATAAGACGGCTGATTAAACCAAATATTCTCATAGAGGATGACTCATATACAGATGGAAGGGATGTAGTGGGAGGCCAAGCCATGTCCTTTTTCACCAATCTTCTAACTGGCCCAAATGACCGCATGCAAAACTGATACCCTATAGAGGATACTGATATTTTTGATGTCATTACTTTTGTAGTCTCAGCCAGGGACAATGAAGTCCTAGGTGAAATCCCAGTGGAGTAAGAGATTCGGGCCGCCATAATGCATTTTAACCCTGAGAGTGCGGGAGGTCCAGATGGATTTCTAGGTTCATTCCACAGATCGTGTTGGGACATAATGAAGAAGGATCTGGTAAAGGCCATAAAATATTTCTTCCTAGGAGGGATCTTGCCTCGAGTTTCTAGCACCACCAAAATAGTGCTTCTCCATAATTCTAAGAACCCCTCTTCTATTATGCATTATAGACCAATAAGAATCTGTAACGTTCCGTATAAAATACTGTCTAGAATCGTGAACTCTAGGTTGACCACACATTTGCATCGGTGGGTTTCATTGGAGAAACATGGCTTTATGAAGGGGCGCTCAATTCAGGAAGCCATTCTCTGGCTCAATAAACGTTTCATGATATTAATCTCAAATATTGAGGTTCCAATATCTCTATCAAAAAAGAAATGAAAAAAGAATGTGATCGTGTCGAGTGGACCTTAATCAATAAGGTTCTCGTTCTTATGGGGTTTTCTCATGGGAACATTGATATATTCATTCGATGATTCAACTCCTCCTGGCTATCTGCTACATTCATGGGGAAATCCTGCAGTTTTGTTAAGGATTTCTATGGCTTAAGGCAGGTGGATCTGATCTCTATGAATCTGTTAATTCTAGTCTGAGAGGTTATTAGTCATCTCATCCATCTAAGTATCAACAATGGTGTGTTAATTTCTTATCATAGAAAATAGAGCCTCGCAGTGTTGTCTCACCTTATGCTTGCGAAAGATACCATAAATTTCACAAACACCTTGAAAAGATCCATGTATGTCTTTGGAGAGATGATGGAGGAGTATAGCCACTAGATTGGGTAGGTCATCAACAACAAGAGAAACATATATATTTCATACAGTTTCACCTCCATGTGGGTTTCCTCGATGAGCCGGAATCTGGACATGCATAGAGGATCTCTCCCCATGGAATACCGGGGCGCCCCCATTTTATATGGTGGACTTTGTATCTGTAACATCAACTATCTTCTCACCAAGACCACTGACCGAGTGCTGAACTGGCTAAACAAATATCTCTCTTTTGGGGGACATATCACGCTAGTAAATAGTGTACTCCTGGAAACCCCGGTGCACGATCTCTCATCTATTAATGTCTCGAATGGGGTCACTAAAAACATCGAGAAAATCCTCGAAAAATTTATTTTGGATCCCTTCTCTATAGGCAAAAGTCCCCGGGCCTCCTGGAGCAAGATGGAGATTCTAGTCAATGGTGTAATTAATGTCCATAGTCTTGAAGACACCGTATACTACATGCATGATAAACTATCCCGGGGTATTCTGGAGAAACACACTCTTTGGGGGAAGACCGTCCATAGATACTCTATGGGAATTCAGGTTCCAGGGGAGGGCCATGATTTTTCTATCTGCGTGATTATTAGTCCCCTTATTTCTATTCTTTGTTGTCAATACCGTTGGCTTATTGGAAGATGTGATTCTTCCTTTTGGAACCAGAACTAGTGTGGATCCATAATCAGTTTTACAGGATGCCCTGTCACAAATATCACCTTCTAGGAGGCCAGTCTATTCCCGACCTTCATCATGGTGGTTCTGGATAGCGATCAAAAATATCTCTTTATCCTCATCAAACTGAATTTTGATCTGGACATATGGGCCTTCAGCCCTTCCCCCTCCGGTTTTTGCACATCAAAGGACTTTTGGAAGATCACCTGTGAGTAGGTCCAAAAAAACACAGACATATGAAATGCGATTCTGTGGGTTAAATATATTCTGACCAAGTTTAATTTTCCCACCTAGAGAATCCAGAACAAAGCTGTATCGACATATGAGAGTGTCATGAACTGTGGGGTTAGCATGGTGTCAAGATGTGTGTATTCCATGATGTATAATGAGGAAGGCAGAGATCATTTGTTTTTTGAAATTGAATGGGAATGTGTGGTATGGACCTGTTTTAGGGGATTCACCGCGGACTTTAATTCAAGCATGGAAGGGCTGTCTTTCATGGAATGTTGGTACCACGGTTCGAGAGGCAGTGTCCCAGAAATATGGCTTGAATAGTGGTGTTACATGCATGCCTCTGTTCCCTTTGGATAGTGAGAAACAAGGTGAGACATGAAGGGGTGTCCAGGATGAATCACATTATAATTTTCACGATGAAAAACCTCTTAAGCAACTTGGCCAGGGTTGTTCGCAACTTGAGAGAAGCTCCATCTCTCATCGGGTTTCAAGTTAAGGCCCAGGAGGTGCCCCTTCCAGTAGGACTAAATGATATTTGGTCTAGTAGAACCCTCCAGATAATGGAATAAAACATTAAACAGATGTCTTGTATGCCCTGGGTTGTATGCGGGGAGTGGGGTGGTGTGCGACGCTCGTGGTTCGGTGTTCGTGGCCTTCACAGTAAGGTTGGTCCAAGGTTCCTACCAATAGGAAGAGGCACTATATATGCTCTTTGGTCTCATCCTTTGTGTTGAGAGGAATTTTGTCACCATTGAAGTGGAAACAGATTCCATCCTGGTGCACAAGTCCCTACTAGATCAGGGCACACCTCCCTAGTTGATCATCTATGTAATCAAAAAAAGTTGTCGTTTACATGTCAACAACATTAAAGAGGTTCACACATGGAGGAAAGGTAACAAGGATGATGATCACATAGTTACACAAGATATATCAGGAAAAGATGACATATACTTTCATATTATGGGTAGATTGAATCTAATGGAGTCAACTTAATCAGAGGGGAATCCCTCGGTCTTCACTATTTCAGGCCTCCATATCTCCCAAACCTAGGGGCAGGATTGGGGGAGGGGGTGAAGTTTAGGGATTGTGGGTGATTTGTGGTTCTTCTATGTATTTTTCCTCATAATAAAATTATTTCAATTTGAGTATAAATGTATATCTATTAAATAGGAAATCTATTGAATGTGGGCCTAGACCATCCAAGGTGAGCGAGATCCATAGATTTCTTGGTGTACATAAATATTGTCGATTTTTTTGGTTAATTACCCAAGATGATATAATCCTCTAACAATTCTAACTTGGAGTGGTGTTAAATTCATCTATACTATCGAATGCGAAGAAAACGTCAATGAACTCAAGAGAAAGTTTGTCAGTGAATATGTACATATATTACCATATAGTGGAGAGGGGTTATAATTAATAGGGATAAAACCAAGATGGGATTAGGAAGTTTTATTATGATAACTAACATGGTTATATCGTATAACTTATTAATGATAATGATTCATGAGAATAAATAATGATCTCATGATTTGGAGTGAGCAATAATAATCATTGAATTGAATATATGATGGAATTATTATTTTTTGAATATTGTGATATATATACAAATCATAAATGTTTGAAATAGATATTTACACCGAAGTACATCAACATGATCCATTGATGATGGTTTTAATTGATAAAGGATTATGACGGCTTAATAAATTACCACCTTGGGAAAGAGAACAAGGTGGCCGATGCTTTGAGTCGGAAGGATCCTCATAGCTTATCCATTATGCAGTGGACAAAAGATCTAATATTTTTGTATTTGAAATGTATAGATCTCTATATTCTAAAATATGGGAAAATTTTATCTTTTTCAAATGGATGTTCTTCCCTATATCCAAATGAATATTATGGAGGCCCAGAAGGGAGATGAAGAGCTAAAAGTGAAGGTAAAAAATGTTCTTCACTGAACCCATTATTATGATGGAAGGGTACGATTCAACAACCAGGTTTGTCATCCTTACATGCAAGTTTTGGAGAAATATTTGTAAGTGGAAGCTCATATTTAATCATTCTTCATTCACCATGGATGTACCATGATGTATAGGGACTTGAAGGATTAATTCTGGAGGGATGGAATAAAGAGATATATCAAATGAATTGTAGCTTTTTGTTTGGTATTCCCGCATGTTACGACTAAAAGGCAAAAGACTAAAGGGATTTTTCTTCCATTAACCATACTAAAATGGAAATGGGTGGAAATAACTATTAATTTTGTCATTGGAATAACCAAATCCCCTAAAGGGTTTATTTCTAAATGGGTTTTAGTTAATCTAATTACTCATTCATCACACTTAATTGAAATCATAGAATATTTATCATATGATCATGAAACTAGAATATAAATTAAAGAAGTTGTATGGTTTCATGGAGTACCAGATTTTTTAGTATCACATCGGGATCCTAGGTTTAACTCAAATTTTTTATGATATCTTTTGAAATAATTTTATATAGTATTGATTTTCAACACATCTTGTCATCCTCAAAAAAAAATTAGTCCAAAATAAATATTTAAACCCTAGAGGATATATTGATATCTTGTTCTCTGTATTTCAAAGGTGGTTGGGATCAGAACCTTCTTCTAGTTTAGTTTTCTAACATTAATAGATTTCACTCAAGCATTCAGATGGAACCTTATTAATCCCTATATGATAATGAATTTAGATATCCAAAATACTTGGATGATGTTGGAGAATGTATTCTTTTACAACATGAGATCACTGATGAATTGGTCTATATGGTTAGAACCATTCAATATCATATCTGGGTAGCTCAAATCTGGTAGAAATTTTATAAAGATAACTATTGGTGTGATCTATTGTAGGAAGTTAGTGAAATGGTTTCTCTATAAATCTCAACATGGATGAATGCTTTGAGATTCAGGAATATGGGGAATGTAATACCTAGATAAATCATCCACTTTGAAATTATAGATTATTTTAGGACTGTATCCTTTCACTTGGAATGTCCTCCAAATATCTCTAAATTCTATTATGTGTTCCATGTATCACTCTTAATGATCTATATACATGACACTTCACATGTACTAAACTAGGTGGTCATACCACTAGAGCATGATCTTTCTTAAGAGGAGCAACCTGTTGAAATAAATGACCTTTCATTGAATTTTATACAAATTAATACAACTCACTAGGACATTTTTTTTGGATAAATTACCAGTTAGTGTAATCTAAGTGGGAAAATAAAGATATTATTATGCATGAAGTATCGTCACCCATTTATACATGAGTGATTAATTTTAACAGAGAAATTCATTTTAAGGGGGGGTAGAATGTAACAACTTTATTTTTTATCAAACTGTTTCTCCAAAAAAAATCAATTTTCATTTGTGTCTTCAAATTAACCAATTCAAAGATTTATTTTTCATAGAACGGGCATGTCATACATTCTACACAACCCCAAATCAGTGTACGATTCATGCAACACTGTGTTGGAGTTTGATAAATGTAACATTTAGTATATATGAAATATCTTATTTTGTTGTTTTTATTATTTAAATTACATAATTATAACCAAGTGGTTAAAATTATTAATATTAGTAGTAATAACTACTTTTCAAATATTTCTTATAATTTTATTATATAATTAAAAAAAATTAATAATAAATGATATGATTTTTGGTATTGTCCTTTTTAGGTTTAAAAACATTATTTTATTGAGTGATGTGATCCTAATAATGAAATTAATTTTATAAAAATTTATAAATTGAATTTGATAATATAAAAATAATTTTTAAATTCAAAATGTCAAAATTATCTTATGGTAAATTATTCAGATTTTTCTAACAAACATCATTTTTTGATGAATAGAAAAAAATACTCATTTTTTATTAAAAACATCATTTTTTAAATTAATTCATTATGATAAATTATATTATAAATTATTTATAAAGAAAAAAATTGAAAAATATTAAATCTAATAATTCATTAAAATAATTTCAACTTTGATACTGAATAAAAAATCTTAACAAAGGTTTGAACATTTTCCAACATTACAACCATGTTATTTTGACCGTTCTGCGAGATTTTCACTAATCGTTATATTTACCGTTTTCTGATTGTAATTTAAAAAATCAAACATACATGTTTTAATTCAGTATACTATTTATATTATTCTAAAATTATGTTAATTTTTGACCAAAATTATTATTAAAAGGGATTAAAATTAATCACGACTATAAAAGAGATATAAATCTTTATTAGGTACTAAACCATAATATTAAAGGCCCAAATTACCTGGAAACATTTTAAAAACCAAATGGATGTCCATATTTAAGCCATAATCCTTTAATTAATTAGTTTTTTTGTAATACTTTTGTTAGGTAAGACCATGCACACACCAAATTTGTTTCTAAAAATTCTATGTGAGTCCTTTTATATCCGTATAAAAGGCCACAACCACTACCAATTCATCACACCTTAAAAACCACATATTTTCATCAAATATCTATCCATGTAGCATACCCACAATCCTTCATTAGATATTGAAGCCTCCATTTTTGAAAATACCATCTTAAGGAATCCTTTTTCCTTAAACCAAATGGAGTTTCCTGATTTAGAGGCCACATTTGTTTTCAAGATTTGTTCCTTCATTTTCCTTCTCCACCCAAGCACTCACATTTTTACCATATTGTGTGACAAAATAATTATCCTCTATATACTATGATTTTTTATGAAATGGTTCTGACCAAAACGTATAACCACCTCCATCTGATGGATGTTTATCCTACTATTTCTGTGTTTGGTGAACTAATGCCTCATAAAATAATGATTTTTAATTTCTCCTTTACCAAAAATCATGGTGACCACAATGATAGAATATCAATATATATATATAATATTTAATTTATTATGTAATTAATATTCCGTATTTTTTTTTACACTTATCATTTTACATTCCATTTGGTGTTAATATGATAATATTATTTTAAGAAATGTGTACTGTGGCCCCCCTATGCCATTTGATTCAATCACACAACACATTTAATGTATAAAGGATGGTTTTAATGAACTTCAATGATATATATGCTATATTAATGATATTTTAAAAATTATAAAAATATATACAAAAACACAGACATTTATATATACTTATGTCATTTACATTCATCATTTCAAAATTATAAAAAAACTTAAACATCATTCATGCATACAAACAAATTACAATCACCATGAAAAGTGTATTCCATTTTTTAATAATATATGCTTTAATTTATTATAATATGGATATTCTAGATATAACTGATATTTATATAATTATCTAGATTCTGGAATCATGATATATGTATAAAGACTAACGATATAATGAATTAAGATACATGTTATGAACAAAGCGAATATTAATTAAAGTGAATCATTAATATAGGATCACTAAAGAAAGGGTAATATATGTATATGATAAAACCTTATATAGAAATATATATAAAAATATTATTCTATAAAATATTTAAAATGAACTTATAGTTATGGTATAGGAATCTTTTACGAGTATAGAGAGAGTCAAGATGCATAGTTATGGTAATTTCGTACCACATTTTATTTCTATGAGATTAATGTTAGGATCACCACTCATTCTATTTGAGTGGTGTAATTACTTTACAAGATTGAATTACATTTATATTATACCAATATTTATGGTTATTCATATATCCATTCCATGATTCTTCTTTCTTGGTGACTAACATTTAGAAGTTACCAACTCGGTAAAACAGCTTTATCACAATTTTCCTTTTTTGGGACTCTTATTTTGGTATGAACCTAAACTCATCATCAAGGTGTATATACCTCTATTTTACTTATTTTATCTGTAATATACATATTTTCATGATAAAATAAGATTTATGTCATTTTCTTTTCATACTAGGTGAGTATGATCCCATTTAACCAAGTTATAAGAGTGTATTTCCACAATCTAATCATTTTTCGATGAGGTTTATACTTTCATTGATTAAATATATTAATAATTTTAATGGGTTTCATTTTAATATGTTTATTAAAGATATCATTATTTTTTAGTATCATATACCACAATTCATTATTAAATATAATGTTTTTAGTAAAATCTGACCACCAACCTATTTGGTCAAAAATCTATTGAATTCAAAAACCTTGTGGTCAAAAAAAATTGTTTCAAAACATTCATCATGATAATTCTTATACAAAAACAGCTATCGATAATATTTTATATTTTTAAAATTTTATATTATATTTTAAATAATCTATATTAAAATTTTAATGTTATCTAATGGTTATATATAATAAAAATCATATTTCAAAGGAAAAAAAATATTTTATTGAAGAAGTGTTTTAAAAGGGATTTAAAAATTATTTCACATTTATGATGACATCCATTGGTCCTGGTAATATTTTAATGGTGGAATTATTCAAATTTTCTATTTATATTAATTGATTTAAGAGAATATTTTTTTGTGGCACGATGTTATGAAACATGTTTCTCTTTTACATGTTATATGATTTTGCGACCTGATTCTTTTCATGTGTTATGTTTATGATGAAGTGATTATTAAAAATATCTATTTCCATAGGTGATGATATTTTTTTGGATTATGAAACCCAATTACTTTTACAGGTTATGATATTTTTGTTTTTGATCTTTCAGAACATGAATATAGGATTTCATTATATGATAGGTGGGATATATATCTCATTCCAATGAATTAGATAATGATTTATATCTCATGAGATAAACAGGGTTGGAATGAGGGTTTAATTGTTTCATTAATATAGTTATGTAATGTGGGTTTACATTGTTTTGTAATACAAGGTGGGAATGGTGTTTCACTCAATTCTATAACACTCTGCTGGAATAGTGGTTCACTCTGTTCAATAAAGGCCTATGTCCACTATGATTTCCTTAGTATTGATGCCTTGGATGCTATGGAAATTATTATATGTTTATGTGTTTCTACAATTCCATTTCATACTCTTATGTTATTCTTTCATTGCTAATGTCCATTACTTCCTATTTTCTTGTCTTATAATCTTCCATGATTTATTACATGAATCATGTATATGATCATTGATATGTAGGGTATGATATTCTATTTTCATGATCATGTTCACATACCATTATTCACAAGTTTATTCTTACATGTCTCCCTTGTTTACCTTAATTGTGTATTTGATATCATCACATTTTATGTTTCCTTCCCCATGTTATGACAATATGTATTATGTTTATGTGTCTATGTAGGGTGCTAATAACAAAGAACATAGTAAGAGATAATGTAGCTCACATATGTACCAGTGTTTATATTTCCATGTTTGGAAAGGAACTATACCAACTATGGTCCTTGGGAGTCTATTTGAATATTGATTAAGTATTCTGCAAATTTTATGTAACTGTTATGTTTTATAAATTAGAGGTGTCTCTAATTATATATCGCATTATCACCATTGGTGTAAGAATCAATTGTATACTCTTCCTAAGGATGTCAATTCTCTTCTTTTTATTCTACAAAATATGTAATTATTACATCATTTTCTTTTCAAATCACATCATATTTCATGAAATCATGCTTTTTTTCCATATAACAATATGCTCACATTCAGAAATATTATCTAATGTTATTTCATCACATATATAACAATATTTTTTATTTGTTGGACATATAGGTAATATTCCCTTATCTAAATTTTCATTAAACATATTTCTATAACATCATGTTCTTATAAGAAAACATGAACTCCAAAACTCTCTTAGTTTTTACCTCTTGGTTTCATCTAAACCCCATTTTATATTTGGAAATTGATGTGTTTTTTATCAAAATGAACGTGTTCTGAATAATTAATATTATTCTTATTTCTTGTAACTATAAAAATCCTGATGTTTCATGCCTAGTAAGAATTTCATAAGCCTTATAAACAAGGATTTTATTCTTCACCTATAAGACCCCCTTTTTTAGTTATGATTGTAGAAATTTAATCATCTATTATTCCATTTTATTCATGATATTTTTATGAAATAATTTTTTCCATATTCAATATAATTTTATAATCTCAAACTTTTCCATGTTGAACATGTTTCCTCATCTATCATAATTAATCCAATAAATATTATAGAATCATTTGACTTGTTGGATATGATCCTAATATATGTCATTATTCTGAAATCATTAATGAGAGTGATGAAATTAAAATTTCTACTTGGTGACTTCTCTATCATTTGTCCACACTTTAGTTTTTACAATTATAATTGGTTTCTCTTTTTTAATTTAAGCACCTTTTTGAGTTTTATACATCATTTAATATTTATTATATATTAATAAAATAGTACTTGAGTTTTCATTTAATATAGTTAGACTTCTCAAATCCCTAGTTTTTATCAGATTCAATATTTTCATTTTTTCAATATGTAATTTTTTGTGCCATAATCTATATTCTACATTGATATATTAAAATAAACTTGAAATTTCATATTTTTTAAAGAATAATACCATTTTTTATAATTTACATCAATATAATAAATCCATCCATGATTTTATTTATAATTCATCAATTATTCCATAAATTCACAACCCTTCTATCATTATAAATATTTGATACACATATATGGTTGTGTTTAATCTCTCAACAGTTATGGAATTCATACGATGGATCTTATTCATCCCTTGTGTACATATCCAACTCTATTATGTTTAGGTGGTCATTAAATGAAAAATTTAATAAAATCAATATCATATTTCAAAGAATTCTAAAATTATTCAAATCCCTACTTATATGAGATGAAAAATTTGTATCTATTATCCATGGTTCATCAATTTTTTTTTGATATAGAAATTGAATCCCTTAATATATTCCAATTGGTTTTAAATATTCATCATTACAAATTTAAAATAATAGTTTCATGAGGATGATGAAATAGTGAAATAATAAGTTTATTAATGAAAATATTCACAATATCTTCCACATCACTCTTGTAAACCCCAAAAACAATTCACATCAAAATATTCCTATAAGGATATTTTTAATTGAATAAAATATCAAATAGTTGTAAAAGTATCCCCATTTAATTAGAATATATACATATACATTGAAGTGTATCAATATACCATTATTCCCATTATTTTTGTGTTAGTACACCACAACAAAAACAATAACTCTAAATCCACATCATTTGATTGATTTCATATTTTAACCAATGAAATTGTATTTGATATTTTTCAAGAACATTTTTCAATGTCTTTCAACACCTTATTATGTAAATAATATTTTCATATAATTATATGGAACATATATTACCTTTTAAATTTTCAATTTCATGATATTATATTATTTTTAATGTTCTCATTACATCTACTATGTCTACTAAACTAGGGTGTATCTATGCCTATGTGTCCCCTCTACATTGCACCATGTAACCAACATTACCTATCCATTTAACAAATGACCCTCTGCAATCCAGGTGAACCCCCGCAATACCCATCACAAATCGACTTCGACCGAGGCATCACCACAACCCATCATCAACATTATGGTTCCTTGCTTGCAGCTTCTTCCTCCCGCGTCCACTCGCGCTACACCTATCCCCTCAGTAACCCTAGGGTTCTCGATATGGTTACCCATCCTGATCCTACTTTGACTCTCATCGATGCATCACTAAAACCCATCATCGACATTAGGCTTCCTTGCTTCCAGCTTCTTCCTCCCGCGTCCACTCGTGATGCACTTATCCTCTCAGTATCCCTAGGGTTCCCAATATGATTACTTATCCTGATCCTACTTCTACTCCTGTAATCCAGTGACCACATCTACATCGCAGTTTCAATACTTCATTACAACACAAGATTCCTCTACAACCGGATGGTAAACATATTGAGGTTATTGCATTTGAAGCCCACTATCGTGATCACATTGTCTACTCGAAACGCGAGTGCACGCGGTCGGTCCATTTTAAATGAAACCATTCCATCCTCTGAAAAAACATTGGCACACCATTTGTTCCATATGTATATAAGGTAACCATCCTTCTAAAATTTATTAACCTTGATGCATTGAGAATCAACATCAATAACATGATTATTTTTCCATATATATATGGTAATCAATTTTTCTACTGCTACGCCCACCTTCGGCTCGCAATTACTTCTCATTCTATTTCAGGCTTTTCTTTTTTGCATAGATGTGCTTCTCACCAAGTTATAGTTCCGAGTTGGAATTCTATCTCCATGTCAAATACAAATTTCACCCCCATTATATATATCTATTCATTCGACAATGTTTTATTATTTTATGATTTATATGTTGTTGTAGTGACTAACATCTTGCGCTGTTTACGTGAATCATGTCATATACAAATATTTCCCTTAGTCGCTCCTAGGTTCCATCACCTCCACCACCTATTGCTTCACCTCCACCTACTCCACATTCACCTCCAATAATTCATGGAACCGCTCCCTGATCTTGAGCCAACATCCCTTCTTCAATACATCAATTCATTCAAACCCAATCCCACATCACTACTTCACGATATTCGTGCTTGATTTTGCGATAAACATATGGTATGCCTAACTGTCTAATTTTCTAATTCATATTCACATAGTTAGATTCATATTTCCTAAGTCATGAAACCAATTTGGTTTGTAAGAATATATGTTTATAATCTGTGCTATGTTATTTTTTGGTTCAGGTATGTTTCATTGCAATCTTCTTCATCAAGCATTGGTCTCCTGGTTATCTATAACTATATACAACAATTTTAGGTATGTTTCATTTAAATTACTTATGTACTAGAGAATATTAACATTTTTTGGTTTCCGAGAATGATTAATTTATATGTGTCCTCATGTGATCATATTAATGTAGGTAATTTTTTTCCCTATTGAATACACTATGTTTTATTTATGCACTAAAAGCATACGAAACAAAGGAGTTATAAGTTTCCCACATTTGTTTTCCTGCAGGTATAGGTTACTTGGACACTGACATAGATATGTTCTCAGATAAGATCAAAATCAATAAAGAACAACACTGGAAAATGTTGCCTTCAGTTTTATTTGGATCTCATAAAGGATAACTTCACTATTCAACATGTTGGTATGTTATTTGAAAGATATATGAAAATGAGGAGTTCACTTAATGAGTTAGATGTTTCATATGTAGTTTGTGGATTTCATATTTCTTTTTTTAATTAATTAATTTTGTAATTCTATAATGCTCTATCATCAAGATTAATTTTTTATGCTTCCATGCTATTGACGAACATATTCCATGGATGGATGATTGTCAATAGTAATGTATGATGGTCTCCTATAAAACTATTAAAATATTACTTGGATGGGAGAATTAGAACAAATATACCTTCCATTATGGGTTAGTAATAGATGAAAAGAAACCAGATTCATGTGTATTTATGTTTTCTTTATTTTGGGTTGCAATGTGTGGAAAATCCAAAGGTATGATTACATCATCTAGGTGGGCAATGTTTGGGAATTTTATATTTTTTTCCAGAACACTATTCATTCTATAATTGGTATGTCATTATATGAATTTTCTTTATTATCTAACTTGAAGTTCATTATGATGAATACTCTATTACAGTATATGATTTCTTAGCCACCTGGATATCAGTAAACTATTCCTTTCCTGACAAAACCACAGTTTGTTACCAAAATATTTAACACCACCAGAAAGGTAATTCTAGAAATTTTTAATTCTATTTTGAATAAGTGTGAGTTATTATTTTTAATGTTATATTAATTATAATGGAAGATGCTTTCTATTTTTGGTTTTCCTTTTCTATTAAAAATATCTTTATATTATTTTATAAACAGTTGTAATGTCACATATTATCCTACTAATGATGTTCTTAAATAGAGATAACCAAAAATTTGTCTAGTTGCAGTTTATTTAGTTCATATACCAATCAAGTTTTCTGTTTTGATTAATTTGTTTCCAAATAAAATTTCAATTGTATCTAAGGAATAATAGTTCATGTATGGAAATATGTTAATTACATGGAAACTTTCTAGTCAAATGTTCATGGATGTTACTAAATCCAATATGAAAATCCAATACAATCACTTTTAAGTTTCGCTAAATTGTTGGAAATGATAGGATAACAATATACAATTTTTCACATTGGTCATCTGTTCATTTCCAATAAACATTGTTTTGACACATTCATGGATTGTGGTTTTTGGTTTGTAGCAGGAAAAAAAGGGAATGAACCTATCTCCAGTAGTCCTACGGATCCAAGTCAAACCAATGTATGGCTCTAATTCCCTATTTGTTAGGATTCAGTATGAGAGGTAAGATATCCTTCTTCCTCAAATATGGGAATCTGTACATATTTTCCTAGGATTATCGGGTCATCTAGGGACATGTCTATTCATAAGAACCAACCATGCTTTGTTTTGGTTGTGTTCAACATAGTTTTTACGGTATTTTAAACTATTTTTGTCATACCTTGTCTTAAAAATCACTAATTAATTTCAGTTGTGGTTAGTCAGTCTACCTTTACATTCCATCATCCAGTGATGTTAAGTATAATGATCCAAAATTCTCAAAACAGACCATTTTACAGGTATTAATAGTCCCAATCATGATTTCCCTCTGTTCTTGAGTTTGTTTCTATATTCTTGTGTTAGTAGTTATGATCATAAGTCAATTTCAATTTTCAAGTACCTGTTTCCCATCAATTTGGACGACATATTGATGAATGTGAGCAGAAATGAGTTTGCATTTTTAGTTATCAGTGGATCATTTTGTTATGTTTTATTATCTTATTCTTTTTTAGAATTAAATAATGATTTACTTGATTATTTACTTCTACCAATACAATTTCACACATATCTATATATCATATCTAGTACATCCATTATCAATACCCATTATATAGAATATTTTTCTGTTTCCATTTATTTTTCTGGTTCTCCTATAAATATGCTTCTGAATTAGCTTGATATTTGAGATTGATTTTTATTATGATTTTTATTTTTAATGTTATCATCAATAGTTATATTCTTTCAGTTCATATTTCTTGTGTGCGGATAACAATGTAATTTTATGAGAATCCCTAGAGGTGTCATGTTATTCATCCTTTGAATTTTTGATATATAACATTTAATGAGATATTCTTTAGACGCAGAAAATTCTTTTTCCTATTTTGTCTAGGGATATTAAATTATTTTTTGTATTGATTCTGGGATACATGTCCTACCATGAGTATCATCATTTTTCTGAAGATGGTTTGGGTTTCCCCATTTCTATATAGTGAAATGTTTTCAACAGATTCTAAGAGCCTCATTTCTAAGACTTGTGTTTAATGATTGATATATATACTCTCATTTATGGTTATTTATATAGTTGTAGCTGTATAAGAAGACAATTATTGTTTCCTCTTAATTTCACACACTGTTGAGAATACAGTTGGGTATGAATAGATGCAATGCAAGATTATGTTTTCATAAAATATGTTGAATTTCTATAACATTCTTCCTATAACAGTAGCTTTTGGCTTTTCTTTTTTCCCACATTCATTTCCGTCATATATTATATTACCATTATTTATGATATAATTAGTATTATAATATCCTATAAACATATTGATCCTTAAACTGTGTTCTCTAGAAAGGACAACTTTCCTATTGAACTGTGAGCATGCATCTCTGATTGCCTAATTTTTTACATTCAACTGTGAAATAATTGGATGTTTTTCTCAGTGAATCCCATGATCAGGGACCTTCCATTATTCATGTAGGTATAGGTTTTCAGGACATTGACATACGGATGTTATCAGATAATAATGAGCTGAAGAAAGAACAAGTCTTTCTAGGGTTGCCTTCAGTATTATTTAGAGCACTGAAAGGAAAAATTTCCTCTTGAACTGTGATCATGCATCTCTGAATGCTTCATTTTTCCTTTCAATTATGAATTAATTGAATCATTATTCACTTAAAACCATGAGTAAGGACCTGTCTTTATTTTAACTTCCAATTATGGAAAAATAATGATGGACACAAAAAAGCATTTTGGATAGTTTCAGATTTTGGTTTATTAGTTCTGGTTTTATTGACTGATTTATTCTTATTTTATAATATTCTATCCATGTTCAACCATTGTTTCATATAGTGTTCTCTTATATGAAATTATAGAATTATATAAAATATTTGTTTAACATTTTTTAATATATTGAATATGGATCAAATTATAATATTTGTATTGTAATAAAACATGTTTCTTATGAACTAATCATGTTCAAATAGAGTTAATTTTTTATTTGGTGTGGGGGGATTATTCATTTGGTATCTTGACCATGTCTCATATCAAATTTGATTCTATCGATCTCCTAAATTGGATAACCATGGGATGTACCCATACAAATGGGACCCAACACATGGAATTGTTTTAGTTGATTATACATGAATTAGTCTCTCTTAAATGATTAGTGAGAGAGTTCATCTTTTTGTAGCATGACATATCACTAAAATATTCTCTTAATTGTGTACTGTTATGTTCAGATTCATTAATTTCATATTGATTGGTAATCAAATTCATGCACTGACTTTAATATTTTCGGTTTAGTTGATATTATTTGGAAGAATACATGAGCATTGAACATCTACATCAATACATTTTGGATGTTTAAACCTTTATATTTCAACCAACCTTATATCTTTACTATGTATAATGTGTTTCACTTTTTAGTTATTATTATTCTTAACATCTCAGGTGATTACAAACATGAAATGATTAAAGGGGTCTAGCTCCAAATGAAACAGCATATTCTCGTAAAATCATTAGTTTCTTTTACTGATTTCACCCATTTTCTTGGAAATGTAAGCATTCAATTGTGTTTCCTTTATTTCAAAACAATATCTATTCTTTTTGTTTGGAAATTTAAAAATACATGATTCATTGTTTTTATTAATTTTTCTTATTTTAAATGTATGATACATTATGTTTTTTAGTTTTCCATATTGATAATAAATTTTCATTTATTTTAAATGTATGTAACTTTATATTTTTTATTTGACCATATTGATAACAAATTTTCATCTGCAGGTTGCATTACTTGTTCTATGAAGAACATGAAGACATATTGCAACCAGATTAGGCTCCTGCAGACTTTGCAACTTCAACTAATTGCAACACTTCAAACATGATGTTAAAAAAATTATGTGCAATTAGAACATTTCCTTTTTCGGATATGGATTCAAATGAATACATTGTGGTGTTCACGTTTCAATTTATTATAATGACTCATATAGTGATTGTGTTGTTATGTTTTAATTACACTTCATAAATTTCTTTGTATGACATAAATGGTAATATAGTAAAATAAGTAGTTTATTCTATAGACCAACTATGTCCCAGAAGAAATTGACTATTGTACCATTATACATTCCCAATACATTTGTAACTAAAGATTTATAATGATTACTATTATTATAAACCAGTTTCAAATAATATTCTCATTATTAAACATCGTCCATTCTATATGTCATGCGTATGCATAGGTGAGTCCTAGTTATGTATATAAATGGTTTTATTTGTCCTTGATATGATGGGTACTTGCTTTTCTTACTAAAATACATTACATATATAATTTAAATAAATTTTATAATACCTTTAATATCATATCTAATAGATTTATATTGGTTATAATATTCCCCTTTAACATCTGAATAATTCATAATATAGTAATGTTTTCCTCTTTTTTAAAATAATTATCATTACTTTAATTTATTACAATCATTATATATGATTTTAATAATGGATTTTATATCAGCAATTATATTATTAAATTATATATTTAAAGGATTTAATTATTTATGGTGTATAATTTGATTATCACTATCATCCTAAACATTTTTATGTTTCTATTAATTCATTTTGATATGTGTCCTCTTATTTATCAATCATCCATATTTCATTATAGATATTTTAATTTTCTTCTTCATTGTATATTCTGTAGATTAACCACCTTTAACCACAACATATTAATTTTTAGTGTGAATATCAAAAAATTGATATTCTATTTACATCCATATCTTGATCGATGATATATCCTTGAGAATGTTACACACATGTTTCATTGTCATCATAACCATCACTATTGTTAGAAACTTCATTGATATATTTGAAATTACAGTTGAAACATCAAGGATTGATTTTTCATCATTACCATAATATTGGATTTATTGTTGTTATCTCCCATTGAAGGATTAATTTTTTTCCATTATCATCATTTCATTATTTAATGTTTTTGTGGATAGTCATTATAATAATGATTAACTAACCCACCATTGAATCATTTGAATAAGTACATTACACTGTAAATTCCTCATATTTATTTAGATATTTTTTCTACATTATAGATAGTTTCATGGAATGGTTTACCATGATTTATTCTTTATATGAATATGTTTTTTTATCAGTTGCACTGAATTAGTTACTATAATTATTTCAAATCATGTTTTTCTAATTTGAATTAAATATATGATAATACCTTATTCTCAAATCAAAATTTATGAGAGTACTATGAAACTAATCTACTAGGAAGTAATAAAGATACATCCCTTACCATGATGAAAATTTTGTATCAATGATGTCACATAGGATTATCACGAGCTTCTTGATTATACTATAATAAGTATGTAATTACTAAAACAATCTGATATAGCTTATAGTAACTATAAACATAAAAAATTACTTCAATAGGTTCATAATTTATGATTATAAGGTCATAAAATGGATGAATGATTAATTATAGTATTTAATAAACCAAAAATTTATTTATTTCATAGATTCAATATAATTTTTTAGGATTTAATTTGTTTATTTGATTCACGTAAATTTTTTTAATTCATACTCTTATATTGAAAATGGAAGATAATTTGTAAAATTTTGGTCATTCTAAAAAATAATTTTTAGGTGGGATATTAGGAAACTGTATCATTTTTTATAGTGAAGTCTCAAATATAATCATCATTAACAACTTTCTCCAGGGATAAAATATAGTCAATCATCATCTCCTTATACAAAAGAAATCATTAGCAATAGTGCAAACTCCTTTATGAATAATTCATATTTATTAATTACTGGATGAAAAAAATAACTAATTGAGAGAGTCCCATATTCAAATACTAATTTTTAAGGATATAGTAGTTGTGTGATGAAATTGGATGAGATTGGTGAATTTTTAAAATAATATTTTTTCCCATTTTAACAGTATAATCCCCTCTATTTTGAGTTCTTATCTCACCAACCTACTAAATAAAATAATAAATGGTTGAAAATGTGATTTTAAATTATGTTTTTCCCAAATGATTAATATATCCTCATGTGTTGTTATCTCCCATGAAGAAAAGTAATATTTTTTATCCAAAAAAATATATGGAAAAGGGTATAATAAGGAACTTTCTACATGTATACTATTAATATTAAAATTTCACTTACAAATAATAAAAAACTTCCCTTACTATGTGATAATTGATGAATATACTAGAATGCTTAGGGTCATTATAGACTTTGATCTTCCATGTCTTCTGTGTTCATTAATTTACTTCATTTATTCTATGTTTTTCAACTTTGATACTATAATATATCAATTATAATACTAAATAAATATCAATATTTCTCTTTATTAATATCATTTAATTTTAAATCTCTATTAAATTCATGAATCATAATTTATAAATATTATGGAAACCATGTTAAATCTTCTTACAATGTTTCATAACATTAATATTAATATAAATAATTATTCAATGTTCTCCCATACATTCAGAATAATTGGGAATCAATTCATTAACTAAGAAAATTAAATATTTTCTTATTTATCATCTTTTTAATTTTATTCAAATCAATATGTTATTATGCCTTTTAAATCGTCTACAAATAAATAAAATAATTTCTCATAAGCTAGTAAACAGTATTATAAGGATATTTCCTTAAAAACATAACATATTATAGTGTTTTGAACTAGATTTCACATTCAAGAATAATTTTAGTTTCTAGTTTTATGAAGTTATAACAAACATATAAAAATTGAATTCATAAATTATATGTTGACTCTTATTATCCATAACCATTTTATCCACCAGATGAATCCCTTTAAAAAAAACGTTTATCTTTGATAGATGTAGTCAATTATTTCTTCATGAATTTAAATTTTCCATTAACAATCTTAATAGAAGTGAAAAGCATTTCAAATGTTGTAATGAGAAAAAATGATTAGTAATGGAAATATTTAATGATATCAGTATATTGTGGAAAAAGTGAGAAAATAGTGACAAAATTTTTGTAAAAACAACATTATCATGCATATAAAAATCACATAGTTTGTTTGGGACATCATTTCCATATCTCTTTTTCATTCACTCTTAAATGTGCAATAAACCTACAATACACTTCTACCTCTAAAGTACCACATATATTAGATATTTATAATGGGGATCACCATTAATATATGCTATATTAAGCACCCAAATATTTCATGAGATGTCATGGGGATCAACCCTTAGATAGGCCATATCAAGCTCACTCATGGGCTATAATGTTGTTCAATGCTTAGTATAACTTAAACTGAGATCCCTGTTACAATGTCCAACTACAATTATATAATCATTAAACATAAAGACATGAAATTATAAACATGTAACTCTTAAAATTCCATTTGTACTCATAATAAAAAATTAAATGTTATTGAAATAATTAGTCCATAATAATTTAATACATTTATAAAAGAGATTTTTGATTGAATGTGTCCCACACCACATTGAATATTATTAAATTAAAAAAATGAAAATATTTTTTTACAAATAAATATATCCAAAAACCATTTTTAAAACATTGACATGAATAATAATAATTTAGAAGGATAATTATTTAAAACACATGAAACAACATTTCACATAAAGAGTCCCTTATTATGATTCAATTTCATCACATACATTCTTTATATTTTGGATTAATAAACATGGGATAATTATTATTTTTTAAACCCTTATATTCATGGTTATTATTCCATTTATATACCTTATTATAAATTTTAATAATTACAGAATTATTAATGTTCATATAAGATGTTTTGATGATTTTTATAACTTGAGCCCAAAATATCTCTTGTAAGTCGAATACAACTAGATAAGTAATTATTCTGTAATCAAAAAAAATATTCATGACATGGTTATAATATTTATACATAGAATATAATTTCAAATAAAACCATTTTTTATAAGAATTATGAACAATGTCATAATTAATAAGAGGCAAGGTTGTACAAACAAAAGAGTAATATTTTCATTTTTAGATAATCATTATAAAAAGATTATTTTAATTATAAAATCATTAAATAAAGATAATAAAATTATTAATATAGTATTAATATGTTAAATATTATTATATATGTTTTCCATGTGATTTTGTTACAAAAATACAATCAGACTACTTCATAGAGGTTATAGTTCTCAATATGCACGAACGACATTATAATTTTAATGTACACAAAAATAAAGATTTTAATTGAAATATTAATCTCTTGTATTGATAAATATGTCATTAATATCATATATAAACATTAATTCCACAATTATTACACGTTTTGAGAGATGGTAATTTAAAATGAATTATAACGTTTCTTGGAGGCGATGATTCACATGTACGCATGTATAAATAATTTTATTCCAATCTAATGTATGTAGATATTGATATAGTTGAATATATTAACAGAATTAAATTACATTTTATTTACTGTAATGTATTTATTAGTTAGTCATGGTGGGATAATATTTTAAGAAAGTGGAAGAATAAATTAAATCCAAAAACATTAATAATATTCATATCTTCACCTCAGACAATCTCCTTTGATTAACATAGTAACCCATGTAATGCGAATTTTATTCCTAAAATATAGCATATATAATGTCAGGATAGATTTTATAATTGTATTTTTTAATTTAATCACAAAACCAATTTCTTTAGAGGTTTGATAAAAAGATAACAATGTGTTCTTGTCTTTAATAGTGGGGAAGGGCACTCTTGGAATTCTACAAAATATTAAATTAATAGAAATAATTTTTTATCCATATGTATCCAAAAAAAATATATTTTGATGATATGATTATTTATTGGTATAATCCATCACATAAAATAAAAAATACATGATTTTTGACTATTTTTAATCCTTCGCTTTTTTATTCAACCCTTATTAATTTTTATCGAAATATCATGTAATGTTGGCATCAATGGTAAATATAATTACTATAAAAATCCAAACCAGCAATAAATTAGTCATTATTAAATATAATTACATATAATGGTTATTTTTTTTCAGATTTATATTTTTATGAATTTTATATTATTTAATAAATTTCTATTTATTTTAAATTATCACTTGTGTCAATTTTGAAACTATTCATTACATGAATTTTTTAAAATATCATAAAAACATAATAACATATAATCAATTACTTCAGTACAACCAAAATATGTATAAGTAATATAAAAAATCCGTTTTTAACATTAATTATATCAATTATTATTTATTTATGTATTTTTAATATCATTTATATGATATTTAAAATATTTATATAATTATTTCATTATCATTATATCCAAATTTGTTTTAATAATTTTATCACAAAAAATTATAAATAAATTAATAAGATGTATATAATAATTTTACATTTCTATATATTTTTTATTATTTAATATATCTTCTAAATATCTATATATAAATTATTTTTTAATTTTTTAAATATTTGTAGGTAATCATTGTCTCTCTTATAATATAAAGTAATTCAATGGGCATATAGTCATATACGTTTCTCCATGTGGACCTAATATTTTCATAGATGTTAATTTTTTAAACAAACTCATCCAATAAAATTATTACAATGTTTTACAGTATCTTTTTAATTCATATAATATAATTTTTTCCCATAATTATACAATTTATCATTTATCGTGGGAAAAATATACTAATGTTACTATTAACAAAAAAAATTAAGATGACTCCATTATATTATAAATATAGTACTTATTACAACCATATATGTCAATTTTTATTACTCAATTCAAATAGGATTCTAAATTCAAATAAAAATTAATATTATTTATGTAACAACCCAATTATTTTTAATGGAAATCTCTATTGATCCAATTAAATGTATTATTATGTAGAATGATCATATAAAATGAATGCACATACACGGTTTTATGTTTCTGTATTTGAAAATACCCATAATAATTGATACTGTTTCTAATATAGCAGTTGAACAGTGCTCACTTGATTATTATAAATATAGAGCATTAACAAATACAATTTACTCACACAAAGGTAGCGATCGCCTCAACCAGTAGAATTTCTCTGTACAAGGCCCATTTTTTCAGAACAATGATTGGAGGTTGAATCTTAGGTTTTTCTCATGACCAAGGCCAAACCTAGCTTGAATATGTTAAGCATGAGCGGAGCTGCCTACGAAAGAAGTGGATGGTTACAGAGATTACCAATCGAGCGATGTTATCCAAGACACACCAATAGTCTATCACCATCTCCCACTTTACTCAAATGTATTATTTATGTGTTTTAAGGGGGTTTGTATCATGACCCAGACACTATTACTATGTTCATAGTTTTTTTATAAGGAATATACATTCATTTATTTATTATGACATTTTAAATAAATTTTAATGCACAAATTGCATTTTTAGTTAATAATCAACTAAGATAAATATTTTGATAAATTCATTGACCTTTGAATTAAATAATATTAGATAAATAATATTAATATTAAATGAATTTTTATTTAAAAAAATTATCGTATAATTTTTATGAATACAATTGTAATTTTTATTAGGGATTGAAAGCAGTTTTTTTCAAAACCAATAAATTTTCAATAATTGTATTTTTTTTATTTAAAATGTCTAAATTCACTTATTTAGAAAATTATATATATAAAATGAATATTAGTTTTGGAATCATGATGTCAAAATTATCCAATGGATAATTTTTCATAATTTTCATAGATGGTTGGATTTTTTGGTAAAAAATAAATACCATTTAATTATATAATGTGTTTTATGACATAATAATGTCATAATTGTAATATAATAAAACACTATAAATGATGTTTTCATCCAATATATGACTTAACATTAAAATAATTTTATTTTATATTTGTTTTATTTACTTTACAAAGATTTACTGGACCCTATAAGACTTATAAAACGTTTTATATTTTTAAATTTCATTCCTTGAGAGTGTTACTCACCTCCACATAAGGTAGCCAATTATTTTAAAAAGTTATAGCATTGGGAATTTAAAAATAAATTTATTGTACAATTTGGAAAAACCCATACAAAAAATCCCTGATATGGTTTGTGGTTTTGATTAGTTTAAGGTGTAGGGTTCTAATCCTAAATTATAAAGAATTCCCTCTCCTTTCCTATATAAACCCAACCATGATCCCACTTTCTCTTCACTCATTTCCTTTGTTTCTTTACCAACCCCACCTTTCATTTCTCCATAATCCCCTCAAGGGTCCCCAAACTCACACAAAGCCACTATCAAGCTTCTCAAATGCTTTTGGGATCTCACTTCCATGTAAGGGATTTATTCTTTTCTCATTTTTATCCAAATTTCATTATGTTGTAATAACATTTTTATTTCAATTAAAAATGTTGGGGTATGATTTCTTACCTCCATAATACTTACCTACTTATGTTTTAATGATGGGATACCACTGTTTTCTATCATTAATATATCACAGGTACAACTATTACCATGCCGAAATTCTATAAGGGATTTCATAATTTCTCATTTTTGTCCAACTTTATTTTAATTTTTATGCCAATTTATTATCAATTAAAAATGTTGTGGTATGTTTTATCACCTCCTCCATACATACCTCATTATTTTTTTATGGATTAGGGACCTTTTTAACTCTCTCATAAATCCCTCACATGTTCACCTATTATGATGCCTAAATTCCATACAGAATTCATCTCTTCTCATTTACATTCAAGAAATTAATTTTTTTTTATGAATCATAACTCCATTACTTATTTTGGGACATGTATATAAATATATATATATATATATATATATATATATAACCCTTACGATCAATTTCATGTACATATTATGAGACACACCTTTCTCCTTCATCAACCATTTTTATGAATTCTTATGTCATATCGTTTTTCTTATGAAATTGCTTCATGATTCCCATAATAGAAGTCATTATGTAGTGAATACCACGACCATTTTTCTCTCAATGTAATTCACCTTCATGCTTGTTTAATTATTTATTATTTATTCTCATATATTATTCCCAAATTCTTTTATCTTGGAATAAATGATGATTATTGATCAATCCATGATATATGATCCATGTGGCACACTTATGGATGAAATGAAATGATTAAGAACAATGTTCCTTGATAGTACATCAATGCTTTGAGAAATAATTAGTATCATGATACATCAAGTTAAATGAGGGTTTAAGCATTATAATTCATGTTCAATGTGGTTTTACACATGCTCCATGTGCAATGGGCCTTACCTCATGATATCATATTAAATTTTATTTCCACATATCCATGTTATGTTAATCAGGTCATATCATGCCTTTATGTTCCTGATTCTCAAATGCTCTATTGATAATCATATTTCCTAACATATATTTTATTCTTTATTTTATACATTTTTTACTCCATTAACGGGCTTTATAGCTCACCCTTTTCTTATGCGTGTCCATAGCTTATCCCACACAAAATTAAGTAAGAAGGAATGTATTGGTCATGTAAAAGATTTTTTTAATAAAGATGTTGTGTTTTGTGTTATATGTTTATATTTAACATTCCTAATCCCAAAATACACTAGTCATCTCAATCTTTTGTGTTGTATCATGTAATGGTGTTTATGTATTAAATCATTTTTAACTGTGTAATAAAGATCAAGGTAGTTATAGTTGGTATCGAAGGATATGTTTAGTTATTTTTTAGATTATGAATATAAACTCATAGTGAGGATTTAGGTATAAGACTAACTATAATAAAAACATCAATATTTTTTTGTGATTAGTGAGTAAATGGTTTATCATGAAAATAAATATGTGTCTGAATAAAAGTAGGTAGAGGATTCTCTGGAACAGATGTTTCTAGTAGTGAAAACTTTAAAAAGGAGTTTTGAGCATGGCCCGGGGTATCATGGTATATGACATTGGGACTTGTTGCACTCATTGTAACTACACGCCCGAGGGGTATTCTTTGTTAAATTCACATGCATAATATGAACGACTATCAAGGTGTTAAAAATATTAACCTAAGAATATATGTGTGGAATTAGATCATGGATAACATATATTGAATCCCATTGATTCATAAGTTTACTAAATAAAAGTAATTTATAATTCTTCTGATTTTCGATATGGATTACCCATTATGTGTTACCCCTAAAATTCCTTTTATTCGAGACAATGGGTATTAATAGGAGGACCCGGGATAACAACTAATGCGAAGATCCATGTGATGATTTTTCTAATGAGATGCCAAATTCAAGGGTAGCGGGAATCCCAAACTTTTTTATGATACTCTATCAGTTAAATCACGTTTTTAATTAAAGCATGGGTCTAGTGTAACATTAAACCCCACCAAAAAATAAGAATTCATAATCGAGAGCTTAATGAGACAAAGGCTTCCCACTTTAAATAGATTTTTTGATCCCTAAATCATCAAACACTGGATTATCCCCATTTAAAATATCTTCACCATCCTTCAATGTTCAAAAAAGGAGATACTTCTTTTTGATACATATCATATGGAGGGTGAAGCCAATCAATGGTGGACATTGATCTTGAGGTTTTGACCCCATTATTTAAAACAAATTGTGCACATTAATAAAAAATATGGATCCCAAGGAGGAGATCGAGGTTTGGAAAGGATTGATTTCTAGAATATGAATTTTGACAATTTTTTTCCTTGATCCCTAAGATTGAAGATAGAAAGGGACTTCCTGGCGCAAAAGAAAAAAACATATCAAATCCATCAATGTGATCGAGGGAAAAATAACAAGGAGAGCATAATATACCTTTAGTTTTTACGTTACCCCTGAATATATGGTTGGCCACTTCTTTGGTGGGATAAAACTCCGCCTATGGAATGATATAGTGATATGTGACATTGATGGATAGAAGTAAATTGTTTTTAGTGTCCCCATAGTCAAATTGAATATTGTAAAATATCAGGGCCATCATAGGGATAAGAATAATTAGGATTAATTCAATTATAGTGGTCTGATGGACAAATCAAATTATGCTAATAAAATATAGAACCCCAATTGTCAATGGTTCAGAAAGAAGCACACTAGAAATTTCCTAAATAGGACATTGAAATGCTTTAACTGTGGAAGAGAAGGGAACATGATTTTTAACTATAGGAATTAAAAACCCATAGCTGGATCAGAGGAGAGGAATGATCCAATAATCACTAACCACTTTGTTTATTTTTCAACTGCACAGAACCATGGGACTTTGCAAATTACGGCCCTAAGATATGGGTTTTTAGAGGCAAACATCAACTTCCAAGGTAGATAGGGTGTGTTTTTTCCTCCACTACCACCAAAATGAACCTCTATAATAATGTGCGGATATGTATTCTAGTTATTCATTCAATAAGAGATAACATACTTTCTGATTCAGGTTCTACGCATTCTTTTATATCCCAATAGATTAGTAGAACAATCCCTACACCACCACAAATCATGGATGTGAAGATGACCGTGAGTATGTTAAATGGGGCATCATTGCACACCATGAATATAACTCCTCCCATATCAAAATTTGTTGATTAAACTTCCTGAAAAACCTCTTCATACCTCTTTTTGTGGAATTTGATGCAATTTTGGGTAGGTATTAGATGTCATTATAATGAGCCAACAAAAATATTCATGAGAGGGAAATTACTCTTCATATGGCGCATTGACCCCCAAATATTTTCAAGTACTATTAAAGGGGTGAATCTTCATTAGAACCATCATATAATGTGTGGATATTACATCTTTATGAGCATGTCCATCCAACTCAGATGATTGATTCTAAGGAAGAAACCATCCTTGAAGTCATTACTATTGTGAGGGAATTCATTGATGTGCTTCCCGAGGAATTCCCTAGTCTTTCTCCTAGAAGAGATTCTGAAATATAAATTGGTCTTATTCCAGGGAGATTTTCAATATCCATGACTCCGTATATAATGGCTTCTATAGAGATTTATGAGCTTACAAAAAAACTACAGGAGGATCTAGATAAAGGGTTTATATGACCAAGTGCCTCACCATGGGGTGCACCACTCCTCGTTGTCAAAATGAAGGATGAGTCAATGTGAGTTTTCATTGATTATCATGAGCTCAACTAAATCACAATAAAAATGTACCATCTTATTCAAATTGATGACTTTTTCAATTAGCTATGTGGGGAAAAATACTTCTCCAAGGTGGATCTGTGATTGGGATATTATCATGTAAGCATGAAGAAGGAAGATATCTGAAAGACTGAATTTCAAACAAGATACGGGCACTATGAATTCATAGTAATACCTTTCAACCTCACTATTTATCCATCAAGATATATGAAAATGATAAATATTGAATTTAGATATTACCTTGTAAATGAGTGGTAGTTTTATTTGATGATATTATAATATACTCTAAAAATAATGAAGAGCATGACGGGCATCTAAGAACTGTAATGGAGACTTTGAGAAAGAATAAGCTCATTATAAATTAGAACAATTGTGAGTTCAGGATGAAGGTGGTATCATTATTGTGATATATCATCACTATTAATGGGATATTTTTGGATCCCTAAAAGCAAAATTCAATATAGGGATGGTCGAGGCCAACATCGGTAATGGATATCTATATCTTTTTGTTGTTAGCTAGATATTATCGCCAATTTGTGAGAAAGTTCTCACGATTTTTAAAACCTCTTACCCAGCTAACATGGAAGTAAGTTAGGTTTTCTTGGTGTTAAGAATGTGAAAAAATTATCAAGGAGTTGAAAATGAGGGTTATCACTGTGACCGTACTCACACTACCCACAAGTTGATAACTTTTTGTGTTATTTAGCAATTCTTCAATAAAGGTCCTAGGATTTTTGTTATTGGAAAATCACAAAGTCATTGCCTATGCTTCAATAAAATTTAATGTTCATGAACAGAGCTATACATCACAATATTTAGAGTTGGAAACAGTGGTCATCATGTAAAAAATTTGGTGACACTACCTCTATGGAGTGAACTATGAATTATATGTGGACTACAAAATCCTCATGTATATATTCACAAGTAAATATTTGAATAAGTTCCATCATAGATAAGTAGATCTGATCAAATACTATGAATTCTCAATCAATTACCACCCATGAAAAAGGGAACAAGGTAGAATATTCTCTATGTATAAAGGACCCAAAGATTATATCACAATGTAGAATTGAAAAGGATCTAATCTTATTAGATTTGGTGAATATGGAAATGAGAATCATAATGAAGGGAAAATCATCAATCCTTTCACAAATTATTTCTCAACCACCTTTTTAGAACGGTTAAAGGATGATCAAAAAGGATAATGTTGTAATTCTGAAGAAAGTGGAAACATTTGGAAAAGGGAAATCCATGGATTTCAATGTCAATGAAGAGGGGATTGAGAGATTTGAAAATAGGATATGTGTTCAATTAGGTCTGGAGCACAAGAATGAACATTTTCAGGATGAAACCATTACCCATACCATTATGGAAATGAAAGAACATCACTATGGACATTGTCGCTGGACATCTGATGAAATCCAAAGGAATCAATGTCATATTGGTTATTTTGTATCGTCTTACAAGTCCAGATCACCTCATTTTAAATCGGGAGGATTTATCATGGGATTTGTTGGAACAGATATACATCAGAGATGTGGTAAGGCTACATGGAGTACCAATATCTATTATATCTAATAAAGATTCTAGATTCAATTATATGTTCTAGAATAGTTTCCAACATACTCTGATTCCTTATCTAAACATCATTATGACATATCATCCTCAAACCGATGGCCCATCTAAGTGGACTATCCAGACACTAGAGGTCATGTTAAGAGAGTTATCAATATAATTATAAGGATGCTGGGATCATCTTCTTCCTGTTGTTGAGTTATCCCAAAATAATAGTTTCCACTCAAGAATAAAATTGGATAGTTATGATTCCATGTAAGGGAAGAGGTGAAAAACACCAGCTTGTTGGGAAGAAGTTAGGGAGAGAAAACTCCTTAGTCCAGAAATAGTTGAACAAATGGGGGAGATGTTTAAGACCATCCGACATCACATTCAAGCTAGTCAAATTCTACAAAAGTGGTATGTTGATAATCGTTGAAGAGACCTAGAGATTTATTTCAGAGACATGGAATCCCCCCCCATATCACCATTGAAGAGAGATGTGAGATTTGGGAAGAAGGGAAATCTTAGTCCAATGTTTATCAACACTCATGAGATCACTGATCGCATTAGAGTGGTGTCTAATCAACTAGAAATTACATGATACCTTTCTCAAGTACATTATTTATTCATTGTATTACTCTTGAGGAATTAAATACCCAACCCATCACATACACTCATTCAGGATGTGGTATAATTGGATAATGGACTCTCTGATGAAGAGAAGATGGCGAAGATCATATATTTTAAGGAAACCGATCTACAAAATAAGACAATTATCCTCATCAAGGTGATATGGAGAAACCAAAAGTTTGAAGATGCAATGCAGGAGCCGGAGGAAATAATGAGGTAGACTAACCCACATCTATTTTTGTATGGTAAATTGAAATTTTAGGGGAAAAATTTCTTAGGGGTGGAATATTTTGACGACCCCATATTTGTTAATAAAAATACCTCATGACACAATTAAATGCCTTATTATGTAAAATTATCATATAAGATGTATGAACATCCTTGGTTTTATGATTTCGGATTCTAAATTATCATTATGAGTTGTTTTTGTTTTTAATATAGACATTGAACAGTGATCACATGATTAGTTTAAATATGGTGATTTAAAAATTCTAATTTACTCCGAGAAATGAAATGACTTACTCATCCATTAGAATTTCTCCATAATAGGCACATTTTTCTATGCTCGGAAAGGATGTGGTGTCATTGTTATTCTCTCTAGAAAAAATTCCAAGCTGAGATTGAATAAGTTTATATTGAGCAGAACCGACTATGGGACAAGTGCTAGTTGATAGAGATTACCATTGAAGCGATGTTATTCAAGCCAAACTAAGAGTCTTTCACCATCTCAAACATTACCCTAAGGTCATACGCGGGTCTTTTAAGGTGTTATGTAACATGAACCTATCACTATAACTACATAATGTTTCTTATCTTGAGTTTACATTAATTTTATTATTATTACTTTGTAAATAGTTTTTAACGTTTAAATAATATTTTCAGTTAATATTAAACTACGAAATATATTTTGATAAATTAATGGATTTTTAATTAAATATAATTTTAATCAATAATTTTATTATTTATTTATTTTTTATTAAATATAAATGATCTTATAAATTTTATTAATTCAATTGTAAATTTAATTATTGTTTGAAAGATACTTTTTTCAAAACCAAGAATTTTTTATAAATGTAGGTTTTTATTATAATAGTGAAAATTCACATATTTAAAGAATTGTGTAGATATAATGAATATAATTATTGAAATAAAGATATCAATATTATCCAACAGTGAATTTTACATAATTTTTCGAAACAATTAAATTTGTGGGTAAAAATTTATTACCGTTTAATTATATAATGTGTTCTATAACATCATAATGACCCAATAGTGATGTAATAATGTACTATAAATGAGTAGTTCAGAAAATATATTTTTTACCAATAAAATAATGTTATTTGATATTTTTTTATTTTAAAGAGATTTAGTGGACCCTCCTTGACATATAAAACATTTTTTTAATTGTTTTCCTTGATTTTGTGACTCACCTCCACATAAGGAAGCATAATATTTTAAGAAGTTTGTCCATTAGAAGTAAAATATTATTTTCTAATCCCCCTTTCCAAAACTAATGTGGAAAAACCATTGAAATGTTTGTCTTTTTTATTAGTTTATGGTATAGGGTCGAAATCAAAAATAATATAGAATTCCCTCTCCATTCCTATAAAAACAAACCCAAGATCCCAATTCCGCTCCACTCATAGTATTTAAAGCTCAACGAACCCCTATACTAATATCCTTATAAACCGTCCAAGGTGTCCCAATCTCCCATGAAGTATCTCCAAAGCCACTTGTAAGCGTAATGGATCACAGAACCAGGTAATGGGTTTTTTTCTTTCTCATTTTTTCCAAACTTAATTATGTTATTATACAATTTTTATTTTAGTTAAAAATATTGGGGTATAATTTTTAACCCCCATATTTCCATCCATATGTTTTAATTATGATAGAACCCCTTTATCTCTAACAAATGCCTCCCAAGTACACCTGTTACCATGATGAAATTCCTTAAGTGATTTCTTCCTTTCTCATTTTGCCCAAATTTCTTTTCATTTTTATTCCCATTTATTTTTAATTAAAATTTTTTGGGGTATGATTTCTCACCTCCCCCATACTTCCCTCCACATGTGTAATGTCCTAGTTCTGGGAGCATCCCAGAGGCATCCCGTACTCAATTGGTCACATGGCCTCAAGCGCATTTCCCCGAATTCTAGAGGCTCCTGACTAGTAGCGAAGGCCATGAGTGTTATAGTAGGGAAACTATTCTCTTATTTGCAAAATAACACTACAGAAGTAAACATATAAATATAGAAGAAGCAGTGTAATACCCTACAATAGTGGACAATGTAACACTGTCGATATAAACAAATGGAGAACATAAATAAATGATGCAAGACACATATGTCTATGAAAGAATCCAAACAAGTAAGAATGTTGGAATACAGTACGAACTGAAGTATAAAATAAATATAAGAAACCGATCTTCAGCAACACAAGCCTTAGCTAGGTCCAATGCTCTCCAGTTCCAAGAAGTATTGTAACTACAGTAAAATGAAGCATTCCCATATCTAGACCTCCAATAATAATTCAATTTGAGACCAAAAGAATTACCCAAATAGGTTATGAGACTAATCCTAGTAGGCAACCACCCAATGATCTTTGCCTAACAATCAGTTAATATATATGCTAGGATATAATAAAAATGAAGTATTAATCATTGAAGTACTCAAAAATAGTCAATCCTACAGTTTCAAATGCATTCAATAATCAGATATCATGTAATTAGCTACTCATAAGAAGGGAACACTTTGGTAATTACTCACAGCCTAACCCCTCTGGTCCAACCAAAATAATAATAGGAAACCCTCTGGTAAGTACACACATATTATCCCCTTTTGTTCACAATACAAGGAAATATATACCAATGATGCTCTGAGGATGCACTCACCGTCAATTCCCCCTTTATTCATGCGTGAGCAAAGAATCTCTGAGAAATCACCCAATGTCAATTCCCCCTACTGTCATTTATTGGTAACTACAGACACTATGTGGAAGCCATCAATGTCATTTCCTCCTGTTGTATCATAACGTAACTATAGACACACTCAGGGAGAACTCTACACTAACCCCTATATGGCCTCACAGTGTGATAAATATAATAGACAATCTGGGAAATCTCTCAATTTCAATTTCTTATATGGTCTCACTACACCCAGTTCCTATAGCCCCATATAAATCAATCATGAACAATTGATAATCAACAGCCAATAAAACCTCAAGAACAACTTGAATAAACAACAACAACATATAATAGAATTTTAGATAGTAATCACTCCACCCTATCAATACATTTCATAGAAAGTAATGAAGCCTAACAGGAAAAGAAAAACCAAATATTCATAAGCAATAAAACATAGGAAAACATCCATATCATGGAAAAGTTAACCCAATTCATAAAAAAATAACCTCTATCCAAAAAAATATGGAATAGTAGTAAAATAATAGGGCTAAATCTGTAAACATGCAATTCCCAAAATAAGGGAATTGGGAACTTTTTCACATATAACTCTAATACTATCTACATAAAGGATCAAACAACCTACCTTGAAATCATATGATAGTTATACCCCAGTGTCGGCACTCGGATTGACCTAGAACATGGTAGATCTATAAAAACCATCTAAAAAAATCAAAAGAGGATATCTCATGAGAGGAGAAATTAGCAAACAAGGTTCAAGAAGATTAGAGAACACACCGATGTGTATCGAATGAGACCAACTGAGTTTGATTCAGAGAATGGATGCCCAATTGTGGGATTGGGGAAGGATCGGCGCCGTACAGACACTCTCAGTCAATGAAGGCGAAGAAGAATACACTGTTTCCAATTAAACGTGACCATACTATGTTTAATGAAAAAAATTACATGGTGTGTACTTGACATAACTGGAACCACATTATGCGGTCTTCAGGTCACCATCCACGGCCATGTGGATGACTGTTACATGGCCAACAACTGGCTACCCATGGTAACCAAGTACATGGAATTTACACATAAAGTACATGATGAGTATTGAAATTTCTAGAAACTATTTTTTTCCTCAAAAACACCAGAAAAATGGAAACATACTTGAAAAGAAGATCCATGTTTTTTCAAAAATCCCACATTAAATTAATTCATCCCTGATTATTCCTAGAAAGGTGGCATAGAAGATGATTCCTTGAAAAGCTATGGCTACTGGGATCGTACATCAGCCTCCCACTGCTAGGTCTCATCTTGTGCTCACTCAGGCTACCATAGCACTCGTACTAGAGGAATAGACCAGCCATGGAGAACCTTCACACTTTGATCAACAACCCATATTGGATTTTACTTGAATGAGGCGTCCACCACTAATCGAACTCTTTGGGTTGAAAATAATGAGATGAGTCTGAGAATTAATGTCGAAGATGAGAAATGTGGAAGTCATCGTGCATGAACAAGTACCTCTAAGGTAACCGCAACTGATAGAATATCAGCCCAAATCTCTCAAAAAACTCAAACGACCAAACATACCTTAGTGAAATATTACCATGTCTCATAATCCTACTATGTCCCAACCTCAGTGTGACATGCAGGAAAACCATATCCTTGACCTTGAACTACATAGGTTATCTCCCTCGATCAGCATAAGACTTCTGTTGAGACTGTGTAGTATCCAGCCTCTTCTGAATCAACTCTATCATATCGGTGGTATCTTAGACTAGATGTGGTCCCAGCATAGCTACCTATCCTACCTCCAGCCAGCATAACGGTGAATGACTTGGCCTAACGTACAAAACCTCATAAGGTTCGATCTGAATAGTTTCTTGAAAACTATTCTTGTATGAAAACTCCACATGATGTTTGTGTTTCTCTCACAATCCTCCAAAATCTAGATGCATGCTTGAATCATACCCTCATGCTCTTGAATTGTACGCTCGGATTGACCTTCTGTATGGGGATGGAATATTGTACTCACATGTACCTGTTTACCCAAGGCCCTCTGAAGTCCCTTCTAGAACCAAGAGGTAAAACATGCATCCCTGTCTAAAGCAATGGAGTGTGGAACCCCATGTAGACATACAATCTCTCTTATATATTATTATCCCAACTAATCACCACCAATGTTCTCCTTAATTAGTAAAAAGTTTGCAACCTTCAGGAGTATTTCAATGACATCCCAAATGTTGTAATTCCCTCAAGGAAACCTCGTTAAACCTGTCACAAAGTTCATCACGATTTCATTCCATTTCCACTCGGGAATAGGTAACAACTTCCAAATCCCTAATGATCAATGATGCTCCACCATTAGCTGCTGATAGGTGGAAGACCTCATGAAGAAACATGCAACATCTCCCTTCATTCATTGCCACCAATACAGACGGTGTAGATCATGATACATGTTGGTGACACCATGAAGAACTGCTGAAAATATGGAATTATGATCTCACATCAGATCCTAGTGTATGTCTGATCACACACACACATGCCCCTGAAGAAACAAGATCTCATCCTCGCCTATGGTCCATCCAAAAATGGGGTTCTCTCCAATAACACATTCCCACAGGACTAGGCTTTAAAAATCTGATAGCTTCCTTATTTTCTATTGTTAAAGTATAGTAGAGGTAACATCTAAATGAGAAAGAAATGTATGCCCCTGTCTGTCATGATCCTCCAAATGCATCTTAGATAACAGAGCCATATGCTTCCACTCACTACTGGCCTCCTGACCTGGCTTTATCTGAGTCCTCATGCTCAATGCATCAGCCACTGCGTTGCCTTTCCCAAGCGTGTAGGAAAGGTCAATGTCAAAAGACTAAAGGTACTCAACCTACCATCACTATCCCAAATTCAGGAAAAGATGAGTGAAGATATACTAGTGTTTTTTGTGGTCAGTGAAAACCACAAAATGATCTCCCAACATGTAGTGTCTCTAACAGCATCAAGCATGAACTACTCCAGCCAATTTGAGATCATGTGTTTTTTCATTCCTCTCATGTGGCCTCGAATTCAAAGTCCCATATGCAAGGAATACTTCCCCCAACATATGAAATTATCCAAGACCGATATGTTAAAATTCATTGTACACATTATAGAACTTTCTCGGCTCTAGAAATACCGCTATCAATGTTGATGTCAACAACCCTTTCATCTTCTGAAAGGTTTAATCACATGAATCTGACTACATGTAATTCACACCCTTCTTATTCAGGCCCGTTAGTTGTGATTCAATGCATGAGATGTCCTATATGAAACATCTTTAGTAACCCACCAGCCCTAGAAAATACCATATCTCAATGAAATACTTTTGCTGCTCCAAATAAAATACTACCCTTACTTTCTCTAGGTCTACGGATACTCTTGTATCTAAGATTACATTACCAAAGAAGTGAATTTCGTCCATCCAAAAGTGTAATTTTGAGAGCATAGAATATAAAAGATTCTCTCTTTGTATACTCGAGATGACCTCAATAAATACGACATTGTCCTATTGAGTGTGACAGTACACCAAGATACTGTCCAGAAACAAACACAAAACGACATCCATGTATATATGGAACACTCGATTAATCAGATCCATGAAGACTGTAGGCACGTTCGTGTGTCCAATCTGCAGAACCATATACCTGTATAGACCATACCTAATATGGAATGCTACAAGAGTTATATTATATTGTCTAACGTGAAACTCATGGGAACTAGATCACATGTCAATATTTGAGAACACCCCGGAACCTTGAGGTTGATCAAATAGATCATTAATATTTGGAAAGAGATACCGGTCCATGACCATCAATAGGTTCAATTTCTGAATATCCATGAAAATTATGAGGGAATTGTATTCCTTTTTCGTAAACAGGATAGGGAAACCCCAAGAAGATGTACTTGGTTGGATGAACCCCTTATCATGTAACTCCTCCAACGGCTTCTTTAGCTCCTGTATCTCTGGTTTAGACATCATATAAGGAGGAATGGACACCAGTTCCACTTCTGGCACATCAATCAATAAAATTTTTTACCTCCTTCAATAGAGAAAATCCGAAAACTATTCTACAAAGACATCCCATAAATGATATCCCACTGGAGGAAAGTCCATCAGTGAAGTTCCCAAGTCATTCAGATAATGACTAGAAATTTGTATAGTAACTCTCCAAACCCACAAGGCTTGGATCCCACCCTTCTCACTTAGACACCTCATTCACCCTTATAATGAAACGATCCATCATCGAGTGATGTGAAACTCACCCTACGGTGATAGCCATCGACAACTACTTGGATGTGAACTAATCTCTCCATTTTGATAATGACATCAAAGCTTGTCATCACTAGGACATAACGGTCCCATAATATAGGACACCCACCAATATCTAGAGGGCACATATTTCACTGTCATACACATCTATTCTTTTCCCCAAAAGTGTGTAATGCGTCAAAAAATAAGCAGAAGAAAGGATACGGAGAACAAGTATTTCCACAGTAGAAATAAATAAAAAACTACAGAAACCCCCCATATCGAAAAGAGATGAAGCTAAAACTGAGGCAACTAGGATCATACCTCTTTCTGTAGAGGGTCCGGGATCCTGCTCATGCTGGCTCTATTCCACCGCAAAAGATTGACCTGCACAACGGCCCTATGACCCCACCTGACCACTCTAAGATGAACCACCCTACTGTTGCTGAAAGCTTGGAGATTAAATACCACGAATTTGACCACCACGAAGACTTAAATTCCCGAAGAACCCTAGTTATCAGACTGGTGTGAAACTGGTGGTTCTTCTCTTGAACGAGGAGTCATTGAAGAATGACTATCACCAGCTACAAGTGTGAAGATCTGATAGAAGCACTAAAGATGGCTTATCTTGCTACAAGATCGGCACACAACTAGGTCTCTCTGGAACTATTTCCTCATATGCTCGACCATCCCACACTGATATCATACAAGCTGGCTACCTGAAGGTGAATCCATCTTACTTGTATCTCCCCATGTAGACTCTATGCAGCACATCCTACTATCATCCAAAGAGGCACTGACTCAGGATAAATAACATCCCTGGGTCACAACTCTAGAATCCCTCAAATTACGTTATGTGATCAGTGCCTGGTTGACTATAGATGTGATGGAAGTCAACATAATGATGTTTACATGCTCCTGAATGTCTGGCCTAAGACCATCCTCAAACATCCTTTCCATAAATTACTCAACACCCCTTCACATGGTGTAATGTACTACAGATCATTGATGCGAGAAGAATAATCCATCACAGAAAGAGTACACTACTCCAAACTCTTGAACTCTCGGGCTCAATCAACCCACAAGGTCTCCAGATAGAGGTAATCGTAGAAGGTACGCTGGAACTACTCCCAAGACATATCTGGATGGAATCCTACATGTGAGATCACATCCCACAATCTCTTGGTGGAATCTAGATGCATGTACATAGAGAGATTGAACCTTCTCTATGAAGGCATCTCCAGATGCTCGAAGATCATCAGCGTGGATTCTAGCCATGACTCAGCAGCTTAGGGTCCTCCATCCCTTGAGAAGGTGGGAGAATGCTACTTCTTAAATCCCACGTCAACTATATCATCTACGGGGTAAGAGGCAGTACTCCTTGAATGGTCTACATAATCCTCATAAATCCCTCTTGGAACTATGTGTCTACACTTGTTCCCAAAATGATGGCTAGTGCCAAGACTGGCACAACTGGAGGATCTTCTGGTAGTCCTTGATCAACCATATATAGTGTCTGATCATTACCTTTTAACTAGTGAAAAACTAGAGCATGTCTCTGTGGCATGACTCTAAAAGGTCAAGCACACACCTTAGATCAGGATTAATATGGACTGAAACATAGAAGTGTAAAGGGGGTCAAGATAAATAAAGCATTCATGTTCTTGAAAACATGGATACATGTAATTTAAATTGTCTATATAGAGTGTTCCTTTAAGCCATCACATGGGTGTGTAATTATTCCAACTCAGGTCGTGTAACACCCCATACACAGGGTGTGTTTTTCTAACACATAGTGTGTACATGAATCCACTTCCCCTACCTGAGTTCATATACATGACTAATCTACACTGTTCTCCTAACTATGACTACACGACATGTTTATGACAGACATGGAATGTTCTATAATGATTTCACTGACCATTGTGGCTTGTTATATGACTAGATACAAGGGTTATACTTCACAGTGTGTTCAAGAATTACACGACATATACAACTTATGTTTTTATCCATCTATGTTGATATTTACACAGGTGGAAACATGGTTTACACCACATGGCGTGAACATCCAGCACACTGCGGGTTCTAGAAGATATCCCAACCCCATGTTTCTACCCAGATAGTCAGCAATAGAGTTTGATACTACACGACATGTAATTATTGTACACAACATGTACCTAAGAGAAATTGTTCCTTCCCTACCAGAAGATTATACATAGTGTGTGTCCATCATTACACGTCATGTATTCTGGGTTTTTCTAGATTCTAAGCCTCAGAAACTACTCCAAAACATAGAAAACACTGAAATGAACATTAAACTGCCAAATTCTGATTCTAGAGGGCCCTTAATCTCTATAAATCAAACCTTGGACTCTTATACATGTCATATATAAACCTAGAAGAGAAATGATCTACCAGATTCATGGCCATGAGGGCCCATAATAGCTCAAGAACCAAAGTATGGTATTAATTAAAACTATGTATTTACACAATTCTACACCCTATCAAATAGAAGGTTTTCTATAAATGTATCTATCACAAAAACATGCATATATAGCACAACGTCAATCACAACATCATGAAATTGCTAATGAAAACAAAATGGCATGGAAAGAATACATTACATGTAATCTCTAGAAAGTGCCTACATGATGCATGATATAGAATAACCTAATCTAATCGAGTTTCAACAAAAATAGATCTCAAATTATATCAATGATAACAATTAAAAATATATGAATCACCCAATGGTGAAATTAAATAAAATGTAAAATTGTAAAACTAGAAAAATTGCAATAAATGATGTAGATTGGTTTTCCCTATACAAGTGTTAGCTACTCCCGAGTACAACTTATATCCATGGTCCTATTCCTTCTTATCCCTGGATATAGGTTTTAATGGTATGTAAATAATAATATAATAACTTTGATACCACTTTGTAACATCCCAGTTCTGGGAGCTACCTAGAGGCGCCCCTTACGCTGTTGGTCACATGGCATAATGCACAATTCCACAAATGCTAGAGGCTTCCGAATAGCATCAAGGTCCTTGGTGTGATTGTAGGGAAACTATGCCGTAATTTTCATATTAATACAGTGGATGTAAAAGAATATTATTAGTGGATGTAGTGTAATACCATACAATACTAAACAGTGGAAGACTGTAGATATAAACAACTGGAGAACATATATAAATGATGCATGATACATATGTCTGGGAAAGTATCCAAACAAGTCATAATGATGATATACAGTAAAGAAACCATGTACAAAAAAAAAAGAAACAACTATTCAGCATCTCAAGCCTCATATTGGTCCCATGATCTCTTGTTCCAAGAAAACATGTACCTGAAGTAGAAAGGATCTTTCCATTATCTAGACCTGTAAAAAAATAATCTATTTGGGACCAAAAACATTAATCAAGAAGGGTGTGAGACGAATCCTAGTAAAAACCTACTCAAAGATCTGTACCAAAGAGTCAGTGAATATATATGGTATGATATAATCAAGATGAATCATTAAACAAGGAGGTACTCAAAACTAAACAATCCTACAGTTTCAAATGCATTCAATTATTAGATATCAAGTTAGTACCTAATAATAAGCTAGGCACCCTCTAGGAAGTACTCATTGACTAACCCCTCTGGTCTAACCAAAAAAACAACAAGAAACCCTTTGGAATTTACACACAACCTAACCCCTCTGGTTCCCAATATAAGGAATGATACACCAATTACTCTCTGAGTAAGCACTCACCATCATTTCCCCCTATATTCATGTGTGATCAAAGAATCTATGAGGAAGCACTCACCATAAATTCCCCATATTGTTTTAGTGGTTTCTACAAACACTCTTAAGAAGAACTCCATGTCAATTCTTCTTGTGGTATCTTAACACTACTATAGAAACTCTGAGAGAGAACTCAATGTCAACCCCCCCTTTAGTCTCACAGTGTGATAATTATTAGAGACAATCATGGAATGTCCTCAACATCAATTTCCCCTATGGTCTCACTACACCAGGTTCCCGCAACCCCGTGTAATGAAATCTTGCACAAACGATAATCAAAATCCAAAGTAAACCTCATGATGTACATATCTAAACAACTACAACATGTTATAGCATGTGAGATAATAATCACTCCTCCCTAACAATATAAGGCATGAAAGGTAAAGAAGCCAAATTGGTTAAGTAAGACCAAAAGGTCATAAACATGAAAACATGGGAAAAACATCCATAGCATGGAAATTCGTCCATTCTTCAATAAAATTAACTTCTTTCCAAACAAATAAGGCATACTAGGAAAATAATAGAGTTAAATATGTAAACACGCAATGCCCTGAACAAGGGTATTGGGAACTTTTGAGCTTATAACTCAACGAATATCTACGGAAAGACACAAAACACCTACCTTTGCATCGTACGATCAATATACCATGGAGTCGGCCCATGTATCAATTTAGAACATGGTATATCTACCAAAACGTCTTAAACATTCAACTAATGAAAACTCATGAGGGAAGAGAAATCCGTAAATGAGGATCAAGAAGACGAGAGAGCATATCGATGTGATTCTAACATAACTGACAGAGTTTGATTCAGAGAACATATGCTCGATCGGGGGCTTGGGGAATGATCGATGTCATACGGATTCTCTCGGTCAAATAAGGTGAAGAAGAAGACACTTCTTCCAATTAGACATGACCCTGGTCTGTCTAATGTAATATGGCACACGATGTGAAATTTATAGGTTCATGGCATGTACTTTCCTTAATCGTCCCCCACGTTTTGAGGTCTCTAGGTCACCACACACGGACTTGTGCACGGACATTACAAAACCAGCACCTGGCTATGCGCGATAACTAAGTACAATGTGTGTACTCGTAATGTACAGATCGTTTACTTATGAAATTTTAAAAAACTCTACATTTCCTAAAAAACACTAGAAATACGGAAACTTATTTAAAATGAATATCTGGATTCTTACAATATATTTGAAATATGATATACCACTTTCTCTCTGATTAAAGTCTTCCATTTACACCCATTATGCGGCTGAAATCCAATATGGAATTTCTCTTTTGACATTTAGATTCATGCTATTATTGTTTTTATTAATCTATATTCCCTTACTTATGTTGGGAAATGTGTCTATATGACCACATTACCATACATTTCATGTAAATATGATTAGACACTTATTCTTGTCTCATCAACCATATAATTTCTAATATTTTCCATGTATTATATTTGAATATTATATGGAATAATTTCGAGACCGGTCCTTTCGACGAAGTACTATTATGAGGCCTAGAGTGCCTGGAATAAATGATTAAAATAAATTAAAATTTTAAACAGTTCTTGTGAGTGTTTTTCCTGTAAATGTGGAACAACATTAAAATAGGTTCATAGATCCAAACTCTGACGACAATTTTGTGTTTAGAGCAGCCATTTTACCATAAGCAAGGACTAAAATCGATTGGCGCAAGTCACCTACAAAAGACAGTTTTTGGGCATTTTAGAAGATACATTTTAGATGAAACAAAATAAATTAATATTTCATTTTATTTTAAGATTTTTCCATAATAAAACTATGCTTATTTTTAAATATGAGTAGGAGACTAGTGTTAGACTCATAACCCTAGAGTAATCCCCTAGAATCCACTTGAGCTTTGTAGAAGAGCCAACCTTGGTGGTTTCTTGACGGGTTCTGACGAACAAAGACACAGGGATCATTAAGAAGAAATATGAAATCCAAAATGATGACTACTATACCTCTTAATTGATGATTGAGGTATGGGTTATTTCTATTATTCTTTTCCCCATTCTTTGATAGAAACGACGAATGTGGGTCAACCCACAAACATGTTGATTCTCAGATCGTATATTATTGCGGGAGGATTATTATTTTCTTTTCTGTTGTTTTCTAATTCAATTATTTAATCCATGCTAGAATATTTTTTTTGATTCTGCTCTTTTTGATTCTACTAATAGGAGTGGATCAATGCCGTTATGAATGACGGTAGTGGTATATTCCTTGATTTTCCATTGGATTTCTACCCCTTTTACTTGTATTCTTTGCATTCTACATGGGGAGACACAAAAACTAATTACTGTCCATCTGTTTCATAACAAAACGATCCCAATTTGAATATCTGATATTACAGGGACCCAGCTGAGGTTCGATGATGAAGGAAACTGACTAATCAATCGGATTAGAAGAGACTGTTCTTCAATATTTCTTCACATGGTTGGATTGATAAACATTTTTGAAGACAACTAGAGGTATGAAACTAATGGAATCAGGTATGTGGGGTCAGGGTGACAAAAACACATGAGTTTCATGGCGATCAGTCATCCGGATCGAAGAACAATGCATCCCCAGGAGCATCAGACAAAGAACTATGTTTTATCAAAATTCCCAAAGAACCTGGCATGTATCCCTAAGAACATGTCATGTTGGACCGACTCATCGGCAGCTAGGGTTCCATGATGTTTAAAGAGATGATAAGGTTTTTTCTCTGAAGAACACGTCATGTGGGTCCTTACGCAGGACTCAGTGTGTATCCTGGGTGGTACACAAACATGGGATGGAGTACATGGCAATGTAATCCAACATAGAGCCAGACTAGGCTTACAGAAAGAGTTACCCCATGTACCGGCTACATGGGATGACACACACAGGATAATGCTTTCTGTGGGCACACAACCACATACATCGAGCCAACCCCATTTACTCAGACATAGTGTGTGATTTGCACTACACGTTTTGTTCTGACCATTATACACAAAAAGCCTTATAACATTGGCCTGTGTACATGGGAAGTACTCAGGGTCAGAAGAAACTATGCGTGACACTTCTACAAGCCATGTACTTTTCATTACATAGCGTGACATTCTTGTCCATCATGTCTTGGACATGTTTCGTTTGGGTGATAACAATGTTTTCTCTTTCCCTGAAGGTTATGTATTGTTTAATTTTTTCAGAAGTATGTTTCCTTCAGCAAGACATTCTAAGATAGAATCATGTATCCCTCTGAGAGGCCCAGAGAGAGTTCATGTATCCATTCATGTCCCTTGGTAGATTCTGGTATTGACTTGACTATCCCTACAGGGTGATGATCATCTACTTAGCAGCTGAATCTGGATGAGTCATGGTATCCACCAAGGCCCTGGCAGTGATCCTCATCTATGTATCATGATAATTCCCCAATAAGGAGTGTGATATACTAAAATGAGTGTATATATCTCTTGTGACATTTTCTGATAGATAGTACTTCTCGGACATATGTCACAAGAGCTATCATACTCGTAGAGTGTGTTCTCTCGGGCGAGTTCTTATAGGAATCATAAAAATGAATCCCTAGCAGGGGAATACAGTTGTGTGACATTTCTATAGACTAAAGGTCAGGGTTTGTGGTATATCTAGTTTGTGTTCACCTATTATATGTTTAGGAGACATATATTGTGTAGAGCTGACGATACCTTTCCTTTGTATTGCTTTGTCGGTTTATGTTTCCTCTACTAAGTATTGTTATACCGACCCTTGAACGGTCTTTGTTTGCATGTGTTCTATCTTGTGCATGTAACAACCCAAAGTCTCATTAAATAAAATCCCTATTGATTTAATTAAATGTCTTTTTATGTAAAATGATTATATAGAATGTAAACTTCTTTGGTTTTATGTTAAGTATTGGGACTGTTGCTCATATAACCATTGAACAGTGATCACATTATTAGTATAAATATATGGCTTTTAAAAATCCAATTTACAAAGAAAAAGGAAGTGATGGCCTCATCTAGTAGAATTGATCCATACAAAGCCCATTTTTTGTAGCTTAGATTATAGGTGGCCTCTTTGGGCTTCTCTCTTGACCAATCCCAAGATGATCTTCATCATGTAAAGCTCGAACAAGACCTTCTATAGGAAAAGTGGATATTGATAGAGATTACCACTCGAAAAATGTTATTTGAGCCACCCCAAGGGTCTATCACCATCATACACCTTACCCTTAGGTCTTATGTGGATATTTTAAGGGGTTATGTAAAAAATCGATAGTACTATGTTCATGTACATTATTTTTATACATAATAATGAATATAGTTTCTTCTCAATATTGATACATTTTAAATAGTTTTTAAATTACATATAGTGTTTTTAGTTATTATTTAATTAAGAATTATATTTTATTAAATTAAAGTATTTTTGAATTAAATAATATTTTAATAAAATATTTTAATTATTATTGAATTAATTTTTAATAAATATAAATGATCTTATAATTTTTTGAATGCAAATATAATTTTTATTAAGGTTTGAAGTCCATTTCAATCAAAACATGTGACTTTTTAGTAAATGTCAGTTTTTATTTTGAAAATGAAAATTAACATATTTAGAAAATTATTTAAATAAAATAAATAATATTTCTAGAATCAGTACGTCAAAATTATCCAACAGGAATTTTTCATAATTTTCTGAAACAATCAAATTATTGGGTAAAAATTAAATACCGTTTAAATATATAATGTGTTTTATGAAATCATAATGACCCAATAGTGATGTAATAAAATACTATAAGCTTTATGTTCATACAATATATGTCTTACCATTAAATTAATGTGATTTTGGGTTTGTTTGACTTACTTTTCAAAGCATTAATGAACCCCTCAAGACATAGTAAACATCTTGTTTTTTTAAATTATTTTCTATGGGAGTGTGGGTCACCTCCACATAAGTAACCCCATTATTTTATGAGATTCATACTTTTTCCCTTTAAAATATTTTATTCCTCTCCCATTTTCCAATAACCATGGGAAACAATCATGAGCTGATTTCTGGTTTAGATTTGTTTAATGTAAGTTGTCCCAAACCTAAATAATAAAGAATTCACTCACCTTTCTTATATAAACCCACCCAAACTCAAAATTCCTACTTGCTCAGAGCCTTTGGTGTTTATCCAACCTCTGCCCTAATCTCTCTAGAATCCTCTCATGGTGCCCCAAGCTCCCATGAAGCCTCTCTCAAACCTCTCTCAAGCCATTGGAAGCACACTTCAATGTTAGGGTTTTTTTTCTACCTTTCTCATTTTTTCCCAATTTTCATTAAGTTGATTTTCCCTTTTAATATCAATTATGATTGTTGGGGTGTGGTTTCGCACCTCCATAATACTTCCCTTTTTATGTTTTAATGATGGAAGACCCCTTTCTCTCTTATTAAATTCCTCTCATGTACACCCGATACTATACCGAAATTCTGAAAGTATCCTCTCTCTCCTCATTAACATTCAAGAAATACTTTTGTATCATGAATCTAAATTTCATTACAATTGTTGGGACATGTATCTATATGACCTCCTTACTATCCATTACATGTAAATATGATGATGAACCCATTTCTCTCTCATCAACAGTTTTTATGAATTCCTATATCATGCCATTATGCTGCCGAAATCGCAATGACTTTCTAAGCCAATGCCATTGTGTAGTGAATACCATGCCCATTTCCCCATCATGGGTATTAACATTTATGCACATTTAATTATTTATTATAATGTTTCATGTATTAATTCCAAATTCCTTTTTCATGGAATAAATTATTATGTTTTATGAATTCGTGTTTTATGATCCATGTGACACACTTATGCATGAAATGAAATGTTTAAGAATGGCGCACCCTTATAACACTCCAATGAATTTGGTAGTGTATAGTATAATGATACATCATGTGAAATGAGTGTTGAATCATGCTAATTCAAGTGAAACGATGGTTTACTCGTGCTTCATGTGAAATGAGAATTTAATCATGCTCCTTGTGAAATGATCATTGGCTCATGATAATTCCATGTTAAGTGTTATTTCACATTTCCATGTTATGATTAGCATGATTTATCAAGCCTTTATGTTCATGTTTCTCTTGTGATCTATTGATAGTCCTATTGTCTAAAATTTATTTTACTCCTCATGTATTCCATTTTAATTCTTTTACTGGGCTTTATAGCTCGCCCCATTTCTTATGCATGTCCTCAAGTTATCCCATGCGATGCTATGTACGAGGGAATGTAGTGGTCATGTTAAGGAAGTGTTTAATAAAGATGTTGTATTTCATGTTTTAAGTTGTTATGTAATGATCCTTATCCCCAAAGACAATAGACCTCTTAAACTTCCATGTTGTATCAAGTTAATAGTTTATGTAATATATCATGTTTATGTTTGTAATAAAATCAGGGTTGTCATAGTTGGTATTAGAGGATAGGTTTAGTTATTTTTGGGATTAGGATTAGAAAACCCCTGTAAAGACTTATAGAAATGACTAATTATAATAAGAACATCCCCAAATTTTAGTGAGTACTGAGTAAGTTGTTAATCAAGAAAATACATCCCTGTCTAGATATGGGCTGGTAGAGGCGGCTCTGGCATAGATGTATCCTAGGGGTAAAACCCGAAAACACCACTTTGAGCTATACTCGAATGGGAACTTGTGCACAACAATGGGCCTTGATGTACTCTTTTTTACGACACTCTCAGGGGATATGTTTTGAAAAATTCACAAGCTTAGTATGAACCCTTATTAAGGGAATTAAAAAAAATTCCCCTAAGAATATATGTTAGAAAGTAGATAATGAAAAGCCTAGATTGAAGCCTATAGACTCATGAGTTAAGGAAATAAATTTTTATTTATAAGTGATAAACTTTTTTATTTGGATTACCCTTTATGTGTTACCTCCTAAGTTTCCTTTTATTCTAGCCAATGGCTGGTAATAAGAGGAATTAGGCTAACAATCATTGTGATGATCAGTGTGATGACTGTACTAATGAGATTCCCAAACCAATGGGAGTGGGAATCACGATCATTTTCATGATTATATCTCATATAAAACAAGCTATGAATAGAAACACAGTTCTAGAGGAACGTTCAACCCCCCCTAAGAATGAACAAGTCACTATCGAGAGCTTCATGAGACAAAGGCCTCCTACTTTTAGTGGGTCATCTGATCCCATGATCGCTGAATAATGGATCAACTCCATTGAAATGATCTTCTCCATCCTTCAATGTTCTGAACAAGAGAAGGTTCTCTTGGAGGCATATCGTTTGGAGGGTGATACTGATCAATGGTGGACGTTGATCAAAAATACGATGCCTAAGAGGAAATCGAGGTGTTGGAATTGAAGGATTTTTGGAAGATGTTTTTCGATAAATATTTTCGGTGCACCCTCTGGATTAAGATGGAATGGGACGTTCTTTCCCTGAAGAAAAAATATGAACAATCAATTTGAGAGTATGAGGAAAAATTTAAAAGTCTTTCACGATACGCTTCCGGCATTGTCGTTACCTCCGAATGCAAAGTTGACCGCTTCATTGGTCGGCTGATGCCTAGCCTTCAGAAAGCATTAGCGATCCGTGACATCGACAACTATGAGGAAATTTTTCAATGTGCACTCAGGGATGAAATAGAGATCGGGGGATCACATGGGTATCATGGGGACAAGAAGTGTTAGGTGGAATTCATTGGTGGCGGTACGATGGATAAATACAAAGGTGCTAAGAAGATCAAACACTCCATTTGCCAAAAGTGAAGAAAGAAGTACCTTGAAAATTACCACAATTGGATGAGGAGATGCTTTAGGTGTGAAAGAGATGGGCACCTAGCTGTAAACTGTTAGCAAGAAAGACATGCAGCTGCGACAGAGGAGAGTAGTGCTCCATTCAAACCACAACGCATTGTTAATTTCTACAACTGAAAAGAACCAGGTCATTTTGAAAATCAGGGCCCTAAACCATGGGATATCAGAGGCAACCAAAAACCTCCAAAGCAACAAGGAAGACATTTTTCCATCACATCTATCAAATTGAACCCCGACAATGATGTGGGGATAAGTACGCTAGTTATTCGTTCAAGAATATCGACCATACTTTTTGATTTCGGATCTACGCATTCTTTTATATCTCAAACATTTAGTAGAATAATCCAAACACCACCACAAATCATGGAAGTTATGATGTAGGTGAGTATAGAAAATGGGGAAATCATTGCATCCCAAGAATATATGTCCACCCCTAATATAATATGTGGATTTAATTTCCTGGAGAACCTTGTCATACTACCTCTGGTGGAATTTGATGCAATTCTTGGCATGGATTGACTTTCTTTATATAGAGCTAATATAAATTCTCAGGAGAGGGAATCACACTCCATATGGAGAATCAATCCCTGATTCATTACAAGTGTAAGGAGGAAGATAAATCTCCTTTATCTCCATCAACTCAAGAATGGATATTACTGCCCTATGAGCATGGGTATCTGGATCTGATGATTGAGGCCAAGGATGAAACCATCCTTAAAGAAATGACTATTGTGAGGGAATACACTGAAGTGTTTCCCAAGGAACTGTCTGGACTTCCTCCTAGTAGAGATGTTGAAATATCAATTGAACTTATACCAGGGGCTCTACTAATATCCATGAATACATATAGAATGGATGTTTTGTAGCTTGACGACCTGAAGAAACAACTATAGGAGAATCAGGATAAAGGGTTTATATGCCCAGGTGCTTCACCATGGGGTGCAACAGTCCTCTTTGTCATGAAGAAGGACGGGTCAATGCTGCTTTGCATCAATTTTCATGAACTTAACAAAATCCAGATAACGAACAAGTATCCACTGCCATGTATTGATGACTTTTTTGATCAGCTGCGTGGAGAACAATACTTTTCCAAGGTAGATTTGCGGTCAGGATATTATCAAGTAAGGGTGAGGAAAGAAGATGTCCCCAAGACTGTTTTTCGTACAAGATACGGGCACTATGAATTCATAATAATTCCTTTCAGAATCACCAATTCTCCATAAATATTCATGGAATTGATGAATAGAGTCTTTATAGATTACCTCGAAAATTTTTTGGTAGTATTTAATGAAAATATTATAATATACTACAAATGCAAGGAGGATCATGAGGAGAATTTCAGAACTGTACTAGATACTTTGCGCAAGGAGAATCTCAATGCAATTTACAAAAATTGTGAGTTCATTTTGAAGGAGGTCTCATTCTTGGGCCATATCATCACATGTAATGGGATATCTGTGGATCCATCCAAAACAGATGAACTTGAGGGATGACCAAGGCCAACATCAGTAATGGATATTCGTAGCTTCATGGGGTTAGCTGGATATTATCGATGCTTTGTGAAAAAATTCTCATGATTTTCCAACCCTCTTACCAAGCTTACTCGAAAGGGAGTAATTTTTTCTTGGACTGATGAATGCGAAGAAAGATTCAAAGAGTTGAAAAAGAGGATTATCACTGCGCCTGTGCTCACTTTACCCACAAGTGGGGAAACGTTTGTGATATTCAGTGATGCTTTAAAGAAGGTCTTAAGATGTGTGCTGATGCAGGCTGATAAAATGATATATTTTGCCTCAAGACAGTTGAAAATCCATGTGAGAAACTATATAATGCATGATCTGGAGCTAGCGGCGGTGATCTTTTCCTTGAAAATATGGCGGCATTATCACTATGGGGAGAAATGTGGGATATATACTAACCACAAGAGTCTTAAATATATATTCACACAGAAAGAGCATAATATATACAATAGAATATGGATAGATCTCATCAAGTATTATGACTGTTTAGTACATTACCACCCTGGAATGCAAAAAAGGTGGCAAATTCCCTATTTAAAAATGAATCAGCGATTCTATCAATGATAAGAATTGAGAAGGATCCAATATTCTTAGACATGATAAATATGGACATGGGAATTATAAATAAGGGAACATCATCAATCCTTTCAAAAATTATTGATCAACCATCTCTTTTGGAAAAGTTAATGTATGCTCAAAAGAATGATGTGGGAATTCAGAAAAAAGTGGAAGCTATCAAAAATGTGAAATCATCGGAGTTTAATGTTAATGAAGAAGGAATTGTGCAATTTGGGAAAATAATATGTGTTCTATTATGTCCGAAGCTGAAGAAGGAACTTTTGGATGATGCACATAGTTCAAATTTCTCTATTCACCCAGGGAGCACAAAGATGTATCGAGGTCTCTGAGAAAACTTTTGGTGGGATAATATAAAAATGGAGATCGATGAATATACATCAATGTGCCTGGTGTGCCAGCAAGTGAAGGCAGATGGGAAGATGTCTAAGGGGATGATTCAACCTTTACCCAAACCATAATGGAAATGAGAGAACATCACCATTGAAATTTTCACGGGACATCCAAGGACATCCAAAGGAAACAATGCAATATGGGTTGTTGTGGATCGTCTTACAATGACTACTCACTTCATTACTATTCGAGAGGTTTTCTCATTGGGTAAATAGGCATAGATATATATCAGGTAAGTGGTAAGGCTGCATGGAGTGCCACAATATATTGTGTCTCACCGAGATCCAAGTTTCAACTCTATGTTTTGGAAGAGTCTTCAACATGCTCGGGTTACTGAGCAGAATTTCAGTACGGCCTTTCATCCTCAAACTAATGGACAATCCAATCGGACTATCCATCACTCGAGGACATGTTGAGAGCATGCTCAATGGACTTTAAAGGAGGATGCGATCAACATATTCCTCTACTTGAGCTCTCTTATGCTAATATTTTCAAATCGAGCATCCAATTGGAACCTTATAAAGCCCATTATGGGAAAAGGTGCAGAACACCGACATGTTGGGATGAGGTCGGTGAACGTAAGCTACATGGACCAGAAATGGTCAAGGAAATGGTGGAGAAGGGGAAAACCATTCATCATCATATCAAGGTAGCCCAGAGTCGACAAAATATTTATGCTGATAATCGTCGATGAGACCATGGGTTTAAAGTTGGAGACATGGTTTCTCTACACATATCTCCATTGAAGAAGATCATGTGGTTTGGAAGTAAAGGCAAGTTAATTATAAGGTACATCAGCCCCTCTGAGATTATTGATTGTGTTAGGGATGTGGCATATCGACTCAAACTTCCACCTACCATGGCCAATGTACATGATTTCTTTCATGTATCCCTCATAAGTAAGTACATTCTGGAACCTTCACATGTAATCTCTTCTTAGGTGGTACAGTTGGAGGATGATCTTTCTTATGAGGAGCAAGCAGTGAAAATCATAGTTCGTGGAGAAAAAGTTCTTTGAAAAAAGAAAATGCCCCTTGTCAAGGTGTTGTGGTGAAACCACAAGTTTGAAGAATTGAATTGGCAATCGGAGGAAATGATGAAGATGAGTTACCCACAACTGTTTTAGTATGGGAAAATCAAATTTTGAGGGTGAAATTTCTTAAGGGGGGAATATTGTACCGACCCAATGTTTCATTAATGAAAATCCCTCTTGATCTAATTAAATATCTCTTTGTGTAAAATTTTTATATAAAAGGTCATGTTCATTGGTTTTATGTTATTAATTGTGACCGTTTCTTTTATAGACGTTGAACAGTGATCACAAGATTAGTATAAATATAGGGCTATAAAAAATCCAGTTTACTCAGAGAAAGGAAGCGACAACCTCATCCAGTAGAATTGCTCCATATGAAGCCCATTTGACGGATCTCCGAAAAGAGATGGCGTCTTTGGGCTTCGATCTTGGCCAAGCCCAAGATGACATTCATCATGTTAAGCTCAAATGAGACCGTCTACGGGAAAAGTAGATGTTGATAGAGATTACCACTCGGGCAATGTTATCTGAGCCACCCCAAGAGTCTGTCACCATCACACACCTTACCATTAGGTATTATGTGTCTTTTTTAAGGGGTTATGTAATAAATATCTTTTACTATGTTCAAGTACATTATTTTTATACATAATAATGAATATAGTTTCTTGTCATTACTGATACATTTTAAATAGTTTTTAAAGTACAAATACAGTTTTAGTTATTATTTAATTGAGAATTATATTTTATTAAATTAAGTTATTGTTGAATTAAATAATATTTAAATATAATAATATTATTATTAATAAATTATTTTTTATTAAATGAAAATTATATTATAATTTTATGAATGCAATTATAATTTTTATTTAAGTTTAAAATTCATTTCTGTCAAAAATCCTGAATTTTCAATAAATGTCAGTTTCTATTTTAAAAGTAAAAATTATCATATATATATAATTATTAAAATAAAATAAATTATATTTATGGAATCAGGACGTCAAAGTTATCCAATGATGAATTTTTCATAATTTTTTGAGACAGTCAGATTTTTGTGTAAAAGTTAAATACCATTTAAATATATAATGTGTTTTATGACATCATAATAACACAATAGTGATGTACTAAAATACTATAAGCTTTATGTTCGGTCAATGTATGTTTTACCATTAATATAATGTGATTTTTGTTTTTTTTGACTTACTTTTCAAAGCATTAATGGACCCCTCAAGACTTATTAAACATCTCTTTTTTTGAAATAATTTTCCATGGGAGTGTGACTCACCTCCACAAAAGAAAACTCATTATTTTAAGAAGTTTTGACATTGGAATTATAAAATATTGTTTTCTTCTCCCCTTTTCCCAAAACCATGGGAAAAACCATGAGCTGATTTGTGGTTTGGATTAGTTTAATGTAAGGGATCCCAAACCTAAATAATAAAGATTTCACTCACGTTTCCTATATAATCCCACCCATGCTCCCACTTCATCCTGACTCAAAGCCTTTTAAGTTCTTCCATACTTTGAACTACTCTCTATATAGTCCATCCAAGGTACCCCAAGATCCCATGAATCATTTCTGAAGCCTCTCTCAAGCCATTGGAAGCACATTTCCAAGTAAGGGGTTTTTTCCTCCTTTCTCATTTTTGTCCAATTTTCATTAAGAAGTTTTTCCCTTTTAATTTCAATTATGAATGTTGGGGTATGGTTTCACCCATCCCACATAATTCCCTATTTATTTTTGAAATATGGGATACCCCTTTCTCTCTAATTAAATTCCTCCCATTTACACCCCTTACTATGCCGAAATTCCGGAAGAAACTTCTCTCTCCTCATTAACATTAAAGTAATTATTTTGTATCATGAATCTAAATTCCATTAAAATTGTTGGTACATGTATATATATGACCTATGTACAGTCCATTACAATATAAATATTATTAGGAACCCCTTTCTCTCTCATCAACAAATTTTATGAATTCTTATGTCATGCTGTTATGCTGCCGAAATCACACCGATTTTCGAAGCCAATGCATTTGTGTAGTGAATACCATGCCCATTTATCCATCAAGGGTATTCACCATTATGCACATTTACAAATTGATTATAAAGTTTCATGTATTAATTCCAAATTCCTTTATCGTGGAATAAGTTATTATGTTTTATAAATCCATGTTTAATGATCCATGTGGCACACTTATGCATGAAATTAAATGTTTAAGATGGGTGTGCCCTTATAGAGCTCCAATGCATTGGGTAAAGTATAGTATCATGATACATCATGTGAAATAAGGGTTGAATCATGCTAATTCAAGTGCAATGAGGGTTTACCCATGCTTCATGTTCAATGATAATTTACTCATGCTCCATGTACAATGAGCCTTGGCTCATTATAATTCCATGTTAAGTATTGATGCCACATTTCCATGTTATGATTATCATGATTTATCATGACTTTATGTTCATGTTTCTCCTATGCCCTATTGATATCGCTATTGTCTAACATGTATTGTACTCCTCATTTATTCCATGTTTATTCCCTTACCGGCTTTATAGCTCACCCATTTTCTTATGCATGTCCTCAGGTTATCTCATGTGACGCTATGTACGAGGGAATGTTGTATTCATGTAAAGGATGTTTTAAATAAAGATGTTGTATTTCATGGTTTAAGTTGTTATTTAATGACCCTAGGCCCCAACGACAGAAGACCTCTCAATATTACATGTTTTATCAAGTGAATAGTTTATGTAATAAATCATGTTTATCTTTGTAATAAAATCAAGGTTGTCATAGTTGGTATCAGAGGATAGGTTTAGTTATTTTTGGGATTTGGATTAGAAAACCCTAGTAAACATTTTAGACAAGACTATGTATAATAAAATCATCCCCAAGATTTGGTAAGTACAGAGTAAGTGGTTTATCAAGAAAATAAATCCCGGTCTAGATATGAGCAGGTTGAGGTAGCTTTGGCACAAATGTATCCTAGGGGTAAAACCTGAAAACACTGCTTTGAGCTATACTCGAACAGAAACTGGTGCATGAAAATAGGCCTTGCTGTACTCTTGGTTATGACACTCCCAGGGGATATGTTTTGACAAATTCACAAGCATAGTATGAACCTTTATTATGGGAATTAAAAAAACGCCGCTTAGAATATATGTTAGAAAGTCGATCATGAAAAGCCTAGATTGAAGCCTATAAACTCATGTGTTAAGAAAATAAAAGGTTATTTATAAATCATAAATTTTTTGTCTTTGGTTACCCATTATGTGTTACCCCCTAGATTTCCATTTATTCCAGGAAATGGTCAGTAATAGGAGGAATCAGGCTAAGAACTGATGTAACGATCAGTGTGATGAATGTACTAATGAGATGCCCTATCTAATGGGAGCGAGAATCATGAACTTTATCACGCTTCTCTCTCAGCTAACTGAAAATTTGATTAGAAAAACGGGTCTAGAGGAACGTTTCACCCCTCCTTAAAATGAACAAGTCACCATCAAGTGCTTCATGAGACAAAGGCCTCCTATATTTAGTGGATCATCTGATCCACCGATCGTTGAACAATGGATTAGCTCCATTTAAAATATCTTCTCAATCCATCAATGTTCTGAACAAGAGAAGGTTCCCCTGGAAGATTATCATATGGTGGATGAAGCTGATCAATGGTAGACATTGATTAAAAATATGAATCCTAAGGAGGTGATCGAGGTGTTGGAATAGAAGGATTTTCAGAAGATGTTTTTCGATAAATATTTTATGTGAACCCTCTGACTTAAGATGGAAAGGGACTTCCTTTCACTCAAGAAAAAAGATAAAGAATATGTTGGAGAGTACGAGGATAACTTCAAAAATCATTCATGATAATCTTCCAGCTTTTTTGTTACCTCTGAGTGCAAAGTTGATCACTTCTTTGGTGGGTGGATGCCCAGCCTACGGAAATCATTAGCGATATGTGACTTCTAAAGCTATGAGAAAATTGTCTGATGTGCCCTCAAGGTTGAAATGGAGATCAGGTAATCACATGGGTATCATGGGGAAAATAAGCGTAAGGTGGAATTCAATGCTGGCGGTCCGATGGATAAATCCAAATGTGCTAAGAATATCTAGCACCCCACTTTCCAAAAGTGTGGGAAGAAGCACCCTGGAAATTGCCTCAAGGGGACGAGGAGATGCCTTAGGTGTGGAAGAGAATGGATCCTAGCTGTTAACTATCGACAAGAAAGACCCACAGCTGTGACACAGGAGAGGAATGCTCTGTTCGAACCTCAACGCATTGTTCATTCCTATAACTACAATGAACCTGTGCATTTTTAAAATAAGTGCCCTAATCCATGGTTTTTTGGAGGCAACCAACAACATCCATGGAAGAAAGGAAGAACTTTTTCCATCACTTCTTCTGAAGTGAACCCCCACAATGAAGTGGTGATATGTACGCTAGTTATTCATTCAAGAATAGAGAACCTAATTTTTGATTCAGGTTCTATGCATTCTATTATATATTAAAAGTTTAGTAGAACAATCCCAGCACCACCACAAATCATGGAAGTGAAGATGCTGATGAGTATGGAAAATGGGGAAATCATTACATCCCATGAATATAAGTCCTCCCCTGTTATAATTTGTGGATTGAATTTCCTAGAAACCCCGGTCATATTCCCTTTGGTGGAATTTGATGAAATTCTTGGCATGGATTGGCTTTCTTTATATAGATCCAACATAAATTTTCGGGAGAGGGAAATCACACTCCATATGGAAAATCGACCCCTAATTCATATCAAGTGTATGGACTAAGATAAATCTCCTTTAGCTCCATCATCTCAAGCATGGATATTAATGCCCTATGAGTATGCGTATCTAGGTCAGATGATTGAGTTCAAGGAATAAACCATATTTGAAAAAATTCCTATTGTGAGAGAATTTGCTGAAGTGTTTCTCGAGAAACTGCCTAGGCTTCCTCCTAGGAGAGATGTTGAAATCTCAATTGAACTTATACTAGAGGATCTACCAATATCCAAGACTCCATATAGAATGGATGTTGTGGAGCTTGACAAGATGAAGAAAAAACTATAGGATAATTGAGATAAACTGTTTATATGCCCAAGTGCTTTACCATGGGGTGCACCAGTCATCTTCATCAAGAAGAATAATTGGTCAATGTGGCTTTGTATCGATTATCGTGAAATTAACAAAATCATGATAAAGAACAAGTATCCAATGCCATAGATTGATGACTTGTTTGATCAACTTCGTGGAGCACAATAATTTTCCAAGGTATATTTGCTGTTGGGATATTATCAAGTAAAGGTGAAGAAGGAAGATGTCCCCAAGACTGCTTTTCGTACATGATACGGGCACTATGAATTCATAATAATGCCTTTCAGACTCACCAATGCTCCAACATTCTGCATGGACTTGATGATTATTGTCATTATTGATTAACTCGACAAATTTTTGGTTGTATTTATTGATTATATTCTAATATACTCCAAAAGAAAGGAAGATCATGAGGAGAATTTATAAACTGTACTAGAGACTCTGCACAAGGAGAAGCTCTATGCAAAGTACAGAATGTGTGAGTTCTGGTTTGAAGGAGGTCTCATTCTTGGTCCATATCATCATAAGCAATGGGATATCTGTGGATCCATCCAAAACATATGCAATTGAGGGATATCCAAGGCCAACATTAGTAATGGATATCCATAGCTTCTTGGGGTTAGCTGGATATTATCGATGATTTGCGAAAAATTTCTCACAATTTTATAACCCTCTTACCAAGCTAACTGGAAAGGTAGTAATGTTTTCCTGGATTGATGAATGCGAATAATGCTTCAATGAGTTGAAAAGGAGGCTTATCACTGCACCCGTTCTCACTTTACCCACAAGTGGGTATCCTTTTGTGACATTCTGTGATGCTTCGACGAATGGCTCAGGCTGTGTGCTGATGTATAATGATAAAGTGATATCTAATGCCTCAAGAAAGTTGAAAATCCATGAGATAATCTATACAATGCATGATCTGGAGCTGGCGACGGTGATATTTTCCATGAAAATATGGTGGCGTTATCTCTATGGGAAAAAATGTGAGATATATACTGACCACAAGAGTCTTAAATATATATTCACATAGAAAGAGCTTAATATGATCCATAGAAGATAGATAGAGATCATCATATATTATGACTATTCAATACATTACCACCATGGGAAAGCAAACAAGGTGGAAGATGCCCTATGAAGAAAGGACCCAGCGATTCTATCAATGATTAGAATTGAGAAGGATCCAGTCTTCTTAGACATGATGAAGATAGACATGGGAATCATAAAGAAGGGAACATCATCAATCCTTTCACAAATGATTGATCAACTGCCTCTTTTGGAACGATTAATGGATGCTCAAAAGGATGATGTTGGAATTCCAAAATAATTGGAAGCTTTCCAAGAAGGGAAATCGTTAGAGTTTAATGTTAATGAAGGAGGAATTATGCGATTTGGGAAAAGGCTATGTGTTCCATTATGTCCGGAGCTGAATAAGGAACTTTCAGATGATGCACGTAGTTCAAATTTCTCTATTCACCCAGGGAGCACAAAGATGTATCTAGGTCTATGAGAAAACCTTTGGTGGGATAATCTGAAAATGGATATCACTGAATATACATCAAAGTGCTTAGTGTTCCAGCAAGTGAAGGTAGAGAGGCAGATGTCTTAAGGGATGATGCAACCATTGACCATACCAGAATGATATGGGAGAACATCACCATAGACATTGTCACCGGACATACAAGGACATCCGAAGGCAACAATGCAATCTGGGTTGTTGTGGATCGTCTTACAAAGACTGCACACTTCATTGCTATTCCGGAGGATTTCTCATTGGATCAACTGGAACAGATATATATCAGGTAAGTGGTAAGGCTGCACGGAGTGCCACTATATATTCTGTCTGACCGAAATCCAAGATTCAAATCTATGTTTTGGAAGAGTCTTCAACATGCTCTGGATACTGAACTGAACTTCAGTACGGCCTTTTATCCTCAAACTAAGGGCAATCCGAGCGGACTATCCAAACACCTGTGGACAGTTTGAGAGCTTCCTCAATGGGATTTAGAGGTGGATGATATCAACATCTTCCTCTGGTTGATTTCTCCTATAATAATAGTTTCCAATTGAGCCTCCAAATGGCACCATATGAGGCCCATTATGGGAAAAGGATTAAAACACTGGCATGTTGGGATGTGGTCGGTGAACTTAAGATGCATTGACCAGAAATGGTCAAAGAAATGGTGGGGAAGGGGAAAACCATTCAGCAGCATATCAAGGCAGCCCAGAGTCGACAGATGATTTATGCTGATAATCATCTACGAGACGTTGGGTTTAAGGTTGGATACATGGTTTTTCTATGCATGTCTCCATTGAAGAAGTTCATGAGGTTTGGAATGAAAGTTAAGTTAAGTCTAAGGTACATCAGCCCCTTTGAGATTCTTGATCGTGTCTAGGATGTGGCCTATCGACTAGAACTTCCACCTACCATGGCCAACGTACATGATGTCTTTCATATATCCCTCATAAGTAGGTGCATTCCAGAACCTTCACATGTACTCTCCTCTTAGGTGGTATAGTTGGAGGATGATCTTTCTTATGAGGAGAAACCAGTAAAAATCATAGATCGTACAGAAAAAGTTCTACGAAATAAGACAATGCCCCTTGTCAAGGTGTTATAGCGAAACCACAAGATTGATGAAGTGACTTGGGAATCAGTGGAAATGATGAAGCTGAGTTACCCATAACTATTTTAGTGTGGGAAAAGGAAATTTCGAGGGCGAAATTTCTTAAGTGGGGAATATTGTAAGGACCCAAAGTTTCATTAATGAAAATACCTCTTGATCTAATTAAATATCTCTTTGTGTAAAATGTTTATATAAAATAACAACTTCTTTGGTTTTATATTATGAATTGTTACCATTTCATTTATATTCGTTGAACAGTGATCACATGATTAGTATAAATATGGGGCTTTAACAAATCCAGTTTACTCAAAGAAAGGAAGTGATGGCCTCATCCAGTAGAATTTCTCCATATGAATCCCATTTGATAGACCTTAAAAAATAGGTGGCGTCTTTGGGCTTCACTCTTGACCAAGCCCAAGATGAGCTTCATCATGTCAAGCTCGAACGAGATCGTCTACCGGAAAAGGGGATGTTGATAGAGATTACCACTCGAGAAATGTTATTTCATCTACCCCAAGAGTCTGTCACCATCACACACCTTACCCTTAGGTCTTATGCGTTTGTTTTAAGGGGTTATGTAACAAATCTCTAGTACTATATTCATGTACATTGTTTTTATACATAATAATTGATATAGTTTCTAGTTATTATTGATACATTGTAAATAGTTTCTAAAGTAAAATAGTGTTTCAGTTATTATTTAATTAAGAATTATATTTTATTAAATTAATGTATTTATGAATTAAATAATATTTTAATAAAATAATTATATAATTATTATAATAATTTTTATTAAATATAAATGATCTTATAATTTTATGAATGCAGTTATAATTTTTAGTAAGGTTTGAAATCCATTTATATCAAAACTCGTGAATTTTCAATAAATGTCGGTTTTTATTTTAAAAGTGAAAATTAACATATTTAGATAATTGCTAAAATAAAATAAATTTTATTTCTAGAATCATGACATTGAAATCATCAAACTGTGAATTTTTTATAATTTTCTAAGACAGTCAAATTTTGGGGGTAAAAATTAAATACCGTTTAAATATATAATGTGTTTTATGACATCATAATGACCCAATAGTTATGTACTAAAATACTATCAGCGTTATGTTTGGTCAATATATGTTTTACCATTAAAATAATGTGATTTGGGGTTTTTTTGACTTACATTTCAAAGCATTAATGGACCCCTCAAGACTTATTAAACATATCGTCTTTTTAAATTATTTTCCATGGGAGTGTGACTCACCTCTCCATAAGCAACCCCATTATTTAATGATGTTCGGACATTGACATTATATAATATTATTTTCCTCTCCCCTTTTCCAAAAACCATGGGCAAAAAGCATGAGCTGATTTGTGGTTTGTATTAGTTTAATGTAAGGGGTCCCAAAACTAAATAATAAAGAATTCACTCACCTTTCCTATATAAATACACCAATGCTCCCACTTCCTCATCACTCAAAGTCTTTTGAGTTCATACAACCTCTTTCCTACTCTCTCTAGAATCCTACCAAGGTTCCCCAAGTTCCAAAGAAGCCTCTCTCAAGCCTCTCTCAAGCCTTTGGAAGCACACTTCCAAGTAATGGTTTTTTTCATCCTTTCTCATTTTGTCCAATTTCCTTAAGATGTATTGCCCATTTAATTTCAATTATGAATATTGGGGTATGGTTTTACACCTGCCACATACTGCTCTATTTATGTTTGAATGATGGGATACACCTTTCTCTCTCATTAAATGCCTCCCATGTACACCTGTTACTATGTCGAAATTCCGAAAGGAACTTCTCTCTCTTCATTAACATTCATGCAATACTTTTGTATCATGAATCTAAATTCAATTAAAGTTTTTTTTGGAAATGTATATATATGACCTCCTTACTATCCATTACTTGTAAATATGATGAGGAACCCATTTATCTCTCATTAACCATTTTTATGAATTCTTATGTTACGCTGTTACGCTGCCGAAATCACACCGATTTTCTAAGCCAATGCCATTGTGTAGTGAATACCATGCCCATTTCTCCAACAAGGTAATTCACCTTTATGCACATTTCCTTATTGATTATAAAGTTTCATCTATTAGTTCCACATTCCTTTATCGTGGAATAAATTATTATGTTTTGTGAATCTATTTTTATATGATCCATTTTGCACACTTGTGCATAAAATGAAATGTTTAAGAAGGGTGTGCCCTTATAGAACTCCAATGAATTGGGTAAAGTATTGTATCATGATACGTCATGTGCAATTATGGTTAAATCATGCTAATTCAAGTGCAACGAGGGTATACATGTGTTTCATGTGCAATGAAAATTTACTCATGCTTCATGTGAAATGAGCGTTGGCTCATTATAATTCCATGTTAAGTATTGAGGCCACATTTCCAGGTTATGATTATCATGCTTTATAATGACATTATGTTCATGTTTATCTTGTTCTATGTTGATATGCCTATTGTCTAACATGTATTTTAATCCTCATTTATTCCATGTTTGTTCCCTTACTGGCTTTATAGCTCACCCCTTTTCTTATGCATGTCCTCATGTTATCCCATGTGATGCTAAGTACGAGGGAATGTAGTGGCCATGTAAATGAATTTTTCAATAAAGATGTTGTATTTCTTGTTTTATGTTGTTATTTAATGATCATAAGCCCCAAACACACAATACCTCTCCATCACCCATGTTGTATCAAGTGAATAGTTTATGTAATAAATCATGTTTATGTTTGTAATAAAATCAAGGTTGTCATAGTTGGTATCAGATGATAGGTTCAGTTATTTCGGGATTAGTATTAGAAAACCCTAGTAAAGCCTTAGAGGAAAGACTAAGTATAATAAAAACATCCCCATGTTTTGGTAAGTACTGAGTAAGTTGTTTATCAAGGAAATACATCCCTGTCTAGATATGAGCAGGTAGAGGTGGCTCTGGCACAAATGTATCGTAGGGGTAAAACCCAAAAACAATGCTTTGAGCTATACTCGAACAGGAACTGGTGCACGACAACAGGCCTTGTTGTTCTCTTGGTTACGACACTCCCAGGAGATATGTTTTGAAAAATTCACAAGATTAGTATGAACCCTTATTAAGGGAATTAAAAAAACGCCCCTTAGAATATATGTTAGAAAGTAGATCATGAAAATCCTAGATTAAAGCATATTGAATCCTGAGTTAAGTACATAGATGTTATTTTATAAGTTATCAAATTTTTTCTCTGGATTACCCTTTTTGTGTTACCCCTAAATTTCTTTTTATTCAAGCCAATCGATGGTAATAGGATGAATTGGGCTAAAAAATTATGTGATGATCAGTGTGATGATTGTACTAATGAGATTCCCACATAAATTGACGGGGGAAACACAGACTTTGTCATGCTTCTCTATCAGCTAACTCAAGCTTTGAATAGTAACATGGGTCGAGAGGAACGTTCAACCCCCCTAAGAAAGAACAAGTTGCTATCGAGAGCTTCATGAGACAAAGCCCTCTTACTTTTAGTGGTTCATCTGATCCCACGATCACTGAACAATGGATCAACTCCATTGAAAAGATCTTCTCCATCCATCAATGTTCTGAACAAGATAAGGTTATCTTGGTGGCATATCGTATGGAGGGTGAAGATGATCAATGGTAGATGTTGATCAAAAATACGAAGACTAAGGAGAAGATCAAGGTATTGGAATGGAAGGTTTTCCATAAGATGTTTTTCGATAAATATTTTCCACGAACCCTCCGACTTAAGATGGAAAGGGACTTCCTTTCCCTCAAGAAAAAAGACGAAGAATCTATTAGAGCATACGATGAAAACGCCACAAGTCATGCATAATACGCTTCTAGCATTGTTGTTACCTCTGAATTCAAAGTTGATCTCTTCTTTTGTGGGCTAACTCCTAGCCTACGGAGCTATGAGGAAATTGTCCGATGTTACCTCAAGGTTGAAATGAAGATCGGGGAATCACATGGGTATCATGGGGACATGAAGCGTAAGGTGGAATTCAATTCTGGCAGTCCGATGTATAAATCCAAAGGTGCTAAGAAGATCCAGCACCCCACTTTCCAAAAGTGAGGAAAGAATCACCCAAGAAATTTCCTCAAGGGGACAAGGAGATGCTTTAGATGTGGAAGAGAAGGGAACCTAGCTGTTAATTGTCGGCAAGAAAGACCCGTGGATGCGACAAAGGAGAGGAATGATCCATTCGAACCTCAATGCACTGTTCATTCCTACAACTACAATTAGCCGGGGCATTTTGAAAATTAGTACCCTAATACATGTTTTTTCAGAGGCAACCAACAACCTCCAAGGAAGCAAGGAAGAGATTTTTCCATCACTTCTTCTGATGTGAACCCCGAAAATGAAGTGGTGATAGGTATGCTAGTTATCCATTCAAGAATAGCGAACGTACTTTTTGATTCAGGTTCTACACATTCTTTTATATCCTGAATGTTTAGTAGAACAATCCCAACACCACCAAAAATCAAGGAAGTGAAGATTTCAGTGAGTACGGAAAATGGGGCAATCATTACATCCCATGAATATAATTCATCACTTGTAATAGTCTATGGATTGAATTTCCTAGCGAACCTCGTCAAACTCCCTATGGTGGAATTTAATGAAATTCATAGAATGGATTGTCTTTTTTATGTAGAGGCAACATAAATTGTTGGGAGAGGGAAATCACACTCCATATGGAGAATCGACCCCTGATTCTTATCATGTGTAAGGGGGAATATGAATATCCTTTAGCTCCATCATCTCAATAATGGATATTACTACCCTATGAGCAAGCATATCTGGCTCATATGATTGAGCCCATGGAAGAAACCATCCTTGAAGAAATGCCTATTGTGAGGTAATTCACTGAAGTGTTTCTGGAGGAACTGCCTGGTCTTCCTCCTAAGAGAGATGTTGAAATATCAATTAATATTACACCATGGACTCTACCAAAATCCATGAATCATTATAGAATGGCTATCATGGAACTTCAAGAGCTGATGAAACAACTACAGGTGAATCTGGATAAAGGGTGTATATGGCCAAGTGCTTCACCAGGGGGTGTAGGAATCCTTTTCTTCTAGAAGAAGGATGGGCCAATGCAGTTTTGCAACGATTATCATGAAATTAACAAAATTAAAGTAAAGAACAAGCACAATATTCCATGGATTGATGACTTGTTTGATCCACTGCGGGGAGCAAAATACTTCTCCAAGGTAGATTTGCGGTCGGGAATTTATCAAGTAAGGGTAAAGAAGGAAGATGTCCCCAATCCTACTTTTCGTACAAGATACAGGAACAATGAATTCATTATAATGCCTTTTGGACTCACCAATTCTCCAGAAATCTTTAGGGATTTGATAAATATAGTCTTTATAGATTACCTTGTCAAATTTGTGGTAGTATTTATTGATGATATTCTAATATACTCCAAAATCAAGGAGGATCATGTGGAGCATTTAAGATCTGTACTAGAGACATTTTGCAAGGAGAATCTCTATGTAACGTACAATAGGTTTGAGTTCTGGTTGAAGGAGGTCTCATTCTTGGTCCATATCATCATAAGAAATAGGATATTTGTGGATCCCTCCAAAACAGATGCAATTGAGGGATGACGAAGGCCAACATCAGTAATGGATATCCGTAGCTTCTTGGGGTTAGCTGGATATTATCGAAGAATTGTGAGAAATTTCTCACAATTGTCCAACCCTCTTACCAAGCTAACTCGAAAGGGAGTAAAGTTTTCTTGGAGTGATGAATTCAAATAAAGCCTCAAAGAGTCGAAAAGGAGGATTATAACTATGCCCATGCTCACTTTACCCACAACTGGGGAACATTTTGTGATATTATGTGATGCTTCGAAGAAGGGCTTAGGATGTGTGCTGATGTAGAATAATAAAGTGATATCCTATGACTCAAGACAGTTGAAAATACATGATAGAAACTGTACAATGCATCATCTAGAGTTAGCAGCTGTGATATTTTCTTGAAAATCTGGCAGCATTATCTTTATGGGGAGAAATGTGACATATATACAGACCACAATAGTGTTAAATATATATTCACACAGAAAGAGATTAATATGTTCTAGATAAGATGGATAAATCTTATCAAGGATTATGACTGTTCAATACATTACCAGCCTGAGAATACAAACAAGGTGGTAGATTCCCTATGTAGAATGGACCCTGCGATTCGATCAATGATGAGAATTGAGAAGGATCTAATCTTCATAGAATTGATGAAGATGAACTTGGGAATCATAAAAAAGGGAACATAACCAAACCTTTAAATAATTATTGATCAACCGTATCTTTTGGAAAGGTTAAAGGATGCTCAAAAAGATGATGTGGGAATTCAGAAAAAAGTGGAAGCTATCAAAAAAGGGAAATCCTCAGAGTTTAATGTTAATGAATAAGTAATTGTGTGATTTGGGAAAATGATATGTGTTCCATTACGTCCGGATCTAAAGAAGGATCTTTTGGATGATGCACATAGTTCAAATATCTCTATTCACCCAGGGAGTACAAAGATGTATCACGGTCTCTGAGAAAAATTTTGGTGGGATAATTGGAAAAAGGATATCACTGAATATACATCAAAGTGCCTAGTGTGGCAGCAAGTGAAGGTAAAGAGGCAGAAGTCTATGGGGATGATGCAACCATTTCCCATACTAGAATGTAAATGGGATAACATCGCCATGGACTTTGTTACCGGACTTCCAAGGACATCTGAAGACAACAATGCAATATGGGTTGTTGTGGACCACCTTAGAAAGACCGCACACTTCATTGCTATTCGGGAGGATTTATCATTGGATAAAATGGAAGAGATATATATCAGGTATGTGGTAAGGCTACATGGAGTTCCACTATATATTGTGTCTGACTGGGATCCAAGATTCAACACTATGTTTTGGAAGAGTCTTCAACATGCTCTGGATACTGAACTAAACTTCAGTACTGCCTTTCATCCTTAAACTAATGGCCAATACGAGTGGACTATCCAAACACTTGAGGATATGTTGAGAACTTGCTCAATGGGCTTTAAAGGAGTATGGGATCAAACTCTCCCTATGGTTGAGTTCTCTTATAATAATAGTTTCCAATCGAGCATACAAATGGCACCATATGAAGCCCATTATGGGAAAAGTTGCAAAACACCGGTGTGTTGGGATGAGGTCGGTGAACGTAAGCTGCATGGACCAAAAAAGGTCGAGGAAATGGTGGAGAAGGGGAAAACCAATCAGCAACATATCAAGGCATCCCAGAGTCTATAGAAGAGTTATGCAGATAATTGTAGATGAGACCATGTTTTTAAAGTTGGAGACATGGGTTTTTTACACATATCTCCATTGAAGAAGGTCATGAGTTTTGGAATGAAAGGTAAGTTATGTGCAAGGTACAACATCCATGTTGAGATTCTTGATCGTCTTAGTGTTGTGGAATATCGACTAGAACTTCCACATAACATGGCCAATGTATATGATTTCTTTCATGTATCCCTCTTAAAGAAGTACATACTAGAACCTTCACATGTACTCTCTTCTTAGGTGGTACATTTGGAGGATGATCTTTTTTATCAGGAGTAACCAGTGAAGATCATAGTTCGTAGAGAAAAAGTTCTATGAAATAATACATTTCCCTTGTCAAGGTGTTGTGGCGAAACCAAAAGTTTGAAGAAGAGACATGGGAATCAGAGGAAATGATGAAGCTGAATTACCCATATCTATTTTAGTGTTGGAAAAGTAAATTTCAAAGGAGAAATTTCTTGATGGGGGAATATTGTAACGACCCAAAGTTTCATTAATGAAAATCTCTCTTGATCTAATTAAATACATATTTCTGTAAAATGTTTATATAAAATGTCAGCTTCTTTGGTTTTATGTTAATAATGGTGACCATTTCTTTTATAACCGTTGAAGAGTGATCACATGATTATTATAAATATAGGGCTTTAACAAATCCAATCTACTCAGACAAAGGAAGTGATGGACTCATCCAGTATAATTTCACCATATGAAGACCCTTTGTCGGAGCTCGGAAAAGAGGTGGCATATTTAGGCTCCACTCTTTACTAATACCATGATGAGCTTCATCATGTCAAGCTCGAATGAGACTATCTACGGGAAAAGTGGAAGTTGATAGAGATTACCACTTGAGCAATGTTATCTAAGCCACCCAAGCGTCTGTCACCATCACCGACCTTACCCTTAGGTCGTATACGACTATTTTAATGGGTTATGTAACAAATTTCTAGTACTATGTTCATGTAGATTATTTTTATACATAATAATGAATATAATTTCTTGTCATTATTGATACACTGTAAATAGTTTTTAAAGTACAAATAGTGTTTTTAGTTATTATTTAATTTAGAATTGTATAATATTAAATAATGGTATTTTTGAATTAAATAATATTTTAATAAAATAATATTATTTTTAAATTAATTTTTATTAAATATAAATGATCTTATAATTTTTTAATGCAATTATAATTTTTGTTAAGGTTTGAAAGACATTTCTGTCAAAACTCGTGAATTTTCAATAAATGTTAGTTTTTATTTTAAAAGTTAAAATTTACATGTTTATAAAATTATTAAAATTAAATAAATAATATTTTTGGAATCAGGACATTGAAATTATCCATTGGTGAATTTTTCCTAATTTGTTGAGACAGTCAAATTTTTGGGTAAAAATTAAATATCATTTACATATATAATGTGTTTTATGACATCATAATAAACCAATAGTGATGTACTAAAATAATATAACCTTTATGTTCGGCTAATATATATTTTACCATTAAAATAATTTAATTTTGGGTTTTTTTGACTTACTTTTTAAAGAATTAATGGACACCTCAAGACTTATTAAACATCTCGTCTTTTTAAATTATTTTCCATGGGAGTGTGACTCAACTCCACATAACCAACCCCATTATTTTAAAAAGTTAGGACTTTGGCATTATAAAATATTGTTTTCCTCTCCCCTTTTACAAAAACCATTGGCAAAAACCCTACGATGATTTGTGGTTTGGAATAGTTTAATGTAAGGGGTCCCAAACCTAAATAATAAAGAATTTACTCACCTTTCTTATATAAACCCACCCATGCTCCAACTGCCTCCTCACTCAAAGCATTTGGAGTTTGTCCAACCTCTTACCTAATCTCTCTAGAATCCTCCCAAGGTTCCCCAAGCTCCCAAGAAGCAAGTTTCAAGCCTCTTTCAAGCCTTTGGAAGCACACTTCCAAGTGAGGGTTTTTTTCTTCCTTTATCATTTTTGTCCAATTTTTGTTAAGTGGTTTTGCACATTTAATTTCAATTATGAATTTTGGGGTATGTTTTCACACCTCCCTTATACTTCCCTCTTTATGTGGGAATTATGGGAGACCATTTTATATCTCATAAAATGCCTCCAATTTACACCCGTTACTATGCCGAAATTCCGAAATGAGCTTCTCTCTCCTCATTAACATTCATGAAATACTTTGGTATAATTAATCTAAATTCCATTATAATTTTTGGGACATGTATCTATTTGACCGCATTACTGTGAATTACATTTAAATATGATGAGGACCCCCTTTCTCTCTCATAAACCATTTTTATGAATTCTTATGTCACCCCGTTACGCTGCCGAAATTGCACCGATTTTTTAATCCAATACCATTGTGTAGTAAATACCATGCCAGTTTCTCCATCAAGGGTATTCACCTCTAAGAATATTTACTTATTGATTATAAATTTTCATGTATTAATTCCACATTCCTTTATTGTGGAATAAATTATTATGTTTTTTTGAATGCATGTTTTATGATCTATGTCGCACACATATGCATGAAATGAATTGTTTAAGAATGGTGCGCCCTTATAGCGCTCCAATGCATTGGGTAATGTATGGTACCATGATAAGTCATGTGCAATGAGTGTTGAATCATAATAATTCATCTACAATGAGTGTTTACTCGTGCTTCATGTGCAATGAGAATTTACTCATGCTCCATGTGCAATGATCCTTGGCTTATTATAATTCCATGTTAAGTGTTGATGCCACATTTCCATGTTATGATTATCATGCTTTATCATGACATTATGTTTATGTTTCTCTTGTGCTCTATTGATATGTCTATTGTATAAAATGTATTTTACGCCTCATGTATTCCATGTTTATTCCCTTGCTGGGCTTTATAGCTCACCCCTTTTATTATGAATGTCCTCAGGTCATCCCATGAAATTCTAAGTATGAGGGAATGTAGTTGTCATATAAAGTATGTTTTCAATAAAGATGTTGTATTTCAGGTTTTAAGTTGTTATGTAATTATCCTAATACCCAAAGACACTAGACCTCTCGATATTCCATGTTGTATTAAGTGAATAGTTTATGTAATAAATCAAGTTTATGTTTGTAATAAAAGCAGGGTTTTCATAGTGCAGATGAATAGCCTTTTGACAGAGCCTAGGTCGAACCAAGACTAGACTGGTCATTCTGATTTCCCTACAGAACGAGGTGTTCCTACATCTATGAGCAGCAGTCCAAGTACCTCTTTGAGTTTACCGGTTGGAATTTTTATTTTTCAAACACTTGTTTTTTGGTGGGCTTGTATTCTGGTGTAGTTTACATTCAGTACTTTTCTTTCCATCAAACACTTTTTGTTGGGTTTAGTTGCATGAAATCATTTTGTTCCTTAGTGGTTTTATTACATTTCCGCATTTTTGGTCTTGGATATGTGTGTGTGTGTACATGTTATTTGTAAATGCCTCACATATTAGTAATATGTGTACTCAGTGCTAGTCATCTACCCCTGGCCTGTTGGAGGCTAGCTTGGGGAGCCATGGCGTCGGCCCCTCAGGGATAGATCATGACAGAGTGTTATCAAAGGTTATTGGTTCTACCATAGAACCAAGAGATGCTGTGATTGGTGTGGGGAAACAATTTTATGTATTTCGAGTTTGACTTTCAGCCCAGATACTATAATGTTTGTGTGAACGACCGACGTATCCACATACCGGGACATGGATAACTTTCTTTGTGACTCTTTACATGAAAATAGTAGTTGAAGTGGAAAAATATATTGGTACATGCATCATATATGAATGGGTTGTGTTTTCCAGGTCCCTTGTGTCAGCTATCCAGATATACTCTTCGACCATTGTACATATTGTTCCATACTGGATGCCTCTGTGACACATACCCTTTAGGATTTAGCAGTGTGATCACGTGGATGACTCCCACAATGATGAGTCTTCGATACATAGACCACATCCCATGGAGTTTTCTCCATGTGGTGCACCATCTATACCACCACTAGTGGATCAACCCATGATACCTGCTGTACCGAATGATGAGGGGCCCATATTGAGCGCACTATATGAGTTCCAATCATAGAGACCCATCAGTTTCTGAGGTGATCCCGACCCTCACACAGGTGGGGACTGGATTGAGGTGGTGATAAGAGTTTTCCATCTTGTAAAGACACCAGCAGACTAGATGGTGAACTAAGGAGTGATTCTTCTTCACGGATTGGTTGGAATATGGTGGATTCTAACCACACAGACAAACAATGAGGGGAATCATTAATGGAAGGAGTGTGAAAAACTCATTAGGGAGGATTTCTCAAAGGTTATGCTATGATCTGTGTGTATCCAATAGCTCCGTCAGCTCTACCAGGGCAGTTTGAGGATGGATGACTACTCCGCGTGGTTCACTAACCACACTAGTTACTCAATAGATATGGTCAGGGGTCAATACGTCAGAGTACAGAATTTTGAGCGAGGTATAAAATAGAAAATTCATGATAATGTCGTTCATATATGCATTTCAACTTATTTTTTAGTGCAGAAGCGATCTATGGTGATCGAGATCTTCTTGGCGGAGAAGAAACAACCAAAAATAGTTAGCAGTAGGCACACAAGTGCAGAGACCCTGGCAGTTGGGAGACGATGTCCGGAACAAGGATCTGGATGTGTGAGACTTCATATGTGGAACTAGGGTAGGGGATTGATAGTCCATGCCTCTGAGGCTGGATCCTGTTAGCCTAGGGAGTATTGATGCTTCTCATACATTAGTAGGGGACATATCGCTAGATATTGTATGAACCATCGAGCTACCGATATGGAGGTGGTGTATGGACCACTGTGGAAGAGACATAGAGTGGAGCAGAATGACTCACCAGGAGGCAGACATTGCAGAGGAGCAGGGAGAGATATAGGTCATGGCAGACACTTCAATCTACATTCACCACCACTTCCTGGAAGTCTACACTAGGCTCAGGGTGCTGGGGGATAGGGGAGGGGAAAACTGTATATGGTTTATGTGTACAACCCAGTGACACTAGGGATGATCCGAGGTACGATCTATGACTTCTCTACCTTAGCAGCAATACTTATAGACAGAACCACTATTCATTACATCCTCTCCACATTTCTTGAACAAAACCATGAGATTCCAGTAGAGTCATTGACTCGATCCTTAAACATGGATAAGCCTAAAGGAGGAGACTCGATGATCCCACACCTTTGTAGACAATATGATATTAACCTTGGAGGTGAGATTTTCAATTGGAACCTCTTGGTGGCAGCATCAATGCCTTATGAAGTTATTCTCAGTATTGATTTCTTATCCTCAATCAATGCCTCAATTGACTGCTTTAGGTGAAGAGTGTAGTTTGTTCACTACGACGATATGAGGTTTTATTTTCTAGATGAAATTGGGAATCATGGAGCATAGTATGGGATCATATATAATAAGGTAAAAGCAATCACTCTTAAGTATTCTATCACTACCATCAAGTAGGTAGTTGTTGTGAGCTTCCATTTCCCAGTAGTAGTGGTTGAGTACGAGGATGTATTTCTAGAAAATGATTCGGGACAACCTACCCATCGGGAAATCATCTGCTTCATCGAATTATAACCTATGAAGACACTGATTTATTTTTTATCATGTCAGATGGCTCCTGCAGATCTTCAAAATTTGAGTGTGATGATGGAGGATTTTCAGAAAAAGGGTTTTGTGAGACCTAGAATTTCCCCCGGTGTGACCCTAGTATTTTTTGGTCAAGAATGATGATGGGAGTTTGAGGTTGTGCTTGGATTACTGTCACCTTATCTAGGTGATACTGAATAACATGTATTCACTACGGAGGATCAATGAACTCTTCGAATAGATGAGAGGGGCACAATGGTTCTTGAACGTTGACATTCGGCCAGGTTACCACATGTTATGAGTACGGTATAAGGATATACCGAAGGCGGAATTTAGATGTTGCTAGAGTCACAATGAGTACATGGTGATGCAAATTGGCATGATTAACACCTCTGCAGTGTTCATGGGACTTATGGACCAGATCTTCCAGCCGTACATGGACAGGTTTGTAGTGGTATTCATCGATGAAATTCTTATGTACTCGGCATCTGAGGAGGAGCACGCTAGACACATGCGGATGGTTTTTGAATGTACTATGGGAGAACCAACATTATGGGAAGCTCTAAAAGTTCCAGTCCATGATTCTGGAGGTCTACTATCTAGGACATGTCAGTTCGGTGGATGGAGTAGTTATCGACCTAGAAAAGGTGGTTGCAATGTTAGCATGAGATCCACCTTGGAGTGTGATGGAGGTGCGGAACATCTTTGTGTGGGAATGATATTACTGAATAATAATTTTAGATTAGACCTGAATATCAGAACCGATGATGGACTTGACCACGAAGGGACAACCATTAATGTGGATAGAGATGTGCCAACAGGCTTTCAAGCACTTAAGTCAGAGTTTTATGAGTGCCTAAATCTTGAGATTACTAGAGCATGGTGTCGAATAAGTAGGGTTCTACGATGTATCAGGGACCACACTTGGCTGTGTCCTGATGCAGAGGAAGGAAATGATTGCTTATTATTTTTTCGCACATAGGCCACCTAAGAAGATCTATGCAACCCATGATCCCGAGATGGTAGTGGTAGTCTTCGCATTCAAGATGTGGGGACACTACCTTATAGGCAAGTGATTTATCGCCTCCTCTAACCACATGACCGTCATGTATGTCTTCTCTCAAAAGGAAATAAACCTAAGACAGATATGTTGGCTAGTGTTCCTCAAAGACTAGGATTTTGTGATCATCTATACACTTGTGAATGGGAACAAGGATGAATATGATCTTAGCAGGAGATTGAGCTCACATATTCTGAATGAGACAATATAATAGTTTGCCTTGTAATATTTATCCTTCATGGATAGAAAGGATATGATATACCGATAGTAGATGGTTGTCCCCCCTCTACTCATACAATGAGTTAGGGAGCCACAATATGAGGATGTCTACTGTGAATATTTACGTGCTCTGTTATCCACATGATCTGCTCCTTATGGATATACAAATGGTGGGGAGCACATAATTCTTTTCATAGGACTCACCATTGTACCTATGGGATTGTGGGATGAGGTCCTGAGGGAGATTCATACAACCCCCATGGTGGTATATCCTAGAGTGGTGAAGATATAAATGGATCTCCAAGGATAGTTTTATTGGTCAGACATGAAGAATGAAGTAGTAGAGTTTGTTTCTCGATGCCTTATATTCTAGTAGGTAATGACTGAGCACTAGGTTCCAGTAAAATTAGCTCACACCCTGGAGGATACATAGTGGAAGTGACATTGATTTTCTTTGGACTTTGAGATGAGCATACCACAAACATCCAAGAGGCATGATTCCATTTTGGTGATCGTTGAATGACTCACAATGTCAGACCACTTTCTAGCTATCAGAGAGAAGAGTTCTGTAGAAAACATGTGATGCCTCTACATGTAGGAGTTAGTTCAACTTAATGTCATCCCTCAGACAATAGTCTTAGATCGAGACACCGACTTCACATTCTTGTTGAGTAATAGATTACAAAAAGATTTTGGGTCTTAGCTATGCTTAAGCATGATGTTCCATTCCCTGGCTGATGGTTAGATAGGAGAGGACCTTTCAGGTTATTGTTAATATTTTTTGGGCCTGTATCATAGACTTTGGTAGCAGTTGGAAGGACCACCTACCACTAGTGGAGTTTCCATATAATAATATATAGAACTCACCATTTTAATGGCACAATTAGTGGATTTATATGGGAGACCCTTCTAGTCACCACTTTGCTAGACCGACCCCGAAGAGTCAGCACTCATGGGTTCGAAGTTGGTGCGAGCTACCACCGAGAAGGTGCTGATCATCCATTAGTGGATGAACACTACATAAAGCCGGCATAAGTCTAATACTGTCAAATGTTGGAGACTGTGGATTTCGAGGAGGGATTCCACATCTTCCTTCAGTTCTCTCCTATATCACAGTTATAGAGATTTGGGCGAGGTGGCAATCTATCTCTGAGGTTCATCAGACCATTCTAGATACTGAACAGAGTTAGCGAGGTGTCGTACCACCTATCACTACCACCACATATGAAAAGGGTACTTGATTTCTTACACTTTTCACAGTTATGGAAAACCATCCATGAAAAATATCACGTCATCGACATGGGAAGGATAGATATCAAGGAGGTATCAACCTTTGAAGATTACCTAGTGGAGATCGACGATTGGAAAGATAGGATCCTCCTTGGGAAATCGATTCCCTTGGTGCCTATTTAGTGGAAGCACGTGAATATTCATGAGAGTACGTGGGAGTTGGAAGCTTAGATCTGGGCCCAGTACACACCTCTTTTTGATTAGCCATTGTTTGGATTTTCAGAGATGCAAATTTCCAAGGTGGGGAGAATATAAGGTGTCATATTTATTAGATAATATATTGAATTATTTTGAGACCATACCTTTCAAAGGTGTGTAATTTTGAGGTCTAGAGTTCCCTGACAAAATGATTGAAATAAATTAAAATTAAAAATTGTGCGCGTGAGTGGTTTTCCTGTAAATGTAGAATAATATGTAAGTGGTTTCCTAGATCATAATTCATAGGGAACGTTTGCATTCAGAGCAAAAAACTTACCATAGACGAGGTCTAACATCGATCGGCATGGTTTGACATCAAAATTTAGTTTTTGGGTGTTATTTAAGAAAAATTTTAGAAGAAATAAAATAAATTAATAATTCCGTTAATTTTTAAATGTTTCTATTACACAACGAAACATATTTTGATTAAATGGGTAGGAGCCTAGAGTTAGACTCATAACCCAAGAGGATTCTTCTATAATCATTTGGAGCTTTAGAGATAATCCATCATTGGAAATGTTTTTATGAATGTTGATGAACAATGATTATTAGAACATTTTGTAGTGAGATCGAATCACAACAGACGACCGATATACCACTCTATCGACAATTGCGGTAGGGATTTGTTATTTTTATTCTTCTTTTCCCCATTCTTGGATATAAATGACAAAAGGGGATCAACCCATGAACAGGTTGAGCTATAGATCGTATGTTCTTGTGAGGGAGTATTATTTACATTTCTTTGGGTGTCTACTTTAGGGATTTAATCAACACTAGATTTTTTTGGTTGATTTGATCTTTCATTGTTTGATCCTACTAATAGAAGCATATCAATGCCGTGACGAATGATATTGGGGGATCATTCCTCAATTTTCTTGTGGATTTCATACACTATTTTACTTGTGTTTTTCACGTTCTTTGAGGGGTTATAAAAAACATATTTTTTCACATTAATTTTACAATGAAACAATACAAAATTAAATATCTGATAATACAATGACCAAGTCGAGGTGCGGCGACGATGGAAGATGATGAATCAGATCAGATAGGGAGAGAACATTCCTCTAGTATTCATCACATGGGTGGATTGATACGCGTTTTCAGAGCCGATCAGCGGTCCAAAATCAACAGAATAGGAATCAGGATGTTGGGGCTACCAAAACCCGTGAGGTTCTTGGCGATTGTGCTGTTAGATTGATAAATGAAGAACCCCCTAGAGCACCAGATATAGAACTGCATTTTCTAGAAATTCTCAAAGAACATGTTCTGTATCCCAAAGAACACGCCATGTGGGATTGAATCCGCATTGGCTAGGGTTCCGCGATGCATAAGGCAATGACACAACATGTTCTACAATTAACATGGTGTGTGGTTCCTGACATGGGACTCGGCATGTATCTTGGGTGATACACATACATGGGATGGATTAAACGGTCATGTACTTCACCACACGACCAGACTAGGCCGGCTACAAGGGTCACCCCATGTTCCAGTTACATGGGATGGAAGGAAAAGGATAGATCCATGTTCATGCACAAATTCCCGTACATGGTACCTACCCCAGTTACTCATGAATGGTGTGTTATCAGTACTAAAAGACTTGTACAATTCTTTCTACATGATAAAGCTTGAAACACATGCTGTTGTACACAGGCAACTTCTGGGGTCCGAAGACATGGCTTATGACACTTCTCCATGACATGTACATTTTAGTACATGGCAAGATATTATTTTCCACCATATCTTAGACATTTTTCATCTGGGTTAGTGCCCATTTTTCTCATTCCCCTAATGTACAAGTAACATTTCCTTTTTATGTATTTTGATATATAGCATCCCACCTTTTTATCACATAAACATTCATTACATTTTACAAAACCGAGGATCTTTAAGGTTTAGTGTCTGGGAAACCAGGAACGTAAAACATGAAAACATAAAAAATTCTTCTTAAAAACATGAAAGTCTTACCCTTATGTTCCTCCTAGGTTCATTATTTCATCACATAACCTCGAGACATACATCAAAATAAAGGGTGAGCCGAAGGCCTAGTAAGGGAAACAAGAGAAACATTTTACATGTGAACTTGAGATACTTCAATAAGGTCATGAAAAGAACTTTAAGGCATGAGAAAGAAATCATGAGATATATCATAATAAAAATAACATTATTCATAACATGAAGATGTGGTTAAAACATTTAATATTGAAAATCATTTCGTATCACCAAGGTCTATCCCCAAGGTGTCATTAAAAATTACCAAGGTTATTCACCAAGGTATCAGTCTAAAAAGTTATCTCTAGAGATTAAGTCTTTACCCAATGCAATGGAGCGCTATCTAGGCACACCCTTGACATGTATTTATTATCATGTGATCCACATATAGCATCATAAATAATTTCATAAAAAACCCATATACATAAAATAAATGGGTTTCATTTCATAATCATAACATTTTAAAAACTGCTTTAAAGACATGATCTTTATGTCACTTTAAACCCACGGAAAGGGAAAGCGGGTTTCATGTATGTAAATCCCGGAATTTAAAATAGAAAATTTATATATATATGTGAATACCCCTATAGAAATAAGAGAATTAAGTATTCAATTAATAACATAAAATAATTTTGAGATAAAGAGGGAGGCATTTTGAGATGAATATTATGTAGCATAATGGCTATGATACATGGTTTTAGAAAACATTGAAAAAAGAGGAGACATGGGTCACCCACTCAAAAAATAATCCATAAAATAGTAGGGGAACAGAAAATAAAGTATTTAAGAACATGGTAATGAAATTTGAATGATATAACATATGAAACGAAGAACTTGAAAGGATGACAAAAAAATGATTTCAATTTTGCGAATTCGGCAGCCTAACAGCATCACTTAAAACATCCAAAAATGGATTGACGAGATCAAATAGTGTCAACATAATATGAACATAAATGATAAGTATTATAGATATAGAGATAACACCCCAACATAATAAAAAGAAACTTGAAAGACTTGACATGAAAGTAGATCTTGGAAACGAGAAGGGTGAAAGAACCCCTTAGAAATTCGGCAGCCTAACAGCGCCACTTGAACTTCAAAAAAAATGAATTGATGAGATCAAATAGGGTCTCTCATCATATGAAAATAAAATATCAGAATGATAGATTTAGAGATCATTCCACAACATAATAAAAAGGAACTTGAAATATTTTACATGAAAATAGATCTTGAAAACGAGAAGGGTGAAAGAATCCCTTAAAAATTCGGCAGCCTAATGGCGCCACTTAAAACATCAAGTTAATGAATTGAAGAGATAAAATAGGGTCTCTCATAATATGAACATAAAATATCAGTATTATAAATTTGGAGATCATACCCCAACATAATAAAAAGGAACATGAAATACTTTACATGAATATAGATCTTGAAAAATGAGAAGGGAGAAAGAATCCGTTACAAAAATTTCAGCAGCCTAACGGCGCCACTTAAAACATCATAAAAACGAAATAATGGGAGTAAGAGGGGATATATCATTATATTAACATGAAAAGGGAAGTAATAGTAGTATAAAATGACATACTTTAACATAATAATATGGAGCATAAAAGAAATTACATAAAAGAGATTTCTTGAAAAGAAAGTGAGAGGTCAGATCCCTTACCTTAAAACGTAACTCTTAAAACTAAATGGTTCAATCCTTGAGGGCTTGGGGGCACCTTGGGAGGACTCCTTGGGAGGTAATGAGACCATAAATTAGTTGGGGGAGATTGGGGAGTCAAAATGGATGAGGGGATGGCTTGATATATATATGGAAAGTGAGGGGACAAGGCATTAATGGCCAAGGGACACCTCAAAAGTGGTTTTCTCAAAACCATGTGCCCTCCCAAGATATTTCCCATGAAGTTAGGCCACATGGGGTCCCAATACCATAATTCAGCACCTTTAGTCGACCATCCCTTAAAATATCTCGTGACATCCTCATGACACAGTTATGATGTCATCAAACATACCGAAACCCTAAAACTATATTTTTATTATTCACTGAAAATTCAACTTTCTCAGAAAAATCCCAAAGTTTCACTTTTACCAAATATCGATGCTCTAATTACAAAAATGAACTCCATTTTATAAAAATAAATTTCTAAATATTTGAAATTTATTTTTTATATAAATATACTATTCACCGAAAATTCATTTTTTTCAGAAAAATACCCAAAAATTACCTTAACATAATATCGATGCTCTGAGTTAAAAAATGAAATCCATTTTATAAAAATAATTTTCTAAATATTTTTAATTTAATTTATAATTAGAAAACACTATTCACCAGAAAAAACTAATACCGGAATAATAATTTATGATACTGTTATTTAACCATTTTATTGAATCTTATTACTTAATCAAGGTGCTAGATTATATTAATACTTTCTTTAAGTGAGACTACTAATCTATTTGGACACATTACTAATCCTAATCATAAAATCACTATTCATAATTTACTATTCATCAAAAATGAAGTTGATCTTATTAGACTATAAATTTTGTACTGAACATAATTCTAGAAGACCATTTTTTTTGAAAATAATAACACATTTTTAATTATTTAAGGTTTACATAAACCTTTTTAAATTATCCTTTTTCTGAAATTCATCAAAAATATGCATACTATATTTATTCGGACATTTGAAAAGTCATAAAAATTATCATAAGAAGAAATCCCAATTTTTATTTAAAACAAAGGATTACACAAGGCAATTACGGTCTCCTTAAATAGCCCTTTATCATGCCAGCTTAGAACCTAAGTTTAAGGTGTGCTAAGGTGAGAGAATCCAAGGGGGCTCCGCCAACATCGCACGAGTAGTAATTTCTATCACGTTGAACTTCTCGCGAAGGATATTTCGTTCTATCTTAACACGATGATGTTCGGCTTGGGTTTGGTCCAGAGCAAAGCCCAATGGTGCTACCTCCTTCCCAAGTTCTGTTAGATGGGGTTCGATCGGTCCAAGACTACTGGGAGAGGCCATCGAATCTTCTATCTATAATAATTAACCAAGATTACTTATATTTAGAGACAAAAATCAAAACGTTTACTTTTCAACGATCATATTGACCAATGGTCATATAATAGTCAAAACCCAACGGTCTCATTTCAATTATAATCATGTTATCAAATAAAACATTTTTGTTGAGTATAAAAATAAAATAAAATAACACATAAAATTAGGATATAAGATTTATTCAAAATTTTGGGTCGTTACAATCTTCCCCCCTTGAGAAATTACGTCCTCGCAATTTTTAAAAAATTGGGTTTTGAAATTTCATTGAAAGTCCCACATCGGAAAAGGAGTTAGTAAAACTATTACTTTAAAAGAAAGAAAGGGAAGAACAAAGGTCACCCGAGTGAACCCATACTAGGATTCCGTGTAGGAAAACATGGACATGGAGGAGAAAACAAAGGGTCATGTTCTGAGGGAAAGTGATAGAAAACATGATTAGGAGAAATTTAACCATAAGAATATACCAATCTTATGATGTGTGTAAACAATATTTGATTACCTAGTAGGAAAAGTAAACCAACAACGTTTTTGTTTTCTGTTCCTTTTCATAATTTTGAGGAATTCATTTACTAAATAGAACAAAAACATAAGAAAATATACCAACCATCAAGTATAGTTTCATCCTTTAATAATTTTCTACCAAATCTAATATTTTCTCCAAACGATGAGCATTCAAAACAACATGGTCTCATCAAAACACGAGAATCATCTTCTAGAGAATCACATAATGCACAACAGATTAATTATCTATTTCTTCTATCTTTAAACATTATACCAAAAACAGAAAGTGTAAGGTAAAACAACTCTTAAAAAAGAAATAATCCCATAGGAATGGAAACTACTTTTAAATCTTCAAAGTTCCATGGTACTAACCAAATTTCATCATGGACAATTGCATAAAAAATGGTCCTTAAAATTCCTCAAAATAAACCAAACTAAGATTGAAACCCAATTAAAAGAAGGATTTGATAACATAGTTTTCCAAAATAAACTTCATTGTTCATCTCCAAACAACATCAACCACTCCTAACATCTTATAACAAAGTATCTAACCTAAACATATTTTACCCAAGATAGGTTAATCATTCCCATAAGTAACCTAAATTACTATATGTCCACCTTAAATTCATTGATTCTTCAAAATATAAGTCAACCTTACTCCTCAATGAAAATACCGTAGTAATCTATTTACCTCAATCATATAGGGTCTCCAAAATAGTGAACGTCTTCCAAAATAATAATCATCATTTAATCCTCTAAATATCTCTGTCATATTAATACGGCAATCATAGCATTTACTATCACATTGGTTGTTGGGAGATGTTGTTCCATTTCCCTCTATTAACAAAGTAAATAAACTATAATTACGGGCTTAAATACTTAGCTAATAATCATGAAAAGGAACTTAAAACATATAAGGATAACTTGTAGAAGAAAAGTATACCCTAACTTGTGATCCTGTAGGTTCCCATATAGGTTATCTATGATCATATATTCTTATGTGAATCTTTATTTTATTTTATCTTTGTTCCTTTAACAATGGTTTATACTAAGCTTATGAATTTACCAAACCATATCCCCCGGTAGTGTCATAACCTAGAGTGCAGAAAGTCCTGTTGTCATGTACTAGTTCTCATTTGTGTCTAGCTCAAAGCGGTGTTTTCGGGTTTTACCCCTATGTACATCTGTGCCAGAGCCACCTCTACCTACTCGTATCCAGACAGGTATGTATTTTCTTGGAAACCCATTACTCAATACTCACCAAAAGACTAGGAAGATTTCCTATATATAAACTTTTCTATAGGCTTCATCCTAAATATTCCATATCCTAATTTCCACAAATAACTAAAACATCCTCTAATACCAACTATAGCATCCCGCCTTTTTATCACATAAACATTCAATTACATTTTACAAAACCGAGGATCTTTAAGGTTTAGTGTCTTGGAAACCAGGAACTTAAAACATGAAAACATAAAACATTCTTCTTAAACACTTGAAAGGATTATCCTCATGTTCATCCTAGGTTCATTACTTCATCACATAACCTGGGGACATACATTAAAATAAAGGGTGATCAGAAGGCCTAGTAATGGAAACAAGAGAAACATTTTACATGTGAACTTGAGATACTTCAATAAGGTCATGAAAAGAACTTTAAGGCATGAGAATGAAATCATGAGATATATCATAATAAAAATAAAATTCTTCATAAATTGAAGTTGTGGCAAAAACATTTAATATTTACAATCATTTCATTTCACCAAAGTCCATCCCTAAGGTGTCATTAAAAATTACCAAGGTTATTCACCAAGGTATCAGTCTAAAAAGTCATCTATAGAGATTAAGTCTTTACCCAATGCATTGGAGTGCTATCTGGGAGCACCCTTGAAATGTATTTATTATAATGTTAGCCACATATATCATCATCAATCATTTCATAAAAAACCCATATAGCATAAAATAAATGGGTTTCATTTCAGAATCATAACGTTTTAAAAACTACTTTAAGGACATGATCTTTATGTCATTTTAAACCCATGGAAAGGGAAAACGGGTTGCACGTATGTAAATCACAGAATGTAAAATAGAAAATTTTTATATATATGTGAATACCCCTATAGAAATAAGAGCTTTGAGTATTCACTTAATAACATAAAATAATTTTGAGATAAAGAGGGAGGTATTTTGAGACGAATATTATGCAGCATAACGGCTATGATACATGGTTTTAGAAAACATTGAAAATAGAGGGTACATGGGTCACCCACTCAAAAATAATCCATAAAATAGTATGGGAACAGAATATAATGTTTTTAAGAACATGTTATTGAAATTTTAATTATATACCATATGAAATGAAGAACTTGAAGGGATGAAAAAAATAATATTTCTCTTATGAGAATTCGGCAGCCTTACGGCGTCACCAAAAAATTCAAAAAATGGATTTATGAGATCAAATAGGGTCTCTCATCATATGAACATAAATGATCAGTATGATAGATATATAGATAATACCCAACATAATAAAAAGGTATTTGAAAGACTTGACATGAAAGTAGATCTTGGAAACGAGAAGGGTGAAAGAACCCCTTAGAAATTTGGCAGCCCAACGACGCCACTTGAACTTCAACAAAAATGAATTGATGAGATCAAATAGGGTATCTCATCATATGAACATAAAATATCAGTATGATAGATTTAGTGATCATACCAAAACATAATAAAAAGGAACTTGAAATATTTTACATGATAATAGATCTTGAAAACGAGAAGGGTGAAAGAATCCCTTAAAAATTCGGTAGCATAACGACGCCACTTAAAACATCAAAATACTGAATTAAAGAGATCAAATAGGGTCCCTCATCATATGAACATAAAAGATCAGTATGATAAATTTAGATATCATACCCCAACATAATAAAAAGGTACTTGAAATACTTTACGTGAAAATAGATCTTGAAAAATGAGAAGGGAGAAAGAATTCGTTACAAAAAATTCGGCAGCCTCACAACGCCACTTAAAACATCATAAAAACGAAATAATGAGAGTAAGAGGGGATCTATCATTATATTAACATGAAAAGGGCAGTAATAGGAGTATAAAATAACATCCTTTAACCTAATAACATGGAGCATAAAATAAATTACATAAAAGAGATTTCTTGAAAAGAAAGAGAGAGGTCGGATCCCTTACCTTAAAACGTAACACTTAAAACACAACGGTTGGGACCTTGAGGGCTTGGGGGAACCTTGGGAGGACTACTTGGGAGGTAATGAGACCATAAATTAGTTTGGGTAGAGTGGGGTGTCGAAATTGATTAGAGGATGGCTTGGTATTTATAGGGAAAGTGAGAGGACAAGGCATTAAGGGCCAAGGGACACCTCAAAAGTGGTTTTCTCAAAACCATGTGCTCTCCCAATATATTTCCCATGAAGTTAGGCCACATGGGACCCCAAATACAATAATTCATCACATTTGGTCGACCATCCCTTAAAATGTCTCATGACAGCATCATGACACAATTATGATATCATTAAACATACCGAAACCCTGAAACTGTATTTTTATTATTCATTGAAAATTCAATTTTCTCAGAAAAATTCCAAAGTTTCAACCTAAAAAAATATAGATGCTCTAATTACAAAAATGAACTCCATTTGATAAAAATAATTTTCTAAATAATTTTAATTTATTTTTTAAATAAATAAACTATTCACCGAAAATTCATTTTTTTCAGAAAAATACCCAAAAATTACCTTCACATAATATCGATTATCTGATTTCAAAAATGAAATCCATTTTATAAAAATAATTGTCTAAATAATTTTAATTTAATTTTTAATTAAAAAACAGTATTCACCTAAAAAAACTAAAACTTGAATAATAATTTATGATACTGTTATTTAACCATTTTATTGAATCACATTACTTAATCAAGGTGCCTAGATTATATTAATACTTTCTTTATGTGAGATTACTAATCATTTGGACAGATTACTAATCCTAATCATAAAATAACTATTCATAATTTACTATTCATCAAAAATCAAGTTGATCTTATTAGACTCTAAATTTTGTAATGAACATAATTGTAGAAGACCATTTTTGGAAAATCATTACACATTTTTAATTATTTAAGGTTTACATAAACATTTTTAAAATATCCTTTTTCTAAAATTCATAAAAAAATATGCAAACTATATTTATCCGGACATTTGGAAAGTCATAAAAATTATCATAATAAGAAATCCCAATTTTTATTTAAAACAATGGATTACACAAGGCAATTACAGACTCCTTAAATAGCCCCTTATCACGCCAGCATAGGACTTAAGTGTAAGGTGTGCTAAGGTGAGAGAATCCGAAGGAGGCTCAGCCAACATTGCACGAGTTGTAATTTATATCAAGTTGATCTTCTCGTGAAGGCGATTCCGTTCTAGCTTCAAACGATGAAGTTCGTCTTGGGTTTGGCCCAAAGAAAAGCCCAGTGGTGCTACCTCCTTCCCAAGTTCTGTTAGATGGGCTTCGATCGGTCCAAGACTACTGGGCGAGGCCATCAAATCTTCTTTCTATAATAATTAACCAATATTACTTGTATTTAGAGACAAAAATCAAAACATTTAGTTTCCAACGATCATATTGACCAATGGTCATATAATAGTCAAAACCCAACGGTCTCATTTCAATTATAATCATGTTATCAAATGAAACATTTTTGTAGAGTATAAAAATAAAATAAAATAACACATAAAATTAGGAAACAAGATTTATTCAAAATTTCGGGTTGTTACATGATCCATTCAGCAGAAATATCTAAGATAGTGTCAGGAATCCATCCGAGAGGCCCGTATTGAGATACTTTATCCCTTCATGGCCCTAGGTCGATTTAGCTATTGACGTGAATATCCCCATAGGTCACTGATCCTCTCCTAAGGCGGTGAATCTGGATGAGTCGCGGTATCCACAAAGGCCCAAGCAGTGATCCTCATATGTGTATCGTGATCAATCCCCATTCATAAGTGTGTTCTCATGAAATGAGTGTATCTATATCATGTGACTTTTCCCAATAGGCAGTACATATAAGACATACTTCATGAGTGCTATCAGACTCATGGAGTGAGTTTCCCCAGATGACTGCTTTGTGGAATCATCAAACTGAATCTCTAGCGATGGAATGTGGTTGTGTGGCTTGCCTCTAGGATACAGGTCTATGTTTTTAGTATATCTGGTTTGAGTTAACCAATAATATGTGTAGTAGATATAAACATTATAGAGATGACTATACCTTTCTTTTTTGTAGTGAGTTGTGGTTTTTAGTGTCCTTTAATGAGTATTGCTATACTCACCCCGACATGGGCTTTGCCTGCATGTGTCTTGTCTTGTGTAAATGATCATCCTTTTGACAGAGTCCAAGGAATACCCAGACATAACTGAGCCTTGTGAGTTACTTATAGGCTGAGGTGTTCCAATGGCTATGAGCAGTAGTTCCATAACCTTTTATTGTTTACAGGTTGGACTTTGTAGTTTTTAGAATCTTGTTTTTGGTGGAATTGTGTTCTGTCCATGTTTACATTAAGTAATTTACCTCCCGTAGATCACTATTGGTTGGGGTTAGTTTAATGACTGCATTTTGATCTTTATTTTGTTTTTTACATTTTAGAATTTTTGGGTTTGGAGATGTGTGCATGTGTACATTTACTTATGCAATGCCTCTCATGTTAGTAATATTCTTACTCGGTTCTAGTCACCAGCCCCTGGCCAGTTGGATGCGTGCTTGGGGTGTCGTGGAATGGGACCCACTGGGACATGTCACGTAAAATAATTTTTATTAATTCATATGTCATTCCATTACGCTACCGAAATTTCTCCATGATTCTCCAAGCTATTGTCATTGAGTAGTAAATACCATTCCAATTTCTCTTTAAATGGTATTCACCCTTATGGATGTTTACTTATTGATTATAGAGTTTCATCAATGAATTTCACATTCCATTACCATGGAATAAATTATGATGTTTAACAAATCCATGTTATATGATCCATGTGGAACACTTATGCATGATGTGAAATTATTAAGAAGGGTGTTCCCTGATAGCACCACAATGAATTGGATAAAGATTAGTATCCTGTTATTTCAAGTGAAATTAGGGTTTATTCCTGCTAAAATTATTGTATTAAGGGTTTAATCATTCTCCATATGCACTGGGCCTTGGCCCATGCCATCAAGTTAAATGTTGTTTCCAAATTTCCATGTTATGTTAATCTTGTAATATCATGCCTTTTTGTTCAGGTTTCTCTTAGGCTCTATTAATATGCATATTTTTAACATGTATTGTATTATTCATGTCATGTCTTGTTTACTCCCATACTAGAATTTATAACTCACCCTTTTCTTATGCATGTCCTCAGGTTATCCAATGCAATTCTAAGTACGAAGCATTGTAGTGGTCATGTAAATTATGTTTTCGATAAAGATGTTGTGTTTTATGTTCTATGTTATTATGTAATGTTCCTAGTCCCCCAATACACTATACCTCTTGATCACAAATATTGTATAAAGAGAAGGAATTTATGTATTAAATAATTTTTAATTCTGTAATAAAGATCATGGTAGTTATAATATATGGATTAATAAAACGAGAATTTAAATTAAAAATACTCTAATGTTTACAACGATTATATGTCCAATTTCAATGAGGAATTGATTAAAAATGCCAAATTTATATTAAATGATAACAAATTTATTTTTTTAAACTTTAAATTCATTAAGATATATCATTTTTTTCTATATATAAATATTATGAAAATATTTTCTTGAATTAAAAATGAAATATTTTTTTACTATACATCAATAAATATATCTTATCCAAAATATACAAAAAATACCATAAAATAATTTTTCGATAATACTAATTAAAATATTTTTTTTTGTAAAATATATATTTTAAATGTTTTAAAAAAATATTTTAAATATTTTCCCTCTCAAATTTATTTAAACAACATTTTTTGAAAAATGAACCTTTTATGTGTAAAATTGGATTTGTTTTTATATCATGTAGATAAATGACATAATATGAATGTAAAATATTATATTTCATATATATTTATTTAATATAATTTAAAAATATTGAATTTATTATTTTATAGACAAAATAATGTTCCTTTAAATTTTTTTTCATAAAACATTAATATCTATTTTATAAATTTCCTTAAATTCATTAATATTAAATGTTCAATAAAAAATTATATATACATGTGTAAATAATATTTTCATAATTAAATTAATAATATTCATTCCCAAAATTCTAATGACTATGTAATTATTGTAAAATTAAAATTATATTATGTAATTGTTCATTTAAACATTGTTTGTCGTATCATGTGTGTAATCGAATGTATTATTTCCATATTAAAAACATTGTATATTACACTATCCCTCTTTAATAAATTTCATCCACGAAATATGAACACATTTTTAAAATATATATTTTTACTTATAAAAATACCTTTATTTAAATATCACATATGAAAAAGTATTAATAAAACAACCACATTAAATGAAAGGGAAGTGAGTATATCTTTTGACATATTATATAATATGTTTCCATGTTAAAAAATGGATATGGAACATAAAATTGACCATCTATATATGATGGACAGTGATAGCAAACATAGTCTAGAGAAACTTAATAACTACAAATTAATAAAAAATTTATTGGTTAAAAGTTTAACGATTTCTTATAAAGAAAAGTAAATATCAATTGTTTTTTCAAATCAATTTTATATAGTAGAGTAATTATTTTACTACATAGAATATAATCATAATAAAACATTATTTTTTGAAAACTATTGATTCATATATTAATAAAATATATCCACAAACACAACTTTTTCTAAATACCATTATTAATATAGATGAATTCATCACACCTGAAGCATTTTAATCATCTTCTAGAGAATCAAATAATACAAAAAACATTAATTTTCCATTTATCCTACCAAATATAATTAAAAACCCAAAAAATTAGAAGAAGATAAGATAATTAATAAAAATTTTAAATCATTCATATGATAAAAACTACATTAAGCTCCAATATTCAACCATATTCATAGACGATCAACATAGACCATTCAACAAATAACAATCCTAAAATTCTTCAAAAATAATTATAACTAAAATTAAAACCTAAAAATAAGAATGTTATGATATCATATTCATCCAACATTAATTTTAAGAGTTATATCCAAATAATATGAATTACACCTAAACTATCATAAAAAATGTAATTTTACTATTAATCTACATGATATGATAATAATTTACATAAATAACATAAATCAACATAATCCCCAAAAAATTCATTTATTCATCCAAAATATAATTCAACCATTATAAATGAAATAAATTTCCATATTATTCTATTTACCTTGATCATATATGATTTCGAAAATAGTGAATGTGTTTTGAAAATTCATTCATCACTTAATACCAAAATCATTTTTTTAATATGATATGATTTTTTCCAAAAATAAAAATTTTAATATACCATCATATGATTAAACTAAAAAAAATCATAATATCAATTAATTCATGTAGTAATGTTGTAGGTGATGCACCCTCCATTGGTCATGGGTTAAAACTCACGACCATTACGGACATGATGATGGATGTACATTATCTAAATGTATATACTTAATATAACATTCAAAAAATATGATAAAGAACCTAAAATTAAAATCATATGTTTTAACCTCAAATTTTAGAAAATAACATTAAATTTTCATCCCAATAAGTAAGACTCCGTAATTATTTTGAAAAATTATCTCAAAATTTTTAATAATCTCCTTAAAATTTAGCTACTTAAATCCTCAAAATTATATTCTATGAAATTATACATAGAATATTTTCTATAAATATAAACCTGTGATTATATATCCAAAAAATATAATAAAATCCTAATCTAATTTTTTTTATACTATCATTTTATACCAATTATATGGACATGGGCTTAATCATAGCATATTCTAGTGTTTTTAAAATATAATTAACATTTGAGGATATTTTATGTTTTTATTTTAATGAATTATGAAAAATTATTAAAAATGAAATCCATACATTATAATTGAACTCTTATTTTCAGAATACTTTTCCCCACCAAATGGAACCCTTTTAAAATAAAACATGAATTATTATGGAGACCTGACATTAATTCTTTCATCATGACATATTCATTTCCCATACAATCATATGACTTGTGAAATACATTTCAAAAGATGGAATGATCACAAAATGAATAGTAAGGTACATAAGGAATGACATTTTACCCCAATGAACAAATGAAAACCCATTTAAATCTGTTTCTTAAAAACTCATTTGAAAGTATTGACAAATCACATAGGTGCATTGGGAAATCATTAAAACATTACTCTTACATTAATTCTTACAAATGTAATAACCATATTACCGACTTCCAACAATAGAATACCAAATGAATTGGAGGCCTAAAATATGTATAACCTTTCGTATCAGCTATAATAGGTTCATCAATATTTCACTTGCTATAATGGGGATTAAACATTTTCAAAAGCATTTTCAGGATTTGTTGTGAGAAATAATGAGGCCTATCCATTTGTTTAAATTGTATTGTGATGAACTATAAAACTTGTTTGTACTATATTATAATTTGAACATATAATGTATTTTAATATTCAATATTTATCTTCTAAAATTTCACATTCACTCATTAGAAAACCTTTCATGTTATTGAAATAAAAAATAACTTTTTTAAAAAACAACTTAAAACAGTTATAAAAGTAATTTTTTTAAATAAAGTGTCCCATTCCCCATTGAAATTTATTAAATAAATTAATGAATTAAAATTAAAAAACAATATATTATATATAAATAAATCTATAATACAATTTTTCATAAATGAACATGATTGAGATATATTTTATATAATAAATTTTAAAAAAAAAATAACAACATGTTTTAGTTAGAGAGTCCCTTATCGTGAGTCTAACACATCATGTACAATCCTTATATTCCTAAATAATAAACATAAGGAAATTTTAGATTGATTTATAATATTATTTTAATCTTTATTATTCATTTAATATAATTTATTACCATGTTATATTAATTATTTATTTATTTATGTTCACATGAGATGTTTTCATGATATTTAGAACATAAGTCCAAAATAACTTCAATTAGTCTAACACAGTCAAACATTTCATTAGAAAATCATATTTTTGGTCAGAGTGGATACCTAAGAGGGGGTGAATTAAGTTCCAATTTAAATTTCTGTTAATAATATTTCTATTAAAATCCTCCTATTTAAAAATAATGTTAAACTGTACTAAATTTTTATAGATTGTAAATGTTCAATTAATTTCTCAAAGATTGATTAGGTCTCAGTTACTTTAATCTGAAGATTAAATTAACTTTTGATGCTAACTTACTAGATTACAATGAGTATAAACACTTTCTAATTTAACTATCAATGTATCTTTAAAAAAATTATATTTCAATGTAGTTAGCATCGGAATATGAAATATATAGTATACTTATGAATTAAACTAAAATGCACAGAAGATGTATCCAAGGGGTTCAGTATCAAGTCGAGACTTATTCCCCTCAAAAAAATAATATAAATTTATCCACACCCTAGATTGGGGTAAACAACAGTGTAATGACTGTCCAGGTTCAATGACCTCTACCACAGTTCTATCTGGGAAAACAAACAATAGATCACTGTTTCTCAGGTCTTACTCGACCTCTTCTACTATCCACAGTGTGATACAAGGGAGTTATAGAGTTTGAATGTGGATTTAAGAATCCTCCATATTAGCTTAGGAGATAGTGTGTGTATAAAATAAACAGGGTACACACACTGCTCGAAATGTAAATAAAAGAATAACTATAGTAATTATGAATGAGTTTAGAAAATATCTAGTGATTGGCAGTGCAGCTCTAGACTCATTTGATTAGTCAGAAAATATTCTAAGTCCTCTAGTTTTTGTCTGAAAAATAGAGTGTCATTTTCTTCTGTTGTTTTCAGGTTCATCTTATCATTCTGAGTGCATGAAGTGTTTGTTGTAGTTCTTCACTTGAGATGTAGCTTGTGTTCCCCTCTAGAAATGAATTTGTTCATGTATGTCCAGTGTTCTTGTAGTATGGATGTAGTCTTTCCGTATGCACCACTTTTCAGTTACTTCTTCACACTTCAAGCACCTTATTAGTTTCTTCTTTGATGATATTCTTGTATTCCGACTATATATTTTTAGATAGATATTTATCTTCACCTTTTATATATTTTAGCTCCAAAAAAAAAAAGAATGATTACCTTTTTCATGGGTACATGCTATGGTTTTCTGACATGCCAACAGATATCATTAAATAACATTAACTACATTAAAAAAATGTTATCATTATCTTAATAAATAAATAATATTGAGAGTATAGAGTTTGATTGGTTGGTCAATCATTAGTAGCCTTCTGCCAAGTGTAACAGTGGTCTTTGTAGAAGTGACCTTCTATTAGTAGCACTTTGAACTTGTATCGGTAGCTCCTAATATCGGTTGCACTTAATCTGTGTAGCGTTACCTTTTCGTATCAGTAGCTTTATATATACCCGTGAATTTATTCTATCGGTAGCTCTTGATCTATCGGTAGCTCTGCTTTGTATCATTAGCTCCATTCTGTATCAGTGACTCTGTATATCGATAGCTCTTGGTATATTGGTAGCTCTTGGTCTATCGGTAGCTCTGATTTGTATCGGCAGCTTCATTCTGTATCGGTGACTCTGTATATCAGTAGCACGCTTTGTATCGTTAAATGTCTGTATCATTATATCGCTTAGTTCCAGTGAAATGTGTATCAGTATACTTATGCATATCGGTAGCTCTGCGTATCGATGACACTAGCTTATTAGTGACTCTGTCTATTAGTAGACTAAGTATAGGTAGCTCTATATTAGTTTCTATATGTATATCAATGACTAACACTTTATGGAAAACATATCGGATTGTGTTAAAATTACTTCAAAACTTATATAAACAAAGATAAACATTGATTAACACATTTCAAGGATTATTTTAATATTATTATCAGATAGAATGTCATCGATTGAGTGAATTAGAATATAGATAAACTTTAATTGGGATTATAAAGGTATGTGGAAGTATAGTTGGGATTATTAAAATAGGTGAGGTCAATAATCTCCCACATTTGGATAATCACATCTTATGATATTATAGTTTGATAAAAAAGTGTAATTGTATCAAAGGATATATCATTAAATTCAATTATCTCAGAGAAAACAATATATTATAGAACATAATATATTAGAGGTAGAATTAAAGCATGATAGATCTTCCTTAGAGAATATTTCTCCCCCATTAAGAATATTTCTCCCCCTTTGATACTTTGATAATATTTCTCCCCCTTTCTAAGAATCAAAAACTGGGAAACAACAAAGAGAAGAGGAACAAAATGAGAAAGAAATGAATGCCAATTGTATTATATTTTGCAAAAAGGTACATAGAATGAAAAAAAATAAAAGGGATTCCTATCAAATATCTTATCCAGCTATTCAATCCACATCCTCAATGTGTTATTTGCTCTTTGGTTCAAAAGATGATTCAGATTGTGTGGATGCTGGTTAAGGCTTGGAAATTTTGGAAATGATCATATGGGGTTGAGCCACAGAAACTATGTTTGGCCTATTCTAATGAGTTCTTTGAGTGATCATAGGTGTAAGGCATCAAATGGATTGAGCAGGAGTCATCAGAATAGGAGAAGTAGTAGAGGAAGAGGAAAGTAAAGGTGGAGGTACAATCACTGGCCTAGCATCGACATGTAAAAAAGGTAGTAAAATAATTCTTCAACACATAATTATTCCTTCTCCTCTCTCTATAGAAAATATGAAATAATACTTCTTCTCCATGAATTTGTCCTAGGCTGGAGTCAATTCCCTTAGTTTGCTGACTTTCTCTCTAATGGCTTGATTGACAAGAGGTAACTTCAGGTATTCTAACAGAAGTTTGAGGTGATTTTTGAGTTGATGCTTGGTGTAATCCTTTTGGAAATAGGAGTCTACATTGTCTTTCACTTATTTTGGAGTGGAAGAAGCTTATCACATATAGTCTTGGACTATCTTCATTATATCTCTAACTGAATCTGTAGTAGATATCAAAAATTTTCTCAAGTAGGATGAGTCCACATAGCCACTAGATGATGCTGAACCAAACTCCTCCTTCATCACACCTCGAATCTGATTCAAATCTACTGAATGTATAGAAGAAATAGAACCAATAGGGAAGGTAACTATTACCTTGATGTTTTTGGTCAACCCACTAATAAGATATTTTCTCATGGGAATCCTGGGTGCTGACATGTTCTTTAATAGAGGTTTTAAAACCTTCAAACACTAATACCATCTAGCTCACAACGCTTTTGAAATAGGCTATGTCCTTGTCTGTTGACCTTTTGAAATCATGTATGATTATAAAGACATAATAGATTTCTTTAGATCTTCAAAATCCGATTCCAGTCTAGATACTTGAGTCTGGTAGGCTGTAACTTCATCCACTATTTCTTCCATAAAGGTTGACATATTACAACCGATAGAACGATTTTTATAAATTGTGAATCTCTTCAACAAAGAAGTGCTTCAACTTAGCAACAAAATAACTAAATGAATCTTTCAGCTCATCCTTTAATGATTCAAGATTAGCCCTGGTGATCATATCACCATGAGAAATTACCACATGTGCTCTTTCAGATGCTATGCTGGCCACTGATTCATTCTTAATCAATTGAATTGGTGGCACCAGTGAAACTGCCATCTTCCTTGTCTATTCTACAAAACTGACCTTAAGATTTTTCTTCAGATTATCCAGGTCATGAATTCTGAAAACATATTCAAGTAACAACTTTGTCACAACATCATAAATGATTTTTGTTTATTTAGAGATGCCTCATTATCAGAATTAGGATAGTTCAATCCACAAACCACAAAACCTAGGTCTTTTTCCCAGTCCACAATCTCAACAGCCACTGAAACACTTCCAAACTTGGTTTGATGCTCCCACTCAATGGGTGCATTCCCATGTCCAACAACTACATTCTCAGAAGGTCTTTATTCCTTAGAAAAATCTTCTACTATCAATTCCATCACTGAAACAACAGTAGGGTCCTCTGAATTAGGTACAAATTCTTCCATTTCTCATACTACATCCTTACTAGGCATAATTGAGCTTAAAATTAATGGACTGAGACATAAGAAGACAGAATCAGAGGCTTCAGATTCATTCAAATTTTCTTCTTCATGCTCAGGGGCTGGCTGGACATCCTCATAAGCTGGAGCATCTTCATCTAAAAGAGTTTCCTTTCTAGAAGATACAATTTTTGTAACAGGACATGGAGGTCAGTCCAAATCTCTTCCATCATCCATATAAGTCTCTTATTCTTTATTTGCATCACTGTATCTACGTTCTTCTTCATCAGCTCCAAGTCATAGATCCCTCACATCCTTAGGTCTTGAAGGATGATCTATAGGATTGAATTTATCATAAACCTTCTTGTCAACATTAACCCACTCTCCTCTCTATGGGATCCAATTTATATTCATTTATTTTCACACCGTGCTTGTGATATAGATGTTGTTCCATACTACCAATGTCTCATCTTGAGACTCATCTACCCCTTTCACTTTGATCATTACTATGATCAACTTGAAAAAGAATAGGGAATTAGTATTTGATTTTGACCTTGTCATGTCTTCCATTTGAATCATCTTAAATCTGCACATATTCACTTTTACACAATGTATCAAGAGATGCATGAGATAGATATCCTGATATCTTAAATTCACAAAGTCCCCTCTCCTTGGTATTAAGACATGATGAACAAATTTGAACTACAATTTGTTCTCTCCATCCATTTCAGTAGCCACAACATTTCTTTGATTTCCATCACCAGTGTGCTCTTCCAAGGCTGTCTCATTATCGAATATATCACTTGTAGGTGGTATATCTTTTTAGACATATCCAGATACACCTTCGTGTGGAACATTCAGGCATTTAGCCAACTCAACATATGAGAAATGCATTTCCATTCCATTCACAAAATAAATCACTCGGTTCTCATCTTATGATTTCTCAATGCATACAAACTCATAAAATTGAATTACTAGGTTTGGATAGAAGGGGACATTGTTGTTCGAAAAGAAATGTACCCACTTTTGATATTCTAGAACTTCGATCACTAATGATTTGCTAGTCAGAAACCATTCCATGCACAACTCTTTTTTAATCAAAATAACTCTATTATGCAAATGAGGGTTCACTGGTCACCTACCCAACCAAGTTCTACCAACACTACCACTTGCTTCTGGCTCGGACTTTAGATTCTTTTCAATTAGGTCATTAGTGTCATCACTGATGGTAGGGATTTTGGTTTTTTCCATCTCTAGATCGAGGGTTTTTGGTTGTTCTAGAGATTTGGGAGTGAGGCTTGAGGGTAAATTATTTGAGGCTCGGTGGATTGAGAAGTAAATAGGACTTTGATTTTATCATTTAGGAATCATAAAATAATTAAATAAAATGTAATAAATTAAAAACGATTCAGATTCTGGCGGCAGACATAAGGTTAAAACAACGCACTCATCGATAGGGTTTATCAGTGAGAATTCTTATCAGTGAGGAACATCAGTGATGATACATCGGTGAGGTTAAATTGGTGAGGTTACATCGGTGAGGTTAAATCGGCGAGGCTACATCAGTGAGGTTACATCGGTGAGGTTACATCGGTGAGGTTATATCGGTGAGGTTACATCGGTGAGGTTACATCTGTGAGGTTACATTGGTGAGGTTACATCGGTGAGGTATCTACCGATCAAGGTTAATCATTCCCAACACATGGCTATTGTAACATTACCAATCCAAACATAAAGTTTTGGTGAAAATGACAGATAATTGATGTTCAGTACCTATAAAATCATGAGTAATATCACCCTTTTGGTAATGATCTCTCAATAATTGGTGCCTTACATCAATGTGTTTTGTCTTATAGTGAGATACTTGGTTATTTGAAAAGTTTATTTCACTAGTGTTATCACAGTTGATAGAAACATTCTTAAAAACATATCCATAATCCAAAAGTGTGTGTTTCATCCACAGAATTTTTGCACAGCTACTACCAATAGCTATATATTCTGCATCAGTAGTGGACAAGGCTACATAATTTTTCTTTTTACTACACCAAGATACTAAGGATTTTCCAAATAAATGACATGTTCCAGATGTCCTTTTTCTATCCAACATGCAACCGGAAATTTCAGTATCTGAATAACTCACTAACTCAATGGATTATTCTTTTGGCTAAAATAATCCTATGTTTAAAGTATGTTTAAGATACTTAAAAATTCTTTTAACAGCAAGTAAATGATATTATTTTGGATTATCTTGAAATCTTGCACACATACACACACTAAACATAATATCTGGTCGACTACCAGTCTGGTAAAATAAGATTGAAAGAAAACCTCTATAATTGGTTTGATCCACTGGTTTCCCAGTTTTAAAGGCATCCAATTTATAGACTGTACTCATAGGAGTATCACTTTCCTTAATAATATTCAAACCAAAACATTTTAAAAGATCCTTTTTATATTTACTTTGATTCAAGATAAAACCAATTTCATTTTGAAAAACTTGAAATTGAAGAAAATATTTGAGTTCTCCCTTTAAACTCATTTCAAATTCATTTTCCAAACTATTTGAAAAATAAGTACATAATGAATGTTTAGAAGATCCGAAAATAATATCATCAACATAGATCTGTACTATGAAAACATCTTTGGAAATTATTTTAATAAAATTAGTTGGATCATCAATCCCTTTAGTAAAACATTTTGAAATAAGAAAATTACTAAGTCTATAATACGAAGCTCTTGGAGATTGTTTTAAACCATATAAATCTTTAGAATGATTAAAAACGCTATTTGGAAAATGAGGATTAGTAAATCCAGGTGGTTGTTCAACAATAACATCATCAATTATAAATTCATTTAGAAATTCAATTTTGACATCGATTTGATATAACTTGAAATTCCGATGAGCAGTAGAGGCAAGTAAGATCCTAATAGCTTCAAATCTAGCTACAGGGGATAAGGATTACTCATAGTATGTAGCTTACATTTTATTATATCCTTGTGCTACTAATCTATCTTTGATACTAACTATATTTCCAGATTCATCACCTTTGTTTCTAAAAACCCACTTAGTGACTATTATCAAAGTGTCCTTGGGTTTGTCAACTAATTCCCAGAATTTGTTTATTTAAAAAATATTTTACTCTTCTTTCATATCCATTAACCAAAATTCATCCTTTATTGCATCATTGAAATTTTTAGGTACTATCTGTGAATGAAAAGTTTGATGTTCAACTTGGTTTCTTAGAGAAGCTCTAGTTTATGTACCTCTATCAATATTAACGACAACAACATCCAAAGGATGATTCATTAGAATCCTATTTGATCTAGTAATGGTAGGGCAAGAAATTTCTAGTTCATCTATAGATTCAGGTTCAATGGAAGAAGATTCTGGAATATGTTCAGAACTAGATATTTTTACAGCAGGTTCTTTAGATTTATCATTATGGTCTAGAACAGTCAAATCATCTTCAAGAGTTTCAAGAGAGGTTTTAGGATCATGTGGATTAGTTTCATCAAACTTGATGTGAATAGATTCTTCCACACATTTGGTTCTTTTGTTAAAGACTATATAGGCTTTCTTAGTTAAAGAATAAACAAGAAAAATTCCCTCATCATTTTTAGAAACAAACTTTTCTAGATTATCCATTGTATTGAGGATAAAGACATTGCATCCAACGAATCTGAAGTAACTAACATGGAATTTTCTATTATTCCATAGTTCGTATGGGGTCTTCTTGAGAACAGGTCTAATAATAACTTAATTAATAATATAATTATTTGTATTCATAGCCTTATCCCAAAAATAAATAGACAGATCATACTTATTAGGCATAGTTCTTGAAATTTCTTGAAGGGTTCTATTAATCTTTATACTAAACCATTCTGCTGAGGAGTCCTAGAGGTAGAAATGTTATTACTATAGCCATTGTATGAGAAATAATATTCAAACTCTTTATTTTCAAACTCACAACCATGATCACTTCTCAGGGTCTTAATCATATGTCCACTAAGGTTCTCTACAGACATGGAGTATTTAATAAAGTAAGAACAAGCTTCACTTTTGTGAGCTAATAAGTATACCCACACATATATAGAAAAGACATCTACTAAGACATAGACATAGTGCTTCCCATTTAAACTAGAATCTCTAGAAGGTCCAAAAAGTCCATGTGAACCAACTCGAGAGGTTGAGAAGTTGAACTTCTTTATTTGATTTAAAAGAAACTTTAGGTTCCTTTCCCTTTTAATAGGGATTACAAACTTTGTTTGATGGGAATTCATGTTTAGGTAGGTCTCTAACTAACTTCTTCCTAGAATGTTTTTTGAGTGAATAAATGTTGCAGTGTCCTAATATTCTGTGCCAAAGCCAGGATTCATTATGAAAAGCATTTGAACAAGTAACATTTTGTTTGGATAAAGAATTAAAATCAACAGCATAAGCATTTTCATTTCTTAAGCCAGAAAATACTAAATCATTTTTATATTTAAAAACATTACAATAGTAATTTTTAAACATAATACTAAATCCATCATCACATAACTAAGAAATAATTAAGAGATTTTATTTTAGTCTATCATCAAATAAAACATTATAAATTAAAAATGAATTAATCTTACCAATCTGGCCTAGGCTGATGATTTTTACTTTAGAATTATTAAAAAAGGTGACATAGCCTTCATCAACCTTTAATATGATTATAAAGCTTCAGTATTATCCAAATATGTTCCTTGAACATCCACTATCCAATTACTATACCTTTTTGTGAGAACTCTTCAAACAAGTTTCCTACAAAACAGATTTAGAATGAAATGCCATTGGTACCCAGATCTTCTTGGGTCAGAAATGTTATCATTTAAGGCTATAGGTTCCAAAATTTTTCTTATGGGTCTCATATAATTTTCAGTATCAATAAATTTTTAAATATAAACATTGTTTGATCTATAACAATGTGAATAACTAGTTGAGGAATATGAGTTTCTAGAACTGTAAGTAGAAGAGTTTTGTCTAGATTTAGAGATAAATTTAATTTTAGTAAACTGTCTCTTTCTATGTTGGTATCCCAAATAATTAATGTACATTGGTGCCACTTGCTTTCCTAATATTTTAGTTAGTGTATCTTTTCCCTTTGTGATCTTTTCTAAGTCCTTTATAAGTTTCTCATTATCCATTTTTAGTTTAGTAAATTTTTTAATAGTTGAGAATTATTTTCCTTTTCTATATCAAATGCAGATTTAACATTGGAAATGAGAGAATGTTGTTTCTTCAATGACTATATTTTTCCTTAAGTTCATTACAGGTCTCTTCTAGTATATTACAATATTCTGATAATTCATCACTAGACATATTTTCAGATTTAGATTCAGAATAATCTCCAGAATAGTATGAATTTAATATAGGTGTGTCCAATGTTACCACAGATGTGTTTGTCATAAAACACATGTTAGCTTTATGAGAATGTACATCCTTATCAGAATAAAAATCACATGATGTGTCTTCTGAAGCACTCTAAGTTGCTTTCATTTCTTTCTTGTACTTCTTATCCTTATAATCATATTTGTTTTTGAATTTTATCTTTGGACATTCTTCCTTGATGTGTCCATTCCTCTTGCATTCACAGGAGACTATATCATCTTTCTTATCATCTTTCTTCCAATCTTTCTTCCAATGACCTTTGTTGTCATATTTACCCTTGTAGTTTGACTTTATAAAGAATTTATTCTTCCTATAGAACTTTTTAAACCTTCTATCTATTTGATCAATCTCAGCATCACTGTCTAAATTCGAATATTCACTGGTTGAACTTTCAGTAGGTACATGAATTTTCTCCTTGTCTTTTCCCTTTGAAGCATTAGACTTGAAAGCCCCTGATTATCTTTGGGGTTCATCATCTTCTTCATTGTTAACTTTAATTTCTTCCTCAAACATCATAATCTTACCGATTAATTCCTTAATAGGGAGTGTGCTGATGTCACACGATTCTCTAATGGAAACATATGTTCATCTCCATCTTTATGGTAGACATCTTAAAATCCTCATAATTTGTTCCTTTGCTGGAACAACCTTTCTAAGAGAGCTCATTGTATTGACAATCTCATTGAACATGAGATACATGTGAGAAATATGTTCATCAGATTTCATTTTAAAATTATCATATTTAATAGTATATGTATTCAATATCTTCTCTTTAACATTGGTTGTTCCTTGATGGGAAATAGCCAATGTGTCTCATATTTTATAAGCAGTTTTACAAGAAGAAATTAATTAATGTCTTCATCTCCTAAAGCAAAATACAAGGAATTCATAGCTTTACTATTATTTTTGTACGCAGTATTTGTAGGTTTATCCCAAGTGGTTTTATCAGTTTCTGGAATTTGATATTGAGACTCTATAGCTGTCCAAATATCAAAAACCATACTTTCCAATTGAATATTCATCTTATATTTCCACTGGGCATATTTTGTACCATTAATGAAAGGTGGCCTATTAGTGGCATCACCTTCTAGTATATTATCTATAACTAGAGTTTAGAAAAAAAAATTAAAGAGATAAAATTTAGAACTAACATAAATTTAAGATCATTAAAAGTGCAACTAAAAACACAGCTTAAAACATGATGTTTTGAAAAAATGTATTAATAAAAACAATCCTTTGATACCAAATGTTGGTTGAAGTGGATAATCAAGAGGGGGGGGGGGGGGGTTAATTGAGTTCCAATTTAAATTTATGTTAAAAATATTTCTCTTAATTTACCCCTATTTAAAAAAAAAGTAAAACTGTAGTGAATTTATACAGATTGTAAATGTTCAATTAGTTTCTCAAAGATTTATTAGGTCTCAGTTAATTAAATCTGAAGATTAAATTAACTTTTGATGCGAAATTAAGGGTTTATAATAAGTATAAACACTTGCTAATTTAACTATCAAAGTTACTTTAAAAAAAATTATATTTCAACATAGTTAGCAGTAGAATATGAAACATATATTATAATTATGACATAAACTAAAATGCACAGTAGATATATCCAAGTTGATCAGTCTCAAGTCGAGACTTAGTCCTCTCAAACAATTTATATAAATTGATCCACACCCTAGATCGGGGTAAACAACAGTTTAAAGACTGTCGAGGTTAAAATAACTATAACACAGTTCTACATGGGAAAACAAAGAACAGCTCACAGCTTTATAGGTCTTACTAGACATCTACCACTATCCATAGTGGGATACAAGAGAGTTATAGTGTTTGAATGAGGATTTATGAATCCTCAGGATTAGCTCAGGAGACTGTGTTTGTGTAAAATAAATAGGTGACACACACTACTTGTAATGTAAATAAAAGAATCACTATAGATGAATGAGTTTAAAAAATCTCTAGTGATTGGCAGTGCAGCTATGGACTCGTTTGATTGGTCAAAAAATCTTCTGAGTCCTTCTCAGTTTTTTTTCTGAAAAATAGAGTGATGTTTTCATCCTTGGATTTCAGGTTCATCTTATCAGCTTGAGTGCATGAAGTGTTTGTTTTAGTTCTTCAATCAATATGCAGCATGTGTTATCCTATAGAAATTAATTACTTCGTGTATGTCTAGTGATATTGGAGTGTGGATATAGTCTCTATGTATGAACCAATTTTCAGTTCTTTCTTTACACTTCCAGCACCTTCTTAGTTTCCTTTTTGATGATCTTCCTATATTCCCTCTCTATATTTTCAGCTAGATCATTATCTTCCCTTTTATAGCTCTCAGCTCCGACAAAAATGAATGATTACCTTTTTCATGGGTACTAGGAATGATTCCCTGACATACCAATAGATATCATTTAATAACATTAATAGCATTAAAAACATCAAATGTAACTGTTATCTTAATAAATAAATAATATTTAGAGTATAGAGTTTGACCGGTTGGTCAATCATTAGTATCCTTATTCCAAGTGTGGCAGTGGTATTTGAAGCAGTGACCATCTGTTAGTATCACTTTGAACTTGTATCGGTATCCCCTGATATCGGTAGCTCTTACTCTGTGTATCAGTACCTTTTGGTATCGTTAGCTTTATATATACTGGTGACTTCATTCTATCTAGAGATATTCATCTATATGTAGCTCTGCTTTGTATCGGAAGCTTCGTTATGTATCGGTGGCTCTGTATATCGGTAGCTCATGGTCTATTGGTATCTCTTGGTTTATCAGTAGCTCTGCTTTGTATCGATAGATTCATTATGTATGATGACTCTATGTATCAGTAGCTCACTTTGTATCGGTAACTGTCTGTATCTATAGCTCACTTAGTTCCATTGATATGTTTATCGGTAAACTTATGCATATTGGTAGCTCTGCGTATCAGTGACCTTAGCTCATCGGTGACTCTGTCTATCGGTAGACTATGTACCGATAGCTCTATATCAGTAGCTATACACAGATCAGTGAATAACACTTTATGCAAAACATATCTGATTGGGATAGAATTAAATAAAAACTTATATAAACAAAGATAAACATTGATTAACATATTTCAAGGATTAATTTAGTATTATTATCAGATAGAGTGTCATAGACTGATTTAATTAGAATATATCTAAACATTAATTGGGATTATAAAGGTATGTGGAAGCATAGTTGGGATTATCAATATAGTTGAGGTCAACACATATCTAGAATAAAATTCATGTCATTTTTATCATCATTATTATGTAATTATAATTTCAAATTAATCCATTGTGTATGGTTATGAAAAATGAACAAATTTATAATCATGGAGATGGAAGGCCATACAACACATGAGTACAATTAACATTTTTCAACGAACATTATGTGAAAAGGTAATTATTATATTTTCATTATTTAATGATTATAAAATAATTAAGATCATATTAAAAATTTAAATATACTTATATATATTATTCATTTGATGTGAAGACTCAAAATGAATCACATCTCTTTATGGAGGAGATAACATACACGTATGGTTGGATGAAATTATAATTTTAATGTACATATAAAGTAATAAATATATGATATAGTATTAAATTATATTTAATAAAATATCATTTATATCATGTATAAACACTAATTCCACTAATATAACATGTCTTTAGATATAGTAATGGAAAAATAATTATAGTTGTCCGTGGAGGGGATATTTCCCTCATTCTCCCAAATGACTAATTATTCTCTTCGTAGATAGAACTGTAATTGAGTTTAGGTAATTATATTATCTAAATAAAATAAATTAAAATTGAGTATATGATATATATTATTTCATTATAGTTTAATAATATTTTAGGAAGTGGAAGAAGATTTACTATAGAAACACTTAAATTAAAATGATACCTTCATTTCAGATGATCTCCTTAGATTAACACCATAACAACTCAATGTAGGGTGTAATGAAAATAATATGTCTTTTATAATATGGGTAAGGATAACGGGATGGGAATTGGGTAGATATTTTCTAAAATAAATATGTTTTTACATGTGAATAAATGATGTTAATTGGTTCCCTTTTATATGAGAGGGGATGGGTACTCATGGAATTCATCAAAATATTAAATTAATAAAAATTAATTTTATAATCCAAATGGAACCAAACTCATTTATTTTAAATAAATAATGAATTTTGGGTCTAATAAAATTCATATAATGAAAAATATATAGGTTTTTACTATTTTATAAAACTATTCTTTTTTCACCCTTATTAATTTTTACTGAAATATCATTTAATTTATACGTTGAGAGTCAATATAATTTGTATAAAATTCCAAAATAAAAAAATATTTTTTAATTATTTTTTAATACTTATAAAAGTATGTATTAATAAATTGATATTATTTTAAATTTAAAATCATTTATTGAAATTTTATTTGTTTTAAAATATCAGTAGTGTTAATTTTAATACAAATAATTAGATGAATTTTTTAAAATATCATAAAAATAATAAAAATTTGAACCAAAACCTTCTATACATAGATAATATTTATTTTTCATGAAAAAATTATTTTATTAAATTAATTATATATATATAATTTTAGTTAATATTTGTAAAAACATTTATCTAAAATTTTCATTATATAATTAATTAATAAACCATTATTGTGTCACCATTCAAGGTAATTATTTTACCACTAAAAACTATAAATAATATATCATGATCTATATATACAATATATCTTTCAAAATAATATTTATAGTCTAGTATACATTCAAAATATCTATATATTAAAAATTTTATAGTAATTAATACATGAGTATTTCATCTTTGTATTTTTTTTAAAATAAACTACTATAAAGGTAATAAAGTCATCAAAGATCCTCCATGTAGTCCTAAAATAAATCCATAAATGATTCTGATCGACTTAAAATAATACAATGAATTTCATACAAGTGTTAGGGTAATTTAATAATTATTATAATATTATTTTTAATGTTAATTACCTGAGTTATCATCAACAATGGAAAAAATAACATAGTTACTATTAAAAACACATAGTCCATTGTATTAAATTATAAATAACGTACGGATTACAATCATTTATTTCTATTTTTAGAAATTAAATTAATATAACTGGATAAAATTAATTTCAAATTATTCTCAATGATGGATTGGGAAAAATAATTTAATGCAAAATCATTTAAAAATTCACAAATATATTATATCCAAAACCAATATGAAATAGTTTAAAAATAACCAAATTATATTTACTTGAAAAAAATTAATTACACTTTAAAACTGTTCAAATATAAAATGTGACACATTAAATAAATGTTTCTGTAATGTATTTTTCAGTTAACAATGAATTTTTTTCAATATTATCTAAATATGTATTTTATCAAATAAATACCTAAAATAGAACCAAATAAAATTTAGACAATAAAATTCCAAAAAATATGTTTACTTTGTAAAATATAACTATTAAAATTATCAAAAAGTATATTTGAAATACTTTTTCATCCAAATATTGAAAACATGTACTTTTTTGGAAAAAAATATTTTATGTGTATGATTGGATTTTTTATTAAATAAGTTATATAAAAAAATAAAATGAATATTAAATAATTTAATGAATATATGACATATATTTTACCTAATATAATGCATAAATATTGATTTTATTATTATATACACACCAATGATCTCATATAGATATTAGTATAATGGAAAATATTACATTTTCTTTTAAAATTGTGTTCACAATATTTTATAATTATTTGTTAACAAAAGAATTACATAAATATGTGTAACTAATATTTTCATAATTTAATAAACACTATTAATTCCCCCTATTCTTAAAAAATTGTTAATGGTAAGGTTTTAATAAAAATTTAATTGTTCATTTAAAGATGACGTGGTATATCATGTACACTATCATACATTGTATTTCCTTTTTAAAAACTCTGGATGTTATGTGTATCATATTACTGTTGTATTGAGAAAATATTCAAAACCCACAATCTCCCATGAATATACCTTCATTAAAAATTTCATATATAATTATTAATATAAATGATAATTATGTTTAAAACCATGAATAACATAAAAAAAACACCATCTATATATGATATCTCCATCTTTCATTAGAAATGAATTTTTAATCTCAATATACCATTATATTTTTTTGGATACAATTATATTTCACTGAATGATCTATAAATATATGATGTAGACTATTTATTACCTCAACGTATCACTTCATTGTCATAAACTATTTTTTCAAATTCATTATATCAAAAATTATAATGATCATATTTATTGAATATTAGTTATATAACATGAAGAAATACAAAGAAATTTGATATATATAATCAAATCAAATCCTTACAGTGACGTCACATGTTATGCTACACGTTCGGTCAATGAGTCAATTTCTTATTATGGAAAAAATTCATTCAATTCATTATTGAAATACAATACATCGATTATCATGAACCGAATAATCCTAATACCATATCAAGTCATTATTAACAATAAAAAACTCCACAAATAACATTAAAACATGACTTATCATAATTCAATTTTTTATAACTACTAATATAGAACAAAATCAATATGGTGATATGGTCTTTTAAACAGTCATGCCTCATCCAACTTCTTCATCTTCGAGAGATAATCCATATTCTATAATATATTAGACTTAGTAGAAATATCTCCATTGTATATTTCTATCACATAAGGATTATTATAGAAATATTCAATTATTAAATGCTCTTATCACAAAATACTACATTATTATAAATGGTTCGACAAATTCATAATAATTTTATTGTCTCTATATTTATTGAATTTTAGTAGTATATTGAATTAATATCTCAAAAAAATACATCCAAATGTAAGTGTAATTTGAATCACTAAACATAATCATTAATTTAACAATTATAATAATTTTATTATAAAGGATATGATTATAATCATAATTATCCATGCATCCAAAATTTTCTAATATTTCATTAAAATAAAATATAACTTTTTCTCTCTGTTAATTTTTTTTAATGTGTCACATTTCCTAAAATTAAAATGATTCGTTATTTTATATAATTGATATGAAACAATTATCATTTTCAGGTTTTCTATGTTTCTAACATAGTTGAAATTTATTATATATCATAGTTTAATATAAGAAAATAATTATTCATGGGATTATTGAATATATATTATCATTAATTAAATATATTTTATTATTAATCCATTAAAATTATCAAAAATAAATTTCATACATCAATATTGTAATACCAATTTATAATAAGTATATAGATTTAATTATTAAAATTAAAAATTATGTGAGTAGATAAAATGAATATGTTTTATATTCATACATTTTTTAGGAGCTTGACATCCATATTATTTACTAATACCAATCAATGTATTTCCATAATATTAAAATATCAATAATAATTTATCATAATAACATATTTTTGTAGATATTTATGATTTCATCCCTCATCCTTACTAGATTTATTTATTTATTCTTTATACTTCACAATACCAATGTTTATATTGATCAGGAACATAGCAAGTACATCGTCAAAATGTTAATATAATTTGGGAAAAAATTCATATTTATTTGAAGTTCATGGAGATATATATTATCTTGAATTATTCATAGTCAAACTAAATTTAATTTTGTATAAAAATAATTTTTCATCAAAAATAAATTTTGGGATCATTATCTTATTTTAAACAGTCAAAATCTATTACCTTAATGTATACATATGGTTATTGAAGTTATTATGAACATGTATTGACAAATTATAATTTTAGTTACTATATACATATCATTCTCATAGTATTATTGATATAGAATAATTTCCATAGATATAATATTTATTCATAATATTAACTCATTTTATATTTCATTTAAGAAATAATTTTAAGAATAAACAATAAAAAAAACATAATTGATCCATTATTGTGAGATATGCTGGATATTTGTTTCTTCAGTAGAGTAAATAATTAGTTCCTATTTAGATTGGGTTATTATTATAATTATTAATTCATTATTTAATTATATTATTTCATATGTCATGATACAAATCTATATGGGGACCACTCTATAGATTTTAATGTTTTATGTGATGACCGTGTTTCTATATCATTGTGGTATCTTATGATTCTCTCCATCATTGTTGGAGGAATAAATGACCTCTCATACTCTCCCTTATTATGTATCAATGTATTCATCTATAATTAAAACCAACATAGTATTTTTTTTAATTTACCATTTATTTGAAAGGATTTAATGGGGAAAAGGTCTACTATTTTTAATTTTGTATTATTCATAATCTATAGGTTTTTTAATTATTACTCACATCATTTATTAATATACCACAATATAATATTTATTTTTGAAATATAATTTCCCATGGGTATTTGAAAACTATAATTTTTTAGGATTCATGAAATGGAAATGTTTTTTTAATAGGTGGATGAATTCATTAATTATTGGCATAGATCCCCATTGTTATTTGAATCATATCATGCCTCTCACCCTATATAGATGATTAATTTTCATAGGGGACACAACCTCTCATGTTTAGTGTTTAAGGAATTGTTCATTGGTCTTCAAATATATGTCAGGACCAAACCCAGATCATGGATGAGTTTCTACTACCCAAATCCCATCTTTATAGGCTAGGGGTGGAGACTAGAACTGATGACACAATGAATTTGGTGAAGCATTTTTTTAAAAAACTACACGCACACACACACGCAACCAAATCAATGAGAAAAATTCATCGGCACTCTTTCATATACCATTATACACTCAAGTATGTGGGATAATTTTCCCACCAACAGCAATCCATGTGATATGGCCTAAAACCATGAGGGTGATATAGTTCCCTCCAATTATGATAGTACCAAGGTGTGTGGATTGAGTCCCTTCTACTTGTAGTTTAGATTAGACATGTGGGATGCTAGAAAACGATGGTGGTTTCTTTTGGAACTATTGAAAACACTTTATACTGGGATGATATATGATATGGATATCTTCTTAATATCATCTATTGGTTTGTTGAATGATCATATTTGTATATCATATTTCAGCACCCACTTCTTGAGTTTTGGTTACTCTCCTTCCAGGAGAGGCAAAGACAGATAAGGTATTGCACATTCGTTTTGTTCCTAGTTTCTCATGGTTGGAAGAATCTACTCTCCTATAATAGGTTGTGATATCTTGAAAATAAGTTCAACTTCCCACTTTTTTTAGCTCGTTGTGTTTGGATGATCATACTTTCACATTTGGTTGGGTAGATCTATACACGTTTGTTGTACCATGTTCTCTTTAATGCTCCCCTCTTCAGTACGTCTGTTGATGCTCCCATGGGCCTTTAGTGAATCCTACCATGTATTATTATCCTCACCACTTCTGGGTCATTGGTCTCACATGGCGTTACCTTGTATATAATGGTTTGGTTCACTGATACATCAAACGAGATATATATTTATGGTGCTTAGAGCATGTGTGGTGGTCATAGCATATGATTTTGGAGAAGGTCTCTATAAAATGTTTTAAATTTCCATATATTGTTGGGTTATGGATATATAATGGTTGGAAGTGTATTTTACTCCTTTTTTTAATTCAGTTTACAATTCTAAACATGTTCTGTTTAGATGTCAAAGCATGTATATGGTTTATATAAAACAGTTTCCGGTCATGTTATCTTTTCCCTCTACACTGTTTTCATTGAGTTTCATTCTTGTGTGTGTATATGTTCTTAGGAAATTTACTCCCTATGTAGGTTATTCCTTCATCACTAATATCCACCCTTTTAATATGGAGGTAGGATTGGTGTTATTTGGACTCAACATGGGTCAGGTAATGAAAATGTGGTATCAATGGAGGTTTGACCCTTGAGACATTGTGCAATTGTTTACATGAAAATGTATTGGTTGGGTTTACTGAAAATTGTTGACGTGTCTCTACAGTATATCTTCGTCCAGGGAGTCCGGTTATGTTACTAGTGGTCTAAATATCTATTTACAAGGACCATGATTAATCATTTATTGACCCAACACACTATGGAACTTTTTTTGAGAACAATTGTACTTGAATCACACTAGATATAGTATTTTCCATTAATTCATGATTAAGATCCCCATTTTTGACTTATATATCCAAATATGAACATGGTACACCTTGATAAAATTCAGGATGTCTCTGTTAAGATAATCAACCAAGATACTAGATTATTGTTTGTGATGATGACACTGTGAGCAACAAGGCATCAGTTCATGACCCATCATGTGATCCCATTCCCCAGGGTTGGTAGGTAGAATCACACCAAAATGTTGAGTAGTAGATTACCCCAGTAGAGAAGTCTGAATATGTGTGTTGGTTGAATACACTCCATGTGTTCCAAAGCTATAAACCACTGAGTTTCCACAATGACCTAGACCCTCAATGAGTAGAGGTTTTAGAAGGGTTGTTGGTCAACCTCTTTAGGATTTTATAGACACATGCATATTAGATGGTGTTTTTGGAAAACATCATTTTCTATGGTGTAGCCGGTAGATAGAGGTGTTTGGATACTTAGATACATGATGAGTCAGCACTCTCATGGGATGACATCCATCAAAATAATTTTAGGAGTACTAACCCTAATTATAGCGCTCAATTTTACTTTGGGAACTATTATATCTTCAATAAGGAGGGATGATGGTGGCTAAGAATGATACTTGGTTCATAAAACAAGAACGCTACACCTAGGAAATGATCTATGACTAATAAATCTATGAATGAATGTTTGATCATGTACTCCAAAGACATATCTATGATATCATAGTACCCTTGTGAATCCCCATTTATGTTGTAGTTCTATAGAAAGAACTAGTGAAAGATAACCTTCTGTTATAGAGATTCCGAACTTATGGTGGTTGTATCAGGTGCAACAGAGTTGAGACGTTTTCAGAAGGTAGAAGACTTTTGTCGATAATATATAAATTCAAGAGGTCGTTAGGTGATCGTACTCAAGAACAAGAATGGGAAAACATAATGAACCTGGGTGGCCCTTTTTGGTTCAGTGCAATTATTGTGATATTTGAGGAAGCATGTAACTTGAATGCCTGATCAGAGGTGATGAGATTACGAGGAATATGGTTGATTCACCTACACATAATATATTATGTTGTGATTATGGATCTCCAGGGCAGGGATAGAGTGGTCCCCATGGATGTGGTTTGGAAGAAGATAAGGAGAATGTGTGGTTGGTAGATGAATTTTCGAGGACCATCCAACACCACCTAGAGGCCCAGGTAATGCTTTGGGAGCTAGTGACTGGGACCATGGTTAACTTCATGCTTTAGAATTCATGATCCTGTAACATGAGAGATAATTAAAGGTAATATTTGTGTCATTTATACCTTTTTTATAACTTATTAAACACATTGTCATGCACCCTTTTCCCCATAGTTCAATATTGACGTTTTACCGGGGTGACGTGGGCTGTCTATGTAACTTGGTATTAGTGCTGATCGATATAGATTTTAATGCCAGAGGAAGAGGGATACTTCCCCACTAAGACACATTTTTGTGATGTGATAAAAACCATGAGATATTCAATGACACTAAATGAGGATGGTATCATGGTGTGGTGTATGAATCCCTTTAACTTGTGTGTTCATGGAAGATTTGTGTAGTGGAGTGTTAGAGTAGGTGCTGGAATTGCATGAAGAATTTTTCTTCTTGACTGATTTTTTTGTGGAATGAAGCTGGTGGGTGAAGTAGAGTGACTACCTTGGGGACACAATATTTCCATGAGAAGAAATATGTGTGGGGTATAACATGTTATTTATGCTTCAAGTTTCATGCATTCTGATGAGTTTACTCACCACCCATATTTATTTATACCTTGAGTTCCCAATATCAATATTAATACAATGTATCGTGTATATGTCAAGGATATGTGGACCCCATGAAAATAAGTACAAAAAATACTACCTAGTATTGGAAGTGGTAATCATCACCCATAAGTGGAGAAAGACGACAATTTGGGGGATCATTTTGTTGTTTCGATAAACCTCCAGAGCATCAGGTGAATCTTTGATCCGACCATCCATAACATGGGATTATAACACTGGTTGGAACATCCTACAGGACTACGATTTCAATATAGTTAGTACACTAGTATGGGGTAGCATTGTATCAGGTGAAATTAGAATGAAGTCTCAGGCTCACCTAGTGTCTTATGTTATAGGGATATTAGATTTCATACAGTTGATCATGGTATAATAGGAGGGTTTTGTTTTTCATCAATTGATGGTGTTGACCCCTTCACTTTTTGAGCTTGTGAGAGTGTCTATGTTTTAAATATAAATCATGATATGTTGTTTGAAATACGAATATATAGGTGATGCACTTGCTGGATATTCTGAAGTATGGAATCATGAGATCTTGTTCTCGATGGAAACAAAGTTTTACCTGGGGGAGACTCTCCACCATTATGGGGAACCCTCAATGTTTGTCTCTGAAAATGATTCATAGTTATTGTTACAATATTGTTGAGGCCTGCAGGAGGCATTTTGGACCATATTATAGAAGATTATACGATTTTACCCCAAATGGATTTGTAGATGGAGCATTCCAACTAGGTGTATGAGTATATGCATATAGATTATGGGTTGGGGTTCTATCTAGGATGTGAGTTACCCCCATGGTCCTTAGAGGCATTTGAGATCGTGTAGAATATGGAGAGGTTTCCAACCTGCTTGGATGACCCTGATGCTAGTGTGGGTGAAAAAAGTATTCTTTGGGTCTTTATTAAAAAGAAGCGTGATCAAATAAATGCACAAAATCTTTGAGAGCCTACTTTACTAGGAAAAATCATACTCGTTCTTTGCATGCTGTTGTAGCATGGGAATATTCATGATAGATCCTCAGAATGGGAGATCTAAGAGCAGGCAAAGTATCCATTGTTTTCATCACTGGTTTTGATATTTTTGGATCAAAACCAGAAGTGGGATGATTTAGAGACCTGGTTTTTCCCCCATGATACGTTGAAATATTCGTAAATCGATTTCATGAGTTGGGAAATCAGACAGAATTCAATTATGATGCTCGATGTTCCTAAAATAAATTATATAAAAATATAATGGGGTTTTTCAATCTGACAATTATGTAAATGGGATATATAAAAAATGGTATCCTAGATCAGAAATTTGAGGCTATAGTTAGTTGGATCACGTCTTTTATCCAAGTTGGGTGTAAATTTTTCATGCACATGAATCCAGTGGAAAACTCCCTCGATAGAATTTTCATTAATAAATTATTTGAAATAAATAATTTATTTTGGGCATCAGATCAAATAACATATGAACATAGATTCAAAATAGAAATCTATGAGAACTATTAAGTTCATAGTGTTGTGTTTTACTTAGGGGAAACCTCATGTGATAGGGTGCCGGTGGTTTTGATCCCCCAACTACTGAAAATTTACTATAAATAAGAAATTAAGGAAATGATAAGGGGTTTGGATCCTTTCCTCTTTTGAATGGGAAATGTGTCACTCTCCCTTCCGATAGTGATGCAATGCCCATTTCTCATCAGATTGCAGCGAAAAATCAAGCACTTGTAAATCCAAGAATATCAAAAAAATGAAGGATCCAAAATTACTGTAGTATTCCTATTTCAAATAATGCATCTACTGATTGTAGATATTATTGTTAAAAATATTTTATATATATTTTTTCTACTCGAAATATTTAAAAAATGAAAAAACTAACAATGGTCATCATCATATTCGATTTTTGGAAGCCCATTCATCATGTTATTCATCCTCTAAATTTTTGATCCATAAATTTTTTAACAAAACATCTCACGGTAGATATTAATATGAATCTATTGAACTGAGGAGTCCTGATATATTTTCAGATTTTTGTTTTGGGTGCTGGAGGAGGTGCGATGGGGAGCAGAAGATCTGCCAACATTTGGTCACACTGAAATGTCAATGGATCATTACATGAATAATGTTTCAAATATGAAATCATTCCAAAGAATCCAGATTTGGTCTTGGATATATTTCCTGATCACCAAAGTGATTGGGGTGGTTTGAAGATGATTTTCTAGAACGGGGAACTAGACTGGTTGTGGTCTAGTGCAGGTGAGTGGCCCAACACGATGGATGGTAGTGGCCTGGCTAGGCATGTCGATAGTAACCAATGGAACGGTGTCAGAACATGGTAGTATGGGGTTAATAGATGATGGCCTAGGGTTCGCGGGTGGTAGTGCGGGCCATGATCCTAGGTGAGGGATGATGTGGCTGTGGTAACCCTAACATGTGGGTTTCATAATAAAAAATAAAATGATAATAATAATATTATTTTTTATGAATAATAATAATATTAATTAAAAAAACCCCAATAACTCCCGCTTGGGGTGACCAATTAATGTGTTGATAGTGGTGGCACAACCCGGTTTGCATTATTCATTTTTAAGACTGTTTCAGATGTTTTTCACCAACTGGGGATCAAGGACAAAGAAAAAACCACTTTTTAATAGATATAATTAAATTATTAAATTTATGTCCAACCATAACTCCTACAAGCGACGTCTGATTGATATTCCATTCATAGCGATGCAACAAAGTCTTTAAGACATTCAATTAGAGTCTATCACATCTTGGTTTTGGAGCTCAGTTAAACTAAAATCAAATGTTTAAATACTAATAATATAATTATCATTATTAATAAATATTGTATGAGACATAGCTTGGAAATAGAATGTCTGATTTGTAAAATGTTTATGGAAACACGAACTTACATCAATGGATACATTTGGAGTCTTTTTCGGATGTTAAGTCGATGTTTGATGCTCAATGTCTAGAATTTTCATATTAATTAGTATTATTATTACTATTATTACTATTATTATTCATGAAAAATTTCATTTTATGTATACCCTACATATAAATTCCAGTTTATGTGTCGTTAGAGGCATCGATCCCCAGTACATGAGGCATAATTTTAAATACTAGTTCTGTGTGATGAGACTGATATCAGGTTATGGGAAACATGCCACTTTTCATTGGTGTTGGTGGTAAATTAAAGCTAATTCATCAGGTGTCATTTTGAGAAAAATGAGTAATTGATCTCCTGTAATTTTCCAAGAGATTCACAATAGTGTGATATGTTTTACGAGTTCCATGATATTGGTATGTGACCCACGTAGCACCACTCGTGAGATGCATGTTCAAATGAATATTCATCACTAGGTGTCTATTTGGGATGTATGAGAAATCGTTTCTGTGTGTTTTTATGAGAGGATCACATGCGGTTTGATCTGTTTAGCTTATTAAGGGATAGAGACACGACCCCCATGAACCCATATTCATGCGTGATGCTGGGAGAGGCATATTTTCTACTGAGGGTCCAATTCAAAAAAATAAATATTCAATCACGTTCTTTTCAATTTAATTGTTTTCTACAACATGTTTCATTTGGTTTCCTAGGGATATTTGAGGATTCATGTAACTTGGAATGGTCTTTTTCCCTTTTGTCTAGCATTGAGTTCCCAACTTCCCTTTTTTGACTAGAGATTCCATGTATTCTAGGAGTAAATGTGCACGATTTGGGATACATGTCCATCAATTTCGTACCCGACCATGGATGGGAACATGTATAGGTGACATTGTGGGGAAACATATTTTGCGAGACCCACACGCATCATTTAACATAGTTATTTTTTACATATCGTATTTAATTATTTTGGACATGGATTTTGGCATGAAATTAGCCTATCCTAAGTGTTTCTTCACATTGAATGTGATGGTTCCCTTTTGTAATGTATTATGATATATGATGCAATATTTTATAGGAATGGTGCCTATCTAGGGAGGAAATTGATGACTATAGTGATGTTATTCAACGATTTATTAACTAGTAGTGATGTTCATAGTTCCATTATGATTTTTAGAGAGGTACTTCCTAGGAGTGATGACCAAATTTCCTTGATGATTTTCGAAGTGATAATTTCCAGTATGAATGGTAATTATATTTCTAGGATTACCTCTATCTAGTTTAGTATGTTCTCCACAATTGATGTTCCTAATTGAATCACTCTGAGATGCTATCCATGGGTCCTTGATGAACAAGAGTGGGATCCCCCTTTCACATCAATGTGTGGGACCTCTAGATTAAATATTAGAGTGGAATCTTCCTGACACATTATGGTGTGGTTCATCTATGAAAAATACTAGATTGGAATCACCTAGTAATTTGAGTTTGAAATCCCTCTACTATACAGACTAGTGAAGAGGTGTTATTTGACATACCTTTGGATACTAAAGAAATATTGGTTATTTTCCCACCACGACATGTCTTTATAACACGACATAAAACCTTGAGGGTGGGCAATACTGCCCAAAGTAGAAATTATCATTGTGGGGTTATTAAGTCCCCTTGACATTCACATTAGAGGAGTTGTGTATCAATCTAGGCATTGATGGTGGTTAATTTTAGAAATGTTTTCTACACTTCTAATTGTGATGATCTGTGTGATGTAGATCCCCTAACTCTATAGCATGTGTTTCTTTAATGAGCATTTATTTATATCCTATTTCTATACAATCTCCTTGGGTTATGGTTACGCTCATTCTGGGTTACGTAAAGATGCGTGAGGTACACAATGTTCTTTCTATGTTTATATTCCCATGGTTGGATGAGTCTAATCTCATACTATAGGTAGTAAAAACATGATAATATGTTCATATTCCCTACCATTTCTAGCTCTATGCATCTGGATGAGCATACTTCACCATATCTTTAGTTTGAGCCATACTATTTTATTATACTTGGTTTTACCTGATTATCCTTTCATCATTTCCTCTCTCGTTTCTCTCTTGATCATATGGGGCATCCTACTATGTATTTTTATATTCACCACATCTTGGGATTTTCCCACACTTGGTGTGCCATTGCATGAAAAAGACAGGTTGATGGTTCCTTCAAAGGAGTTAGGGATACAAGGTGTCTATGACATGTACAATGGTCATTTTTAGGACTTTGTAGAGGGAATCTAAAATCTATTTTAATTTTGCACTTTTTTTTCGGGTATTGGCACTTTTTTAGCTCGGTGTGTGTTGTTCGCCTTTTTCTTTTCAGTTCACATTTATGTACATGTACTGATTATAGGTAAAACATTTATAATGATTAAATATAGTAGTTATGCATCTTATTTTCTTTTCCATATTCACTATTTTCATTTAGTTAGTTACATGTTAATGCATAGTTTATTAGGAAAAGGGCTCCCATAGATCATTTTACTTTCGACACTAGTCTCCACCCCTGGCCTATGGTTTTGGGAATGGGGTAGTTGCGCCTCGGGGCAGATGTGGATTGGGTCGTAATATTAAACATCATTAGTAATATGTTTTTTATGTAATCTGGGAACTTTTATGCCAATTTCTTATATTCCAATACCTAAATCGAATGTTTTTTTGTATTATCTATACTTCTCATAAGAATAACTTTGTTTCAAAATTTATCATATTTTATATTCATTGATAAATCTATTGATTATAGAATTAATAATTTAGTTATTATAAATAATTTATCCATTTAACTTCTTAATATATGTGATAATTCCACTTAATATTTCAATATTTTCCAATAACCAAGAAATAAAGATTATATTAGCCTTGTATTTTTATAAAAATTTATTCTCATAGGATTGATGGTATTTTTTGTTTTATGGTTTTAGAAATTTAGTTCATATATCATAGATAAAGAAACATATATTAGAATTTGGAAACTTATGATAAGTTTACATTTTTCCATAATATTAAACATTAAAATAAAACACGATTTCTTTTCCTAAAATATCATTATGAATATCAAAATTATATATTATTATCACATACCCATTTTAAGTGTATATTAAAAAAATTATAAATTCATTGGATGTAAACAAATGTATTTTTAATTAATATAAAAAAAGGATTTCCTTATTAAATTTAAAAACATTTACACAAAAGAAAAAATATTTTTTAAAACATAAATTTTCACATAGAAATGGACTCATATTTCTTCAAAAACTCTATAATTTCTCCCACATTTTTAGGAAAAATGATTTCTATGAAACCTCATTATAATGAATTTAGAATCCATGTAGGTTCCTCGAGAAATCATCATCAGAGAACCCTTATAAAAACCCTTTCATATTTTTATAACTATATGAAATAAATTAAATATCATTCAATGGGTATCATAATAATCAAACAATTTATCAATGTGATATGTGGGTGTACTAATGATATAAGCTATATTGGGATCAAACATTTAATACAATGATTCTAAAACCATATTACAAAGAATTTCCAAAGACCATAACTAGAATAAAAAAATATACTCTCACAAATACCCATTACAAATCCAGTAAAAACACACCTTAACTAGTATAAAAAAATTATTCCAGATATTAGAAAATATTTTTCTTTTGAAAACCAATTTTCAAAATCACAAATCATTGTTAAGGGTAAATAGGAATTAAAATTAAATGGAAAATTAAATAAATTAACTGAATCCAAATATAAATAATATTTTTTGTAGAGGACGTGTTCTTTTTACCGTATATATTAAAATATATAATAACTTTTTTATTTTCATTATAAATTCAAACATTTGTAAAAAATTTTAATATTTGAAAACTATTTAAATAATGTAAAATGAGGTATAAATTTGTTTTATATAAATATATTATTATGATATATATATATATACAAAATAAAATAATTTAAAAATACATACATTTCAAAAAAAAGTGATAAAAAATAAATCTATATAACATTACTTTTTTTAAAAACACACTTACATAGACTGTAACTCGTCACATAGGTTAATAAACATATGAATAAAAAATAGATTTTAATTATATATTTGTTTCAAAAAATATTATATTTTTATTATTCCTTTAATTTTATATCTTACAATTTTAAACACAATTAATTAATCATTTATTTTTATACTAGATCCTTTTAATATATTATATACATATATACAAAATTCCATCTATATATTAAACATAGTCCAAGAGGAAATAATTCCTTAATCTAAAGAATAATGATCATGAAATCAATATATTTTTTAATAATAAATTATAAATTTATGTATAATAATTAATAATGTTTATGATAAAGGTACTACATCACACTTATAGAAATGGAATACCTCAAATACGTATGAGTAACATTTCCATCTTAAAAAAATCATTTTTGAAAAAAGGTCATTAATATTTTATATTTATAAAATTCAAATAATATCATAAATAACATTAATTTAATAAAACAAACTTATATATCTTCCATGTTTTTTATCAAAAATAATAACATCACTTATTGGAAGCAGTAGTGTAAACATTCACACGAACAACATTATCAAATTTTAGTTAATGGAATGACAAAAAAGTAATTGTTCATTATATTTTATTACATAATGTTAAAATTTCATAAATATAGTCACTATATCATAAAAATCATAGTTTTATGTTTTTTTGTGCTTATTTCATTAAATGAAATTTTGTATTGGAAAAAACATCACATTGCTTAGTGTGGCACTAGTCCATTGTACATATAAGAAAATTTATTGTACCTCTCATACAAGTAGATTTATGAATCTATATGTGGAATAATAAATGAAAACATATAATTTAATTAATAATTGTATATATAATTTAAATCAATTATCAAATTAATAAATGATACAAAATAATGAAAAACAAATTACATTGGTTCTGGAGGCCATAGTCTGCCCTACAAGAAGAATGATTGTTTTGTACCATATCTTATGAAAGAAACTATTGATATGGATTATAATATTAACATAATAAAATATTAACTATGTTATATAATCATGGGTTAATATATAAATAGTATTTATATATAATTGATGGAAGAAGAATAAGATATATAGAAAATTCTACGTTAAGCACAATATCACTTCTTTAGAAAACAAACATAGGATCAAACAAAATTCTTCTATTGGATAAAATTATTATCAAATAATGGGATTTATATAGTTTATAGATATTTATGTATGTTTTTTTGGAAAGGTACTATCCAAAAAAATAATTTAATGGTGTGAAAATTATTAAATAAGCAATGGTATTTTATTTGTAAGGTGAGTGGAACCCATGTAATTTAAGAATTGTAAAAGATGCACCTATGTAATTCATATGAACAAATGATAAATAATGGAGAATTATCCTTATTTATAAGATATATGGTTTAAATATATGAATCCAAATGATGTTGGACCAGTTTTTTGGTAATTTTTACCCTAATATTTTCAGTTTAACCCATTAGTAACCTCGTTTCCCCCATAAACATGGTAAATGATTTTTACATTTTCACTACTCATTATGGTAAAAAATTATAACAGAATTACTATATAATTAAAATGAATTACGAATAAAAATATTGAATCCATTTAATGGAATTAAATTCTAATAATTAGTATAATTTATTTTAAATAAAACACTATAAACACGATGAAAAATAAGTTTTTCATGAAATTCATTTTTCAAGTATATGATAAAATTGTATTAATAATATAAGGACTAATAATTATTGTATAACATTAACTTTTTTTATTTAAGTTTCATATATACAATTTATTTAAATGATTACTCATTATTAGTTTTTAATTATTATTATTTAAACAATATTATTTATTTTAATATTGTTTTAAGAGAAAACAACTGTTTAATAGAAAAAATACAATAATACTAAAATACATGTAAATATGAATCAAAATTATTAATGTAAATATTATAAAAAATTATAATACATTTCCACTATATATAATATTCAAAAAATAATTGAACAGTTACATTACATTATTTATTGAAATGAAATGAAATTTGTAAAAAATATGTCTTTTCCATATTATAAAATAATTAAAAATTTTGCAAAAAAATTCAAACAATTCACACCATGTAAACATTCATTTAATGATAAATAATGAAATTTTCTTAAAAAAAATATTAAAAAATTAATGATTTATACTTCTAAAAAACCATATAATGAATGTTTTTAGATAAAATAATATCTCCTTTTATATAAAAATTACTTAATAGTTTTATAATGAATATTAATAGAATTTTTATAAATATAAATAAACAATGAAGTAATTTATTCAATATTCACTTGGGTTTTTACATTATTCTTTCAATTTTAAAATTCCATTATCACAATTTTATTCACTTTTTAAACATTATGGAATTTTCTTTCTTTGTAACATTTTCAAATTTCCTTATCTTTCAACCATATTATTTAAAAAAAATATGACATGATCTATTACCTTATACCAAAAAACTCTCTATTTATGGAAATTGTAAAAATGTGTTCATCTTATAAAATTTCTATTTTCATATAAACTACATCAGGGATAAAAATACGAGGTGAAGATGGAACATATTTCTACAACATATAATCATTAAAGACAATGATTAACTATAATAATATAAGGTGAAAATGAACTTGGTATAAAACTGATAAAAAATATTCTAAGTGTACATATGACCCAATGAATAATGTAATTTTTTTAATATAAATATTCTTCACCATTTCAATCCTAGGACACATATGGCCTTATGTCGATGGTAGTCATTGTCTTCCCTCCCCTACTACATTTTAGGGGGGGGGGGGTTAATTTGGTTCCCAGTTCTCCACTTATATAACATCCTCATCCTATAATACAATTTACATATAAATAATTTCATTATGTGTGTCCAATACATAAACCTAGTTTTTCACTCATTCCAACATTCACTTTGGTTTTTCTAATACGCTTTAACCTATTTTAGCTACCATCACTAAGCTAGTTTTTTTCAAAATCATTATTTAGTTGAAAATTGTGAACGAATCGTCATAGATATGATGTATGTAAATGATAAAATATTATTATGATTCATGGATACTCAGTATATTCTCAGTCATTTCTAGTTAGAGTAATATATTATCCTTTCATGGACCTATAGGAATCATTCCTTCAATGAATTTTGTTTCTCCATATTATGGTGGTCCAATGATTTTCATTGTTTCTGAGGCCCTATGACTTTTATAATTTTAGAAAATTTCCAATGTACAAAAATTTTATTTGAAACCCCTTATATATATTTATTATAGGAAATATTGTTATAACATTTCTCTATTTTTATGATCAATTCAGATCCCTCTTCCTTCAAATTGCACCACAAATTTATTTTGAAACAAATGTTTCGAAACATCTCATTTTTTTGTATACTGATATTGAACATTTGATTTTTTTCTTGAATTTGATAACGTTTGAAATTTTTTCAAATATTCTATAGTTATAATATTCTTGGAAATCTATAATAGTTTATAAGACAGCGTCAAATGGTTCATAGACTTAGCCCATTGTCTCCAACGAAAGGATAAGGTATTTCATTGTTGGATCTTACATTGAATGATTAATCTCGTGAATGATCATAGAATATAGATTAAGATGATATCTAAAATAAGGATGATATTTAAATATCAATTTGATAATGGTTTATAGAAACTAACATTTTTTAGTCTCTTATTTTTTCATTGGGATCATATTTATAAGGTACCACTTTATTTACCTATGTTATGGCATCCTCTTATTGGAGTTATAATAATGCTATCATCTGTGATGTCAAATATAGGTGATCATAATAGAAAAAAACAATATTTCATTAACTCCAAATAAATTATGTGTATAATACCACATATTTTCCGATTTAACTATAGTGATGGTCTCCCATAAGCTGTCAGCATCTAGTTTAAAAGGAAAGGATGAACCTTATGTTAATGCGAAAGAATTCACCTCCCATTTATTATAGGTTATCCCAGGGAGTTACCCATTCAAAGAGATTATTATGTTTAGGATACATACCTATATATTATGATTAATTGGTGGAGTTAAATGGTTTTAGCATAATTCCTAAGGAGGTGGGGAATATAGAAAATGATCAGCATTCAAGGAATCAAGTATGAGAAGTGGAACCTTAATAGAAAAGGAATATCCCATAAATATATGAATATGATGAGTAGCTTTATTAATTCTACAATAATTTAATGATGATGTGATATAAATTGACTATTGAATTCTATGATCACCATGTTACTTATGAGAATAAAAACATGGATCGAAATGAATGCTCATATCTTTCAAAACCTCTTATAAAATTGATCGGTAGGTAAAGGTAGTTTTTTAGAAAACGTATCCATTTTTTCAGGAAAACTTTTCTAGATTGTATAACTCATTCAAATTCCAACATTTATGTATATTACCCTTCTAAATTAGTCCCCATGTAAAAATTAGTACTAGATTCTAACAATTGTTTTGAAAATGAAGGATTTATAAAGGTGATAGACAATAATTTTAACATTATCAAAAATAGAGGATATCATGGCCCTATGGGTAAAATATTATATAAAAATCCTCCTAATATGTTCATCATCACTTAATATAAGAGAAAAATGTTGGAAGTATATTTCAGTATCAATTTTAACAGGGAATACCAAATCAGATGAGGTAACAAGTTGTGAATTCTTGAACTATGGTGAAAATGACATGGATTAATAATCCGGAAAACCTTTTACTTCTAGGATTTAATGAAAAGAATATCTATGTATAAGGGTTTATTAATAGTTATCATATGATTGATTAATTAATATTGGAGTCTTTATATAAGGATCAAAAGTGTATTAAATTCCATATCATCTAGATTATTCATGGTTCGAAGATTATAACACCTTAATTTTATACAAGGATGGGAATGTTTTTCATATTTTTTGGAAATCCTCATCCTCATAAAAATATTACCTCCCATTATATTGGGGTGTTTTCTAGTTGCACATGGTCTCACGATGGAATTTTTTCTTCGTGGTGTCATGTTACAAAGAAAATGGGTTATTTAGTGGTTCTTATTTGTTCAATGATGCTATTAATGTTACGATTAAAGATTTATATTTGAGTTAGGTAATTTTCTATCATTTAACATGGAGAATCAACCCACTAAGAGTTTTTTTGGTCTTTTTTGATGAGTTTATTTCATTTCCAAGATTATGAGTATATGCCGGAGACATTTTTAGAACTATCACTAATCCTTTACAAGTGACATTCTGAAAATAAAAAGAATTATATTTTTGGTGGTATATTATCCTAGAACTCACACACTCAGATCCAATACTAGAATCATAAACAATTTATTCATGGAAGTTATACAAATAATAGTGAACCAATATATTTTTATCCAAATCATAAAACATAAAAAATGATAAATTGGTCACTAAATTTCCAAAGGACCTTTTATGAATTTTATTTTTGACAATTGTGAGAGACACTTATATAAAATATACTCATGTATCTAAATTATAATTTCTCCAACATAACCTAGTATTCACATTTCACAATAATCAATCATCATCAACATATGTAATATATTCTAGAAAACATTCCTTCAACAAAATTCATGGTAACCTGGGGAAAATTTAAACATGTTAACGGTGATCTCAATTATTAAATAAAGGTAAAAATAATCATTAATAATTGAATAGAACCATTTATCATAATAAGTTCCAAAATAATAATGAAATAATTAGAGTTTATGATCAAATCATAAATAAAATCACACACATATATACATGAACCATAAATTAAAAAATAGAGATTAACAATATTAAAAATAAAAAATTCATATGAATCAATAATCATGATCCATTTAAAATAAATGATTTCCAAACGAATAATTATAAATCCATTTAAATAATATTCATATCATGTTGTTATCATGTCACTTTAACATAATATAACACATATATATCCTGTAAAATGGAACAATAATAAAGTCATATTTCGTTATAATTATCCAGAGAACATAATCATTACCAAATGATTCATATCACTATCTCAATGAACCCATAATTTATGATAGATTGGGATCACCTGATGCTCTTTGGGTGGACCCATATTATAATATATGTCCAAGAAAGAGAAAATCAATATATTTGATAGTATTTTATTTCATCATAAATCTCATAAAAAATAATAAAAAAATTTAAATCATGATTATTACATACAAATGAAATGAATTCCATATTAAACTATTTGAATGATAAATATATAGTTTAATGGAAACAAGTTCCATATTAATCTATTTTAAAAACTAATATTTTGTGGTAATGTAACTTGTAAAATAACAATATCCCCAAAACATTAATAACACATGGAAAACAAATGGTTTATAATTTTTTTATGAATTAATATTAATAGATCATTGTATATAATGGGGATGATATATTTATAAAATATCCCCTTTGTATTATAAGTATCCTGAAGAGTTTTTGACATTGATAAATGGGAATACCATTAAAATATCAATAATGATTTTTTTAGAAATTGACTTTCTAATTTGATAACTAACAGTATAAAAACAAAAAAAAATTGAAAATAAATATCCTTTATTAAAACCTTAAAACATATATATTGATCTACAAGAAAATAATAATGATTATAAAAGAATATTCCCTTCATATAATTAACAACAAAAAAATGATTGCGCTCACATATTTGGTAAAAGATAAATACATACTATTTTATAAATGATATGAAGACTACTTTATATTTTCTTAAATCAATACTTTTGTAAAAAATCTTTAATAAATAATTATATGATTTCTAAAACAACTTTAATCATTTTTTAAAAATAATTTTTTAAAAATAAAGAGTTTTCGATCCAAGAGAGAAATAATGGTGATATTTATTTAAAATATTTACTCCATTATTATTAGTACTAACGAGATTAAAAATGGAACTATTAATATAAAAAATTAGGATTCACTACAGGATAAGAAAATCCAATAGAATTAATTCAAAATATATCATAATAATTTATTTTTAGAGACTTAATTACAAATAATCCTTGACAAATGATGAGATTGTAGCATTATGATATTACCACACATGAAACTTTGAATAATAATCCCCATGAATTGATAACATTAAATGTAACCATAATTATAATTTTAATAAATAATTTTATTATATAAAAATTTATAAAAACTATATATCATTCACATAAGATATGATTGGTTTATAACAAATCCTATTTCTTGAAGAATGAAAACTGTGATAAAAATAAATTAACACTTTAGTAGTCATTTGATTTATAATCCAAAACAGGAAAAGCATTAAATTGAATTATATAATATAATGGAAATAATGAATTTATTATATAACATTTTAATTTAGAAGTATATATACACCACACAAATGAAAAAATTGGGGAATTTCTATATGTATCCCGAAAATAAAATGGAGCCCATAAATACCATTCAATGATAATGTCAATAAGATGTTGATTTATAATGGAATATATTATGTGTATAAAATTTAAATTCTCTTTCAACTAGTATAAAAAGAACATAAATTAAACATTGTTAATTGAACAAATTATAATATCATTACTAAATCAAATATGTTAATATATAACCCAATGAATGAGAATTGAGATTTGAAATCCCACAAATCAATATTAAATAGGGATAAAATTGAGTTAACATCATGTATGGTGGTTTTAAAAAATTTATTAACATATATGATAAAAATATTTATTTTTATATCATATTATATTATCCATTTAAAACATTATATATCAATTATGTAAAAAATAATTCATTATTTTCATTATTTTTGGTGTTAATATCATTGTTTTCTAATGCTTGTGTCATATTAAATGATCTTGTTTCTGTTCATATCATATAGTAATATAATCCAATGAAAAATAATCTGGTAATAATTATAGAATTTTTAGATAAATTATAAGTACAAAATAATAATGAAAAATATTTATTGAAAATGGTATATGTTAAAATCCTAGTTATTGTAGGTCATACATAAGATTTAAAAATGTTTCCCTTTTTCAATAATCATTGTAGAAAATAGGCATTAAATATTGTATCTATATAATTAATATATTATCATATATACCATATTATTTCATAAAATATATTTACATATACCATCAATGTTGTGTGGTTTCGAAATTTAAGTCATAACTCTTCATGACGGTAGTATTTCACACGTGCACGAATGATGTCATCATTTTACCATGTTAAAAAATTAGAATCATATATTAAATTTTAATAATGATTAAAAGATCATTAATATCATAATTACTACATTTATATCACATATTTTATTTAAATTTATCTTCATTTCATTACATTATAGGCAGTAGTGAAAGGTGAATCACATCGCTTTGTGAGGTAAAAATCTACCATACACCAAAACGACTTTATTATATCCCCTACAAAATTGAAAAAATATATTTATATACAGTTTAAAAAATAATTTAGTATAAATATGATATATAATATCTATATATTATTTCATAAATCATAACCAACTATAAAGTTTATTTGGGTAGGTCATCACTAATCCAATGAATATTTAATATTTGAATATATAAGGGGAGGGGGTGGCCTTTTATAAGTGAGGTGAGCTCCACACATGTAATTTTCAAAATAATGAATGCAACCAATGTTTTTTCTATAATATTCCAAAAATAAATAAATAATAAAAATTTTATAAGGTATAAATTCAATGTTTTTTTAATATAATATATTTTAGTAATTTTTTGGTCATTTAAACACTGATCTTATATGTTTAATTCACTTATAAACCATTTTTATGTTAAATATGGTAAACAATTTATTTATTTTTTAGAGTTTTATTGTCAAAATTTAAGTATAAATTATTATAAAATATAAATTAGGATGACATAAAATATTTAATCCATCAGTAAAAATTTATTTTACATAAGTGAAGAAACTAAATATAAAATTAATAGTATTGAAATGATGAGAGAATCAGTTTTCAAATAGAAAATTTTTAAATTTTTACAAATGTTTTTATATAAAATTTAAATATGTAATATATTGAAACTATATAATTAGTTTTAAATATTATATAATTGAACATATTTTACTCTAAAAACATTATATTTTATTTAACATCCAAAATAATTTAATTTAATAAGAAATTTTTAATTAAAAATATATATCTTTTATTATTCACCAGAAAATTAATATTTTATGAATATTCTAAAAAATTTAGCATTATATTAATTTTATAATATGCTATAAAAAATTTAGATTATTTTTTTAGTAAATTTTGTAATTTTATCAGAAGCTAAGTTAAATATAGAACTCATAGCCACGAACAATAGAGGGTTGTCAATAAGTGATTTTTTTCATGTGTTAAGGGATTTTTATTTACTGAATATAATAATAATAATAATTTTATGAATATAAATTAATATTTTGTGATATAAAATATAAAAATTTTATTTATAAAATTCCTCATTAGTTATAATTTTAATTAAATAAAATGGGTGAACATTATCTTCATCGAAATAATTTTTAGTGAAATATCGTTTTCTAAATAGTAAACAAACATATATTAATGTACAATATAATGAATATTCAAATGTAATTAATAGTATTATAAAAAAATATTTAAAAAATATTTTACATTAAATTATATTAAATAATAATGTGACATTAAAATTACGTAATTTATATAAAAGGAATTTTTTTTTAAAAAAATCAATATTTTTCACCACTCCCAATAAAATCAAAATTTTTTCCAAAAATCCCGAAAAGTATCCAAAAGTAAATTTTGATATTTTGATTTAAATTTTAATTTAATTTATTCAAATAAATTTAAAATTGTTTCTAAAAATAATTTAGAATATTTTTCCAGGAATAGAAAAAATATCATTTCTCTTGAAAACAGAATTTTGAAGAATAATATTCAATTTCAATAAATTAATTGATTATTTAATAAAACATTATAAATAATATATATTTATATATAGAATGTCATATATATATATATATATATATATATATTAAATTAGTTAATATTATTCATTCTCTACAATTTATCCTCTAGGTTATAACGTATATATATTGTGGGCTATTTGATCTCAGTGGTACATGTTATGTACACTAGAGACCATAAAAAAGATAGGGATGCGTATACCACCAGAAATGATAGGGATATAATTCATCTAAAATTAATTATATTGTAATGACTCAATGAGTTAAAATGCCTTCAATATTTTTTTTCCATGTCATTTATTCAATCAAACTTAATTTTCTTCCTTTAAAATATTTTGGTGTTATAGGAAAAATGAACCATGAAAATAGATTTCCCATGTTACCAAAATGCACAACACTTTTCTATTGAGAAAAATTGACATAGTGGGGATGAAATACCTTTGAAAAGATATGATTTCATAGTTTATCAACATCAGAATAATGTATTCTCTGATCCATCTTAATATACTATAGAATCACTTACACCTTCGCATCCAATTTTTTCACCTACTTTGGCCACATAAATGTTTTCTCTCTTACATCAACAAAAAAAGGAGTATATAACTTATTTACATATAAAAAAAATATGCCACTTTTATAATTTAATGATAAAAATTATATTAAATATAAAATAATGAATTATAGTGATCCCAATATCGTTGGAAATCCATTGAAAAAGTAATAATAATATCATACTATGTATTTATAATTAAATAATATGGTAAATAAAAATGAGAATGAAAACATATAATAGAATTTAATTTAATACAAGATGACACCTAACATCCTCTATAGAATTTTTATGTGATCCTTGGTTCATATTAAGATACGATGGGCAGTGGGACTCCATGTAACATTACTATTTATTAGATATTCAACCATGAAATATATTCCAGGGATATCATATCTTGAATGGGAAGGAAATATGAATATTTATTTAATCAATCAACACATTGAAAAATCCCAATATTAAACAAGTACATATTTGGTAATATCTTAATGAAATCCATTTATCTATTTTTCCACTTTCAATCTAATATTGGTAATTCTTGAGCATCCCCTTAAGTAATTTCCATTTTTAATTAACCTAATGACAATTAAATCATTTAATTTTAATTTCATCAGTATCTATTTTAATTATAACCCACTAATAATACACCAAATGGAATCATTTGATATATGTGATTATAATATTACTGTAAAATGGGGAGAAATAAGCTTTAATAAAAAATTCTTTCTTCAACTCGGGATCATATGGAACAAATAATCACATTCCTAGTTTGATAAAACAACATTCATAAAAATTCATCGCATGAAACATACCCTTGTTAATCAACTACACCCATTCCTATAAAACATGATTCTATTTATATATATGATGAATTAATTCTGATAATGAAATTTTTTTAACAACTAAAAAAATTGGATTTTATCTCAACCATTACATCTTGAAAAAATTCATACAATAATTACTTGGAAGTTTATGTTCAAAAATATCATGGATAAGGTAGCATAATCATTTAATACCAAGATGGAAGTCATAATTGTATTTCACATTATTGTGACCTGGACTTAAAACATTACATAATCTTTAATATTTGTTAATAACTCAATTCATTTCACATTGAGGTTCATTTAAAATTTATATTATTATTGATTTGGTACATAATAAATAATATAACATTTCAAATTAATACATAGTGGAATGTGAAAAAATAGTTTCCATTTATTCCAAATTATAATAAGTTTTAAATAAAAAAATCATTTCTTTTAGAAATCATCGTACCATTTTCCTAACATCCATCAATGTCATACACATCCTTACAACTGATGAAAAAATTTAAATACATTGTATGAGCACACGACTATCAGTAAGAGATATAACATAATGAAAGACAACTCTATCCCATGAATACTTGTAAACGTATGAAATTATTTTCACAGTGACATACTTTTAACTCATATATATATACATTTTGAATCTTATGATTTCCATGAGATTTCCAAAAATCATAAAGAACATGAATATAACCATAAATGTATCGTCAAGAATTACTTACATACAATTGTATCCACCACAAATTCCATATGATTATTAACCCTCACAATGTTCTTACAATGTAACCCTAATGACTACTCTATGGAATAACCCTCACAATTACAGTTGGATTAACCATATATCTGACCTACAACATACACATAACCTATAATTTTTAGGGATATATATACAACACCCTTATTTATAACCAATTTCCCTGAACCATAACATAATCATTAAACAATAATATTTTTATAAAAACATTCGCTTTTGATTTTGTAAAACAAAAATTTTGAAAAAGGATTTTATAAAATAGAGGTACTTAATATTTTATCGTTATATAATGAATATATTATCATATATACCATATTATTTCATAAAATATATTTATATATACCTTCCATGTTGTGTGGTTCTGAAATATAAGTCACAACTCTTCGTGAAGGTAGAAGTTCACACGTGCATGAATGATGTTATAATTTTACCATGTTAATAAATTAAAATCATATATATCTTTTAATAATGATAAACATTTCATTAATATCATAATTATTACATTTATATCAAATATATATTTTTAATTTATCTTAATTTCATTACATGATAAGAATTATTTAATGGCGAATCACCTCAATTTGTGTGGTGGATGTCCGCCATACACATAAACGGCGTTACTATATCCCCATCAAAATAAAACAAAAATGTATATTCGGTATAATAAATAAATGGTTAATATTATTTTATATATAATATATAGATATATATATTATTTCATAAATCATATCTAACTATAGAGTCTATTTGGTTAGGTCGTCACTAATCTAATGAATATTTAATATTTGAATAGAAGAGGGGAGTTGGTGGCCTTTTATAAGTGAGGTGACCAGAACACATGTCATTTTCAATTAAAATGAAATCCACCCATGTTTTTATTATTAGATTTCTCAAATAACGAAATAATAAAAATTATATAAGGTATACAACCAATTTTTTTAAAGATAATATATTTTAGTAATTTTCTAGGTAATTTAAACACTGATCTTATATGTTTAATTCACTTAGAAACCATTATTAATTTATCCAAAAAAATAAATTTATTCTGATTTTCGAATTTTATTGGTAAAAATTTAAGTAGAAATTATTCGAAAATATAAATTATGATGACATAGAATATTTAATATATCTTTAAAAATTTATTTTACATGAGTGAAATAATTAAATATCCAATTAAATGTAATGAAACGTTGAGAAAATGAATTTCCAAATAGAACATTATCAAATGTTTAAATTGTTTTATATACAATTTCAATATAAAATGTATTAAAATTATATAATTTCTATTAAATATAATATAAATGAACTTATTTAACTTTAAAAACATCAAATTTTATTGTACATCATAAATAATTTAATTGAATAGGAAATTTTCAATTTAAATTCAGTATTTTTAATTATTCATCACAAAATTAATCTTTTCCTAAATATTCTCAGAAATTCTGTATTTTATTATTTTTATAAAATGATATAATAAATTAAGATTAATTTTTATTAATTTTTGTAATTTTATCATAAATTAAATTAAATACAGTACTCATAGGCACGATGAAATGTTGGTTTTTCGATATGTTCTGTTTCTTTTCATGTGTAAGAAGATTTTTTATTTTCTCAATATAATAATAATAATAATAATAATTTTATGATTTTAAATTAATATTTTGTGAAATATAATATATACATTTTATTTATAACATTTATCTCTAGGTGTTATTTAAATAAAATAAAATGGGAAAACATTGTCTATATTAAAATAATTTTTAGTGAAATATAATTTTTAAAATAATAAACAAAAATATATGAAAGAACAATATAATTATGAATCAAATTTAATTAACGATATTATAAAAAATTAATTTATAAATATTCTACATGAAATAATATTAAATTAATATGTGACTTTTAAATTACCTAATTTATATAAAAGAAAGGAAGTTTTTACAAAAATATATATTTTTCACTACTCCCTAGAAAATCCAAAAAAAATTCAACAAATACTCAAATGTAAACAAAAAAATTTTAATATTAAGATTTAATTTGAATTTAATTTATTCAAACACATTTTCTTTTTTTTCAAAATATAATTTATAATTTTTTTCTTGTAATAGAAATAATATCATTTTTGTTGAAAACAAAATTTGGAAGAATAAAATTCAATTTCAAAAAATTGATTGATTTTTTACTAAAACATTATAAATAATATATATTTAGTAAGACACACAAAAACACACACACACACACATATATAGCATAAATTAGTTAATATTATTCATTCTCTATAATGTAACCTCTAGGTTATAATGTATATATATTGTTCTCTAATTGATCTCAGTGGTACATGTTAAGTACAGTAGATAACATAAAAAAGATGGGGTTGCATATAGCACAAGAAATGGGAGGTATATAATCTATCTCAAATTAATTATCCTGTAATGACTCAATGAGTTCAAATCCCTTCAATATTTAGTTTTCTCTGTCATTTATTCTATTAAAAATTATTTTCTTCCATTAAAATATATTTGTGTTATAGGAAAAATGAACCCCGGGCATAGATTTCCCATGTTAACAAAATGCACAACACATTTCCACAAATAAAAATTTATAAAAAGGTAATTAAATACAATAGAAAATATATGATTTATCCATTAATCCACAAAAGATTTATGTACTCTTTGATTTATCATAATATACAATAGAATCAGCTGCACCTTCTCATCCAATTTTTCAACATACTTTGGTCCCATAAATTTTTATTCTCCTACTTCATGAGAAAAAGGAGTATATCACTTATTTACATTAAATCCTAAAAATGTGCCACTTTTATAATGAAATGATAATAAAAATTTATTAATTATCAAATAATGAATTATAGTGATCCCAATATCCTTGTTAATCCATTGAACAAGAAAGAAGAATATCATACTATGTATTAATAATTCACTCATACAATATATATAATTAAGGATAATAAACTTTAATGGAATTTAATTTAATACACAACGACACCTAACAACCTATATAATATTTTCATGTGATCATTGATTCATATTAAGATATAATAGAGTGAGGGACTACATGTAACATCACTATCCCTTGGAAATTCTACCATGAAATCTATTCTAGGGAAATAATATCTTGAATGGGAAGGATATATGAATATTTAGTTAATCAATCAACACAAAAAAATCACAATATTACATCAAGATGTATTTGGTAATTTCTTAATGAAATACATTTAAATATTTTCCCATTTTCACTATAATATTGGTAATTCCTAAAGTGTCCATTTCAGAAATTGTCAATTTTAATTAACCTAATAAAATTTAAATCATTTGATAGTAATATATTCAATATATATTTTAATTGTAACTCCCCGTCTTAAGATGCCTGGCATTGGTGTATTATTACACATCATTGTCACGATTACAAAAGAACAAGTCTTTAATGATTGATTAGTTTAGTATCCTTGGAAGTACTAGATACATTCATAAGGTTTACATTACATCATAAAATAGAAAACTACAACAACCTTGTTTCCATTGAAAACACTGAGATCCCATAGACTATAAATATAGGTCAGTCATAATATATTTTTCACATCTTGGGAAAAGTTAAAACATAGAAAGGGGTGAGATTATATTCTCAGTAAGGATAACAATATAGCAAAAACTGTCATAAATATGCAAAAACATTTAAGGAAATGTATAAGACTAAAACAAAATTCTATTGAACATGAACTTCTTCATAATATGGAAAATATAGAAATCAAATAATTCCATTTTCTTATTCATATGGATATTATACTATTAGAATAATCACATGCAATATCAATAGACACTTTCATAATGATGGAATGCATAATACCATAATTTTATAACCACGTAGTCAAGCCCTTGTGCTAAGACTACAAATAAGATTTTTTCAAGGACTTATTCTAATACATTAGTTTATCTCAGGAGTCCTAAGGATGCATCAAGGAGCTATAGCAAACTCCATCAATCACATACTATGTCCAATGTATTCCTCATATGAAAATGTTTAAACATAACATAAACATTCGTTTTAATACTATCATACTAAATGTCAATACATTATCCATAAATCATGAATTGTGTAAACATTACACATCCACAGTCAAACAAATCACAAAACTTTCAATAAAATATTGAAGTTTTGTATCATAATATATCAACTTCAAATAAGTTTAAAATCCATCAATGGATGTTGACATAGATGAAATCAATGCATTTTTTAGAAAAATATGCCTTTTATTTTGTAATATTTTAAATTTCCTATATTTATAAAATAAAATATTTACTTTGTAAATTTTATTATATGATTTTAAGGGATTATTTGATGATGTTATAACGGCATAAAATAGCTTCACCCTCCGTATAAGTTAAAAAAAGACATTCTTACCTTAGTTTTTTCGAAAAGGTTATAAAATACCTTATTTGGAAAATGATAGAAATATTCCATTCAAAAACGTCTTAAAAAATTCAAAAAAGGTTATTAATGACTTTATCTCATTGTCTAATAAATCCTAAAAATGTTTTGAAATACATTTTTATGAAAACATGTAGGTGTATGATAAAGAGGTCCAAGTATATACTTACGTAAAAACAATCTCGGATAATAAAGAAATTTTGAATTTAACCCTTAACTTGTACATTTCATTGGACGAGGGTATGTTAACCTCCTTTATAATGGTGAAGTAATTGTTATTAAATTATACAAATAAAATATACATTAATATGAAATCATAAATGATCTTTTAACATTGCATTGTAAATAATATCTTAGTATTATCATTGTTTCGGATGTTAACAGATTTTTCTTCCTTTATATTCGTTGTTATGTGAGCCATATTTGTTATGGATGGGATTTATCTTATTCACACCCATAATTATATCAAGTCATTAAACATTATATTTATTCATCAAATGAAAATTATTTTGGAATGAATACGGCGGGGAATGAATATCATCACGTTTGTGGAGACGGTAATCCGTATGTACGCACGAGAAACAATATCATTTTTTGATATTAAAATAATATATAATTGGGCAGTTTATCATATATATATATATAATAATTATGATTTTATATTTATTATTTTCATCATTTATACATCATTATTACACCCATCCAGATAATAATTTATTGAGTAACAAAAACACCACGACATGGAGACGGTAAGCTGAACGTACGCACGTATGGTGACATGTCATTCAAAGGAAGGATAGAATAGTGATTTTAGTTGTAACATATTTATAATAATTAAAATGTATATATAATATACTAGAGTTATTACTTTTGAATGGAAAAAAACAATGAATAAGTAAGTGGAAGAAGAAAAGAACATGAAAGAGGTGATGAAATATCTAACTCTTCTTCGGGTTCTTCCATTGGATTTGATCAAAAGGATCAATTGTATGGATTTATAAATAAAAGAAGGCATCTAGGATGAAGGGTGGAAATTTGAGAGGGTATTTATTTAGGTTTTGGACAAGACAAATGGATATGAATTTGTGAATTAAAGAGAAGGTGGAGTGCCATTTTATAAGAGGGGTGAGGGTCACCTTACGAAAAGCTAGAAATATTATTTTATAATAAAATCATTATTTGTTTTAAATGGCTCAGAAATAAATTATTTAAAGGAAAAGGCAAGGATGGGTAAAAAACCACTCATCCAATAATATTTAGGCTGGTTTGGGTGACTATACTTACTGTATCATTTAGATTTAACTCGTAGTTATATTTTTTGACATTTACCATGTATCTTTGAATTTTTATATTATATGGTTAATAACAATTTTATATAAACTCAAGATAAACACAAGTAGTTAATTAATGAGACACCTATCATTATATAAGTCTCTTCGTTGAACCTTATATTTTTAGGAATATAATATCAATTAATAATATAATATATGTTTTAAAAACTCTTTTATGTCAAATTTGACACTATTTGGTAATTTGTTTTTGCTAATAACATAACTAAATTATTAATTATATAAAAATTCATCTAACCGACCCATAGATGTCATATTAACCTATAAAATTATTTTAATTCATAAAAATTCTAAAATTACATTTATTTGAATATTAATAATATAAATTATTTTAATATTTCATTAATTAAGTAATTACCACATCATCATTTTGTCATAAATAAATTAAATAATAAAATTTCTAAAAAATATAAATAAAATACCATTATGTAAGAAATATTTTTATATTTATAGTAAATATTTATAGGAAAATTTATATTATCTGAAACCATACATTAGACATTATTTAGTTATTAAACGTTGATTTTAACTCTTTCAACTATTCATTGAATTAAATAATAATAAGTGTCCAAATATAATTCATGTAGACCAAATAGGTTCATATTTTATTAATAAGGGTTTTTTGTCGAATTATACTTATCCAATAAATTAGGACATGTGTTAGGGTAATAATAATATCATTTTTACCCTTAAATATCATATTTACTTTTAACCGTGGTAAATAAATGTAAAAATATACTATTCCCCAAATTTATTTTCATCTTATAGAACCACATTTTTCATTTTGATATAATCAGTGTCTCTTGGATTTATGAAATTCCAATCATATATGGTCTAAAATTAATGTTTATTTGAATTTGAAAATTCTCCTCGGAGGTGGGTAAAAGATTGTGAAACCTTTAATAAAATTTTTATATATCTAAAATTATTATAAAATGACTCCAATGAATTACAATGAACATATATAGGTATTATGTATCAATTTTGACCTAAAATAAATTTCAATAAAATAAATAATTATTTAAATACTAATTTGGTTTTAAAATATTACTGAGTGTTTTTCATTATTCAACAAAAATTGATAGTTTTCAGAAAAATACAAAAAATTCACCCTAAGATAATTTAGATATTCCGAATCCAAAAATGATGTCCATTTTGAAATATAAAATTTTTAAAATTACAAAAAGTCGGTATTACTATTCATAACGGCTAGTTTGATTGGTTGTGGTGTGTTTGAACACGAAGTTGCGTACAACACACGCTACTGTATTATTCAATGTGAAGCATATCATGGAATCTTGGGGTGTTATATTCCCCCCTCCTTGAAATAATTTCTTCCTCAAAATTTCTAGAATATTACTTCGTAAACAGACTCAGGTGGTTCTTTATCATATGTTCCTCAGGTTCCCATGTTTCCTCTTCTTTCTTATGGTTTCCCCATAGAAATTTTACCAGACGAGTCCTCCGTTTTCTAAACACTTGTTCTCTAGTTTCATTAACCCTGATAGGCTCTTCATAATAATACAGATCAATTTCTATTTCAAATTCCTCAAATGTGAGTACATGTGTTAGGCCAGGCATGTATTCTCTCAACAGTGATACGTGTAACAGATCATGAGCTTTGGAGAGACTTGGCATAATTTCCAAATTATAAGCTATAACCACAATTAGTTCTAGAATTTTGAAAGGTCTGATGTACTTGGAAATCAAGTTACCCTTCTTACTGAAATGTATTACACCCTTCCATGCAGATATCGTCGAAAAAACATGATATCCTACCTGAAAATCCAATTCCTTTCTACGGTTATTAGTATATATTTTCTGTCTACTTTGAGATACCTTGATGTAGTTTTGGATTACCTTCACCTTTTCTATCTTTTCCTCCACAGGTTCTGGGCATATGAGTTTTCCTTCACCAACATCTTCCCAACAGGTTGGTGTGCGGCATCTCTTTCTGTGTATCACTTCATATGGTTCCATATGAATACATGAATGGAATATATTGTTATATGAAAATTCTACCAGATGTAAATATCGATCCCACCTACCATGAAAGTCATTTGAGCCTGATCTCAACATGTCTTCTAAGGCTTGAATAGTCTCTCCTAATTGTCCATTAGTTTTGGGGTGGTAGGTAGTGATCAAATGATGTATAGTATCCAAGGTTTCTGAAGAAATTTACATAATCCAGATGTAAAACGTGGATCATGATCAGAAATAATCGATATTGGTACTCCAAGAATTCATACAAATTCATTATTATATAGTTTTGCTAAACGTTGAAGTGGTAAATCTTCCCTTATTTCAAGAAAATGTGCGGACATGATAAGACGATCAACAATGACCCAGATTTCATAATTCCTTATAAGAGTCTTTTGTAGTCCCATGAAAATGTCCACTGTGATGTCATACCATTTACACATAGGAATGGGAAGAGGTTTCATGACTCCTCCAGAGTGTTTCCTTCCAGATTTCACTTTTTGAAAAACCATAAATCTTGTCACAAAATCAGTAATCTCCATATTCATGTTCTCCGACCAAAAATGTTCCATCAAATATCTATACATCTTAGTGCTACTAGGGTTAATATAGAAATTAAAACTATGAGAATCATCCAAAAATTCCTTTTCAGATCAGGTATATCGGGAACACAACACCACTTCCCAAATTTTAAAATTCCATATTCATACACAATGTCACTCAATCTCCCATCATTCATAGAATTAATATTCTTTTTAAACTCTTAATCACTGGTCTGAGATCTCTTTATCTTTTCTATTAATGATAGTTTGACAACCATTTTAAAAAGCACTAATGTTTAACCTTCCATGGTTATTACCATATCCATCTTTACTAGATTGATATATATAGGATCCTTTTCAACTCTCATCATGTTAAAAACTCAATGGTCCTTTCCACTCAAAGCATCTGCCACCTTATTTTACTAGCTTGGGAGGTTGTGTATAGTGCAATCATAATCCCTGAGTAGTTAAATCCATCACCTTTACCTCATGTTGAGTTCTTTTTTGTGAGAAAATATACATCAAACTCTCTTGATCGGTATATATGCTTCATTTTTCACAAAAAATGTAGTGTCTTTAAATCATCATAGCAATGATTATAGCTACAAACTCAAGATAATGAATAGGGTATTTTTTCTCATGAATTTTTAGTTGTCGTGATACATAGGCAATAACCCTATCATTATGCATAAGGACACAACCATGTCCTTTCTTTAAACCATTAATATAAATAACAAACCCATCATTCCCTGATGTTAGAGTCAATATAAGTGCATTGACTACAATTCTCTTGAGTCTTAAAAACATCATTCACACACTTTTTTCCAAAAAAATTTAACCCTATTTCATATGAGCTTTGTTAATGGGTTAGCCAATTAGGCAAAATTCTGGACGAAACACCGATAATAACCTTCTAAACCAATAAAACTGCATGTCCTGGTTATACTCGTTGGTGATGGCCATTCTTGGATTGACATGGTCTTAGAATGATAAATAGATATTCCATCCATAGAGAAGATATGGCCATGAAATTAAATCTCCTAAAGCCATAATTTACACATTCTGAACATCCCATATAATTAATTTATATAAGAGCCTTTAGGATAATGCACAAGTTATTTTAATGATCTTTATATATTTTGGAGTATACCCATATATCATCAATAAATACCACTAAAAATCATCAATATATTCATTGATAAATCTATTCATTACATCCATGAAGACAAAGGGTGCATTATTCAATCCAAAAGGCATTACTGTAAACTCATAATGCCCGTACCTGGTTTGAAAAGTTGTTTTCAGAATTTCATCCTTCATCATGCACAATTGATGGTATCTAGATCAATGGTCAATATTTTACAAGTATTGAGCTCCATGTAGTTGTTCAAACAAATCATCAATGTGAGTTAGGGGATAATTGTTATTTATTTTTATAGCATTGATCTCCCTGTAGTCATTGCACAACCACATAGATCGATCTTTTTTTTAAAAAAAGAGTAAGGGCTCCCCATGGAGAAACACTAGGGTGAATAAATACATTATTACTCAATTACTCTATTTGTTTCATTAGTTACACAAATTCCACAGTGGACATTCTATAAGGGGTCATCGAAATGGGCCTTGATCTAGGAATTAAATCAATGGAAAACTCAATTTTTTCTTCTAGAGGATGTCCAGGAAAATCTTCTAGAGACACATCAACATATTATTTCATAATATGTATGTTCTCTATTTGATCATTCCTTTCTTATCCCACAGTTATTTCATTCTCTTCCTCCAAAATAATTAAATTTAGTTGAGTTACTGGGGGTGGATCTAGATAAGAATCAGGTGGTGATGATTCTACTATAAAGATAAGGTGATCTTTATCATCTTCATAAAAAATATTGATGTCATTATTCTCATAATAAATGTTTTCATCATGGTTTGAAATCCAATCCATACTGAGGATTATATCAAATTTAATCATCCATATGACGAAGTGATAAGAAGATAATGAACATTTATGTGCTCTAATGGGGACTGATTTACATGACTTTGTTGCAATGATACTTCCCAACTGAGTTTTGACTGACAAATACCATGTTAAATCAAATTGTAAATATCTAATTTTCATAGAAAACAGGGAAGATATGAAAAAATTCTATGATATAGAACCAAATAAAACATTGGTTAAACTTGAGGAAATAATTAAATTACTTGTATCCCCGTCTTTCAGAGCTTCAATCACAGCAGTAGTGATAAAATAAGCAAGGCCTTGTTCCCTTGGCCTTTTCTGAGGTAATTTCCCCTATCTCTTAGGAAATTCATTCGCATAATGTCCCTTTCTCAAAAACTATATCATTCAACATTGATAGCCTCTTTATTCCCCTTGCAATCATGATCTTGGTGGCCTTTTTCACCACACTTGTAACAGACTCACATTAACTTCAGGAAAGTACAAGGGTGATTCAACCCACATTTACTATAGTTTTGGTTTTAAAACATTCCCTTTATCCCCTTATATCTATTTACAGAGTGTTCAGAAGATCTCTTCTTCTCATTCTTTTCTTTAAGGTTGTACGACATAGAAAAGTCATTCTCTATCTTGAAAGCACATGAGATAATATCTTCGTACAATGAGAAGGATTTTGAGAGTAATTATCACTAGATAAATGGTTTTAACTAATAAAATAAATGGTTATTCTTACTTCTTTAGTTACATATATAATCTGCCTCATGCCTCGATGATCTTGTAAATTTATCTTCATACTTTGTGGGATTATCATCATCCTTTGTCTCAGACATAGAAATTTCTGTTCCATATCCTATTGATGGTCACAAAGAATGTATTTTTCTATGAAAATAAATTTAAACACCCACCATTACCTATTTTTTACTTCATCATCTTCCTTTGTGTTTTGAATCAATGAACACTATTAATCAGCATCTCGAGTGAGACGGTAATTTTCCATGACAACTTTTTCCCATTCGCTACTCCCCAAGGCATGGAATATTTTCACTAAGAAATTTATCCATTGCTCAACAACTAATAGATTTGTAATCCAATTGAATGTTGGTGGTTGTTACCTCAAGATGTGGTCTAACATTGATCCTTGACATTGTGGATGAGGGTGCTCCATACAAGTAAGGTTATCATTCATAACCTAAGCGTGCTGTCCCAATATAGTGAAAAACTGATAAGCACCAGTTATATCACCATCTCCACAATAAATATCTTAAGAAGTAAAGAAATAACTACATAGAGTGCGTTCATTGATACAATTTCAATTAATTCAACTAGGCTCCATTTATAAACAATGTCATATACGAGATTATATTAAGAATCGAAATACATAATTCCAAACTTGTAAAACAGTTAACAGAAATTAAACAGTTTATGTATATAATCCATAATAATAAAAAATGTTTTCTTTGAGGAAGTATATACTCATAAACCCATCATAATGGATTGTAAGACAATTTATAATCATCCAATGCATATCCCCTAGGAGTTTCATAACCAGGAGTGCTGCAAGGACCCTTTTTGTGCACTAGTTCCTACTCACGTCTATCTAAAAGCGGTGTTTTCGGGTTTTACCCCTAGGTATATATGTGCGGGAGCCGCATATACCTACTCATATACAGATAGGGATGTATTTCATTGAAAACTCACAGAATCTCTAGAATACCAAAATTTTAGGAAGTTCTTCTATACTAATCATTAAAGTCTATTTTAGGGTAATGTAACCTAATTAAAGTTTTTATAAATCTAGATTCCAAGGTTTGTACTAAACTTCAGCGGATACCACCTATAATGCCCCGACCCTAGAATCCCAGAGTCGGTGTATTATTACATATCATTAGAATGATCAAAAAAGATCACACCTCGAAAGATTAATTAGTTTAATAGCATTTGAAGTACTAGATACATTCATAAGGTTTACATCATATCATAAAATCGAAAATTAGAACAACATTGTTTCCATAGAAAACACTGAGATCCCATAGAATATCCCTAAAATTTAGTCATAATATACATTTTCACATCCTGGGAAAAATAAAACATAGAAATGGGTGAGCTCAGATGCTCAGTAAGGATAAAAATATAGTGGAAACATTCATAAATAAGCATAAACATTTAAGGCAATATATGAGACTAAAACAAAAGACTTTTAAAAATGAACATGAGAATATTATGGCAAAGATAAAAATCATATAATTAAATTTACTTATTCAAATGTATATTCTACTAGTATAATAATCACATTCAATATCAATAGCAACTTTCATAATGATGAAATGCATAATGCCAGATTTTCATAACCCCATAGTCAAGGCCTTTTGGAAATAATACAAATAATATTTTTGTCAACGCCTTGTTCCAAGACACTAGGTAGTCTCATGAGACCTACCGATGCATCATAGAGATATAGCGGGCTCCACCTGTTACTTATTATGTCCAATGCATTCCTCATATGAAAAGGTTTAAACATAATATAAACATTCTTATTAAAACTAGCATACGAAATGTCAATACACAATCCATAAATCATGAATGGTGTAAAAATAACACATATACAGTCAAAAATATCACGAAACCTTCAATAAAATGTTGACTTTTTGTATCATAATAAATCAACTTCAAATAAGCTTAAAAGCCATCGAAGGATGTTGACATGGATGAAATCAAATCCTTTTATAGGGAAATATGTCTTTATATTATTGTTATATTTTAAAATTCATATAATTATAAAAGAAAAAATTTACTTTGTTTATATTCTTATATAATTTGAGGGAATATTTGATGTTGTTATAACTATGTAAAATAGCCACACCTGCCGTATAAGTTAAAAAAATTCATTCTTACCTTAGTTTTCTTGAAATGGTTATAAAGTACATTATATGGAAAATGAAATAAAGATTCCTTTCAAAAACATCTTATAAAAAGTAAAAAATTTTATAAAAGACATTAACCCATAGTATGTTATGTTTTAATTCTTTTTGAAATAAATTTTAATGAAAACACAGAGGTGGATGATAAAGAGGTCTCAGTATATATTTACATAAAAACAACTTCGGATAATAAAGAGATTGTTAAATTAACCCTTAATATGTACTTTCCCTCGATCAAGGGTAGGTTAAAATCTTTTATAATGGTGAAATAATTGTTATTAAATTATACATGAACCATATACATTATTATGATATCATATATGGTCTTTTAACATTGCTTTGTTAATAATATCTTTGTATTATCATTGTTTCTGGTGTTAACGAATTCGTTTTCATTTATAGTATTTGTTATGTGAGTAATATATGTTATATATTGGATGTAACATATTCATATCCAGAATTATATCAAGTATTTAAACATTATTTTTAATAATATAATGCAAATTAGTCTTGAATGGATACGACGGGGAATGAATCTCATCGCGTTCGTGGAGACGATAATCTGTACGTACGCACGAGCGACAATATCATTCTTTTGATATTAAAATAATATATCATTGGATGGTATATCATATATAAAAAACAATCGTCATGTTATATTTATTAGTTATGTATATTTCACATCATTTTTATACCCATCCAAATAATAATGTATTGAATAACAATTACACCATGGTGTGGCGATGGTAAGCCGTACGTACGCACGTATGATGACATGTCAGTAAAAGGATGTATAGAATAATGAATTTGGTTGTAACATATTTATAATAACATCACAGTATAAATAATATACTAGAGTAAGTATTTTAGAATAGAAACAACAATTAAAAAGGTAGTGGAAGATGAAAGTAACAAGAAATAGGTGATGGAATATCTACCTCTTTTTTGGGTTCATCCTTTTGATTTGATCAAAAGGGCTCCATAGGGTGGCTTTCTGACTAAAGGAAGGACTCTAGTATGAAGGGTGTAATGTTGAAACAGAATTTTTCTAGGGGTTGGCCAAGCCAAATGGATTTTATGGTTTGGATTAGAGAGATGGTGAGTTCCATTTTATAAGAGGGGTGAGGGGCACCTTAAGAAAAGCTAGAAATATTATTTTATAATAAAATCATTTTTGATTTATAATTTCTCAAAAAATAAATTATTCAAATTATAAAGTGGGCATGGGTTGAAAAACAATCATACAATATGTTTTAGATAGGTTTGGGTCACTATATAAACTCTATCTTTTAGATTTAACTCTTACTTAAATAGTTTGACATTTACCATGTCTCTTGTATTTTTATATTATATGGTTAATAAAAATAATATATAATTCTAACAGTTTCCCAAGTTGTTAATTATTGATACACCTATAATTATAAATGTCTTTTTTCCAATCCATAAATTTTTAGGAATAGAATATCTATTAATAATATAATATTGATTTTAAAAACTCTTTTATGTAAATTTAGTAACTATTTGGTATTTTGTTTTTCTTAAATTCATAACAACATCACTACTTCAAAAACATTTCATCTAAGAAACCATATGATGTAATATTAACCAATTTTTTTTTGTATATTTCATAAAATGTCTCATGATACTTTTATTTAAATATTTATAATATAAATTAATTTAATATTTCATTAATTAGATAATTACTCCATCATCATTTTGTCAAAAATAATGTAAATTATTTATTTTCTGAAAAATATAAATAAAATACCATTATGGATAAAATATTTTTTCATTATAAATAATATTTATAGTCGAGATTAACTGATGTGTAATCCTATATTAAATTTTTTTAGTTATTATACTTTGATTTTAACTCTTTTAACTCTTCTTTGAATTAAATAAAAATAAGTTTCCTAACAAAATCCACGTGGACCAGAAAAGATCATATTTTATTTCGAAGTCTGTTTTTGGTTGAATTATACTTATCCAATAGAATGAAGACATGTTTTATGGTAATAATAATATCATTTTTACCCTTAAATACAATATTTAATTTTAAACATGGTAAATAAAAGTAAAAAGTTACTATTCACCAAAAATTATTTTCATCTTATTGAACCTCATTTTTATTACTGATAACAACCATGTATCCCAGAATTTTTTAATTCTACTCACAGAATTGGTAAAATTATGTTTTATGTTAATTTTTAAATTCTCCTAAATTTGGGTAAAAGACAGTGAAAAGTTCCATAAAATTTTTATATATCTAAAATTATTATAAACTGACTCCAATGAATTAAATTGAACATATATTAGTATTATGTATCATTTTATACCTAAAATAAATTTAAATAAAATGAATTATTATTTAAATAAAAATTTGGTTTTAAACTATAACTCAGTGTTTTTCAGTATTCATAAAAAGTTGAACGTTTTCAGAAAAATACCAAAAATTCACTCTAAGGTAATTTTGATATTCCGAATACGAAAATGAAGTACATTTTGAAAGATAATATTTTTATAATTTAGAAAAGTGGGTATTATTATTCATAATTGCTAGTTTGATTAGTTGCGATGTGTTAGAAATCAAAGTTGCGTACAACACATGCTAATGTATTATTCAATGAGAAGTGTAACGTGGAATTTTGCGGTGTTACATTAATTATATCCCACTAATAATACCCCAAACAGAATAATTAGATATCTGTTATTAAAACATGACTGTAAAATGGGGAGCAATGAGCTTTAATAAACAGTTCCCTCTTCAACTAGGGATTTCATAGAATAAATAATCACTTTCCTCATCCAAAAAAACAACATTCATAACAATTTTACACATGAAACATACCCTTATTAATCAACTAAACCCATTCATATAAAATAGGATTCTCCTTCTGTATTTTATGAATTCATTACAATATTGAAAATTTAATTGAAACTTAAAACAAAACATTGGAGGTGTTCTCAAACATTACATCTTGGGAATAATTAATAAAAATATTACATAAATGTTCATGTTAAAAAATATCATGGATAGGGTTACTTAATTTTTCAATATCAATTCGGTAGTCATATTTTTATTTAACATTATTGTGACCCAACATTAAAACACTACATAATCATTAATATAATTCAATAACTCACATCATTTGACATTGAATATATTTTCAAATTTATAGTATTAGTGATTTGGGACATAATACAAATATAAAATTACACATTAATATACAGCGGAAACTACCAAAATAGTATCCATTTAGTTCAAAATATAAAACATTTCAAGTTAAAAATGATTTATTTGAGAATTCATCATAACATTTTTTCTAGCTTCCATCTATGTCGTACAAATTATTTCAACCAATGAAAAAATTCTAACACATGCTATGAGAACAATAATATCAGTAAGCTATATAAAATATTGAATGAAAATTTTATCCCATGAATACTTGTAAACGAATGAAATTAATTTCACAAAGACTGACTTTTACCCCATATATATATACATTGTGAATCTTATGATTTCAAAAAGTATTCCAAAAATCATAAAGAACTTGAATATAATGATAAATGTATCATAAAGAATTATTTACATACAATTGTAACCCTTACAATTACAATATGAATTGTAACCCTCACGACTACCTTACAATATAACCCTTATTACTACCTTATAGAATAACCATCACAGTTACAGTTGGACTAACCATATAGCTTACCTACAAGATACACATAACCTATGATTTAAAGGGATATATATACAACACCATTATTCTTAATAAATTCTAATGAATTGTAAAAAAATTATTAAATAGTAATACTTAAATAAAAAAAAATTTCTTTTGATTTTGTAAAACATGATGTTCGAATAAGGATTTTATTGAAAAGAGGTATTTAATATTTAATCTTTATATAATTAATATATTATCATATATACCTTATTATTTAATAAAATATATTTATATATACCAACCATGTGGTGTGTTTCTGAAAACTCAGTCACAACTCTTCATAAAGGTAGCAGTTCAGACATGCACGAATGATGTTATCATTTTACCATGATAAATAATTCAAATCCTATATTATCTTTTAATAATGATAATCATTTCATTAATATCATAATTATTAAATTTATATCAAATATATTATTTTAGTTTATCCTCATTTCATTTGATGATTAACATTAGTGAAAGGTGAATCACATTGCTTCGTGAGGTGGCAGACCACCAACACCCAAACGACATTATTATATCCCCTAAAAAATGGAAAATAAATAATGTATATATGATATAATAAATAATTTGGAATAATTATGATATATATATATAATATATATTATTTCTTAAATAATAACCAACTGTAGAGATTATTTGGTTAGTTCATCACATATCTAATGAATATTTAATATTTGAATAGAGAAGGGGAGTCGGTGGCCTTTTATAAGTGAGGTGAGTGGGACACATGTAATTTTCAAAAAAAATGAATTCCAACCATGTTTTTTATATTATATTTCTCAAATAAATAAATAATAAAAAAATTATAATGTAAATAATTAATTCTTTTCAATATAATATATTTTTGTAATTTTTTAGTTCATTTAATCTCTGATCTTATATGTTTAATTCATTAATTAGCCATTTTTAATTTAACCACGGTATTCAATTTATTTTATTTTTTTAATTTTATTGGACAAAACTAATGTAGAAATTTTTTCAAAAATATAAATTATGATGACATAAAATATTTAATCCATCTTGAAAATTATTATTTTATATACGTGAAAAAATTAAATATAAAATTAATTGTAACGAAACGATGCGAAAATGAGTTTTCAAAAAGAAAATTTTCAAATATTTACAATGTTTTTAAATCCAATTTAGATATTAAATATAAAAAAATAATATAATGTGTAGTAAATATTATATAATTGAACATATTTTACTTTAAAAACAATAAATTTTATTGTACATCATAAATAATTCAATTGAATAGGCAATTTTAAATTAAAATTCTATTTTTTTAATTATTCATCAGCAAATTAATCTTTCCTGAATATTCTATAAAATTCAGAATTATATTATTTTTATAATATGATATAAAAATTTTACATTAAATTTTTAGTAAATTTATTAATATTATCATAAATTAAATTAAACACTGAACTCATAGGAACGAAGAAAAGAGGGTTTTGGATAATTGATTTTTTAATGTGTTGGAGGATTTTGTATTTACTCAATATAATAATAATAATTTTATGAATTTAAATTAATATTTTGTGGTATATAATTTTTACATTTTATTTATTATATTCCTCATTAGGTTTCATGTTAATTAAATAAAGTGGGTAAACATTATCTATATTGAAATAATTTTTTCTGAAATATAATTTTTAAAACAATAAACAAACATATATAAAAGTATAATATAATTAATATTAAAATATAATTTACAAATTATAAAAAAATAATTATTAAATATTTTACATGAAATCATATTAAATTAATATGTCTTATATTAGAAAATTTATATAAAAGAATGGAATTTTTTAAGAAAATTTATATTTTTCACAACTCCCTAGAAAATCCATAATTTTTACAAAAATCACAAAATGTAACACAAAGTAAATTTTGATACTATAGTTTAAATTTGAATTTAGTTTAATCAAATAAATATTCAATGGTTTCCAAAAATTATATATAAATATTTCCAGGAATAAAAAACTATACCATTTTTGTTGAAAAAAAACTTTTAACGAATAAAATTCTCTTCCAATAAATTGATTGATTATTTACTAAATTTTATTAAATAATATATATTTATTAATATATATATATATATATCATAAATTAGTTAATATTATTCATTATCTATAATAAATATTCTAGTTTATAACCTATATATATATATTGTCCCATTTGATCTCACTGGTATATGTAAAGTACACTAGAGAACATAAAAAAATGGGGTTTTGTATACCACAAGAAATGAGAGGGATATAATTTATCTATAATTAATTATACCGAAATGACTAAATGAGTTAACATCCCTTTAATATTTATTTTTTTCATGTCATTTATTCTATCAAACATAATTTTCATCCTTTAAAATATTTGGGTGTTATATGAAAAATGGACCATGGATATAGATTTCCCATGTTACCAAAAGACACATCACTTTTAATTTGAGAAACATTAACATAGTAGTGATGACATACCATTGGAAGGATATGATTTCTCGATTCATCCACATATGATTTATGTATTCTCTGATCCATCCTAATATACAATCTAATCAGTTGCACCTTCTCATCCACTTTTCCACAGTCTTTCGTCCAAAAAATTTTATTCTTCTGCATCATCAAAAAGAGGATTATATCACTTATTTTCATATAAATCCTAAAAATGTGCCACTTTTATAATGTAATGATAAATAAATTTATATAAAATCCCAAATAATGAATTATAGTTATACCAATATCCTTGGTAATCCATTGGCCAAGCACAAATAATATCATACTGCATATTATTAATTCACACTTATAGTAAATATAATTGAGGATAAAAACCTTTAATGGAATTTAATTTAATACACAATGACACCTAACCTCCTCTATAATATTTTGATGTGATCCTTGGATCTTATTAATATATAAGGGAGAGTGGGAAACCATGTAAAATTACCATCTCTTGGAGATTCTTCTGAGAAATCTATTCCAAGGATATCATATCATGAATGGTAATGAAATATGAATATTTAGATAATCAATCAACAAAAAATCCCAATATTACACCAAGATGTATTTGGTAATATTTCAATGAAATCCATTTATATATATTCCCAGTTCTACTCTAATATTTATAATTCTAGAAGTGTCCCCATCAGTAATTGTCATTTTTAAATAACCTAATTTCAATTCAATCATTTAATAGTAATATCATTAATATATATTTTAATTATATCCCACTAATAATACATAAATGGAATAATTATATACATGTTCTTATAAGATGATTGAAAAATAAGAGCAATGAGATTTAATAAAAATGTTCATCTTCAACTATGGATCTCATGGAACAAAAAATCACATTTCTCAATTGAAAAACAACCTTCATAACAATTTAACACATGAAACATACCCTTATTAATCAACTATACCAATTCCTATTAAACATGACTCTCCTTATATATTTGATTAATTAATTCTAATAATGAAAAGTTGATTAACACCTAAATCAGAACATTGGAAGTTATCTCAACCATTACATCTTGGAAAAAATTCATAAAATAATTACATGAAAGTTCAAGTTCAAAAAGATAATGGATAAGCTATAATAATTTTTCCAAATCAAATCAGTAGTCATATTTTTATTTCACATTATAGTGAACATGCCTTAAAACATTACATAATATTTAATATTAGTCAATAAACCACTTCATTTTAAATTGATGATCTTTTCAAATTCAAATTATTAGTGATTTGGGACATAATACATATATAACATTCCATAGTAATACACAGTGGAAACTGCAAAAATAGTAACCATTTATTTCAAATTATAAAACGTTTCAAATAAAAAATGATTTCTTTGATATAACATCATAAAATTTTTCGTGGCTTCTATCTATGTCGTGCACATTATTACAACCAACTAAAAAATTCAGATACATGGTATGAGAACAATAATATCAGTATGATATATAAAATAATGAAATAAAATTTGAGCTCATGAATAATTGTAAACGTATGAAATTACTTTCACAAATACATACTTTTTAATCATATATATATGCATTGTGAATCTTATAATTTCTAAGAGATTTCCAAAAAATATAAAGAACATGAATATATCTATGAAGCTATCATCATGAATTAATTATATACAATTGTAGCCCTCACAAATACCATATGATTTGTAACCCTCACAACTACCTAACAATGTTACCCTTAGGACTTCCTTATGGAAAAACCCTCACAGTTACAATTGTACTAACCATATACCTGACCTAAAACATACACATAACATATGATTTATAGGGATATATAGGTAACACCATTCTTCATAATTAATTCCCAAGAACCCTAACATAATCATTAAATAGTAATACTTTTATAAAAAAATTCTCTTTGGATTTTGTAAAACTTGATGTTTGAAAAATAATTTTATAAAATAGTCCATTAAAAATAACTTATAATCGATATGATAATCAATATAATGTAAGTAATATGTTTATACAATGTAAATTCACATTATACGGCATAATATAAATAAGAATTACTTACCCAAACAATCAAATAACAATATAATAATGGAATTAGAAGCATAACCCATGTAATCAAAATTGGGTTAAGAATTCCCATACCTCTGGTAATTGTTACATAAAACATGTTAAAAATTCAAATATACTGATTAGAAGAGTTTTATAAATATCATTCAGAAACATAATAATTTCTATAACACAATATATGATCATTATATAAAATTATTCCACATATTTATTAATAATGTTCTTTTATTTCAATTATCTCATGTGCGTACATTACCTTATTTCCATGGATAGATCATATTTGACTTTTTGACATGTAGAAATGAAATTATAGTAGAGGATTGAAATGTTATCCATATTATTAAAGAATATTAGATAATTCCATAAATCTTATTGGCTATAATTTATTATTATGAATCATTATATACTTCTTTAGTGATATCTGTTTATATCATTTTGGCGATTCATCGATAGTCTTGAACTTGATTGGTTATATAATTAAATTTCCTGAATATAATTTCATTCAAGAAAAAATAGGTAATATAATAAACTATAAAATATGTTTCAACTGTTATAATTGTTTTAAAAATAGATTTTATGTATATAATGGAAATTGTAAACACATCATCCATGATTTTTCTAGTACAACACATCACGAACTATGTTTTTATTATATAGAGAGGTGATTAAGTAAGTTGAGTATTTTTTAAACAAATATAATAAAATCCATAATATATTATTATTATTGAGATTTCATTCCTCATGTGCATGGTAGTGGGGAGGAGAGTATAGTAATAGGAAATTAAATGAAAAGAAATCACAATAAAAAGAAAGATGATATGTTCGTCTTTATCTATTCTCCAGGAGATCCTCATTAAGGACATTGGTTTGGGAATTTTTCTACGAATATAAGGTATTTTCCGTGAGTAAAATTATATTGAAGGGTAGTTGGAATAATTTAGAAAATTATAAAATCTTGAGATGTGATACAGTAAGAGAGGTGTAAGGATGATATTTATAGTAGAGGAGAGAAGGGGTTTTACAATATTTTAATCATTTGTTTGGTATTTTTTATCAACACAATTAATAATATTGATTCATGAATCAAAAAATTTAAAGGGATCATGTGAGTTCTAAAAATGCGTTCTTACAAAATCCTTGATTATAGGACTACTGTATTTCACATATAATTATATATATGATATTTTACCAAATAACAATATTCATAAAAAATTAATGAATCTCAGAAAAATCCCCAAATTTCACACTAACCATTTTTAGACATTTAGAATTAAAAAATGAACTCCATTTTTCGGAAATAATTTTCTATATATATGAATTTTTTTAAATATAAATCTATCAGAAAAAAAACATTTTTCAAAAATGAACTCATTTTATAATACTTTGATAAATTAATCACGGTCTCATAAATTATTATAAATATATTCATTGGTTAGTTTGCTATTAATATGTTTATATTACTATTAATAAGGGTTTTTTACTATTCATAGGGGTTGGTAACTATTCACTAAAAATTATTTTTTCCCTATCATATTTTAAATAACATACTTATCTCTATTGTTTATGTCCATTTTTTAAAATTCAAAACATAGTAGTGACAAAATCTTGATTAGAATGTAATTTACAACTGTATCCTCAAAATAATGTTCCTTTAATTATAACATATATATTTTATTCATTTAAAATTATTTCTAATAAGATGGGGTGTTACATTATCTCCATATTCTATAAATTAGGTCCACCCAATTTTTATTTTCTTATTCACTTATTAAAAACTGTGGGTACCTTTCCCAAAATGATTTTTCTTATTCCCATGTTTATTATTCAACCATATTGTTTTTATACAAAACCATCACCTAGTGTAATATCATACAATATAATACTTACTCTAATCGATGAAAAATCTAAATATGTTTCAATTCATATAAAAGGATCTCTTCATATTGAACATGTTTTGGGATAAAAACTAGAGATGAATTTGTAAAATTCTCTCTCAACATAAAAATATGGAAAGCATTTTTTACATGAGATGGAGTCAATGATATTCAATTGGATAATATTACATTATTCTCCAAGATTTCATAAGGTACAATGAACCCTAGAATTATATTTCCCTTGTTACAAACAATCATAACACTCTTCCATGGGGAGATTCTATGAAAAACACAATCACCTACCTCCAAAGAAAAACCATTCCTTCTAATGCCTGTGTAAAATTTTCAGTATGCTCTAATCTATCCAAATCTAATATAGAATCATATCCACATTCATAGCCACTTCATCTACTAATTCTATCCCCACCAACATACATTCTCTAAAAAATACCTAAAAGTTGGAGTTTTACAATAATTCACATACAATGCATAAAAATGTTACATCTATATACTGGAATGAAAATTTTTATTATAAGAAAACTCTACTTAAGAAATGTGATTAACCAAATATCCTTTTTAATCCATTAATCAAGCTCAAAGAATATATTCCAATTTTTGAATCATCAATTCTGACGACCCTTCTAACTGAGGAAGAAAGGCCATACAAAAATTTAATTTTTTCCCCAATGACTTCTGAAGGCCCATACAAAAATTAGAAGTGATCCTTGGATCCTGATCAGATAGAATAGAAATTAGAATACCATGTAACTAGAAAATTTCATTGAGTTATAGTAGAGAATGATTATTTGAATACATTGTTTGTTGAATATAATTGAAATGTAAAGATTTTTTCACTCATCCTATAATCACCCAAATCACATTATTACCAATAAGAGTATTTGGGAGTCCCACAATGAAGACTATGGATATATATTCCAATTTCAATTATGGATTTGTAAAGGGATGGATCATTCATAGTCATAACTCCCACATTGGATTAATCTATTGATATTTCAAACATTTCACAGAAAAATCCACAAATTTACATTTCATTATATCACAAAAGAAACTCTCTTGGAGGACTCTGTACATCATAGTACAACTAGGATGAACTGAAAATTGAGAACTATGAGCTTCAAATAATAATTCAATCTTCCACAAGGAATAAAAAGTCCCAAAAAATATGTTTTCAAAATCTTAAAATGCATTCCTTATCAATGATTAAATCTAAAATCATACCATTGTTAACAAATTATACCCTTTTCATTATCTTATCGTCTTCATTATATTCTTGTATAATTCAATATTATAATGATGAACGCACTGAAACCTAAAACAAAATATAGAAATTTTATTCACCATCTAATTATAATAAAATATTCATCAAATCATTAATCAAGGGATAATGTTCCAATCATATCATGGTTAATGAAGCGAAATGTTTTCCACTCAAGGAATCTGCCACATTTATTCTTTTCAGGGATTGTAACTGATCATGAAATCAAAATACTTTTTCAGTTCAAACCATCTTCTCCATCTTATTATTAATTCCTTATGAATGACTATATACTACATACATTTTTGTTCAGTGTAAATTTGACATTTTTCTCTGTATAAATGATGCCTCTAAATTTTCAATGGAAAAAAATAGAGTCTAATTCCAAAAGAAGTGTGGTATAATTTAAATAATGAGGTTATAGTTTTATTGAAGCATAATTAATTACCTGATCATTAACTGTTAGAACAAAATTATCTCCCATAAATGAAGCTTCATTATGGATAACAATGTCAACATTTCTAGAATCTAGATCCAAATCTAGAGAATTATCCGACATCTTATTCCATTCCTCAAACGAGACATCGCATTATTTTTTCCAAATATATTTACCCCCATTTAATTTTATCTTTTTTAGCAATCTAGGTAACCATGCAATGTTTATAACAAATAATTAGTAATAACCTGCTAATCCAATGGAAAAAAAATACTTTCTTGAGAATTTTTTTCTCATCACAATTCATCAACCACTATTTTTATTGGAGGATCAATTATTATTTCATCCATATTTACAATTTTCTGATGAATATAAATCTATTACATCCAGAAATCACAATTTATAAATTTTTTATATAGTTTATCAACCTTTAATGGTTATATAACAACCCTAATATTCTTTTCATGCTCCTCCTTACTTTGAGATAATACAAAAATATCATCAATAAAAAGAACTAATAACTTATCCAAAAACTCATTAAATATTATATAGATAAGTTCCATTAATAAAACTAGTGAATTAGTTAACATAAAAGTTATAATAATATCATAATTCCCATATCTAGTAAGAAATTTTTTAGGTATATTTACTTACATTATTTTATAATTATGGTACCCCGACCTTAGGTCAACCTTCAACAAATATTCTGCTCCCAAGATCTTATCAAACAAGTCATCAATATGAGATAGAGGATACTTTTTTTTAATAGTGATGTTATTCATTGCTCTATAATCAAAGGGAATTATCATGGAACCATCTTAACTTGTAAAGAACCAAATAGTAGAACCCCGTGGTGATGATTGAGGATGAATGGAGACAATATCAAGAAACACATATAACTACTTTTTAAATTTAATACGTTCAATTTGATAAATTCAATATGGGGGTTTTGAAATTTTTTTAGAACCAAGAACAATATTTATTATGAATTCCACATCCCAATCTATTATAATACTAGGTAAATCATTGGTTAAAACATCAAGGTATTCATTTACCGCTAGAACAACTTTAATATAAATGGTTCCTTTATTTTAAATAATATAATCAAGAGAACAGTTATTTATATATTTCAACAGTTTCTCAGCTTACTTATATGTTCTCAATTGTATAGGTTCATTATAGTATTAAAATTCAAACTCTTTCTAATAGAAAACTTAATTATCTCTACAATTAATATTTTTATAAATAACACAAATAAAAACCATTCCTCAAATTACATCAGACAATAAAAATGGAAGATCAAATTGCTTTGTAGGAAATGTGATTCCACATAAAATTTTTAAAAGATTAAAATAATGCACTTATAATGTAATATTTACCCATGGAGTTTTAAAAAGAATTTCATTTCTCATTTATTGAGGTTTTATTTTAAATTTACCCAAAAAATATTTTTAAATAAAAAAAAATTTAGACCCCATATGAAAAAAGACATTCGAAAAATCAATGTAATCAATTCATTTGATACAACTTTATTGGATGGCCTGACATTTTCTGACCTTGTTTCAATGAATATCTCTATATATTTCTTCTTTTATTCAGTATACTTTTCATTGTATGGATATTTACTTGGGAATGAATTTTTATAATCATCCATCTTACCATATTTAAAACACATTATAGTTTTATTACAAATATTATTCCATAAGATCACTTTGATTAGAATATCATGCCCTATTTCTAATCATACCACATTAATAACCATTCCTACTTTTTGTAAGGAATTGTTTAGAATATATTTTAACACACATCTCACAAAATAGATACATAACATTCTTACAATCAAATTTCATTGATTGATTCTTTCTCATAGCATGTCCTTGAGACACCTACTTCTCCTAGTTTTCAAAGTGCACATGATCATCAGAAAACTCTATTTCCACCTTCCGATCACATCAGAAAAGTTTCTCATTGCTATTGAACACATGATAATCAAATTAAAATTTATATTAAGTCTTCAATTTTGAGTCAAAATGGTTGATTTTTCAATCATGATCTTGAAAAATATTTTGATCATACCACACCAGTTAGGTGATGTTTAATTCATATGCATACACTGAATCATACATGGTTTCTTCCATTCAATTAATTTCATCCCCATCCTATGTTAAACCACCTTAGGAAAAAAATTGAATGAAAAGGGTTTTAAATTCGTCAAACTCTTTGACATAAAAATACTCTATAACCTTGATATTATTGACTATTGACTACCAATGATCATCTTAACCTTCAAAATGATAAGTTGATAGACATTAATTTTGATTATTTTAACATCCCATAATAAGGAATATATATTCATGGGCTTTAATATATCCTTTAACCACAACAGGGTCAGAAGATTCATTAAATGAATGAGGGTGTTGTTGAATAAAATGTTCCAATATTGTCATGTTCTTTTGTGGTAGACCTTATTTTTCTCATTCGTAGATGACACCTACATTTATGTAACATGTTAGAAGATCCATTAACATCACTCGCTTCTCGGTTCCAATTATAACCATTCTAGACTATATATTTTGAAGGATATCATTTGGTCGATTCAATTCCACTTATGCTCCCCTATTTCCTCTATATAAAACCATTATCAAAAAACAAATCATTGTCAATGAACCATGGAAATCTATAAATAATATATCATATCAAAGTAAACATAGTTTAAAAATATTTTATTGTATTCATTTAATAGTATCCAAAGCCCTAGATTTTACTAAACTATTATTTAATACCAACTATAAAGTCCCAGCCTTAAAAAAATTACATAATCATGATTTTCTATCAAGAATATACTTCATTTCACATTTAGGATCGTTTCATGTTTAGTGTTTTAGATATTTTTTAAATAAGACAAAAATAAAAATCTGCCTTAATGCAATGTTAATACAACAATAACTGCATCCATTTCATCGAAAATATAAAACATTTCAAATAAAACATTATTTCTTTGAAAAATATTCTTAACATTTAACATGAAATAATTAATTTTTATTCGCATACATTCAACATATTAATAAATTTAAACAATTAGAATGAGTAAAAAGAGATCATTAAGGGATATAAAAATAAAGAAAAAAATATTATTACATGAATACTTGTGAGCTATAAAATAATTTTCACAAAGACATTCTTATCATCTATATATACTTTGTGAATCTGGAGATTTAAAAGTGATTTTTAAAAAACATAAATAATTTTAATAGAGCCATAAAATGTATCTTGGGGAATTATGTACATATAATTTTAAACAACTTTTCTACAATATGGATTTTAACCCTCATGACTACCTTATAATGTAACACTCATGACTACTTATTTGTGTAACCATCACAGTTACACATGGAGTAACCATACGACCGACCTTCACCAAAGACATTACCAATGAATATAAGGGATATATAGGTCCCACCCTTGATTATAAACAATTCCCAAGAACAATGAAATTATCATCAAACAATAATAAATGCATAAAAACATTCACTTTTGATTTTGTAAAATAAAAAGATTAGTAGAGGATTTTATAAGAAAAGTCCCTTAAAATAACATATAATATATATGAGAATCAATAGAATGAAATTAATATCTATATAAACTACAAATTCACATGATTCAAAATTTTAATAAAAAATATTACGAAAAATATTCATAAAACGGTAAATCAAAAAATGTACAAGGATAACTCAATGAAATTAAATTGGGTTAATAATTCCCTTACCTCGGGTTCATATTACTTAAAACCTGTTCAATAATTCGTTATATTGGAGATAAGAGTGTTATTAATATAATTAAGAAACATAATCATTTTTATAAAACGTTATATGATCATTTAATATCATCAATGAACTTATTTGTTAATAATTTTTGGTCATTTCTATTGTTTCTAATGTGTACATTACATAGTTTCCATGGTTGGTTTATATTTTATTTTCATGTTATTGTGAAATAATATTCCAAAAGGGAAATTAAATGGTATAAATATTATTACATATTGTTATATTATTCCATAAATAATTTTTTATAATATAGTAGGATGAATCATTAGATAAAACATTAGTGATATCTATTTAAATCATTTTTATGTTCTTTTATAATCATGAACTTTTTTTGTTACATAATTTAATTAGATAAATTTAATTTAATTCTAGAAAATAGAAGAGGTTTTATAATAAAATTTAATTTTTGTTTCAACCATTAAAATATTTATATAAATATTTTTGAATGATTTAACTGATATTTCAAACACATTATCCATGATTTTGGTAAATTGACACATCACGAACGATGATTTTCGAAGAGTTGAGGAGATAAACTATGATGATGAATCTTTAAATAAATATGATAACATGAAATATATATTTGAATTTTGATCTTTCATGACTCTTGTTTAAGGTGAGGGTATGATTGTTTAAGAAATGATAAGGAATTGAAAAAACCACAAGAAAATGAATGTGGATTTTTACGACAATATCTCATCCCATTTTGATCCACTTTAAAGTCATCGGTTTTGGTATTTTTGTTAAAATAGTAGGTCTTGGGATTGGGGAATATTATTAGGAAGGGTATTTGGAATAATTTATAAAATTTTCAAATATTTTGATGTTTGAGAGCAAGAGGGGGTGATGGTGGTATTTTTAGTGGAGTAGAGGAGGAGATTTACATTGTTTTAATCATTAGATTTATATTTTTTCTCTAGAATATTAATTATAATGAATCATGATAACAATAAATGTAAATATATCATGTGAGTTAGAAAATAGTGTGCTTAAATAATCCATGATTATAGTAATATAGTATTAAACATATAATTTATATATATGGTATTTTACAATATTTAACTGTTTATAAAAAAATCATGTAGTTCAGAAAAGTACAAAAAAATCACCATAAACATTTTTTAACATTAAGAATCAAAAAATAAAGTCAATTTTTTTATTTAATTTTATAAATATGTGAAAAGTAATTGTTAAATAATATAAAATTTATTATAAAAATAACATTTTTAAAACTATAACTCATTTTATAATACCTCCAAAATTTAATCATGGTGTCATAAATTTTTAAAAATACTTTAATTGTTATGGTTAATATTCATTTGTTCATATTAGTATTCCTAATGATAGGTTACTCTTCAGCATATTTTGTCTTATCATACTCAAAATAACTTTTTGATCACAACAGTGTATGCCTGATTTTAGAAATTGAAAACATAGTAGCAAAAAAGATTGTATAGTAGACAATTTATAACTATATATTTAAAACAACTTGTTGTTATGTGTAGAATATGGGTTTAATACATTTATATTTCATTTTATTACATTTTGGTTGTACACACATGATAAATTTGAATGATGAAATCCTAATACATTACCAATTTAATATATCTTCTTTTCCATATGTTCAACTATGTGGGAGTAAAAATGTACATTAAATAGTTAGGATTAGTACATATAGAACACATTATACCTTACAAGTGATAAAACAATTACTAAAAAAACATGTATTTCTATATCATGATTAGATTAATTTTTCATAGGTGGTATAAATGTCAATGAAGCTTTAGAAATTACCTAATAACATTCCATCCAAACACTACCACATTCATTTATATAAAAAGAATTATAGATGATAAATTTTTTATTTATATAGGGATGGGATAATAATGTTGAATACACCAATATTTTTTTGTTACTAAAAAAAATCACCATATTAATTAATATAATTAAATTTTATTCAATTTCTAGGCAAGTATGTAATTATTATACTAAATATAGCAATGTTTTCAATAAACCATCACCCATAAACATGTTATAAGGTAAAAATAAAAATCTATGTTCTATATGATAGAATTGGTCATTGATCAACAAAATTTATTATAAAAATTATCAAAATTAATCCATATTTATAATAAAATGCATGTGGAAATTTTTCTTTCACCATAAATTCAAGATTAATAAATTTTACATGGAGTTTTATTTCATTTATGGTTTGAAAAAAAAATTCCATAAGCCTCTTTCATGTTCCTATTAACATATAGAATATATTAATCCATGATAAATTTATATAACCAAAAATAGAACCCAAAACATACGAAAAAATCAATTCATAAGGTCTATATATATTGTTAGAAAACAAGCGATACAAAAATTATATAAGTATAATATAATAATTCTCTTATTTTATCTGGAACACCATAATTAAATTATCTACCATTTTACTTGAAACTGATGGTACCCTATCCTGAGATCAATCATTGAAAAATAAATTTCTTCTAGAAGCTAATAAAAAATTAATTAATTTGAGGGAAAAGACACTTGTTCTTCAAATTGTTGTTATTTAGGGACAGAAAATCATTGAAATATTTAATTGATAAATGATTATTTTTACAAATTAATAATGGTGAACACAATGGTTAAGTTATGGTCCATGAATTTTTTTTATTAATGTCTATTGAGATATACTTTTCATTTATAAAAGCTCTACACAAGAAATTTGATAAAGTGGTGTTGAAATTATTGTAGAATCAAGAACTAACTCAATATGAAATTAAACCTTTCTTTCTAGAAATACACATGGAGAATCATCAAAAGATTAATCCATAAATTCCATTAATATTAAAATATTTCTAATATAAATAGTTTAATTAATTGTTAGAAATACGAGTAACGTATCATTCACTACCATATAAAATAAATTTTCTATATTTATTTTAATTTACCAAAGGTAAAAAATCATTGAGTAAAAATTTAATATCTTTTAGATATATATTCCCATGATAAAATAAAAATCTGTCAATAGAAAAAATGATTTCAATATCAACAATGGGAAATTAAATAAAAATTGAAAGAAATATTATACCACTAACAATAATTGTTGATTTTATATAAATTGTGTTGGATTTAACATTTTCACATGCTGTTTTTAAAATATATTATATAGTAATTTCATTTGGTGATATTCCAATTTTACATTCCAGTTTCTATGAAATTAATTAATGTAAATCTCGATAATCAAATATGTAGTTGGAAATTTTTTTATAAACATATAATAAACATATTCTAACATCATTTTATGGGAAAACATCAATCATGGATGTATAAAATGAATTTATGTAACATTATATTTCCAATATTAATGATTCCTATACTGTGCTACTATCTTCTAACATATGTTATTATAATTCCCCAATTTTTTGAAAAGGAATCATCATATTATCATCTTTTCATTATTCATACACTCAATTTTGTTGAATTCATCATCCATATGTAAATAAATTAAACATCAGTTACACTTACCATATTTTATATGACTTTATGTAGGATTATTTTACCACCCTTATCACAATATGTGACCTTTATATTCATATAGTTGAATTACATGGATTTATTTTCCCCATATCCTACAACATGGAACATGTCTAATATTATCATAAAAAATAAACATATGTGTTATCACACTCCATCTAAACATTCACCATATAATAAAAAACTATTTTATCATTTAAATTTTAATGATTCAATTATCCCTGTAATATTGGATTAAATCCAAAATAAATCCTATAAATTTTACTATTAATGTCCAACCCGTAATAAAACTAAAACATGAAATTCAGGTAGATGTTTATTTATACATAGATATGGAATCATTACCAATTTTCTCAATTTAGGGAAAGGTTACTCAATATATAACTAAAAAAATTTATCAAAATATTTCCCATTGAAAACATTCTTAAATGTTTCCCATTTTATGTAATCACAATCATCTTCCTCTTTTTAATTGTTCAACATAGATCATAATACATCAGTTTAACCTTCAAAAGGAAATTGGAAATAGTTATATTTTTTATATTAAAAATAAACAATGACATCAATAATATTTTCCCTAGAATCTACATATCATTTGTCTATAAGTAGACACAATGTTAAACAAAAATCTAGATAGAATCATCTCATGAAATGCTAAAATAATAGACATATTTTTTTATTATTTTATACATTTTCCCTCTAACATGGATCATACCATAATTTTTCATTGATTTAATGGATAAACTAGTCATTAAAACTAGTCATTTACAATTCTATCCTATTTTTTTTATTTGATTAAGATGGATATATTCATCATCAATTCCTCCTACTAAATATTCCATGTTTCCCCTATAGAAAACCATTCAAAACATAATGTTTTAGAATAAGTTCCATTATAATATTAAAATTCTATGACAACTATTAATTAATATCACTTAAGAGTATTTTTATTCCTTATCCTAACATATTTATTAATCTAATCCTAAAATTGATAATAAATATAAAGACCTAGAATTTCACAATATAGAATCTTGTGTTTAATGTCATCAATTGATTAACATGAATTTAATGATCCCTTAAAGTTTAATGTTTTAGATAATGTTGACATAAATCACAAATAGCATCCTATTTATTAAAATTTGGACACATATGATATGTACACATTTCTCACATAATATATAATAATTAAAATAAAACATGAATTTTTTTCATTATAATTAACCATGATGTTCAAAAAAAATTCTTCTATTTCCCATCCACTAACCCTTTTAAATCAATATTAAATAATTGGGTTTAAAAAATAATTTTATTGTATATAATAATAATTAATTATTTATTATAGTGAATAGTGTGAATTACTAAGAAAAAAAATTTATTTAAATATATCTCTTTACTTGTAATCAGAATCATCTTTCCTTAATAAATTATAATTTACATTGCATTTTTAAATTAAAATATATATATGAAAAACCATAAATAAGAAAATAAAATTCCAGTTGTATCAATATATATTATCAATATATAATCCTTATAAATCCCTTAATAGATCTCTTATAATTCTGAATAATGAACCTACTAAAATCTAATATAATTTTATCGAGAATATGAACCTCCTATAATTCATTGGAGGGAAATATTTATTTACCAATTATATTTGTTACATCGAGGTCACATGTGACAAATAATCAGGCTCATCCAATTTTTATAAACAATGTAAAATTAAAATAGTACAAATAAAACAATTTTTAATTGAAAAATTCATCATAAATTGTTTTCATAACATTTTTTAACATGTATATAATTCTATTTTGGATATCAATTTACCATTATATTTTAACACTAGTTTTTAAATACAGAAATACCCAATAAAATTTAAATATTGGAGTTAATTTAAAAAAAGTTGATATATTTTTTAGGAAAAATAAATTAATATATTATATATGGTGGTAAAAAAGTTAGTTGTGCTATATATGTTAAAGTATAGCAATTTTTTTCCATTGTAATAAAAGGATAACATTAAATAAAAATATTAATTTTAAAATTTTCTTATATAATGTAAACTACAGGAATAAAATTTCCTTATTAAATGTTTTATATCCCTATAAAAACAACCATGAACTTATTTGATAATATGTAAATGAAAGAAAAATAATTTAAAAATAAATCATCAATACAATACTTTTTAAATATATCCCTTAAACATTGTCTGACTCATCAAGTGGGTTTATTATCTCCATGAATAATAATACAATGTTAATTATTTTTATTATAATAATATTTAAATTATTTTTTACCATTTATATTTTATCTCATAAAATGTTAAAAAAATTATTTAATCATTTTTGTTGACATCTAGTATTTTGATATTATTTGAATTATATGTGAAAAATAATTTTTCTAGGATGACTATGGAAAAATATATCAGTATTCCATCAACCAAAAAAATAATCATCAAATTATTATATTTTTTTATAAATAAGCTATTCTATAACAATAAAAAATAAATTATGTTTTTATAAAATGAACAATGTTACTATAATACAGATAGTAGGTCATACGTACACAAGACTAATGTTACAATTTATCAATGATCATTTAGAAATAAATTTATGTAATATTTTATCATTATAAGATAAAAACCATTTCATAAATTCAATATTATTTTATCAAATATAAATATATATATATATATATATATTAATTTTTGTGGTGATAAAAAAAATAAAATCACTTTACTGAGGTTGTCGTCTACACATACACATGAATGATTATATCTAATTTTAGTAAATGGAAAGAATAAAACGAAATGAAACATATATAACTTTTTTATAGATATAAATCATTCATTATTATTGTTATTATTTCATATATATTAAGTATATTCCTTAAAATTTTCTTTATTACCTTCCATGAAATTAATTTTTGAAAAACATATCACATCGCTTCACGAGGAGGAATTTTGGCATACACACATGTAAAATTCTTGAATCCCCCATGGATTTGAAGGTATAATTATATATGTGAAATAATAATTTAATAAATAAATTATCCTAAAAAATAAATAAATATATTTTAAATCCAATATTATTAAAAATATATGAGATGGGATAAAGAAAAATGAATTATATTATGTGATGTGATTGTAGTCTACTTTACACCTTAATAAGATATTTATTTCCCATTTGATGGAATATAATGTATCCATTATTTATTATATGATTAAGATATCATATATTTAAATGGAATATAATTCTTTGTTTATGTTATGATAATTTAAAATAATTTTTCTGAGGTGAAAGAGGAAATAAAATTAATACACACAGTTGAGTACAATACCTATTGTTCTGACAACATCCATAGGTTCAAACAAAAAAATCATAATTTAGATTAATTATCAACAAATTGAATCTTGGTAATTGTAAATGATGTATTTATAGTATTTTGGTAGGACTATGTGGATCGAAATGAATCTGAATGTATGATTTGGAGATGAGAGGTGTGTCCTTTTATAAGTGTGGTGAGTGAAAGACATGTAATGTTTTAAAATAAAAATGTTTACCATAATTTTTAAAATATAAAGAGTAAAAAAAATTCTAGTTATATATAATTGTATTAGATACACTCAAAATATGGCCATCCAATAGAATTTAGGAATGTTTTTTTGTAAGTTCAACTATTACAATGTTACTTTATCACAGTGTAAAACCATTTGGACATTAACAATGAGAAAATAATTGTATCATTTTCACTAATAATTTTGGTTAAAAAATAATGGCGGTGTTATTTTAAAATATAAAATATTTTTATTCAGAATATGGAATACATTCTAAGAAATTTAACTCATTCAGTTACTTAAGATGTGGGTTTTCAAGAAATGTATTCATTAATAATAACATGATTTAATAATAATTATATGACTACTAAATATTATGTAAAAATTATAAATAATAAAATTATTAGTTATTATAAATAAATTTCATTCAAATTATCCATCATTATGTAATTTTTAAATAATTATTATTGATAAAGAATACCCACATTAAAACACATTTCATTAATAAACATTTTTTAAAACATAAAATAATATTTTACAATAATCCAATATAAATATGATTAAAAATTAATTAATTTGATTAAATTATTCTAATGTATAATTTTTTTACAATAAATAATAGTAAAAAATAATTTTATTTTTGATTTAAATTATTTATCTAAAATAAATGACCTTAAAAAATATTTATTTTTCTACAACAGAAAAAATATATTTTATAAAAGTTACCACAATTTTATAGGTATTTAATTCTGATATGCTGGATTAAAAAATGAAATAAATTTTTTAAAATTTTAAAAAATATTTAAGAAGCTGATTTTTTATTAATTCTTATATGATAATACATTATTTAAAATTATTTACATTTTGTTTTACATAATACATAAATTTATATTTTCATTATAACATATATAATTAATAAATATTAAAAAATTGAAAAAAATTTTCATATAGTGAGTCACATTAAAATATTCTTTTCATTCCTCCATTAGAGAGGAAAACATGTCTTCTATAATGAGGATTTGAATTTAAATAATGGATATAGATGTCCCTCACTAAGGTGATGTATATAGTAATGTTTTAGTGAAGTTTTGATGATCTTTATCCATTAAGAAATAATTTATTTTGTAGATGTTCAATTTATATTAAAAATCATAGACTGTGATATATGATCATTGTTGCGGTGTATAATCAAGTAAAATATTCTCAATTACACCTGATGCATGGTTATATATCTTGTATTTTTTGATTACATGAATTTTCTATTGCCTATTGAACATGGAGATACAAAAGGTCACAAACTAACATAATCCTCTACATATATTTTCCCTTATTTTAGGAAAAAACATTATAGTGTTCTGAATATGCTATAGAAGGAAATAGATTAATTAGTATTAATAAATGTATACAAATTAGAATGGGACAATACTAAATATAAAAATAAACACATTCACACTATTTAAAAAACTGTAATAAATAAAATTGATCAATAAAATTAATAATTCCTTATAATTATCTACATATATAAAAAATACCAGACCAACATCCAGAAAAAGGGGTTGATGTAGGAGATAAATGTGAAAATAATCTTAAATATAAACCCAATCTCCTTATAAATTTTCATAACTCATTACACCCCAACACAACCATCCCTAGTATAATCATCACACAAAATTTGTTTGATCATAGCCACAGTATCTAAAAATAAATATTATAGATATGTACAAAAAATGGTATATAAATTTTGTGAGTGAATCCAAGACTTATCAGATTAAAATGATGAAATAATTCAATATTTATCTAACAGAAATTCAATTCTGACATATTGAAATATATTTTAATTGTTTATATTTGAATTTATTTCATATTGCAAAATAACAATACATACCCAATTTTTAAAAATGAAATAATATTATTCTTAAATGTATATACCCATATGGAAATGTGTATTTAAAATCACACACACATTATAGAATATTAATTTTCATTGAAAATTGGTTTTTGAAAAAAAAAATTAATTAATTTGGAAAAACCTATCATTATGAATTAATTGAAGTTCAATCAAAAGGCAACATCATCATCAAAATAAATGAAAACATGAAAAATAAAAACTAATACAATTCCATAAACATCATGAAAAATGGGATTCTATGTGATTCAATGGAAATCAACTATACTAATCTAATGTTGTAAGAAATCAGATTCATGGGATCCACAACAGTTTCTAACTTATTATATTACTAAATATTACCTAACATGGAAAACAATTGTGCTACATTGTGTCCTAATTAAATCCAACTGACTAGAATACAATATGTATTTAATAGTTTCCAAACCTCCATGCCCTAAAATTTTATATGGGGACAGTATTAGTGTGAAACTATTTATTGTATCAGAAATATTTTATTCCCACATAGTAATACATGTTCCCATAATAAAAACTAAGTTGGGGGGGGGGATGAAAATAATTATTAAGGACCAAAAATTAATAAACACTAATCTCCCACTCACATATACTTTCTTATAATGAATCAACATTTAATATTTGTTACCTACTCATAAAATACATTAAGCAATAACCATAAATGGAAATTATAAAAAGGGGAATAATGAGGGTATCATACACCAATAGGTTTAAATATCTTTTTAGAATTCATAGAAAATACATTAAAAAATCCAATTAAATGTGAAAAGATATAAATACCCAATATTTAAAAAAAATCTGTTTCATATTATATATTAAATGAAACACAAATAATAAAAAAATAGTGAAACATTTTAATTTAATTAGACAATTTTATCCACGGTATAGAGTTAGAGTTTATGAATATGAGTAAATAAACAATTGGAGTACATATTTTATATAAGTAAAAATTGAATCCATTTCTTTATAATTTAATATAAATAAGAATAAGAATATATTTAATATATAATAAATTATATTATGAAAATAGTTTTTTATCTTAATGTGTTTTTTTTAAATGTTTGGGCCGAAGACTCAATTTTATTATTTAAATAAAAGACATCATTTAACTGTGTAGAGGGAGACCCATTACATAGCCCGAAGGCCCAACGCTCTGTGGCCTCAATATAATTTGTGAATACTGTCACGACCCATCCCCAGGGCCCATATTGTGACTACGTGAAGCCCACCTTCCATAGGCTTGGGGCTAGCGACTAGAACCAAAGGCGTAAAACCCTAAACTAGGAAGGAATTGCCTTTAAAATAGTAAACATACATGACAGAAAGTAATAAACTAAGTAAAAATGCTTACAAAAGATATGGTTGAATGTAAAGGGGCCAGAAATACAAGCCCAACAATGATGTACAATACAATTGAAGTTCTACAACAGCTGAAGGAAAACAGTAAATTAGCTACTAGATCATCCTCTGGAATTCCCACCTGAGGGGTGGGTATAGTTGGCCTCCTTAGCACCCCAAGTCTGTCCATCCGCTCCGTGTACATCTCGCTGAGTGGTCCACCTCTGGGTATCGTCCAATTCTGCTACTCTCTACCCTTATCAGCATTGTCTTTCATCTATAACAATCACAATGAGGTGCATGCATAACCCATGCATGGGTGAGTATAAAAATAATCAGTAGGGACCCAGAGACCCTCATGGTTTCACAAAATCCAATAATGATATACCATAAATTTTGAAATCAACAAAAAAATCCAACATAGGTATATGCCCATACATATACCTATGTCTATCAAATGACCCATATCAATCATGAGGAACCACATGATTTATTGAATCATTTCACAAATGTATAAAACTTTTTTAGAGAGGTAGAGATGATAAGATATGTCCAATTAGTCATCTAAGTTGTCGGACCATCACATGATCTAGGAATAGAAGTCAAGACTGTCAGACCAACATATGATCCAGGAACAGTCATTAGAGCTGTTGGACCAACACGTGATCTAGAACCAGTTATTCTGTTGGACCAACACATTACCTAGGTACAAAAGATAGAACTTTCGAACACACACATGATCCAAGAACAGTCATTGGAACTATCGGACCAACACATGATCCAGGAACTGTCAATAGTGCACAGCCAGCCATAGATTTCCACTCAGGTATGCTTGATTCTGGGAGTGTCCACTCTCAAGCCAAGTGTCGATACGTCAACTATCATGAAGTACCAAGATGATGTCTCTAATGGGTCCTCCTCGTTATAGGGGTCTCAAAGTAACAGATTGCGCGTTGATAGGACGCTAAGTCTCCAAGTTATTGGCATTTCCGTTCCTAGGTCCCGGTTGGATTTTAGGTTCAAACAAACCCCAACATACTCTAACTATGTACAAATCTCAAGGTAAGTATACCAATTGAACCGTATCTCTCTAAGCTTTCTGTCGCCACAGATGGTTTTTCGATCGGACTCCCATATCCCATGATATAGGAAGATATGTTTTTTTTGGGTCAAACGGGTCTGGACTGGGGTTTGACCCGGTTCGTGGGTCCGACCCAACCCGTGAGGGTATCATGGCCCGTAGGCATGACTCGTCCTGAGGGTGAAGTATCCCGGTGGGGTAGCCTGGCATGTAGGTGCAGCCCTACCCGAGGGCGGCCCGACCCGAGGTGGCCCAACCCATTTGGCCAGCCTGCATGGCTCAGTTGGCCACACCGTGGGGGGGAGGTTACACCACCATGTCTTCCCAATGGCTAGACTGTGTCACCAACCAGATCTCTGCAATTGTAGCAAAAACTGGCAGGAGGCTAAGATGTATTCCCTTAGCTCCTCCACCACGACGCGATGGTGCCACGTTTCTGCTGCCCTCCTTGTGGCGCGACGACGCCGCGCTCATTGTCTGTCATCCATGGCCCTCCTTGTCTTGGCCCCCATTTTTTCTAGCATGGTGCGACGACACCATGCCCCTCATGTACCTCCATGACCTACCTAGCCATGGCTCGGTTCCCTACACGGTACGACAGCGTCGCGCCCTTGTGGCGACCAAGCGTCCTTGCACCAAAATCTTCTTCATAGTCCACCTCCTTGATCAACAAAAAGAACAACCAAAGGGGGATGCTTGGGCCGTATTCTTATTGTATGAGCCCTCATCATCATGGGGATAACATTTGGTATAACATAATCCAAATTTTTTAATGATGAAAAAATGAGGATAGAAATCACATATAAAATAACTCAAATCACCCTACCTCATGTTCAATGATCGATGATGGAATCAGGGAAGGTAGACTTCGTTCCGACAATGTCATCATCGGAGGAGCTCAGGGAAAAAAAGTCAAGATAACGTCATTGTTGTACATCGAGGGTGGAAGTCCTTCCATTTCTTGCCCTGGTTTAAGAGGGAAGAAGATGATGTTTTTCATTATTCAGAGGTGAGGGGAGTTATTCGTGTATATCTTCGAGAAGATGAAGTATTGTCAATTCTTCGATGTTTCTCCAAGGATCCCCCAAAAGGGAGTTTCCATCCAATATTAAATAATAGAATTTTCTGTTATTTTATTTTTGGCATGAATTTAGAAGAATACAATTTGTTCCAGTTAATTAAGTGGAGGATTTGACATTTAATGAGGAGAAGGTGAAGAGGCTCTCAACTTAATTATTGGTTTAATGGGGTTTAAAGCCCGTGTGGGCCCCACCTATTTGATTGCAAGAGGTCTTATAATTCGTGTGGGTAACACTAAAATAAAATCCTCGCAAGGTTGGTTATGTGAGTGTGGGAACTCCCTCTAACCTCCACTTTGAGGTTTTAACCACCAAACAAATAAAATTAGGTTTCTCATTTTTTATTTAATTTTAATTAGAAACCCCAAAAATTAACTTCCATTATCGTTATAATCCATCTACGGTGTTGGTATCCTTATCTGAATACTAGAACTATGAGTTCAATGGTGCCCTCATATTTCAATTCCGAGCATCAGTTCAAAAGATATAAAATCCTGTGAATACATTTAGTGAATGTACCCGAACAAAATTTCAGAAATTTATTCCGGGCACACCAGGCCTCAGAATCAACTGCCATTAGAAACTGCATACTCCTAAAATTACCATGTACTTATGAAAAAGATTTCCACATATATTATGAATCATTACATTCTACCCACCTCAGGGCTTTAAATCCTCGTAAGATACAACTCAAACTAAGAGAACAAATGACGGTACTGTGTACACATTTGAGCCTCCCGCTCCCATGTGCACTCCTAGAGGTTCTCGTGCTCCCAAAAAATGTGCAGTAGATGTATCGACCATCCATGTAGGACCCGATCCTATCGATCCTCAATCTCTACTGGAACCTCCATGAAAGTAACCCCGTCATAGATTTCCAGCTCCCCATGGTCGATGATGTGGGTAGAGTTGGCATGTATCTCCTCAAATGAGATACATGGAAGACATCATGAACCCATTGGAAATGAGGTTGAAGAGCTAAAAGGTAAGCCACCTCACCTACTCTGGTGAGGACTAAGAAGGGTACGGTGAACCTCAGAGATAACTTGCGCCTTGTCCAAATCTCTATAGACCTTGTTGAGGTGAGACCCATAGAAAAATGTGGTCACCATCCTCTAATAGTAGAGGTCTCCATCTCCTATCATCATATGAATTCTACCTACTCTATGCAGTATTCATCCTCTCCTAGAGGATCAGAACCTTCTATGTGGTAGCACTTACCATCTCCGATCACACAAGTGCTGACTCCCCTAGGTCTTTCCATAACAGTGGAAATTTGTATGGTTGACCATACAAGGCATCAAAAGGTGCCATACCGATGGTGGTGTGATAGTTGTTGTTGTAGGAGAACTCCACCAAAGTTAAGTGGTTCTCCCAGTTGTGACAAAAGAAGAGGACATAATCACGGAGCATGTCCTTGGGGGTCTAGATGGTCCACTCGGTCAAGCCATCCATCTGAGGATGGAAGGCGGTGCTGAAGTGATGTTCTGTCCCGAAATAATCCTACAACCCCTTCCATATCCAGAAGTAAAGCGTGCGTCACAGTCAGAGACAATTAAATATGGTACTCCATATAAACTCAATATCTCATGCAAATAGAGGCGTCCCATTATGTCATCTGATCCATGCTCTCTAATCGGTAGGAAGTGGGATGACATGGTGAGTTGGTAAATAATCACCCAAATCGAGTAATGACTCTTTGATGTATGTGGAATACCTATCACAATGTTCATGGAAATCCCATCCCATTTCCACTCTGGGAGCTCTAAGGGAAATACCTAGCCAGCTGGTACCTAGTGCTCTGCCTTCACTTGTTGACATGTGAGGCATTGTTAGACAAACTATACTACCACCTTCTTCATACCGGGCAACCAGTTCTATCGTTGAATATCCTGGTACATCTTCGCCACTCCTAGATGTACCTCTAGAGGGGATGTGTGGAACTGCTTCTACACATCCTATTGAAGTGTAAATGGTACCATGAGACGTGTAAGGACACATAAAATTTCAATGGAAATTATTATATTATAAATATCTCATAAATTAACATTAAATCACAACATAATGAACTACTAAGTGATAAGTGACCATTAATCAAAATTTTGTCACTTCAGTGTTTGGAATTTTGAAAATTTGACATACACAGTTATGTTCAAGATTATTGTTGGAGTCTAATGAAACAAAAAATATTTTTGTGAATAGTGACCTACCCTTATGAAAAGTAACATAACCTTATGAATACTAATATGCCCCTTATAAATAGTAAATCATTCAATATAAGAGTAAAATTACCTATAGATAATTAAATAAAACATAGTCATCTTAGAAGGTGACAATTTGACCTTAGTAAAAAATTTTGTATTTTCTAAGTCATAAATTATTAATTATAAGTAAGTAATTAATTTAAAAGAATATTTATTTCTGTATAATTTATTAATAAATTATTTAATCAATGTATTATAGTTTTTAGATAATTTTATAAGACCCTACGTAATTTTTGGAAGCACAATAAAATCAATTTTAATCTTAAAAACTATTTTTTATGTAAATTTTGATTTTAATTAAATATTAAATTAAAAATATTTAAAAAATTGTTTTGGAAAAATGGAATTCATTTTTTGATTCTACACATCAAAAAATGATAGGTGTAAATTTTTGGGGTTTTCCTGAAATACTTCAATTTTCAGGTGAATAGTAAAAAATACAGTTTTTTGCATAATCAGTGTATACTAAATTGCATCATTAATGTTGTAATTATGACATAAACATTCTAGAAAATTAGATTCAGCCAAATTATATTAAATTTCAAAAAAAAAATTTAAATAAATAAATCCAATTCTCAAACTTAAAAGAACTTTCCATTGCCTAATGTCAAAAAGTGATTTCTTAAAGTGTCTTTATCTCATTCTTTCACTTTCCCATTAATAAATCAATTAATTCGAATTATAAAGAATAATTAAAGCCTAAAACGAATTATATTATATTAAAATATGATTTCGGATGTCAAAAAACTACTATTACAAGTCTAACTCTTGATATATTATTTTATTTAATATTTTATACAAAAAACACCTCCCTCCACATGTATAAATAAGCCCTCCCCGTCATCTTGCCAAAACTACACCACTCATGCTTCAAGAATTGTCTAAGCTCTTCACAATACTCTCCCCTAAGCCCTCTCCCACGTCCATGAGCTTCTGGTCTCATCAATGGACCATGATTAGGCCGTTAAAAAGGTTCTCAGGTGAATGATTCAAGGGGTAATTTACCTCCCTCTTCTCCTTTAATTTTCTTTTCAAGTTCGTGTTCCATTCATGATCTATCACCACCTATATTCATCAAAATTGTTTTATAACTCCAGTATTATATATATACTTTAATTTTATGATTCTAATGGGATATTAAATCACCCCACTCCCTTTCCCTATTCCTTTTATTTTATTAATGAGAACGCTGTTCATGAGGTGTTAATTTATCACCTTCAAAAACGACATGCTCTCTTCTTCCATTTCTACCTTCATATCTGTTCATGAAACCATTTTTACGGTTTAACAAGAATATTTTATATGTATTATGTTCTCTTTTATGTTCTGGAAATAACCTATGGCTATATTAAAAAGTGAAATGTTAAAACAAATTTGTTGTGAACCAAAAACCGCTCAAATTAACCCAAATAATAATTATTTAATTCTTATCTAATGATTCACCCACATGGATCTAATATATTTCATTATAAAATAATTAAAGATCATGTAATATTATTAATAACATGTAATATCATTTCTGTATGTTTAACCATGGTCTACCTGATCTTGAATTTAAGAATACAAGTGAACCATCCAAGAAAAGCCATAAAAACAAACATCCCCGAACAATGTTTTCATACACTCTATATATCATCCAAAAGAAGATAATATGACATAATGAAACCAGAATGAACCCTATTAATGTATATAGGGTTCTGGATATCTAATTATTGAATATAATGTCATTATACAGGACATTAAAGAGAAGAATGTAGTCAGGTACTAGTTAAGGGGAAATTCTTGAACCCAAATTTGGTCTTTTGGGTTCTCCCTCATTCACTCCATTTTTGATATGGTTACTCTTCAAAGATCATTTTTTTATTATTTACCTTACTTTTCTAGGACATTCATTATTGTCACTGGTTTTTAAGACCATCTAAATTTTTTCCAAAAGAAATCTTCTTTTAGAAACACCCCTTTTACTCTCACACAAAGTGAATGGTTCTTGTAACATGTATGTTATTCCATCTTTCTTTTGGGAACCCAATTCTTATGAATATGTTATTATGAGATGAAAACCATTCCTTTTCATGGGTTCATTATGTTAATTTATGTTATATGTTCATTTTGGAAAGCATGATAAATGATAATGTTATTATGCGACGGGTGTGCTCTATTTTATATAGCGCAATATGAATGTTTAAATTTGACGGGTGATCCCGGAATTATACAGCGCTCCAATGCATTGGGTAAAGTGATGAATCTCATGAATAAATGTGAAATGATTTGTGAAAAATATTCTAGCTTGGTTCACAAGTACGTGTGGTAGTTAACCACTAAGACATGATGTTTCATTTTTATGCATTGCCACATTTCAAGTCTTTTATTTATACTCCTCTCATATTCATGATCCTTTACCTATATAATGACTATGCTCACCCAATGTAATATTGTTCTTATATATCCTCTTACTGGGCTTCTAGATCACCTCGTTTGATGTATATCCTTAGGTGGCTACATGTACTAAGGATAGTACAAGTGCCAATAAGAAGGTAGAGAAGAAGTAATTAAATAAATGATTATGGTTGATGTTGTATTTTTTATGTATAGTTCTATTTTTCCAAAGAAACTAAACCATTAGATCATATATGTGTAATAATATTTTGTTTATTATCTTGGAAATGATTTAATTATAATTCAATAAAACATTGGGTTGCTATAGTTGGTATCAGAGGCACGGTTTAGTTAATTTGGGATTTAGGATTAGCGAACACCAGAGGAAACCTATATCATGAGACTAAGTAAAAATTTTCAAATAAGAATATTTAAATAGGGATCCCATATGTTATGTTTTTGTTATAATTGTTTAAATGAATAATTTATTCATTAATTGTATACTTATGTTTTGTCATAACCTTTTCTATTTTAGAAAATGGTGGGAACCAGGTGAAATCAGGCCAACAACTCAAGCGAGGGTCAATGCAACGATTGCCTGAACGATATCCCCAATGATTTGGGATGTGGAGTTCAAAACATCATGGTGATTCTTACCCAATTATATCAGGTTATGAATAATAACCATAATAATGGGGAACGTCCTCCTTAATCGAATAGGGAGAAACTAGCTATCGATGGTTTTATGCAACAATGAACACTGACGTTTTGTGGATATTCCGATCCACTAGTTGTGGAACAGTGGGTCAACTCCATGGAGAAGATCATTTCTGTGCATCACTATTCTAATATGGAGAAGGTGACTCTAGCCTTTTATTTTCTAGATGGAGAAGCTGGTCAATGGTGGTCATGGACTACAAACAACAAGCCAGGGGGGGAATTGAAGATATTGAATGGGAAGACATTAAGATAATGTTTCTTAACATGTATTTCCCAATAAATCTTCGCACGAATACGGATAGATAATTCATAGAGCTCAATAAAAATGAAGGAGAATCTATCAAAACCAATGAAGTGAATTTCACAAGTCTTGCAAGGTATGCTTCAACATTTGTTATCAACAATGATAGAAAAATTAATAGATTCTTTAGTGGATTAAAACCACACCTTTGAAAGGATCATGCAATTCAAAAGTTTGGGAGTTATGAAGAAGTTGTTTGGTGTGCTCTCAAAGTGGATATGGAGTTTGGATATTGGTCCCATGGCTATGGGGATAAGAAAAAAATGATTGAGTTTCAATCCTGTGGATCTAGTGACAAAGGTGGGACGAAAAATCGATGACCCACATGCCAAAAATGTGGGAAGTTGCACCATGGGAACTACCTCAAAGGGTCAGGGAAATGCTTAAAGTGTGGGAAAGAAGGACACCATGATCAATAGTGTCTAAAAGACACAAAAAGTAAGGATAATGTTTCCAATTAAAGGAGAGAACCACTCATGGTTCAATGATACAACTGTAAGTAGCAAGGTCACTATGCAAACCAGTGCACTAAACCTCGAGTTCTTGAGGGTAATCAACGTCAGCAACCACCAAAGCCAATGGAAAAAACGAACAATTATACCATCACTACTGTAGAGGTGGATAATGATAATGATGTCGTACATGGTACCCTTCCTATTCACTCAATAATGGAAAAAGTCTTATTTGATTCTGGTTCTATGCATTCCTTTATATCATGCAAGTTTTCTAGAACTATAGAATCGAAGACCCGAAACCTTGAAGTAGAGATATCTGTAAAAACACCGTGTGGTGCAATAATTTCAACCCATGTGTTTGACTCTTCTCTTGTTGGCCTATGTGGGAAGAATCATCTGGAATTTTTTTTAATAATTCCCATGGTGGAATTTGATGTTATAATGGGAATGGATTGGATCTAGTTATATAGAGCACATATCAACTGTCGGGAAATGGAAATATCTTTTCATATTATGAACTATCCCATGCTCCTCTAAAAATGAAAGGAATAACATGAATCCCCTTTGAAAAATCATTCAATGGTGTGGGCGTTGATTCCCTATAAAGAAGCATAACTCGCGCAAATGGTTGAGTCGAAGAAAAGTTCCAACCTTGAGGAAATTCCCATCATCAGGGTATAATGTGATGTATTTCTCAAAGAGTTACCCAGAAATCCCCCAGATCTTGAGGTAGAGTTCTCAATTGAACTCATAGCCGGAGCTACTCCTATCTCAATGTTACCCTATAGGATGGATCCTATCGAACTGAAGGATTTGAAGAAGAAGCTAAAAGAGCATCTGGACAAAGGGTTCATATGCTCTAGTGCATCACCTTGGGGTTCACTAGTGCTCTTTGTGAAGAAGAAGGATGGAACAATGTGGCTGTGTATCGATTATCGTGAACTCAACAAGATTACCATAAAGAACAAGTATCATCTCCCATGGATTGATGACTTGTTTAATCATTTAAGAGGAGCTCAATACTTCTCAAAGGTGGATCTTAGTTCTGGATATCATCAGGTAATGGTGAATAAGGATGATATTCAGAAGATTTCTTTCTGTACAAGGTAAGGGCACTATATGTTTTTGGTGATTCCCATCGGACATACTCAATCCCCATAAATCATTATGGATTTGATGAATAGAGTCTTTAGACATTACCTTGACAAATTTTTGGTAGTGTTTATCGATGATATTCTAATCTACTCCTAGAGCAAGGAGGAACATGAAGATCATCTATGACTTTTTTTGGTGACATTGAGAAAGGATAAGTTTTACACCAAGTTCATCAAGTGTGACATTTGGATGAATCAAGTCACATTCTTGGGACATGTAATCATAAGTGTGGGAATTTATATGGATCCTTCAAAGACAATGGGGATTGAGGAATGGCCCAGGCCCTCTAGTGTCAACGAAATCCATAGTTTTATTGGATTAGTTGGGTACTATCGACGTTTTGTTAGTAACTTCTCACGATTGTCAAGATAGCTAACTAGGATAACAAGGAAAGGGGTAAAGTATGTCTGGACGGAAGAATGTGAGGGAAGCTTCAAGGAGCTAAAATGAAGGCTGATCAATGCACATGTCCTCACTCTACCAAAAATTAAAGAATGTTTTGTGATATAAAACGATTCTTAATAGAAAGGCATGGGTTGTGTACTCATGAAAAATGATAATGTGATATCCTACGCCTCACGACAGTTGAAGATCCATGAGATGAACTAACCGATGCATGATCTAGAGCTGGCAGCCGTGTGTTTTGCCTTGAAAATCTGGAGGCACTTCCTTTATGGTGAGAAGTGTGACATATACACCGACCATAAGAGCCTAAAGTATATATTAACACAAAAGAAGATCAACATGCATCAAAGGAGATGGTTAGAGATATTCTAGGATTACGACTGCTTATTCACTATCATCCTGGAAATGCGAACAAGGTAGCTGATGCTCTAAGTAGAAAAGAACCTACTACTCATTCCATGCTGCGGATTGAGAAAGACCCTATCTTCTTGGATATGTAAAAAATTGATTTGGAAATCATAAGGGCAGGGGATACATCCTACCATTCCCAAATGATTGTGCAACCATCCATCTAGGATAATATTAAAAATGCACAAAGGGATGATGAGGAGATACAAAATAGGGTGAAGGAAGTAAAGGAAGAGATGTTGTAAGAGTTCCATATCGATGATGATGGTGTGATTTGGTTTGGAACGCGGCATTGTGTGCCTTCAACACCCGGGATAAAGAAATAGCTAGTGGATAATGCACATAGATCAAATTTCTCTATCCATTCTAGGAGTAACAAGATATACCATGATTTTCGAGAACACTTCTGGTGGGATAACATGAAGAAGGAGATTACGGAATACATATCTAGGTGATTGGTATGCCAGTAAGTTAAATATGAGAGACAAGAGTCCAAGGGTATGATGCAGCCATTGCCTATACCCATGTGGTAATGGGAAAATGTTACTATGGAAATTGTCACAGGTCTCCCAAATACATCAAAGGGAAATAATGCGATATGGGTTGTGGTTGATCGACTCACCATGATTGTGCATTTTATTGATATTCAGGAAAATATCTTTCTTGAACAAATTTGAAAAGATATATGTGAACGAAGTAGTGAGATTGCACGGTGTTCCACTCTCAATTGTCTCTGACCATGATCCAAGGTTCACATCTATGTTCTGGAGGAGCCTTCAACATGCTTTGAGTACTGAATTAAATTTAAACACGACCTATCACCCCCAAACTGATGGCCAGTTTGAAAGGACTATTCAGACGCTTGATGATATGCTAAGAACATTATCTCTAGAATTCAAAGGTGGATGGGATCATCATTTCCCATTGGTTGAGTTCTTATATAACAATATATTCCACTGGAGTATCCAGATGGCTCCATATGAAGCTCTTTATGGAAACTGATGTAAAATTACAACCTATTGGGATGAAGTTGGAGAAAGAATTCTACTTGGGCCCGATCTTGTTCAAGAGATGATAGAGAAGGTTCAAGTCAACCAAAAACATATCAAAGCTGCTCAAATTCGACAAAAGAGTTATGATGACAATTGTCAAAGTGACTTGGAGTTCGATGTTGGAGATAAAGTCTTCCTTCGAATATCTCCATGGAAGAGAGTCATGCGATTCATGAAGAAAGGAAAGCTAAGACCAAGGTATGTTGGACCCTTTGAGATCATTGACCGCATAGGAGCTGTGGCCTATCATCTAGAACTTCCACCTAATATGGCTCAATTTCATGATGTGTTTCATGTATCACTACTGTAGAAGTACATACCCGACCCCTCACATGTACTAAACTCCGAGGTGGTGTAGCTAGAAGATGATATCTCTTATGAGGAGTAGCTAGTAGAGATTATGGATCAGAGAGATAAGGTTCTATGAAACAAGACAACCCATATTTTCAAATTGTTGTGGAGTAACCATAAGTTTGAAGAAGCAACTTTGGAACCAGAAGAGGCAATGAAGGAGAAGTATTCTCACCTGTTTGTGTAAAGTGAAATTTCAGGGGTTTAATTTCTTAAGGGGGGAAGAATGTAATGACCCAAAGTTATTCAATGGAAAATCCCTTCATATAAATATGTCATAAATTAACATGAAATCACAACATAATGAAATACTAAGTGATAAGTGACCATTAAACATAAGTTGGTCACTTTAGTGTTTGGAATTTTGAAAATATGACATACACAGTTATGTTCAAGATGATTTTTGGAGTCTAATGAAACAAAAATAATTTTTGGTGAATAGTGTCCAACCATTATGTATAGTAACATACCCTTTGGAATAGTAATATGACCCTTATGAATAGTAAATCATCCAATATAATAGTAACATTACCTATAGATAATTAAATAAAATTTAGTCAACTTAGAAATTGAAAATTTGACCTTAGTATACGTTTTGGTATTTTCTAAGTCATAAATAATTAATTATAAATAATTAATTAATATAAAAGAATATTTATTTCCATATAATGTATTCAAAAAATTATTGAATCAATGTATTATAGTTTTTAGATATTTTTATAAGACCCTATTTATTTTTTGGAAGCAATATAAAATCAGTTTTGATCTAAAAAATGTTTTTTAAGTAAATATAAATTTTAATTAAATATTAAATTAATAATATTTAAAAAACTATTTTTGAAAAATGGTCTTCATTTTTGGACTCTACACATCAAAAATTCATAGGGGTTAATTTTTTGTTTTTTCTGAAATACTTCAATTTTAAGGTGAATAGTAAAACAAATACAGTTTTTCGCATAATCAGTGTATACTAAATTGCATAATTAATGATGTAATGATGAAATAAACATTCTAGAACATTAGATTCGGCCATATTATATTAAATTTCATAAATGGATCCTTAAAATACAATAAATCTAATTCTCAAACCTAAAAAGAACTTTCCAAAGCCTATAGTCAAAATGTGATTTCTTAAATGTCTTTTTCTTTTGTCATTCACTTACTTTTAATAATTTATTGATTTCGAACTATAAAGAAGAATTAAAGCCTTAAACGAATTATATTATATTAATATATGATTTATGATGTCAAAAAACTACTATTAGAAGTCTAACTCTTGATATATTATTTAATTTATTATTTTATACCAAAAACACCTCCCTCCTCATGAATAAATAATCCCTCCCTCTCCTCTTGCCAAACCACACATCTCAAGCTTCAAGAATTGTCTACACTCTACCCAATCATATCTCCTAGACCCTCCCCCACGTTCAAGAGCTTCTGGTATCATCAAAGGACCAAGCATATGCCTTTAGGGAGGTTCTGAAGTGAATGATTCAAAATGTAATTTACCTCCCTCTTCTCCTTTAATTTCCGTTCAAGTTCAAGTTCCTTTTTTGATCTCTCCCCACCTATATTCATCAAAAAAATTTGTAACTCTATTATTATATATATAATGTAATTTTATGATTCTTATGGGTTATTATATCACCCCAAACCATTTCCCTCTTCTATTTATTTTATTAAAGAGAATGTTTTTCACGAGGTGTTAATTTTTCACCTTCAAACACAACATGCTCTCTTCTTCCATTTCTACCTTCAAATCTGGTCATGAAATCATTTTTATGGTTGAACAAGAATATGTTATATGTATTATGTTCTATTTTATGTTCTTGAAATAACCTATGTCCTTATTACTATGTGAAAAGTCAAAAAAAGTTTGTTGTGATCCAAAAACCGCTCAAATTAAGCCAAATAATCTTCATTTAATTCTTATCGAATGATTCACCAACATGGATTTAATATAATACAATATAAAATCATTCAAGATCCATTAATATAAATATTAACATGTAATATCATTTATGGATGTTTACCCAAGCTCTACTCGAACTTCAATTTAAGAATACCAGTGAACCACCCAAGAAAAACCATAAAAACGAACATCCCGGAACAATGTTTTTTTTAACTCTATATATCATCAAAAAGAAGATAATTTGTCATAATGAAACCAGAATGAACCCTATTAATGAGTAAATGGTTCTAAATTTCTAATTAATGAATATAATTTTATTATATAGGATATTAAAGAGAAGGAAGCATTCAGGTACAGGGTAAGGGAAAATTCTCAAACCCAAATTTTGTCCTTTGGGTTCTCCCTCTTTCACTCCATTTTTGATATGGTTACTCCTCAAAGATCATTTTTTCATAATTTCATTTACTTTTCTGGGATATACATGTTTGTCACTGGTTTTTATGTCCAACAACATATTTTCCAAAAGAACTCTTCTTTTATGAACTCCGATTTTACTTCTCACTCAAAGTTAACTGTTCTTGTAACATGTATGTTATTCCTTCTTTATTTTGGGAACCCAAATCTTATGAATATGTTATTATAAGATGAAACCCATTCCTTTTAATGGGTTCATTATGTTAATTTATATTATATGTTCATTGTGGAAGGAATGATAAATGAAAATTTTATGATGTGACGAGTGCGCCTGGAATTATATATCGCAATATGCATGTTTAAATGTGATGGGTGTGCCCAGAATTATACAGCTATCTAATGAATTGGGTAAAATGATGAATCTCTTGAGTAAATGTGAAATTATGTGTGAACATGATTCTATCTTAGTTCACAAGTACATGTTGTAGTTAACGACTAAGACATGATGTTTCATTTTTATGCATTTCCACATTTCAAGTCTTTTATTTATGCTCCTATAATGTTCACGATCCGTTGCCTATGTTATGAATATGCTCACCCCATGCTATATTGTTCTTATATATCCTCTTACTGGGCTTCTATCTCACCTATTTTTATGTATATCCTTAGGTGGATACATATACAAAGGAGAGTACAAGTGCCAATAACAATCTAGAGGAAAAGAAATTAAATAAATGTTTATGCTTGTTGTTGTATTTGTTATGTATGGTCCTAGTTTTCCCAACACACTAAAACATTAGATATTATATGTGTAATACTATTATGTTTTTTATCTTTTAAATGATGTAATAGTATTGTAAAAAAAATTACGGGTCACTATAGTATGTCCCTTGAAGAGGATGGCGTGCTCCACACCATTAGAAAATCCATCAGGTGCCTGCCCAGTGTATATCTGAGCATGTCTTGTCTCAGAGTCAGCATCTCCACGTTGCGCCTCTTTGACACACTGACGAAGTGGAGGAGTGACTATATGAGACTGTAGATAGGATGCTCCATTCCTATCCATAGAGGATATCTGTACGGTAGAGAACCGCTCTGTCGCCTCTCCTAGCAGCTATATACCAGATCTCCTACTATGAGCATCTGCTACAACTTTCCCCTTCCCAAGAGTATATACAATCTCAAGGTGATAGTACTAAAGGAAATCAAGCCATTGCTGATGTCTCAGGTTTAGGTCATTCATAGAGAAGATATACATGAGACTCTTGTGATCAGAGTAGTAAGTGAAACGCTCAACCATCAGATAGTTCCGCCACATCTTGAAGGTGAATACCACTGCTGCTAACTCCAAGTCATGGGTAGTATAGTTCTGCTCGAGTTATATTAGCTTCAGATAACTATACAAGATCATATCTCACTCTTGCATCAGGACACACATGAGTTAGATCCCTGATGCATTATAGTAGACTACGTACCCTATGCATTCTTCTAGAAGCCTCAGGATGGGGGCACTAGTTAACCTCTACCTCAGCTCATGAAAGTTCTATTGATATCTCTTCGACCACACGAAGGGTTTCCCCTTCTTCATCAAGGATGATAGTGGTGCTGCAACTCTAGAGAAGTCTGGAATGAATCTCTAGTAGTATCCAGCCAAAGAATACATCCATCCCCCTTTGGGGGGTAATCCTAGAAACATATTTTTAAAAGATATCCCCATGTTCTATCACTCATGTTTGAACTGAAAACTCAGAACTCCTATTGCCACGAGTGTAAGGCTGGCTGATCAAGGGTGATCAGCTGCACCCTCTTATACATGAGTTTAACATGTTCTTCTTCGTTATCATTTTTCGCCGACTATGGAAAACCTCATCCCATCGTTGTAAATAAACCACATCCTTTTTGCAAAATACAATCAATCTCGGTATGAACTGTGGTTGCCCAGTTCATACCAAAACTAATGTCGCAAGGCCTCGATGCTGCTACAAAGAGGTTCTAACCGAAACACTCACCGCAGGGGTAAAATCACATCATCGGTGTAAGTGTGATTATCGTGTCTCCTTCCAATGGTATCTCCGGACATGAGGGTCAAGTCATCGACTTATCTGAAAACTCTAGATTTGGGACAATATTCGTGGAATGAAGGAGGAAGGATTGGTACCTATGTCTATTGATACAACAACTAGTAGTAGACACAGACCATACCTAGAATCATTCCTAGAGCCCATGGGTCACATTCCTTGAATGCATGCAGCTACTCTCTTCCCCTGCCCTCGAGCTCTGTGAGCCGGGCAGGGACAACAAAGATGTGTGGTTGTAACATGTCAAAATGTATACCACCTCATGCTGCTCTCCTAGATCCTCTTCCATGTCTGATGCTCTATAGATTCATCTTTCTATAACACCTCCTCTTTCCAAAATAGTTTACACACCCAAGTCTTTGAGACTGGTGCTAGTTTCCTGCTTTCCCACTGCTAATGTTCACTGGCTGTATCCACTCAGCCAATGAAGATTCAACAACAAAGGTTCCCTCTAGCATATAGAGAAAAGGTGATGGATCAGATGTCCTAAAACTCACCTCACCCAATAGTCTGATCCCCAAAGAAGTGATCTTAACATATTCATAAAGTACCAAGAATGATCAGTATGCCTCGATCAATACTCAGCTACCGACAAATCGTCCTTCCAAAGTTGTAGATGTTATAGAGAACTATTAGCCACCTCCTCCGACCAATCCTCTACCACCTGTAAGTTAGGCTCGCCTCCGAACCTGATGGGTATCTGATGATAAAACATGTGTAAGGCACTAAGCCTACATGTATCATCTACCGGTACCACCAGTTGAAACTCCTGATCAACAGGCAAGGATATAGCTGACACACTACCTGAAGGTATAATCTCGGGCAACAGTCCACATATCTAAGCCTCATCACTATGCGGACCAACCTCAAGGTCACTCTCTGGAAAAAACTAGTAGCAAAGTTCACCATCTTCTCTACTGGTGTCTCAAATTGGTGGAAAACTATAACAATCACCTCCAGTCAGTCCTCTATTTCCAAGAAATCTGTCTCACTTCGTAACCATGGACACCACTACCGCTTTAACTCGTGCAACATGCTTTGTCGGTTTGCATCATCCGCCAGTGTGGTTGGTGGCATCTTCTACCAAATGGGTGGTGGTGCTGATGGTACACCACCAAAAGGTGCCAACATAGTATGAGGGCCCTGTACCAGAGCCTCACAGCTCGGTGGTCCGTCATCGTGTACTTTGTCGTAACTCTAACTAGCTGTCTATGTAGAGGCATCTTGTAAAAATGTGACAGAGTCAAATGTTTTACCTAGTGAGCCGGCCTTGTTGAACTGACATAAATAAAACATTTAAAAACACACACTCAATCAATGTTTTCGTGCACTGAGTCAGAAATCAGAATCCAGGGTCCTGGTGTATGGATACATCGGCCACTGCACCAACACTAGACACCCTAAACTGAAAACCACACTTGGTTCCCATAACACAATTATTTCATGTAAAATAGTGATCAAAGTCCTGAGATCTACCGTGGAACGTCCCTCTAATGCCAATTTGTCATGACCCATCCCCTAGGACCCGTATCATGACTACCCAATGACCACCTTCCATAGGCTATGGGCTTACGACTAGCACCAAAGGCGTAACTCCTTAAACTGGTAAGGTATTTCCATTAAAAATTGAAACAAACACAACATAATGTAATATAGTAAGTAAAACTACATAAAAAAGGGAGTGTGGAATGTAATGGGGCCAGAAATACAATCCCAATAGTTAAGTACAATACAACTGAAATGCTATCACAACTAAAGGAAAGATGTAAAGTAGCTAATGGGTCATCCTATAGAATACCCACATGAGGATTGGGTACAGATGACCTCCTCATCACCCCAATTTCTTCTTTCCACTCCATGTACATCTTGCCGAGGGGTCTACTTCTGGGTACTGTCTAGTTCTGCTACTCTCTTCCTCGATCAGTGTTGTCTGTCCTCCACAACCAAAACAATGAGGTGTGGGCATAACCTGTGCAGGGGTGAGTATAAAGATACTCAAATTGGGCCCCAAGACCCTTATGGTCTCACTAAATCGAACAAGGATATACCAAAATGTATATATTCCCATACATATACCTAAGTTTATCAAATGACCCATATAAATCACGAGGAAACACAAGAGTAACTCACTTAGCTCTCACAGGTATACAACTACTGTAGAGAGGTAAATATGATCATATATAGACACCGAGTCATATAAGTTTTCAAACAAACACATGATCCAAGACTAGTTATTTTGTCTGACAAACACATGATCTAGGAATAGATGTCAGGACTGCCAGACCAACACATGATCCATGAACAACCGTTAGAGCTGTCGAACCAACAAATGATCCAAGTCCAGCCATTCTGTCAGACCAACACATGATCTAGGTACATAAATTGAAAAACTATCGGACTAACACATGATCCAGGAACAATCACCGGTACTGTAGGACTAACACATAATCTAGGAACAATCAACAATACACAACCAGCCACGGAGTTCCACTCAGGTATGCTTGATTCTAGGAGGGTCCTCTCCTCAAGCCAAGTGTTGATACATCAACTATCAAAATGTACCACTATGATGTATCTCATTTGTCTAACTCATCACAGGGGTGTCAAATCAATAGATGACACATTGATCGGACGCCCGGTCTGTGAGTTATTGGCATTTCCGTTATAGGGGCCCGATTGGATGTTTGGTTCAAACAAACATGAATGAACCCTAACTATATCCAACCCTCAAGGGAAGTAATCCAAAATAACCGCCTTGCTCTAATCATTCCTTATACATAGATGATTCATAGATCAGACTCTCACAACCCAAGATATGGGTGAATATTTTTTTCTGGTCAAACGAGACTAGATTCGGGTCTGACCTGGTCCGCGGGTCCAACCCAACCTGAGTGTCCGACCCAGCATATAGGGGTGGCCCGAACCAAGAGTGACCCGACCCAATGGGGCGTCAAGACCCGTAGGTGAGACCCGGCCTTAGGGCGGCCCGACCTGGTGTGGAAGCCCAACTTGTATGTGCAACATGACACGAGGTGGCCCGACCCATCTGGGTAGCCTGTGTGGCCCGGCTGGCCACACCGTGGGGTGTGGGTATCGGTTTACACTCCCTTGTCTTTTTAATGGGCGGTGCATGGCGCTGACCTGGTCTCCGTAGATGTAGCGCGAATAGGTGACTGGCTCAGCTGGCCGCCCCTGGCTCCTCCATCACGAGGCGACTATGTCACGACTCTACTGGCCTCTACGCGGGGCCACATCGTCATGCCTCCTCTGCCATGGCCGGGCCTGGCCCGACCTCTAGCTTCTCCACACGACACCATGACTCCACCCTCATCATTATTCCGCAACGACCCTCCTTGTTGCGGGGCCCTTTTTTCTGGTGTGGTGTGACAACACCACACCCCTCCGGCACCGCCGCAGCCTGCCTGGCCACTACTGGGTTCCCTGTGCTATATGGTGGTGTCCCGCCCTTGTGGCGACCCAGCGGCCTTAAGAATCCATCTTATTCACGGTCCGCCTCCATCATCATCAACAACAAAAACCAAAGGGGGAGGGTCAGGCCATGTTAATGCGGTCCGAGCCCTTCTCATCATGGAGATAAAATTTTGCATACCATAATCTATAAATTTTAACAACGAAGAATAGTGGTTAGAACTCATATATAAAATGACTCAAATCCCCCTACCTTGAGTTCAGATATCGATGATGGAGTTGTGGAAGGCGGACGTCATTCTTTCAATGTCGAATGAGGAGGAGCACTGAGAGGAAGAGTCGAGATGACGTCGTCGGTGTACTTCAAGGGCGGCAGTGCTTCCCTTTCTTGCCCTGATTGAAGAAGGAAGAAGATAGTGGTCGTCGTTCATCGGAGGCGATGGGCGTTCTTCATGTTCTTTATCGAGACGATTATGTTCTATCAATTTATTAATGGTTCTCCATGTCTCTACCAAAATAGAGTTGCCATCCAAAAAGTATTAATAGATTTTTATATTATTTTAATATTGGCATGAAATAAAAAAAATCAAAATGTGACAATTAATTAAGTAAAGTAGTTAGCTCTTTAATGAGGGGATGGTGAAGATGCTATCCACTTAATTGGGGGTTTAAGGGGGTTTAAAGCCTTTTTGGGCCCCGCCTCTTTGATTGAAAGAGGTGTTAAACATCGGGTGGGCCCCAATAAAATAAAATCCTCCCAACAGAGTTTTTGTGTGGGTGGGCCCCCACCTCTAACCTCCACATGGAGGTTTTAATCAAAAAAAATAAGTTACATTTATTTTTATTTAATTTTATTTTAAAACCCCAAAAAATAACATCCATTCACATTAGAACGCAACAACGGTGAAGGTCTCATTATGATAATATAGGCACTGCGAGTCCAAAGGATCCCTCAGATACCTATTCTGAGCACCGGCTCAAAAGATATAAAATCCCGCTTGTACATTTACAGAACATACCCAAATAAAATGTAGAAATTTATTCTGGGCAAACTAGGCCCCAGAATCACTTGTCTTCTTAAACCGTGGTCTCATAAAATTCCCACGTATTTAAGAAAAAAATTTCCACTGAAATTAAGGGTCATTAAAATACTCATTTTTTGGGCGAAAGATCTCATCGGTGAACAGTATTGCTACAACACCTAGGTTGTTATTGTACATGCTACAATACCAACACTGCAACTCTTTCTACAGTGCCAATCCAACTACAGTTCCACTGCCACTATTGTTCCAACATAACTATAGTATAACTATAGTGCCCTACAATAGTACTACAATTGTACCCCCTGAAATTCTTACATACCCTGATTTGATCCTATGTCTTTTGGATGCCATGCAGGTGCTTATACTATAATGGTACTAGATAATTGGTGAAAATTTTTTAATGCTTAACACGTGTACAGGTGAATAGATACATTAACCACACGCCACACATCCCTGGCGAGGCTCAAGGTGTCCAACAATGGGCTTGGTCTAGTTCCCATCGTGGTAGAGGGGCCAATGAGTGGTTTGATAGAATATAGTGCATGTTTCCTTTCTGCCAATGTGTTTTTATAATATAAAATAATATAATAATTTTTGGTTTATGATATTAATTATTTTTATAATTAATTAATTAAATAAAGTTTATCATTTATCTTATTTTCTCAATATATGAGATAATTAATGTCACTATCCTTATTAAAAATAGTATATTACTAATACAAAGAGGTTTTATCCGGTTTTTCACAGTTAATTTAAAATTAGTCTTTAATAATTTTAATAAATGGAATTGGAAATGAAAAAAAAATATAAAAAATATATGTATGAAATTAATATAAAAAATATTTTAATAAATTTATGAAATTAATAATTTTTGGATAAATAGGGAAATGTGTTAATTTTAATAAAATATTCCCTTTGGTTTAAAAAATATCAAATTTTTTATTTTGTTTTAAATGGTTTTAAAATGAAATTTTTTAAATATAGAGTATGTTTAATTCATTTTATTTCATTATAAATATTTATTTTTTAATTACAAAACAAAATAATTTTATGTTAAGAAATATTTTCTGGGGAAGACTAATTTTTCATCACCCTCATGAATATTATTTAAATAAAATAAATCATTTTCAAAGAATTTATGGTCGAAAAAATAGATTAAATATTTTAAATCATTATAATAGAGATTATATAAGGATAATAACATAATTATTTTATACCGTTTTGCAAATATAAAAACAATTATCACCATTAACATTAAAACGTTGTACTTTTAATTAATTGAATTTTAGTTAAAATTATTTTCTCACACATATAATATTTTTATTTAAAAAATTATTTTAAATATTAATAATTTGTTTGGTCAACTTATCTAATATAATTAACATTGTTTTAAGCTTAATGAATAATTCTCTTGTGACATAAAATATAATTACCATTGTAAAAAATAAAATGGGAAAAGTAAAAAACAATAATGGATATTGGATTGAAATAATTTTTTTGATTATGTATATAGGCCCATTCATACATATAAAACATTATTTATCAATGTTTTTGGATCTTTTGGTGTAGGTGACTATAAAATTTTTATGGGTATTTACCGAAAAATTTCCTCCTCCTAATTATAAAATGGAACACCTCTACTCACTTATTAAAAAATATCATGAGAATTTTTTGGAAATATATAATAAAATGTCTTCCAAATAACCATATCTACGTAATAGTTCTAATTATATTCCCAAAAGACTAACACTATCGTCATTAATAAATTATCCATCGAATGGGAAAAAAGTCCAACACTTATGTATACAATAGATGACTCCCTTTCTAATAGATGTAATTTATTTACCATCAGTAACTACATTGAATGTCATAATAATAAAATAAATTAATATATATGATAAATTATAATTTACATTATTTGTATAAAATTAATACATTATACACTTCCTTACACTTTCATAGTTTAAAGGAATTATATAGTAAAATGTTTGTGTGTATAACCTAAAAATTATTTTAGTGACTTTATTAATTCTCCATATATGACATTAAATAATGGTTAGATACTTGTATCTAATGGATAAATATGATTATAATAATAGTTTAATACCATTATTAATGTGTTTATAGAACTTTTAAAAAAATGGAAATGTGACTTAGTGGATTCTATCTCAATTAAAATTCTCTAAGGATTATTGTAATTTTACATTCGAAATTTATTTTGTATGGTGATTATAGAACCCATTTTTCATACTAAATAATTATTAAATCATAATTTATTGTATTTTATGTCACAATTCACCTTAAATAATCCATAGGGATTTTATTTTATTTTTATCAAGTGTAACAATATTTTATTAACTAATTTCATAATATTATGATATATTACATATTCAATTTCATTGATATTATTTGAATATTTGTGGAATGTCATCAAATTTTTTTGTTTATTTGTTTAAAAATGTATTAAATGGTTTTTATTTTGATAAACATAAAGATTACTTGATTAATCCACACATCAACTATATTATCATTGTAGCAGATTTCATCACAATTTCCACTCCATTGGGATATATTTGGTACCATTATACTATTTAATATAATATGGTGCTTCAATATACCATTTTATAAGAAATATATTGAATAATAAAACATCCATTTTTTTATTTTATTTACTTTTATTTATTTGATGGGTATTTTTATTCAAACGATACCTAACGAGTACATGTTTTATCTTTAAACTTATATTTATCAGCATTTTTTATAATTTAATTATAATTAATGGAAATTATTTTATAAATATATAAGAACCCTTCTTATTTATTCTTCACATGATAATCATTATTGATATATTTAATTATTTCAATTTTCCATTCTTTGGTATTTCAAATTATTAATAACCAATTTTCTTGAAATTCTATCACTATTTCATATTCTTATATAAAATATTTTTTCATCCAAAGCCATGTTATATAGATTGATTTCATGAATATTTTCAATATCATTTCATTATTTTTATAAATGCACTTTCATATTTTATTTAATATTCCAGAATCATTATAATTTTATCTTACTTTCATATTCCAAACACGATACATTTTTACGTTTCTTTCAAACATTTTGAATGAATCATTTTTAACATAATGATTATGAATATAACTTTTCTGCCATCATATCTAAAAATTTATTAGAATTTTAATTGTAATATTATATGATACTTTTCAAATAATATTTTTCATGATATTAGTGGAAATATTATATTCTGAAATTTATTTTTCAATAATAATATAATATTATCATCTTTACTATTTTAAATTCTATTTTTACTATATTTATATTCATAAAATATAAAAACCCAATATTTAACATAGTCTCTTCTAGGGATGTTTTTTACCAATTAAATTTTTTATTCTTTCACTCAATGGTTTATGATCTTCCTGATTATAAAAATTGTTAACATTCATTTTATTTTGAATTTATCTACTCATAAAAATTACATTGAAACATTCATGTAATTGTGGTCATTGATGATTTCACATATCCAAAGTATCTATATTATTTTTATTAGGGACATGATTAAGGTCGATTTAGTATACACTTTATATAATTGTTTTAATTTTAATGTTATTTAATTTGATGTAGAAGAATTTATATTTTTTATTAATCATTAAATAACTTTTTTTTGATATGGTAAATTAGTCATGAATTAATTCAATCATTTGATCTATGGAAATAGAAGTGTTATATAGTGTTAGAGTTTACATATTTATAGATAGAGCCTTGAGCCAATGGTAGTATCATGATAGAAATTAGGTGTCTATCATTATTTAAATTTCTTATTTGTGGTCATATAAAAATAAAAATTAAGGGAAAAATCTCTCTATGGTATAGTTTTAACGATGTAAGAGATATTGATTTCCAATATTACAAGTTACATTCTATGAGATTTGAGAAATTATTTTCAATGCTATTATTTGTTTGATATTATCCATTGATGAATTTTTCATGATGTTATTGAGTAATTATCTTTTGTATACAATTATATATATATCCAATTTGATTAATCAACATAGAATCATTAATATAATGTAATTGATTAAAAGGAAGTCAGTAACAATAAGTTACCTTGAAAAATCAATTATCCAATAGTGACACATAATAGATTAGTAACCCATAAAATGTTTCTAAACTCAATAATATTTATTTCTGTTACCTAGTATATGATGAAGGAAACTTTGAATGAGTCCATGGATGAATATTTTTAACATTATCTATAATCAATTTCACATTTTTAGATTTCATGTGTGACTCAAATATGTACCTTGTTTACTAATTGTGAAATTATATAGTACATTGGGATATGACCCCATGTATATATAACTTATGTAAATAATTAACCAATTAATTTGTAAAACAGGTGTTGTTCCCTTTATATTCGGCAAAAATTAATGTTTACTGAAATAATGGAGAACAAAATTTTGGAAAATAAATATCCTATAAAATATTTAAACATATACATCAAAACCTAACCATTTGTCTTACATTGATGATATATCCATATATAGGATAAAAAATATATTGTTTTAGTGATTTATTTATTGTATATTTTTTTGATTAATGCATCCATTTATGGATAAAACACATGGATGTTGTTAAAGAAAATTTGTTCCTAAGGGTAATCAATACAAAAGCCCTTATTAATACATGAACTAGTCATCAATTGTTGATTGAAAAAGAGTCTTGTTTCAGTCATATATTGACAATCATGAGTGATATTTATGGGTTAATTGAAATATTATTTACTAACTATTATGAGTTATTTGAATATATGATAATTGTAAAAGTTCATTGAAAAATAAATGGTGTATTAGAATAAAGAAAGTTGGGTCATGTTAGAGATATAATATAAATGAATATATGTCCTTTCAATAATGAATTTTATTTCCCTCACAACATTATGTTTTAGTTAATGGATAGATCCCAAAGGAATCATGTTTACATTAAATGTAATGGAAAATATATGGATTATAATCACCCAAATGGTATGATGATTAATGTTAAAAAATAATGGATTAATCCTACATAGTTATAATAACATGTGATTAATAACAATTACAATAAAAAATATTAGACATACTAAATAAATATGGTATATATCCATTAAAGAACCCTAGTAATAGAGACTATAGATTAAGAAAATATATATTCCCTATTTTTATGAAATGATAAATGTGACACACAGCAGAAGGACACAAATGAAAAGAAAATTGTTTTATATGTGGAAAATATGGAAACAGATTAAAAAAATTATTACGAAAATTGAAGATATAAATAGTTTGAAATAAATTTAGACACAAATATCTTATTATTATTAATTTTCATGAATTTTGTGAATGTAACAATTTTTAGTGAAAATTCTCTTTTTAATGGTTAATTAATAGACCATTGAAGTAAAATTCCATATGATAATGGATTAATGTTTTATGTATTGGAATTCGAGATTTTTTTTGTAATCTATTATTTTATTAATTGTTTTATATATATGGTTCATGAAACATAGAAGTATTATGATAATTTCTTGAAGCATTTATTTCGTCAACTAATACTCAGTAAATAGTTGTTTATACCATTATTTGTTACTCATTTTAAGGTACATAATATGTTCACTATCTTCAAATCTCTATTAGAGTTTTTAAACTATTTTAGTTTCATGTGATTAATGATGTTTTAGAAGTCATTTTAATTATTTTAGGTATATATAAACTGAATCATAGACATTAACTACTATTGGTCAGTGAGTAATATTTTCATACATTTAATGGTATTTATAATTGTTATGGTTAAGACGATCGTAGATGCTAATGTAAAAATAGCATTTTAATATTATTTTATTTCTTGGAAAAATATGTTGTATTGAAAATAACATTGGTTAAAAATCTCTTTTGGAATAAAATTATTTTTGAGGATGTTCATCATATTTTTGGGATAATTAAAGGATTTTTGTTAACGGATTTTTATTTGAATGAAATCACACAAGTCGAGAGACTATACATGTCACTCAGAAATGATATGGTGATTAAACACCCAATTTAGGGATAACATCTGTGGTTCCCATTCCTCATCCCTACATGTGGTAATATTCATTAATAAATGTTTTGTAAAAAATATTTTTGTATTACTTACATATTGAATGAATTATTTTTAATTTTTCTTGTTACTCTTGAGGAATTAGATATTAATGAATTTTATTTACTATTTTAGTTTTTTTTATTAACTAGAGGTAGACAAAAAGAATTATCACTATTTAAAGGATCATATGATCCATGAAACGATTATTTTTATTTGGGAATAATATAAATTCATATGGTATGTTAATTGCATGGAGTAAGAGATGACGTTGATGTCGAAAGTAACATTGTGATGCATGAAATAGTTCTCATAAAGAAGAATGATTTGAATTACGTGTGTTATCATATTGACAAAGATTAGATCATAACTGAATTCATAAAATCTAGGAAAGGATAATCAAATAAAATTTTATATTATAACACTTATATCCAATGAATTAAATGTAATTTAACATATCAATAATTTATGGATTTGTGTTCATTAACATTCTCTTAAACATTCACTTTAGTGGGATTTGATATCTCTATCACACTCCATTATTATCATCTATTATCAATTATTTTCTTTTTTCAAATCACATTAATCTATTATTAAATGGTAATAGTTATATTTCTTCTTCTAGATAATGATGATCTATTCCCTTCCCTTATTTTAAGAGTTTGTATTATTAAAAAAAATTATATTGGATTTTAGAAAAAGTTGTTTTAGAATATCATAAACATAATTACTCAATTTTACTTCAAATTTAGACATATCTATTTATTGATGCTGGGGAGAATCTTACACCCACATATTATAGAATACCGTAGCATGTTAAATGGAATATACAACACTCAATGATATGCTTACAAACCATTTTAATATATAGTTTAAAAATTATCATTATAAGAAGGCTGTCATATAGGAGGATCTGAATAAGATTTACAAAATTATAGAAATTAAATGAATTATAAAAATATTTAAATAAATACATCATTTATCAATTAATTAAAAAAACATTTTATTATAAATGAAACTATTTACTACAATATATGTTTTATACAAGAAATGTCTATTTAAATTAAAATTGGAATTAATCACTATAATTAAAAAAATTAAATTAAATTTATATATCAAATAATCATTTTGAATTTTTTAACATTCACCTAATATTTTTTCTATGAACAAAAAATGAATAAATTGAGAATATATTAATAACTATTTTTTTGATAAAAATGGATGTATTAAATTATTCACTCATTAAAATTAATTTTCAAAAAAATATGGAAAATATGTTTTAAAAAAACATCACATTTTAAATAAGCTTTTAAAAACAGTCATTGTTTTAGTTTCTATGAATGCCATGAAATTTTTTTAGATGAATAGAAAAAATTGAAATTTTTATTAAAAATTTTATTCTCATTCAAAGGAATATAGAAAAATTATTTTTATATTGAAAGGTTTTTAATGAACTATTACATCAATTATAATATATTTGATACATTTTAGGTCAATGGAATCAATTTTCTCTATAACATTGATATTAAATAATTTTCTAATAATGAAAAAATTTCTCTATAAAACAACATTTTCGTTCCATGTGTGGTGTTAAATTTTAATAAAATTATTTCAACTCAGTGAAATGGATTTTTAAAAATAGGCGAAATATTATGAATCAATAATATTAATGTTATATTATATTATCAACATTTATTTTTTCATAACTACTAGTAAAGATGGAGTAATATATTTAATGTGATTAATGTTAAAATAGGGTTTGGTGTGTTACATGATCATGTGTTATAAATAATCATACAAAAAATGGATTTCTCATTTGAAAAAAATGGATTAAATGATGGTATAAAGTTTTTTATAATTTATCTAATTAAATTATTTTAATTTTATTCTGAATGAACAAATTATGATGGATAGAAAAATAAATTACCATGGTGAATTCTAAAATATTAAATGTATGTAAACTTATATGACATCAGAATAAAATATTTAAAAGTTATTAATTTTTATAGTGTTTTTTAATAATACTTATAATTGCTGAATCCCCTTATTTATCAATTTCAATGGATCTTCATGTAAGAGTGACTTCCAATTATTTAATAGTTTGTGCACTTACAAAGTTTCCACACCATGTCCATCATAAATTTAAACCCCAAACCTCATAGATTCTCACCTATATAAACATTTATATCAACCTAAAATAATGGAAATATCAACCAAAAATCAATATTGATGTTCTTATTATCATGAAATAGGAAAAATACTGACACATGTGTCCTGAATAAGAGTTCCAAATGAGGATTCCTTATTATAATGTAAAAATCTTATCTAATATCATTCCTTTTCATTATTATTTGAAACCATAATATGTTTCATAAAAATTAATATATAATAAAACCATAATATACCATATAGAGGTATTTTATTATTTTTATAGAAAAATAAGCATGTGGAAACCTGAGATTTTATTAGAATTATTATTTTTAATTTCATTGATGTCTTTTGTTGTGCACTACACCAAGATTATCTTACAATATACACAACACCGTATTTGCTTGCAGTATACACAACACTAGTCTTGGCTCGTGTTACACACAATTTCAAGTTCGTTTTGTAGAAATTAATCTATTCAACATTATGAATAGATTCTGTTTAATTTATAAATGAAATATGGTTGTATTTTTTTATACGCAACAACAAAGGAGTCTTTCACTACACGTCACTCAAACATGGCTTGCATTACACGCAATCGCGACCTTCCTTGATAGCGTGTGTTGTGTACAATACCTAGTTTCACTAAACAACAATATATTGTTATAATATTAGTATGGACTAGCTGTTATGAATATTATTATCTAAATTTTTAATTTTATATCATTATTATTCATCTTAAATATTTTATATAACAAGGTATAAGAACAAAATAACTTTTTCGGGTAAAATAAGTATTTTTAAAAAATTGCTGTTCTTCCGCCTTTTGATGGATAAAACACTTTAAATCTAGTTTTTGACATTTTATAAGTTCAATTTTACAAAATAAAACTCTTCCTTGGAATCATGATATAAAAATTTAATGTGGATAATTTTTTCATATTATTCTAATAACATTCATATTTTGATGAATAGTAAAAACACAATATATTTTAATAAAAACAACTTTTTCCATGACAATAATTTATATGGTAAGATTATATATTTATTGCTTTTAAATTTTAAGTAGAATATATTTTAACGTTTAATCCAATGTTGGTCATTAGAATTAATTTTACTTTGATATTGGACATAAACAAGTGATGATCTTTTATAATTATTGTTTCATAAAAACACTTAATTTGTTTTGATAATAGGAATTACTTTTAAAACTAATTAATGAAACTTCTATGTTATGAATTTGAAAAAATAGACATAATTTTTGAATTCGGAATATCAAATATATCATAGGATGATTTTTTGCTATTTTTCTGAAAAACAACATTTTTTGATGAATAGTAAAATTACTGAGTTTTTGGTTAAAATGGGGTCTTTATTTAAATAATACTATATTTGATTTAAATTTATTTTAGGTCAAAATAGATACATAATACTTATATAATTTTAATGAAATTCATTGGAATCATTTTATAATAATTTTAGATTTATAAAAATTGTATTGAACTTTTCACTTTCTTTTACCCACCTTTTAGTAGCTTTTGCAATTGTTTATAAAATTTAATTTTACCACTTCTTTGAGAAGAATTTCGAAAATCCAAGAGACACGGTTAATATCAATGAGTAACATATTGTTCAATTATATAAAAATAGTTTTTGGTGAATAGTGAATTTTTACTTTTATTTACAATGATTAAAGGTAAATAGGGTAATTCAAGATTAAATGAATATTACAATAATTAAAAATTACCTTAAAACTTGTCCAAAGCTTATTGGATGAGTAATGGCAGACAATTTCCATCCTTGGGTCGATTTTGGGACCCCATGGAGTCACTTATTAAAGACAATGACACATTAGATTAATTAATTTAACGTAATGACAAAGTTGGAATTAACAAAAATCCTTTAGTAATTATTTTTACATAGGGATATATAAATTATCTTTTTGAATATTAATATGTATTGGAAATCTATGATTATTTCCTACATGTTGGTATTTTTTTATATTTTTTTAGACATCATATAAATTAAATTATTTATGACACAATAATGATGCAGTATTTACCACATTAATAAATGATTTAAATAAATAAGATTATAATGATTAAAATATCATCCAAAACCTGTCCAATTATTATTGGATGATTTTATATCGAATATGAGTTATTTTATCTGAGGTATTAATGTATCTTGGACCTCTTGAAACCAAATATATGTTTATAATAAAATAATGTTTTCACACTTTCCTAAAGAGCCCCTCCACTCCCTTATAAAAGGAGACCAATTCTATGTAATAACTCACACCTCTCAAGCCTTTTGGATCGTCCAAACTCTTTCAAACTATTCTATATACATCCCTCTCATCCCCCTAGAATACTTACATTAGGTAGAAGGCACTTCAATAATTCTATTTGGTTCAATCCAAAGGAAGTTACACAAATGAAAGGTAATAGTGTCTCTTAAGTTGTTTTCTTTTATTCTACATCTCCAACCCATAAAATCCTTTTAATCATTTATTTTATAACAAAACTAGTATCCTAAAAATACTAGGATGTTGTAATGATAAGGATTATAACTACACTTACACACACCTCCATCTAATGGATGAAGAACATATTATTTCTGTGATGGAAAACTAACGCCTCACGAAACCATGATTGTTCGATTTTCTCCTACCACCTCTCATGGTGGCCATTATGATGGAACTGTATTTATATATGATATATATTATGTTTATTATTTTGTTATTATTATTTATTTCCCATGTATATCAAGCCTTTATGGTTTCCATAGTCGGTAAATACGATAATCTCATTTGAGGAAGTACTGACTACCACCCCATCAAAATGATGTGATTCGTTAATGCTTTTTGTGGGATGTATAATGGATAGAGATAATTATAGTATATGTGATATTATACTTGAATTATAATATACCTATGTATAATTATGTTTTAATTCCATTAAAATAACAAATAGAAATGAAAGTAGTGTTCATGCGTACGTACGGTTTACCGTCTCCATGAACGGTGCATTTCATTTCTTACCTCCATATATTATGTAATATTATAAATACATGTATATTCTGGCTATATAATGAATATATATGATATATAAATCATAATTTACATTAAGGATGTGAGTAAATCATTATATAAGTAATAATAACATCAAGAAAAACAAGTCCAAACACGTACGATAAATAAGATGATTTTACCCAAAACGTTGCTTTAACATGGGACTTACAAAATAACGGGTAATATAAAGTCATAAGTGAACCATATATTATATCATAATAATGAGTATGATTCTATAATAAGTAAATTACATTATTTAAATAATTATACAGGATGTTGGGATACGTACGAAGCATATCAAATCTAAGGTAAGAGATAATCTTTCTAATCTCGTAATTATCTGAGATTGTTTATTCAAAAGTATTTGCTGGTGTTATTGTTATCATCCAAGTCCATGTTTTATAAAAGTGTTTTTATGAATTTTTTATTACCTTTTTACCCATTTTATCTTTTACTACATTATATGTAATGAATCTTTCTTTTTTTATGTTATGAGGTACTTTTTGACTTTTCCGACAAAAGTACGAGGGGACAGTTTTTTTAACTTATACAGCATGAAAGGATTTTTACGGTTTTATAAAGCATTATTTTCATGAATATTCATCCAAAAGATTCCATGAATATTTTATAAAAAATCTCTTTCTTTTAAAATTTCATGAAATTTTGCAAAATGAAATTGATTTTGAAGAAGAAATGATATTTTCCCCAAGAATTAATTTCAAGTGTTTTATCAAAACCATTTTTCCATCTAAGATGAAATTTTTTCATATGTTTATGTTTCAGGTATAATGTCTCTATGATTTACAAGGGTTAACATTTCTTATGATTAAATGATATCCTTTTGTCTTATATGGATTATGTTATGATAGAATGATGTTTATGAGACCCATTTTTATTCTTTGGGTTATGATGAATGATTTATGTTTATGTCGTGGCACAATTAAAAATGATTTAGTTATGAGATGGGTGGGAAATATATATCCCTCCAATGCATTGGGTAATGATTTATATCTCATGATATAGACATGGCTAGAATGATAAATTAATCCGGTTCAGTGTTTCAGGACTGGAACGAGGAGTGAAATCGATTCAGAAAGGGACTTTGTCCACTAAGATGGTCTTGGCAGCAATGCCTTGGCTACTATGGAAATCATATCATGTGCATAAGGGTTTCCACAATCACATTTTTTATTCCCATTCTATTTTATCATGATTAATGTTTCTTTATCATCTATTCCTTATGTACTACCATGTTTTATGTCATTGCTCAAGGTTTTTATGTTTAAACATTATGTTCATGTTTTTATGTTCAATTGTATATGATTTGTTTTATTCTATCCATTATTACCCTTACTGAGAATTTGATATCACCCTTTATATGTTTTCTTTTCCCCAGTATTTAATGAAAGGTTTTAGGTAAGAAAACAAAAAGGGGAAGATCTTTATGGGAGATGCTGAAGATCTTTCACCACGATTAGAAGATTATGTTCTGTGTTTTCAATGACAGTAAACTAGTACGGTCCTTTGGTGTCTGGTTTTGTTATGTATTATGTATTCCGCAAAAGTAATGTAATGTCCATGTATTTCATCCTTCGGGTCTCTACAAAGCATTTGACTTATTCTCTATTAGATGGGAAACAATTCCATCTCTCGTCTGTATGAAAATATATCATGTCATAAAATGATGTAATTTATTATCCAACATCAACTCTCATTGATAGTCATCACGATTGAAAAATTAATATGAATGGAAAATATGACATGGTATTGAGTATTTTATCAAGAAAATAGTCCAATAACAAATCCATTGAGCATTAATGGAATGATAATATTACATTTTATTTGGTATAACCAACCATATCCATGAGGTGATGCATTTAATTTTCAATGTAAAAAATTAAATAATGGTTTAAAATGATATACCAAAAATCAATATGATATTTTTACAAATAATATAAATAATTATGTCATTAATCATTGTCCTATACAATGAAATGAACCTTCTATAAAAACATGCATGATTAAACAAATAAATTATGACCCAAAACATAGATAATAAAGGAATACTATTAACAAATGGATGATAAAATTTTATTAGAATATTATAAATGATATTATATAAATTAATATTCTTATAGTATAAATTAAAATAATGTTCATTCCATTAGTGATGATTTTATTGCATTTTCACCTAATTGAAAATGTAATGTAAGATATTTCTTCTCAGTTTAGTTTCATTAAGGGACATTGTAGTGTTATGAACCAAATTTAATTTATAATAATTTTATAATTCCACTTTTATATATTATTTCATGAATAACTATTAATTAAATTAATGTTATGTTATAATTTATTTTAAATTGTCTGTATAGAATGTTACCATGTGGGAAGTAGTTTCATACATATATTTCCTTTAATTGAGTTGACTTACTTTTTCATTTTATTTGATATACAATAATAACATGTATAATTTATCTTTGTAATTTTATTGTTTTTTAATTTTATTTGTTTTTATTTACATTTTATACACATAACCAATTCGTCTATTAATCCCCACTTAAACTGCATTATCTTCATATGGGATTTCATCTCAACTTCCATTTCACTATGTAATATTATATATTTTTCACATATTTAATTCTATGAGTTTTATCTTGTCAACATTTAATATATTAGATAATTAATCCATTAATATTAGTGATATATATTGTTTTATTTTATTATTTTATCATTGGGGTTAGGATTCAAATGTTACCAAAGAGGTATATGATTATACATTAATATAATTTTAATCAATATTATTTATGATTTAACATCAATTAAATATAAGTATTTGAACATTTTAATATAAAAAATTTAATTTAAAAATTATTTCTAATCCATAAATTTTCATGAAAATAGTACAATTATACACTCTATGGTTCATAAACGTATTTATATGTTTTTTAATTATATTTCTATTATTTATCAATTTATTTGAAAATTATTATTTTCTATGTCCATGTCATATAAAATTTTTGCATTAATATTCTCAATATTTTATTATGATTATTCTACATTATTTTTACCCATAATGGGAAATTTATAAATTATTTTACAAGTAAGTCTACTATTATTTTACAAAAATTAACTTTTATTATATCTTTAAAAATGTGAAGGAAATTAGTGTTATAATGTTCACATTATAAACTAAACAATACGTACATCATTAATATCAATTTTATTGAATATTAATTCATAAATAATCCATGTTAATTTTAGAATAAAATTATTTTATTAATATTGTCGAAATATTAAATTTTCAAAAGGTATTTTTAATTCATAGAGGATATTTTCAACAAAAATTATTTTAATGATATTATTATGGTATTTATATTTATAAAACAATTATACCCCCTTATTTTAATTATTTATCCCTGTGGATTTGATGTAGAGTTTCCATCCATATTAATTATCTGAATGGTTTATTAACAGTTTGATAAACAAATTTAATGATACTCATATTCTTGACTAATTTTAAGTCATTAATATTCCCATGAAACAATATTTATCATGTGGTCGTCAATAATTTAATTTATATTAAACATACATATTCATTATAACATTGATATGATCATTTCCTAAACTATATACCATTTTAACAGAGTGTATTGACCTTTAAATTTTCGTTATTGGATGTGGAAATAATGATATTAGTTTTTCATTAACTGTTATATAAATTTATTTATAAGTAAAATTCCAGATAAATTATGTTTTCAATATGGTATATGTTTAATTCATTGTTAATGTAGTCATGGGTGGTGAATAGTTGTAGAATGTTTATTGATACATATGTTGTCTCGTGAGATGAATTGTCTGGATAGACATATTTAAATGGATTTTTGTTTTTTACCAATCCATATCATAAAAAATTTTAGTAGATGGTATTAATTTAATAAATATCATTAATTCTAAAATAGTGACATTATATGGTATCAATTTACTTAATATATATTTCTAATACTATTTTCCATGAAAGTATTTGAATTTTTAGTTTTTATGGATGCAATGTTTCCCATGTTTTTGATTAAATGTCATTTCTTATCAATTATTTAACATTCAATTTTGATGATGCCTTACATAATCATGAATGACATGTTTCTGATCAAAGTAGAAATATATATCTATTTACCAGATAATATTTATTAACCCTTTTTTAATTCATGATTAGTAGCACAAAACAATATTATTTCTCATTATAAGGACCCGGCCTTAAAACATTACAAAATCGTGAATTAAATGAATAATTCAAATTGAGGATGTTTTCAGGTTTAGAGTTTTAGAGAATTAAGACATAACTATTATATCTCAAAAGATTACAATGTAGACACTTCTACTCAGTTTCTAATATATAATCTTAAAATGAAACATGTCTAGTTCCATGTTTTAGATAGCATGATATTTCCTTGATCCCATCCTTGATCCTATTCCACATTATGTCCTGTGAAACACATTTCAAAAAAATTTGGATGAGCTTAAAAAGCTTAGTAAGGGATACACAAAGAATGAAAACATTAAATCATCAATCTATACCTAATATAAGCCTTTTAACATATCCCAATAAATCCTAAAATTTTTGAAATACACATAGAAATACTAAAACATAAAGGTAACTTGAGGCATTCATAACATTCTTACGTAGGGATTAACACTCATGGTTAGGTTTGGAATACCCATCACACTATATTCCCCAAATATCTTCGGGGAAACCTTAGCGTTTAACTCCATTTCATTACACAACGCATTGTATAGATATCTCAGGATCACCCAGCCTTAGTTTTTCATAGAACCACCCAACTTCAAAAACAGTTCCCAAGAACCATAACATAATCGTATCATATAAAGCATGCATAAAGAAAACATATCATTTCTACATTTCAATCACAAGATATCCATACAACACATTGATATAACCAAAACATTATCAAATCAATTTTCAATACCAAAATAAAAGAAAATATAATCATGGTATTTATTTTTCTTTTAAAAAAGGTTATGGCTTGTAGAGGAAATCTAAAGTTAAATAATGGTCACTGCGGAAGAGAAGACATTATTGTCATATATGTAAGACAAAAACATTCATTTTTGTCATTTAATAAGACTCTTAATGTAAAAATATTCCTTTTTATTTAAATTAGAATTCAAAATGGTTTATTATAAAACTAATTAAAGAAGGTCATATTTAAATTGATGTATGCCTCAACGAAAGGAGATTGAGACGATGTCCTTTACAAAGGTGATATCCTTAGATTAAGGAAAAATCAATTACATAATTATGTGTGACAAATATAAATACACCACATATAAGTTGATATTATGTGTTAAACAATCAGAGGTCATCCACACATATCCATAGTATGAAATAATCAATAATTAGATGATTAACCCAAAGAATTGAATTTGGGTTAATAAGTTCCCTTAATGAAATTCGACAGCCTAACGTCGTCACATTAAAATTCATTAAATGAGTTTATGATAGATAGAAAGGGTCTCTCATCACATGGACATAAAATTTACAAGAATAAGTATATATAATAACATATCCCAACATTATGAAGATGTAAATTAAAAAACCTAATAGAAATAAGTCTATTAATAATAGGTGGGTGAAAGGTTCCCTTAATGACTTGGGTAACTTTTGAAATGCACACCCCATGAAAGAAGGACTATAAATCGTTGATGTAAATACAGATAAAATTTTTTTTTACACAAATATTAGAATAATCGGTAGTACATACACAACTCAAAGAAGATAGTGACATATATAGCATGAATCTCATGGGAATGAATAGTGAGATAAAAACCCCTTACCATATACTTATAAATCGATTTGTATGACCAAATGATAATAATAACAAAATATATCACATAAAACCATGAATTTAAATATAATTATGACAATATATATCAAATGGAAGTACAGAATACACCAAATTCAATAAATAATTGGTGAATAATTGAAATCGCACTGAATTAAAAGTGGGATAAGAAATCATGAAAAAATATTCTGTATTCAAAATAACATTGATTAAAAATCTATTTTTGAATACAATTATTTTTAAGGATGTTCATCATATTTTTGGGATAATTAATTGATTTTTGTTAATAGATTTTTATTTGAAGGAAATCACACAAGTCGAGAGACTATACATGTCATTCAGAAATGATATGGGGATTAAACCCCCAATTTAGGGATAACATGTGTACTTCCCATTCCACATCCCTACATCTGGTACTATTCAGTAATAAATTTTTTGTAAAAAATATTTTATTATTACTTACATATTGAATGATATATTTTTAATTTTTCTTGTTACTCTTGAGGAATTATATATTAATGAATTTTAATTACTAGTTTAGTTTTTGTTGAATAACTAGGGGTAGACAAAAAGGTTTCTCACTATGTTAAGGATCATATGATCCATGAATAGATATTTTTTATTTTTGAATAATAGAAATTCATATGGTATATTAATTGCATGGAGTAGGAGATGATGTTGATGTCGAAAGTAACATTTTGATGGATGAAATAATTCCTATAAAGAAGAATGATATGAAGTACGTGTGTTATCATATTGACAAAGACTAGATCATAACCAAATTAATAAAATCTAGGAAAGAATCATCAAATAAAATTTTATCCTATAACCCTTTTATCCAATGAATTAATTGTAATTTAACATATTAATAATTTATTGATTTGTGCTCATTAACATTCTCTTAAACATTCACTTTAGTGGGATTGGATATCTCTATCACACTCCATTATTATTATCTTTTTTCAATTATTTCTTCTTTTCACATCACATTAATCCCTTTTTAAATGGGAATAATTATATTTATTCTCCTAGATAAAGATTATTTATTCCCTTTCCATCTTTTAAGAGTATGTTTTATTAAAAAAAATTATATGGGATTTTAGAAAAAGTTTTTTAAAAATATCATACACATAATTAATAAATTTTATTTCAAATTTAGACATTTATATTTATTGAGTTTTGGGGGAATCATACACCCTCATATTTTAGAAGACCGCATCATGTTAAATGGAATATACAACACTCAATGATAAGCTTAAAACCTATTTTAATATATAGTTTAAAAATTATCATTAAAAGAAAGCTGTCAAATTGGATGCTCTAAATAAGAATAACTAAATTATAGAAATTAAATGAATTAAAGAAATAATTAAATAAATCCAATAATTTTCAATTAATTATAAATAAAAAAACATTTGATTATAAATGAAATGATTTATTACAAAATATGTTTTATATAAGAAATGTGTATTTAAATTCAAAATGAAATTAATGACTATAATTAAATAAATTAAATTAAATTTATATATCAAATATTATATTTTATTATTTTAATATTCACCTAATATTTTTTCTATGAATGAGAAATGAATATATTGAGATTATATTAACAATTATTTTTTTGATAAAAATGGATGTATAACATTATTAACAAATTAATATTAATTTTCAAAACAATATAGAAAATATGTTTTAAAAAACATCACATTTCAAATAATCATTTAAAAACAATCATAGTTTTAGTTTCTATGAATGCCATGAAATTTTATAGATGAAAAGAAAAAATAGAAATTTTTATTAAAAATTTTATTCTCATTCAAAATAATATAGAAAAAATAATTTTATATTGAAAGGTTTTTAAGGATCTATTACATCAATTTTAATATATTTGATACATTTTAGGTCAATGGAATCAATGTTTTCTAGAACATTTATATTAAATAACTTTCTAATAATGAAGAAATGTCTCTATAAAACAACATTTTCGTTCCATGTGTGGTGTTAATTTTGAATAAAATTATTTCAACTGAGTGAAATGGATTTTTAAAAACAGATGAAATA